>CM075977.1:240835509-241082741 GCA_038087875.1 Malacoraja senta | reverse complement strand
CTCCTTTCCCCCCCCCCCCCCCCACCCCTCCTCCTCCCCCTCTCATCCCCCTCCTCCCTCCCACCCCCATTACTCTCTCCCCCCATCCCCCTTCCCTCTCTCACCCTGTCCCCTTCCCCCTACCCCGCATCCTCTCACCACTCCCCCTACACCTCTCCCCTCCCTCTCTCCAACTTCCACCACTCCCCCTACACCTCTCCATCTCCCTCCCCATCTTCCACTTATCTCCCAAACCCCATCCCCATCTCCCTCCACAAACCCCCTCCCCCAACCCTCTCCCCCTTCCCTTCTCTCTCACTCCACACTCTTCCACTCTCCCTCCCCACCTCTCTCCCTCCCCCCTCCCTCTCTCCCTCTCTTCCCCCTACTCCTCTCCCCTCCCCTCATCCCCTCTCCCATCTCTAACATCCCCTCCTCCCCTCTCCCCCCTTCCTGCCCTCCCCGCTCTCCACCCACTCCCCACTCTCCTCCCCCTCCCTCTCCACCACCCTGCTCTCTTCTCCCTCACCAATCTCTCCCCTTTCCTCCTCCCCCTCTACCCCTCTCCCACTCTCCTCTCTCTCCCCCACCCCGTCTCCCTCTCCCTTTCCTCCTCCCCTCCCCCTCTCCTCTTTCTCTCCCCCCCGTCTCCCTCTCCTCTCTTCTCTCCCCACCCCGTCTTCCTCTCCCCCCTCCCCCCGTCTGTCATGCAAAATGTCACATACACATTCACATACACACACACACACACACACACACACACACACACACACACACACACACACACACACACACACACACACACACACACACAGAGTTTTAATAGATAGACCCAACGGTCTGCACTTGGTCTAGTATCTATTAAAACTCTGTGTGTGTGTGTGTGTGTGTGTGTGTGTGTGTGTGTGTGTGTGTGTGTGTGTGTGTGTGTGTGTGTGTGTGTGTGTGTGTGTGTGTGTGTGTGTGTGTGTGTGTGTGTGTGTGTGTGTGTGTGTGTGTGTGTGTGTGTGTGTGTGTGTGTGTGTGTGTGTGTGTGTGTGTGTGTGTGTGTGTGTGTGTGTCTGTCTGTGTGTGTGTGTATGTGTGTGTGTGTGACATTTTGCATGTGAAATGTATCTCCTCGAAAACCACACTCCAAAACGGGAAAATGTTTGCATATTTCAGTAGAGATTTTCCTTGCGAGTTTAGAAATCCACTCCTCTGTACCATTGGTACATTATTTTCCTGACATTTTTATTAAAATTATTGACCAATCTGGACATTTATTTTTAATCTGACCGCTGCCCAGCTGCTGACGTTATAATAACTGTGACATTTTTACATCTTCTGGTAAAAAAGTGCCCTTATGATTTCATAAATTCAATCCTCTATCAATTTGGTCGATTATTTCCAGAGATATTTACTAAAATTTATCACCAAACTGACATTAAAAAAAAAATTAAGGTTGCCCAGCTGCTGATCTCACAATGCCTTTGCACCTGGCCCAACTGCTTCCTGCCCCCCCAGCCCTGCCCCCCCTAGCCTGGCTGCTGGCCCCACCCGGCCCCGCCCGCTGAGCTCACAATGCTTTCCCACCTGGCCCAACTGCTTCCTGGCCCCGCCCGGCCTGGCCCCCCCAGTCTGCCAGTTTGTTGATCCATTGCTTTTCATTGAATTGAATTGAATATATTTCACTTAACATCACTAATTCTTAACATTAACTTTTAATTTCAAAGACAGTTTTTTAAAATAAATTTGGTGTGTGTGTGTGGGGGGGAGGTGGGGGCTTTCGTGCATGAGATGCAGACGTTTCATTTCCAGAACATTCTGAATGCATGACGCACGGTTGCATTTCGCTCTCTCTGTCCCCCTCTTCTCTCTCCCTCTCTCTCTCTCCCCTCTCTCTCTCTTCCCTCTCTCTCTCCTCTCTCTCTCTCCTCTCACTCTCTCTCTTTCTCTCTCTCTCTCTCTCCCCCTCTCTCCCTCTCTCCCTCCCTCTCTCCCTCTCTCCCTCCCTCTCTCCCTCTCTCCCTCTCTCCCTCTCTCCCTCTCTCCCTCCCTCCCCATGTCCCTCCCTCCCTCTCTCTCTCTCTCTCTCTCTCTCTCTCTCTCTCTCTCTCTCTCTCTCTCTCTCTCTCTCTCTCTCTCTCTCTCTCTCTCTCTCTCTCTTCTCTCTCTCTCTCTCTCTCTCTCTTCTCTCTCTCTCTCTCTCTCTCTCTCTCTCTCTCTCCTCTCTCTCTCTCTCTCTCTCTCTCTCTTTCTCTCTCTCTCCTCTCTCTCTCTCTCTCTCCTCTCTCCTCTCTCTCTCTCTCTCTCCCTTTCTCTCTGTCTCTCCCCATCTCTCTCTGCCCTCACTCTCTACCCCCCTCCCTCTCTAGACGCGCCTGCGAGTTGGGGGCTATGCATCAGTGGATAGGGCGGTTATGGGGTAAAAGGAGCAAATTAAATAATATTAATATATCAAGGGGGGTAGTTAGCGTGTGTGCGGGTGGGGGGGTAGTTAGTGTGTGTGATTCCAATTAGTTTTCAGTGAATTGAATTGAATTATCTGTCACTTAACATCACTAATTTTTAACATTAACTCTTAATTTCAAAGACAGTTTTTAAAAAAATAAATGTGCTGTCTTCATTGACAGCTTAGATCAGACCCGCTGTGTGTGTGTGTGGAAGGGGAGGGGGGAGGGGGAGGGGGGTAGGCGGAGGGAGGGAGGGGGGAGGGAGGGGGAGGTAGGGGGAGGGAGGGGACGGGAGGGGGAGGAAGGGGGAGGGGGGGAGGGAAGGGGATGGGGGAAGAAGGGGGAGGGGGAGGGGAAGGAAGAGGAGGGGGACGGGTGGGGGGGAGGTGGTTAGTGTGTGTGTGTGATGCGGCAGGCTGGACCTCCTGAATTCTATAGAGCTGCCGACAGCTTTCGTGCATGAGACGCGCACACTTCATTTCCAGAACATTCTGAACGCGTGACGCATGGTTGCATTTCGCTCTCTCTGTCTCTCCCCCTCTCCCTCTCTGCCCCATCTCTCTCTCCCCATCTCTCTCTCCCCTCTCTCTCTCTCTCTCTCTCTCTCTCTCTCTCTCTCTCTCTCTCTCTCTCTCTCTCTCTCTCTACCCGCTTCTCTCTCTCTCTCTCTCTCTCTCTCTCTCTCTCTCTCTCTCTCTCTCTCTCTCTCTCTCTCTCTCTCTCTCTCTCTCTCTCTCTGTCTCTCTCTCTCTCTCTCTCTCTCTCTCTCTCTCTCTCTCTCTCTCTCTCTCTCTCTCTCTCTCTCTCTCTTTCTCTCTCTCTCTCCTCTTCTCCCCCCTCTCTCTCTCCCCTCTCTCCCTTCTCTCTCTCTCCCCCTATCTCTCCCCCTTCCTCTCCCCCACCCCCTGCCCTCCCCCACCCTCCCTCCCCTAAACCCCCTTCCCCGTCACCTCCACCCCTCCCCTACCCACCAACTCATCCCCTCCCACCCTCCCTCCTCCTCCCCCTTCCTTCCCCCCACCTCGCCCCCTCCCTCCCCCCTCTCCCCCTTCCCTTCCCCCCTCTCACCCCCTCTCTCCCGCTCTCTCCTCCCATCCCTCTCACCCCTCCTCCTCACCCTCACCCCCTCACCAACCCTCCCTCACCTCCTCCCCGCTCTCACTCTCTTGCCCTTCTGACTGCCCCTTTCTCTCTGTCTCTCCCCATACTTTCTCTGCCCTCACACTCTACCCCCCCCACCCCTCTCTAGATGCGCCTGCGAGTTGGGGGCTATGGGTCAGGGGATTGGGCGGTTATGGGGTAAAAGGAGAAAATAATAATATTAATATATCAAGTGGGGTAGTTAGCATGTGCACAGGGAGTAGTAGTAAGTGTGACGCCACATGCAACCACTGCAACCACACTTTGGGGGAACAGTGGTTGCATGTGTGTGTGTGTGTGTGTGTGTGTGTGTGTGTGTGTGTGTGTGTGTGTGTGTGTGTGTGTGTGTGTGTGTGTGTGTGTGTGTGTGTGTGTGTGTGTGTGTGTGTGTGTGTGTGTGTGTGTGTACGTGTGTGTGTGTGTGTGTGTGTGTGTGTGTGTGTGTGTGTGTGTGTGTGTGTGTGTGTGTGTGTGGTGTTATGTGTGTTATTTTGCCTTTGAAACGTATCTCCTCGAAAACCAGATGCCGAAACGGGGCAATTTTTACATATTTCAGTAAACATTTTCCTTGCGATTTAGAAATCCACTCCTCTGTACCTTTGGTACATTATTTTCCTGACTTTCTTATTAAAAATTGTTGACCAATCGGACCTTTTTGTAAAATCTGACCACTGCCCAGCTGCTGACATTCTTCTGGTAGAAATTTTCCTTAATAATTTCAAAAATCCAATCCTCTATGAATTTGATCAAATTATTTCCCGAGATATTTACTAAAATCTATAACCAAACTGACATTAAAAAGAAAATTAAGGTTGCCCAGCTGCTGACCTCCACAGCGCCTTTGCACCTGGCCCAACTGTTTGCTGGCCCCGCCCTGCCCCGCCCCCCCAGCCTGCCAGGTTGTAGATTCCATTGGTTTTCATTGAAATGAATTTAATTATTTGTCACTTAACATCACTAATTCTGAACATTAACTTTTTAATTTCAAAGACAGTTAAAAAAAAAAATTGCTGTCATCATTGACAGCTTAGATTCGGACCCGTTGTGTGTGACTGCTGCGTGAGTCACAGTGCCACCTCACAGATGTCCAATCACAATGGATCTCATTTATATTAATGACATCACAATGGGGACAGGTGTGGGAGATTGGAACCTTCACGTGGTCCCACTAAAATCAAACTGCTGCATGAGTCACAGTGCCACCTCACATGTGTACAATCACAATGAATCTCATTTTACATATGATATCACAATCGGACTGGGGTGGGAGATCTCTCCCCCTCCCTCCCTTCCACCCCGTGCCTTTCACCCACTCCCCCCTACTCTCTCTCCCCCTTCTCTCTCTCTTCACATCTTTCTTCTCTCCCTCCCCTTTCTCTCTCTCTCCCCCTTCTCTCTCTCTCTCCCTCTCTCCCCCTCCTCTCTCTCCCTCTCCACTCTCTCCCTCTCCTCTCTCTCCCCCTCCACTCTCTCTCCACCTCTCTCTTCCACCTCTTCCTCCCCTCCCCTCTCCTCTCCCCCACCCCCACTCCCCCTCCCCTCCTCCCGTCTTCTCCCCCACCCCCTCTTCTCTCACCTCCCCCTCTTCCTGCTCCTCTCCCCTCCCTTTCCTCCACCCCTCTCTACCCCCTCACCCACCCTTCCCCCTCCCCCTCTACTATCCCCCTTGCCCTACCCTGTCTCCCCTTCCCCTCCCCTCTCCTCCCCCTCCCCACTCTCTCCCCATCTCCCCCTCCCCACTCTCTACCCATCTCCCCCTCCCCCTCCCCACTCTCCCCCCCCTCACCCACCCAACCTCTCCTCCTTCCCTCCGCCCCCTCTCCCTCTGTCACTTGCCCTTCTGTATCTGCCCTCTCTCTCTCTCTCTCTCCCCATTTCTCTCTGCCCTCACTCTCTCCCCCCCCCCCCCACTGTAGAAACGCCTGTGAGTTGGGGGCTATGCGTCAGTGGATATGGTGGTTATGGGGTAAAAGGAGGAAATTAATAATATTAATATAGTATCAAGGGGGGTAGTTAGCGTGTGTGCGGGGTGGTAGTTAGTGTGTGTGACGCCACATGCCGCCTCCCCTGCCACCCCCCCGCAACCGCACGTTGGGGGAACAGACTCAACGGGTCTGCACTTGGTCTAGTTTATATTAAAATGTTAACTGAAAAGATGCCTCATGTGAAAAATTGTGAATTCTATTATTCAGATTAGCACTGCTACTGTATGTAAATTTATATCTATTGTGCTTCCAGTTAATGAAGAGTTCAACTGAAAAGCATGCTCAAAGGACTTCTTAGCCAGATTAAATGAAAAGACCAAAAGTTAACTGGACTTCACTCGGAAAAATCAAAGGAATTATTGTGATATGAATGTTAAGAAGTTATCAAATTTTACCAACACAGTTTTATCCCTATATAAACATAAGTAAAAAGCATAGCCTTGTAATTATGCATTATATTGGTCTAAAAGGTGAAGGAATCATGCTCGAAGAAAGACATAGCCAGTTCAAACAATAAACCAAAAGAAGAACCGCCAATATTTAAATTCCTTGGATTTTACTGAGGAATTTACTTTGCATTAAGGTTTCTAATATTATATGAAAGTAATCAACAATGCCATATATATTACCTCAAATACAAGATAAAAATAATACTTGACAACAGCAAGCATTAAATACTAAAATAAGTTAATTTGGGGAAGGGGTGAAATCAGCACCAAATATTGTACTGACTAACTATTGCCTTTTAATAGATTCAATACTTCAATGCTGTGGCTATTGTGATTAGCAACAATTTAAACATGTCAGAATAAGCTAAATGAAAGATCAAGGGAGGAATGGGTGGCTTGGGGAGGAATTTTCCAAACAGGCACCATCTTCTCCTGAAGTGTGTTCAGTGCACAGTGCACAATAGCTTTAGCAAATGATCAGAGTCTAAGAGTAATAATATAATTATAATATAATATCTATACTATTACTAAAACTCTTCATCTTGTTAGTGGCTGTCTGTGTGTATGTGTGTGTGTGCCAATTTCTATTTTCCTATTTTCTTCCAAATGCTAGGCCACAGTCTTCCCATTTTCACACATTCTACTCACATTTTCCCGTTGTGGCGATAAACATCTTCCCATCACATTCCCACCTATATATCTGCACATTTTTAATAATTTAAAGTTTTTTTTTAAAACAGAAAACTCACCCATTTCGGAAAAAAAAACAAGTGACGTCACAATCAACTCACAAGGCAGGACGGGACACTACTCCCTCCTACCTACCCTCACTCCCACCCTCTCTACCCCCTCCCTCTCCCTCCCTCATTCTTTCCCTCTCTACCTCCCTCCACCCCATTCCAACCCCTCCCTCTCTACCTCCTCCCTCTCTACCGCCATCCCCCTCCCTCTCTAACCCCTCCTTCTCTACCCCTTTCTCTCTACCACCCTCCTCTCTACCCTCCCTCCCCCAACTCTACCCCTCTCCTCTCCCTCTACCCCTCCCTCTCTCCACCCCACTCCATTTCTGCCCCCTCTCCGCCTCCCTCTACCCTCCCTCTCTACCCCCCTTCCACCCTCTCCCTTTCCCTCTCCACCACCCTCCCTCTCCCTCTTTACCCCCTCCCTCTCCCTCTGTACCTCATCCCCCTCCCTCTGCCCCACCTCCCTCTCTATCTTCCTCCCTCTCTACCCCCCCCCCAACCTCTCTACCCCCCCTCCCTCTCTACCCCCCCTCCCTCTATACCACATCTCTCTAGGGATTGAAGAGGGAGGGTGAAGAGATAGAGGAGGGAGTGCTGGGGGATGAGGAGAAATGAGCTGCGCCTGCTCAGTTGGGGACTATGCGTGAGTGGTGCAATATTGCGTTGGGGAAACGGCTTGCGTTGGGGGAACGGGTGAGTGGTGGAATCTTAATTTGGGGGAGCAGACCCAATGGGTCTGCACTTAGCCTGGATAGTAATGCCTCCATCTTCTATGTCACAACGGGAAACCATCAGCCGCGCCTGCGCAGTTTGGAGCTATGGGTGAGTGGTGGAATATTACGTTCAGGGACCTCCCCCCCACGTTGGCGAGCTATAGTTTTCATGCCTCAAGTGGGAACAGCATTAGAGCATCACTATTATTTGCAACTGAACCAATAGAGTTCTGCCCATCAGATATGATTTAAGACTTGTTAAGAGCTGCTAGGTATTTAACAATCTTATTGTGTATTTTTTCAACTAAAGACTGATTCTGTTAATCTGGCAGCAATTGAATCTCTTTTTATCTGGTTCACCTTGGGGAGTGGTTTAAAAGAATTAGTAGAGATAGTGGCCTCTACTGTTATAATGGGGAACTTGCTTCAAAGGTGGTCTACTCAGACAGCAATGTGCATCCTCTCAGTTGTTGGTCACTTGGCTCCCTTTTGTCTCTTTCATCTTCCTTTAATCTGCTCGAGCTTCTTTCCTCACTGTCCTGCTCCTCTTGTGGCCCAGAATTTAACCCTTAAGGGCCTGTCCCACTTGGCTGTCATTTTCACGTAATTTATGCAACATCATTTACGCATCACGATGCACAACGCGCGCGTCGTAACACGCACGTGATGCGCACATGGTGCGTGGTGACACAGGCAGCGATGCGCTGGTCGCGCGCGGCGTCCCAGGATTTTGGGATGTACAAAAATCTTCACTCGCCATCTGCGTGACATGCAAATGACGGCCAAGTGGGACAGGCCCTTTAGACACAGTTACGGTGTTTCCCGTGATCACCAGATTGTGAATCATGCAGCTTCAGGAATGAACCCAGTCTCCTGGTCCTATCCCTTTTGTTCCTCCTCTCTTGTTGATATTTATCTGTGAAGCTCCAACCACAGAGGGTTGCCTAACACCATCCTGAACTTTTCAGGATTGACCTTTTGAAAGTATAAACCTTTTCATGCCTCTAGTTTTCCACCCCCCGAATCTCACTCTGAAGAAAGGTTTCGATCCAAAATGTCACCTATCCTTGTCTCCAGAGATGCTGCCTGACCTACTGAGTTACTCCAGAATTTGTGTCTACCTTCAGTGTAAACCAGCATCTGCAGTCCTTCCGACACATAATTCCCAAGTCTTTAGTTTAGTTTAGTTTAGAGATACAGCGTGGAAACAGACTCTTCGACCACCGAATCCATGCCGACCAGCGATCACCGCACACTAACACTATCCTACAAAACACAAACTAGGGACAATTTGCAATTTTACCAAGCCAATTAGCTTACAACCTGTACGTCTTTGAAATGTGGAAGGAAACCGGAGCACCCAGAGAAAACTCCCGCAGGTCATGGGGAGAACGTGCACATTCCGTAGGACAGCACCCGTAGTCAGGATCTTACCTGGGTCTCGGGCACTGTCAGGCTGCTACTCTACCGCTGCACCACCGTACAGCCACTTCTTGAACAATTTCCAGATAGTATGTTGGCAAAGTCTTGACTAATCTTCCAAGGGGGTCTCCAGATGTGCCTGAGACGTTCTCTTCAATGCAATTTTTTTGTCTATTTCCAGCTGCAACGTCAACAGCAAAGGCTGCGGTCTGACTTGAAGAAGCACTTACAATGCTCATCAGCAAATTATTTACACTCGCAATCAACCAGTGACTATTAAGAAATGTTATTAACTACAGGTCTGGCAAGCAAAAATGGCACACCACCTCTTTAATAATGCTAGTAGATTATCTAATTATCAATCAGGGGCTTTGTGGCTTCCCAGGCAGCTTGTGTTAAAGATGGGCTTAGACAGTTGTTGAAACGGAAGATTCCATCCTGGAGGCTCGTTTGCACTTAAATTATGCCAAGAAACATAGAAACATAGAAAATAGGTGCAGGTGTAGGCCATTCAGCCCTTCGAGCCCACCAATATAATCATGGCTGATCATCCAAAATTAATACTCCATTCCTGCTTTCTCCCAATATCTCTTGATTCTGTTAGCCCTAGAACTCTATCTAACTCTTGAATAAATATCACCTACCTCAGATTTACATTTCTGGCCTTGTTTTATGGGCTGTGAAATAGTGAAGTGATTAGCCTTTCCAGTAAAGAACCTTTAAATGAAAATAAAATTAGGCATGGTCTTTGTGTGGTTTACACACCCAGACGGGTTAGAGCCCATGCAGAGAGGACAAAGGAAATCCAATAATTCCTCCAAGCCAAACAATGTGAGATCCGGTTCACTACGTATTGATCAACACTCCATGCATCATGCAGGATCACTGGCAATAATAAATCTGTTCATCAGTTTGCATTTCCAAGCCTCTGTCAGTCTTCCCTGTGAGCATCCAGTCCTGACTAAATCTATATTACTAAAAGTCTGATCTTGACCACTTCCTGTTGTTCTGTATATTGATCTTAGAAAAAATGCTGCCACTTACAGCTGTCATTTTTGGCCATCTTACTCAGAGTCCCCCTCAACTGTGCAGGACAAGAGGATTTTTCCCATCGATGAAAAATAAAAGAGTTATTAGTGTTTTAAAAATGTTGAGATTCTCTCTCCTGAAGGCCACGCCCCTTCTGGAGGGACTATAAAACCCAGAAGTGCTGAGTGCCTCAGTCAGTCCTCTGCAAGATGGGTAAACGAGAGGGTCATGTCTCTCAGTCTGAGCTGTGGAATAACACTGAACACATGTCTACTAAACTGTGAGTGTGGTTTTAGTGACCTTGAGTGCCCTTAATGTGGTTTTGAAAATAAAAATGTGGTTGGTTTGAAATAAAGCGCAGCAAATGGTTGTTGGTGGTGGTTGGCTTGAAATAAAGCACAGCAAATGGTTGTTGGTGGTGGCTGGTTTGAAATAAGCACAGCAAATGGTTGTTGGTGGTGGTTGGTTTGAAATAAAGCACAGCAAATGGTTGTTGCTGCTGGTTGGTTTGAATAAAGCACAGCAAATGGTTGTTGGTGGTGGTTGGTTTGAAATAAAGCACAGAACAATGGTTGTTGATGGTGGTTGGTTTGAAATAAACCACGATTAAAAGTCTAAACTTGACAACTTCCTGTTTGCACTTTATATTGATTTTAGATAAAAGCTACCACTTACGGCTGTGATTTTTGGCCATCTTACTCAGTCCCCCTCCGCTCATCAGGTGCAGAGAATTCTTCCCATCAATGAAAAATAAAAGTGGTATTAGTGGTTAAAAAATGTTGAGAATCTCTCTCCTGTCAATCACACCATTTAAGTCCATGCCCCTTCCGTGGGAGGGGAGGGATTATAAAACACGGAAGTGTGGGTTGTGCTCAGTACCTGCAAGATGGGGAGGAAGAGGTTATGAATCTGTCTTAGCTGTGAATCAACTGAACACACTGATGTCTACTGAACTGTGAGTGTGGTGTTTATGTGGTCTTTTATTTGATTTTATGGTGGTTTCACCCTGCTTGGAGGTATGAAACTGCATTTGAATGTGGTGGCCTTGCACCTGCATGAAATGGTATGAAACAGCATTTGAATTTGGTGGCCTTGCACCCTGCTTGAAATGGTATGAAACTGCACTTGAATTTGGTGGCCTTGCACCCTGCTTGAAGTGGTATTAAACTGCACTTGAATTTGGTGGCCTTGCACCCTGCTTGAAGTGGTAATGAAACTGCACTTTAATTTGGTGGCCTTGCACCCTGCTTGAAGTGGTATGAAACTGCACTTTAATTAGGTGGCCTTGCACTCTGCTTGAAGTGGTTTGAAACTGCACTTGAATTTGATGGCCTTGCACCCTACTTGGAGTGGTTCGAAACTGCACTTGAATTTGGTGGCCATGCACCCTGCTTGAAGTGGTTTGAAACTGCACTTGAATTTGGTGGCCTTGCACCTGCTTGAAGTGGTATGAAACTGCACCTGAATTTGGTGGCCTTGCACCTTGCTTGAAGTGGTATGAAACTGCACTTGAATTTTGGTGGCCTTGCAATCTGCTTGAAGTGGTAAGAAACTGCACCTGAATTTGGTGGCCTTGCACCCTGCTTGAAATGGTAGGAAACTGCATTTGAATTTGGTGACCTTGCACCCTGTTTGAAATGGAATTTTAAGGAATAGCCGTGAGTCAACTGCCAGCCCACCAGCCGTGAGTGAGCTGCCAGAACATCAGGCTTGAGTGACTGCTGCCACCCCAAGAATCCATTTGGCCCACAATGTCCATACTAGTCCTCTGGAAACCAGTCCCTTCAACTCACAACACCCATACTTGCGCTCCAGAAAGCCCCCCCCCCCCCCACTGGCCATCAATATTGGAATTGGTGGAGAAGTGGAATATTGCATTGGAGGACCAACCCTCCCATGTGAACATTTGGCCAACTTACTCAGAGTCCGCCTCCGCTCATCAGATGCAGAGGATTTTTCCCATCGATGAAAAATTAAAGAGTTATTAGTGTTAAAAAAATTCTGTGATTCTCTCTCCTGTCAATCACCACCATGAAGTCCACGCCCCTTCTGGGGGTGTGGGGAGGAGCTATAAAACCCGGAAGTCTGGAAGTGGCTCTGTTGCTGCAAGATGGCGAGCGAGAGGTCACGACTCTCAGTCCTGAGCTGGAAATCTACAGAAAACACTTATTGTCTACTGACCTGTGAGTGCCCTTTATGTGTTTTAAAACTGTACCTTTTGCAACTTTGGGCTGTTGAAATGTGTGGCTATTGAAAAAGTGTGGCTATTGTAAATGTATGGCTATTGAAATTGTGTGGCTATTGAAAATGTGTGGCTATTGAAAATGTGTGGCAATTGAAATGTGTGCCTTTTGCAAATGTGCTTTTGCAACTGTGCCTTTTGAAATGTGTGCCTTTTGAAATGTGTGCCTATTGAAATGTGTGCCTATTGAAATGTGTGCCTATTGAAATGTGTGCCTATTGAACTGTGCCTATTGCAACTGTGCCTATTGCAACTGTGCCTTTTGCAACTGTGCCTTTTGCAAACTGTGCCTGGAAGGAATAAATGCTTTATTAGGTCCGACCGTGTTTACTGCAAAAATCCTGCTCATTTTGTGATTTCTGCTTAGTGGACAAGTCACGCTGATTGCGTCATTTCCCGTGAGTGCAGAGGTCGTGCTGAACGTGGAAGTGTTGCTGACTGCGGAAGTCCCACAATGGAGACGCCGCGCTTAGCTGTTTGAGTATTCAAAAACGTTTACTGCCATATGTATGGTGTGTATGTGTGAGTGTGCGTGTCTGTGTGTGTCTGTCTTTCTGTGTGTGTCTCTGGCTGTGTGTGTGTCTGTCTGAATGGCTGTCTGACTGTGTCTGTGAGTGTGCTTGTGTGAGTGTGTGTCTGTCGGTCTGTGTGTGTGTGCGTCTGTGTGTGTCTGTGTGTGTCTGTGTGTGAGTGTGGGTGTCAGTGTCTGTGTGTGTGAGTGTCTGTGTGTGTGAGTGTCTGTGTGTGAGTGTATGTGTGTGCACTCTGCTTGAAATGCTGTGAAATTGGATTTGCTGGCTTGCACTCAGCTTGGAGTGCTGTGAGGTTGGACTTTCTGCCTGCTCTCTGCTTGGAGGAGCTGTGAGGTTGCACTTGCTGCTTGCACTCTGCTTGGAGTGCTGTGAGGTGGGACTTGCTGCACGCACTCTGCTTGGAGTGCTGTGAGGTTGGACTTGCTTCCTGCACTCTGCTTGGAGTGCTGTGAGGTTGGACTTGCAGCCTGCACTCTGCTTGGAGTGCTGTGAGGTTGGACCTGCAGCCTGCACTCCGCTTCAAGTGCTGTGAGATTGGATTTACATGCCTGCACTGAATGATGACTTTTGAGGTAAATTCTCAGATTTTTCTTTGTTAAAATTTGACCGCTCAATATTAAAATTGTCTATTTTTTTAAATCAACACCTAAGATGCATAAAGAGGCAGTGAGCAGCAGAACACAACAGTAGCACCACAAGAAAGAATTTAATAAATTTCATCTTTAACATTTTAAATTGTTATATTTTAAGAGTCATTCACATTTTAAACTTTAATAAAACCTTTTCCCACTTGCCGTGCCTGAGTGTTCTTCATCACAATGGGAAACCTAATAGGCAGGAATGGCTGCGCTGTCGGTGAGCCACTAAGAGTGCATGAGGGCAAGGATGAGGGGAGATGGACTGCATGCTTGGGGGGGCAGGGGAAAGGCAAGGAGCAGAGTGGGGGGTAAGGGAGGAGGGGTGACTGAGTGAACTGCTTCCACACCAGCGGCTGGACTACCAGCCCACCCGCAGTAAGTGATTGAAGTACCAGCCCAACAGCCATGACTTAGTGAATTGCCAGCCCACCAGCCATGACTCACTGAACTGCAAGACCATGAATCCATTCAGCCCACAATGTCCATACTAGCCTCTCTGGGAAACCAGTCCCTTCAGCGCCCAACAGCATACTAGCGCTCCAAGATCCACGCAAAGATAGACTTTCCTCCTTCATGGCTGTGATCTGAAAAAAAAGATGAAAATGCCTAAAATTGATGGTCCACCCCCTCCAGAGATCCACGCAAGATTAGACTTTCCCTCCTTCATTGCTGTGATCTGTAAAAAAAAAGATGAAAATGTCTAAAATTGATTGTCCAGCCTCTCCCCCTTCTCTCTCATACAGTCTGGCACCTGTTTTTGGCAGAATTTCTGGCAGTTTCTCAGCTGCCAGCCCACCATGCCTGAGTTACTGAGCTGCCAGCATGCCAGGCCTGGAGTGCCTGAGCTGCCTGGCCTCAGTGACTGAGCTGCCTGGCCTGAGTGACTGAGCTGCCTGGCCTAAGTGACTGAGCTGCCTGGCCTGAGTGACTGAGTTGCCTGGCCTGAGTGACTGGGTTGCCAGGCCTGAGTGACTGAGCTGCCAGGCCTGAGTGACTGAGCTGCCAGGCCTAAGTGACTGAGCAGCCAGGCCTGAGTGACTGAGCTGCCTGGCCTGAGTGACTGAGCTGTCTGGCCTGAGTGACTGAGCTGCCAGGCCTGAGTGACTGAGCTCCCTGGCCTGTGACTGAGCTGCCTGGCCTGAGTGACTGAGCTGCCTGGCTTGAGTGACTGAGCTGCCTGGCCTGAGTGACAGAGCTCCCTGGCCTGAGTGACTGAGCTGCCATGCCTGAGTGACTGAGCTGCCATGCCTGAGTGACTGAGCTGCCTGGCCTGAGTGACTGAGTTGCCTGGCTTGAGTGACTGAGCTGCCAGGCCTGAGTGACTGAGCTCCCTGGCCTGAGTGACTGAGCTGCCAGGCCTGATTGACTGAGCTGCTTGGCCTGAGTGACTGAGCTGCCTGGCCTGAGTGACTGAGCTGCCTGGCCTCAGTGACTGAGCTGCCAGCCCAAGAATCCATTTGGCCCACAATGTCCATACTAGCCATCTGGAAACCAGTCCCTTCAGCGCACAACACCCATACTAGCGCTCCAGAGATCCACGCAAAGATAGACTTTCCTCCTTCATTGCTGAGATCTGTAAAAAAAAGATTAAAATGTCTAAAATTGATTGTCCAGCCTCTCCCTCTTCTCTCTCACACAGTCTGTCACCTGTTTTCGGCAGAATTTCTGGCAGTTTCTCAGCTGCCAGCCCACCAGGCCTGAGTTACTGAGCTGCCAGCCTGCCAGGCCTGATTGCCCGAGCTGCCTGGCCTCAGTGACTGAGCTACCTGGCCTGAGTGACTGAGCTGCCTGGCCTGAGTGACTGAGCTGCCTGGCCTGAGTGACTGGGTTGCCAGGCCTGAGTGACTGAGCTGCCAGGCCTGAGTGACTGAGCTGCCAGGCCTGAGTGACTCAGCTGCCTGGCCTGAATGACTGAGCTGCCAGGCCTGAGTGACTGAGCTGCTTGGCCTGAGTGACTGAGCTGCCTGGCCTGAGTGACTGAGCTGCCTGGCCTCAGTGACTGAGCTGCCAGCCCAAGAATCCTTTCGACCCACAATGTCCATACTAGCCCTCTGGAAACCAGTTCATTCAACCCACAACACACATACTAGCACTCCAGAAAGCCCCCCCCCCACCCCACTGGGCAGCAATATTGGAATTGGTGGACAGGTGGAATATTGCATTGGGGGACCAGCCCTCCCGTGTGAAGCTGGGACCCAACAGGTCCCACTTAGTCTAGTTTCATGTTAGAATCCATTGGAGTTCAACTGCACAACCTGGAGATAGGTGAGGAAATTGCTCTTTGACATAGGACTAATTATCAACACATTACCAGACAAAGTCAATTTCGCACTGATTATCAGCATTTTTACCTTCATATTAATGGCTGAATGAAGGTGATCCTCTTGGAATTGGTGCTTTGCAGCATTCTTCTTTGAATTGATTCTCTGCACTGAGATCCACATATAACTCCCCAACTAAGAAACGTGGCAGAAATCTTAGGGATGAGTTGGAATTATGTTTTCCTGATATTTGCGAAAATGAAAGAAGGTGTGGAGGTTACTAACTGCAACAAATTATAAGAGTGCCTGCCAAAGATGTTATATCGTATGCAATGTTCTTTGCAGAATTTTCACATCTTACATTGTTCCCTGAAAACTGCAGCCAGTTCCATCTCACAGGTACATTAGCCCAATACGAAAATATCTGAACACAAGGACACCAGCTGGGAAATTTATCTCATTTCATTATTATTGTGGTTCTAGGCCTGTGACTACCAACAGAAGAATGAGTGTACTTAAAGAAATGGATACAATCTATCACTGGGAATCACAAGTAAATACATGCTGCCTTATAGTCAAGTGTAACCCTCCACGCAGTAGAATATGATATATTTCTCAATCAGAATGGATGACAGTTTGGGGCTGTTCCCTCTCGATCACCACACTCTAAATTCTTCTCCAGCAAAGTAAGAGAACAATTTAGAACTACATCTTGTATTATATGGATTTCACTTTCACTTAATTGAACCAAAAAATAATACACGCAGTGATAACTAGCTTTCACGTGGAAGCAGTATTAACAGCCTACAGTACTGTTTTTGTCAATGTAAATATACAATATGAATGGGTTAAAGGATTCTACTTTGCTCATCGTCAGGAACTGGAAGACAGAGAGTAGGTAACGTAGCATATCCTTCAGTCTCTGTTCTCCCAGCTCATCTCTTGCATGTTATTCATCACAAAAGAGACTTAGCTGATGATAATGACATTGAGAAATGAAGCCAAGTGTTTTGCATTGACTCACTGACTGCATATTTCTGAGAATCTTACAATTGATATAATACGGGGCATGGGGGAGAGAACAAAGGAGGACCCAGCGCGGGATACTTTGTAACTTTGTCAGCGTTGTTTCTGTGGCGACTATTGCATACATTGGCTATGCAAGCAAAGAATTTCACTGTGACTTGTCACATGTGACAATAAAGTATTCCATTCCATTCCTTACTTGTTGGAAATGATAACAGCTTTCTCCAAGTGATTTTTATAGAAAAAATGCATACAAATATAAAAAACGCAATACTCCAGTAGGATATTTTTAATAAAGCCATCATCTACCTAAAGGCTCTCTTTATGTATTTTGTCTTTATTACATTAGTCTGGATCATTTAGGAAAGAACTGCAGATGCTGGAAAAATCGAAGGTAGACAAAAATGCTGGAGAAACTCAGCGGGTGAGGCAGCATCTATGGAGAGAAAGAATAGTAAGATTAAACGAGAACTTACCAGTTTGAAGTTTGATCTTTATTTTATGAGGAGTTACGTTGGTGATTACGTGAAGAAGGCCCGTCAGGGCGCATGCGCGTCAATCTTCAAAGCAGCGGTATGAAATCACAGACAAAACCATAATTGAAGTAACATATTAAGATGATCAACATGAGAACTACCATTATGACCTTTTTTCTATGAGAGAGGGTTGGGCGTGGCGGGCACGTAATCACCAACGTAACTCCTCATAAAATAAAGATCAAACTTCAAACTGGTAAGTTCTCGTTTAATCTTACTATTTTACTTCGGAGTCACGTGAGTGACTACGTGAAGATTTTAAAGCTCTGTGATTTTTATGCCGCAGATCAAAATCCCGGCTTCTCACTGCATCGATTGACTGAGTATCATCAATAATGCTGTAAACATGACATTGCATATCATGCAAAAACAAAACAGTTTTATTTTTGGTCATAAAACAACCAATAAACCCTCTTAATGTAGGGCAACAAACGAAACAGAATGAAACAGTATTGAAAAACAGACTTTAAACAATAGCAACAGCACTCAATATTGAGTTAGCAAACAGCCCTCCATCGGCAATCGGCCGATGGTGGTATTGCTGAAACACAAGTTCATTTTTCCAACCTGCGGCTTTTAATATATGGTCGATGGGAACGTCCATCGCCCTGGCCGCGGATGTTGCTACTGCGCTAGTGGAATGAGATGTAAACACATAAATGTTAATTCCTGCCTGAACCAACTCTTGCTTTAACCACCTTGAGATAGTCTGAACTGCCACTCTTTTATGTTGGCTTTTTGTAACTGACAAATAATCCTGTTTCTTCTTGTCTTAAAGCCCTTGTGGCTTCAATGTAATGTAACAAATGTGTCCTTACACATAAACATGGAGCTGTAGGATATGCTGAGAACACAATCTTAAAACCTGTCACACCTGGGCGGCTTTGTTTGAGCAGGTCAGAAATATAAAACAGAACATTCTCTGTATTCACTTCCATTCTCTCGAACTGAAGTTTTTTGGAAAGTCTGCACTCTCTGTACTGACACCAATGCCATTAGCATAGCCAATTTCATGGTTAATTTTAACAAAGTTATAGCCGTGACAGGGACCCAATGACGAAGTATGTTACGAACAACGCTTACCTCGCAGATTACCATATACCTAGGCTTAGGCGGTTTGGAATTAGATTCCTTTCATCAACCTAGATATGAGAGGGTGAGAACCTATACTTTGTGTCCGTGTACCTATTACAAGATATGCGGACAAAGCACTTCTAGCTGTATTGATAGCAGTATAGCTAAGACCTTCATCGTAATAAAGTGTAGATAAACTCTAACGCATTTTCAATAACTACAGTATCATATTGAATATTCTTTTGAACACAATATTGTTCCTTTTTTTTTTTTTTTCATAAGTCATATACTGTTTTTGAGTACTCTTTCTCCAGACTGCAGCGAGTATATACACCGTTGGCCTAGAAAGTCCTCGACCAATGTAAGGCATTCTTGAAACCTGCAAACTAACAGATCCATACCGTCACATAACGGATGAACTTAATGCGTTACTGGATGCTACAGCAAATTCCTACTGTTTGGAATCAGCAAAAAGAGGTTGGATCACTATCTGTAACATCAAAGGGAACCATGGTTGAATCAGGCAATTTGGTATCACCAAAACCCCTGAAGCGGCATCCTGCTTGATTTTCTCAAACACCGACCTATGAGGCAGAATGGTGGGAAAATGTACACAAACATATCATCCCAATTTAGTGAAAAAGCATCAATTGCCACTGCCCCTGGATCTGGTGCCTATGAAACCTATTTTGGCCTTCCATATAGAAGTACTATATTCTTGAACACATCCTGGTTCCACATCCACTCTGTGTTATGATGGAATTTTCGTGAGCTGCCATCTGGTACTACATTAAGTTTCCCTGGCAGATAGATAGCTCCAATCCAAATCTCTTTATCCCAACTCCAGGTCCAATTGTATTTGCCAACCTGTCACATGATAACGATTTGATTCCACCCATGTGATTCATATCAGCAACTGCTGCAGTGTTGTCTATTTTGCACTGCACATGCAAACTAGTTTAGTTAGTGCCATAAGCCGTGAGTCCATAAAATACTCTTGGTTAATTCCCCATGTATGCAGAAGCAATGTTCATCTGTCTCCACCGCTGGATCTTGTATCAGTAGCACCCTACCGAAGTGCTCTGACATCTGTCTGCAAATCATGGAAGCTTGGTCCAATAACACTTTGGAACTGCTAGTGGACACATGCTGAATCCACCATTGTACATCAGCAACAGCCTCTTTTGATAGAAGCATAGGTCTATTATAATGACCCCAATGTATCCTCAATGCTTGTTCCTTTGACCTTTGTAATTGTAGATAATAAAGTGGCCATATTGAACTGCTGGAAATGCTGCCAGCCATTACCACAGCAGTCTTGTCACCTGGCTAATTGAAGGCTGTGCGTTAGCAATTAACTTGATATAGCTCTTAATTAGCTGTACCCTTTTTTGCCTGGGCAAGGTCACAATGATGTTGATTAAGTCCATTGTGAACCCAACTAGTCAATTTGTGTCACAGGTATAAATTTAGATTCCTCAGAATAGGTTATAAAGCCCAATTAAAATTGGTTTTTACCAACTGCCACTGATGCTTCAGCTGTTTCCTTTGATTGTCCTACAATCAAGATATTATTTAGCTAAGCCATGAGCACATGACCTTGACTTCTCATCATGCCTAGAATAGGTTTTAACAACTTTGTAATCCCTCTAGGAGCTGAAGACAAACCATTAGGCAGTGGATTGTATTGGCATAATTCCCCATCCAGTTGAATTTTAAATCTTCTATCCTGCAAATGAACAGACACTGAATCCGCATCTTTAAGATCTCCTTCACAAACGTTTCCATCTTAAAATGTCTATACCGTACAAAAGGATTAAACCTATCCAGGTCCGTATAATTCTGCATCCCCCCATCCTTTTTTGGTCTGGGAAAGATAGTGGACACAAACTGATGGCTTTGGTAAACTGCCTTAGCAATTACACCTTTATTACATAAGCTTGCAAGTTCCAGCTGAACTTCCAATTGTTCAGTGATACTGAAGTCAAACTCCTTTTTTGGAACATGTTGCATGGGTAAATCAGAATTTGCATTTAAGCTTTATTCGATGCCCTTGAATAACCTTCAGTATAAACATATCTGAGGTAAACATTTAATTGTATCACATTAGATCTGTCTACATGAGAACCAGACCCTCTTACCTCCTTACCACCTGGCATTCTTCCCCGGCCTTGAGCTGGATATCTCACCTCCGTGGCGGTGCTACAGCCGAACGCCAACTGCGCTGCATCGTAGCTGGACTCGTCCCTTGCTCGGACCAGTCTGCTCCCTTATAGGGATAGTTCCGCTTTGGTGAATATGTGGCTGCCGTCTTAGCCTCCTCCTCCAGCTCCTTCACCTGCTGTGCGAAATCCTCGCGAAACAGCTGTGCCAGTTGCACTGTGCCAGGCTGGCATTTATGCTGGTGGCAAGTTCCTCACCCAGAGGCTCACCAGCATCCGACGACATGGCAAACCGTGCTGCACACGGTGTCAGCTCTGACAGCTGCCTGCCCTCCCTTTGGAAGTCGTCGGACTCAGGGTCAGAGCGTATCTGCCCTTCTGCACTCACCTCTTGCAAAGAGGGTGCTTTCAAGCAGGCCTCTACTAGGCACTGCCAGCGGAGCCGTCCCCACGGCCTCCCGCCTGCACAACTCCTCCTGGAGTATGGCTTTATGAAGCAGGCCTCTCCAAGGCACTGCCAGCGGAGCCTTCCATAAGGCTTCCCGCCTGCACAACTCCTCCTGGAGTTGTGGCTTTATGAGGCAGACCTCTCCTAGGCACTGCCAGCGGAGCCTTCCCTATGGCTTCCCGCCTGCACTCCTCCTCCTGGAGCGTCTCTGTGGAGCAGCCCCTGTATGAGCTGCTCCTTTTGGATAACCGCTGGGGAACGGTATCCTGTCCCCGACGGGACTCTCGTGGCCCGACTCTGCGGAATCTATCGCCCTTACTGACTTAACTTATGCCGACCGCCCGACTGGCGTTGGCTGTGTACCCGGCTGGGCACTTTCTGAAGTCTGTCGCCGCACCGCTACCGGCTTGCGACTCCCCCCCCGAGGTGACAGGCTGCCTTTCAGAGACTGCGTCCCGCAGCTCTCTCTCTCCTTGTCGGCAGCAGCCTGCACCTTTCCCTTGTTCCTGTATATGGGGGGAAAAAAACAGACAGAAACAATTTATTTACTCTTTTCTAACTCCTCCAAAGTCTCCCCGACTTTGGTGGAGTTGTATTTACTCACGTTGCAGAAGGAGCTCCGAGCTCCCACTGCCGTTGTCGCCAATGCGTCCGACGTAATGACGCGCATGCGCCCTGACGGGCCTTCTTCACGTAGTCACTCACGTGACTCCGAAGTAAAATAGGTGACGTTTCGGGTCGAAAGCCTTCTTCATAAGATCCCATTATTGCACATACTTTTTTGCAGCAGTATGACTTCCAATGCCTTTGAGGTTTCACTGTTACAGCCATTTCTGACAAGGAGCAAGCTATGATGGGTGATCTAACCTCAGGCAGTGAAAGCTTCCCTTGGACCACCCTGATAGCCTGTTACATTGTATACTGCATTGTCTGCATTGCCTTTTCCACTGTCTAAATAAGTGTACATTAATCAGAGATATATGGAGACAATTGGAACACATACAAATACTTTTAAAAAGTAAAATTATTTTAAAAGAATTTAAAAAAAAACATAAATTCAATGAAAATCTCCAATGTATACAAAATCATTGTAAAATTAAATAAAATACGGTGTAATCATGCAAAATCTAATTTAAAAAAGAATACTTCAATAGAGACACAAGTAAGTGCAGATTCTGGAATTTTGCATAAAACACAAAGTGCTGAAGTATCTCAACAAGTCAGGCAGCATCACTAGAGGACAAGGAAAGGTGACATTATGGGTTCGAAGAAGGGTCCAGATCCAAAACTTTGCCTATCCTTGTCCTCCTGAGATGCTGCCTGACCCGTTGATTTACTCCAGCACTTTATGTGTGACACTTTATAGACCATTTTAAGGACTGATCCCATTCAAATGAATTGGACTGCATTAGAAACACAAGCAGAGCTGCGGGGTCGGATACGTAATATGCCCAGGCTCTCAATGCAGTACCTTGTGAGACTATTCCTTGACCTAGTGCTGACAAAATAATAAGGAAAATGCTGTAACGAGCACTAAGTTTCTATAACGCACAATCCAGCCCAATGTTTCTATTACTTTTAACTTTCATTATATTAAACAAATCAAAATAAATACTTCTTTGACCTAAATAAAATAATTCAAAAATAAATATTCAACTGATAGCTTGGCTTCATATTTTTTTGGCTTCATAGTGAGGATTTAGTATTAAATATTTTCTAAATTTATTTACGTAATCTTAAATTGTTATTAACTGACATTTGTTCAACTCAATGCATTTAAGACTAAAGTATCTTCTCCAACATTGAACTGAATCAGTTTTCATGATGTTATATATACTGTAATACAATTACTTAGCTCTAACACCTTTGACATGTATCTATTTTATAAATAACACAGGGCCATTCCAACGCCACTACTTATTTATCTGCAGTTTAACAACATCTAATCACACCACATAAGATTTAGCATTACCTATGATCAAAAAACAGAAAGTAACATTCCTCACTGCCATTAATCCATTTCATTAGATAAAAGGTTTCAGTTTGTAGCAATGGTAATAGTGAATAATGCATCAAATCAGAGAAATTATTTCACTTAACAAATGGAAAACAAACCATTGGACCTTTTAACCAGTTTCTGTTAATATTTATATTCTTCCTTCAGAGGTAAAACCTTCACCTTCAAAGTTTCCTCCTTGCTGCTCTTTGTTCAATATTAGATAAACACGCTGGGTGCAATTTTGTTTTGATGAGACATTAAAAATTAAGTGACAGCAAATTTGTAGGCAATTCCTCACTATTTTTTCACAGTCAATGGTTAAAAGAAAGAAATACAATTGAGAAACCTGAAGCCATACTTGAGAGCATTCAGAACCTTAAATAAGCAAAGCAAAGAGCGTATCACCTACCAAACTATGCACTTCACCTTGGGGATTCCGCTGTGGTGGATGTTTATGTTAAATTTTATTTTATGCGACTGTGTGTCTTGTTGCTTTTTACTTAGTATGGCCGTATGGTAACTCAAATTTCACTGTACCTTAATTGGTAAATGTGACAATTAAATTGAATCTTGAACCTTGAAACTTCAGACACCTCCTGCCGATCAGTAGAGGAGTCTGTGATTCTAATATTAACTGTTTCAGAACCCAAAAAGCAGTAGTGGAAGCAAAATTCTTTGATCTGAAGAAACTAAGAAGATTTTTAATTTTGCTAAGACTTACAATTCATCTTCATCTTAACTGATGTAAAGTTATCGCACAGTCCCTTTTCTACATAATCGATGAATAGCAGTGAGGAGCACAGTTGCTATACTTAGCCTAATGTTGACGGTAAATCTGAATGATAAGAATCATATCTTTTGTTCTCTCCAGATATCTTTTGTTCTCTCCAGATAACAAATCAGAGATCAACTTGGAGCCTTCTCAGTCTTGGGCAATGCATTTAAACGGCAAGCTCTTATAGATGTTGTTTACTTAAATTTTCTCTATTTTGGGTGATATTTTTACTTCTTGGGAGAAGACAAGGGCATTATTTACTGCTGATCTATAATTACACAACAAAGTATTGTGCAACCACCTATGTGAACCACTGCAGTCCCATGTATTTAAGATAATCATACAATTTTGTTAGGTAGAAAGGGATAGCACTTTGACCCAACAAAATGAAGAACTGGTGATAAAATTCCAAGTCAAGACAGCATGTAATTTGAAGAGGAACTTAATGATGTGCCTGCTGCCTACAGTATATCTTTCTAGATGACCGAGGTCATACGCTTGTACCATCATTAGGAGATGAGTGAAAGGATCATATTACAATGTGATAACATGTCACGATTCCTAAATTTGTGGGCTGGACTAATGTGCATTATGTTGATTAGGTCGAGTGAAGAACAGTGGTAGGAAGTTTGGCTGAAGCGTAAACACTAACATGGATCTTTTGGATTGAGTGACGCTTCTGAGCTATAAATATTTCATCACTGTAATGCATTCCCAAAAGAGAGAAACACTGATCTCCAGATGACTTTAAAACCATGGTGGGAATAGACACAACACTGTAACAAGGTGTGATCAGCAAGGAAGGAGCAGAGAAGGCTAAATCTACCAGGATCCACCTCTTGGCAAAAGGCTTGGAGAATGGCCAAATCATAACAAACATCCTCCTTTGTCAGTCTGACAAGCACAAAGTCCACAGCTTATGGAAACCCCTGCCCACCATCATGGTTGGCACTTATGAAGTGACTCTTAGGTTCTCTGCCATGAAGAACCAGAACCTGTTTGCTGAGAATGTGTTTTGGAGTCATAGAGCCATAGATCACAGAAACAGACCCTTCCACCCAACATGCCCACGCTGACCAAGATGCCCCATCTATGCTAGTCCCACCTACCCGCTTTGACCCATATCCCTCAAAACCTTATTTTATTCTTGTAACGGTTTAAATGTATTTTAAATGTTGTTATAGTACTTGCCTCACTACCTCCTCTGGCAGCTCATTCCTTGCACCCACTACCATCTACGTGAAAAGGTTTCATAGATTCAGATTCCTATTAAATCTTTCCCCTCTCACCTTAAACCTATGTCCTCTGGCTCTTGATTCCCCAACTCAGTTATCATATCATTTAACAAGATCAACATAAAATTGGGGTTGAAATTTTTTGACATACTCCAAATGCTTAACTCATCCACAGTCAATGGTTTAAAAAAAAGGGAGACAGTAGATCTAGAGTTTAAAATATGCACCAAATGTGACCAAGGTTTCCTACCATCTTTATGTATGCATGAAGTTAACCACATGAGTCAAATAGAAAGCTGTAAGCTTTTGGCCTTATCAAGTGATTTATGTTTACTAATAATAAACAAACAGAAACAATGCCTATTCTCATTTTCTATGCTGTGTTTTGTTTTGTGTGTGTGTGTGTGCCAGGACCTACTGCACGGAGCAAAATGGTTATTTGCATATTATGGCTCCTTCTGGACACATTACTAATTGGCCTAGAATAAAACACAAGGAGGGAAACCACGCACAGTAGGCAGGGATTCAATTAAATGCAGTTTTACAGCCTCACCTGTACCAAAAGCATAAACCAGGAAATCACTGTGAGGAAAGGACTCCTGTGAAATTAATGCTGTCATGTGAAATTACTGCATTTATTATTTTTAAAAGCAATTGGTTAATTAATAATTTCTGTTAAATAAGCAAACAAGAATATGATGCGAACAGATTAAGCATTTATAAAATAACCTTGTAATTTTGAGCCTCTAGCTGTTCTGTGCCAACAAGCAAAATTTCCCTTTGTTGTGCCTAATTTGTCTACGTAGAAAAAGAACAACTCTCACTATTGCAGTGAAAAGTGGTTTATCCGCTAAATACAGAATGAAACAAATCCAAACAATTGAACACGTTGATTGAAATGTGAAATCTTGAGAAGCTTAGTTATTTTCAGCAAGATTAAAGGTTGTTTTCCAGTCCACCTTGTTGACCACAGGTGATCAAATGTTGAAACTGGTGTGAAATATTTATTTCATATTTCTTTATGACATAGGTAGAGACCATTCAGCCTATTTAGTTTATGTAAGTTTTCAGAACAATCCCATCAATCGAAGATATACATAAAATACTGGAGTAATACTGGAGTACTGGAATACTGGAGCAGCATCTCTGGATAGAAGGAATGGGTGAGACCATTTCGGGTCGAGGCCTTTCTTCAGACTGAGTCTGGGGAGGGGGAGATACAGAGATAAGGAAGCGTAAGGTGTGAAGAGACATCAGAGATGGTGATCAAGGAAAATGTAGAATAGATCATTGTTAGCTAAGGAGAAGGTAACAACAAAGCAAACAGAGATAAAATGTAAACGAGGACAGTCAGACTAGTCAGAGAACTGGGAAGAGGGGAGGGGTGGGGAGAGAGGGAAGGCAAGGGTTCTTTCATCCCACCAATCCCTTTCCTCCACTTATTTTCCTGCAACTTATTTTCTCTCATATGTCCATCAGCACCTTTTCCACAAATTCACCCTCACTAGCAGTAACTTAAAGTAGTTAATAAAACTTGCCATGAAGAAAAACATTTCGGAGATACCTGTGCAGAATGTCTCATCATCAGACCAAATATAACGGAGATGGAGGAATAGAAAATATCATCATTGCTGTTCTACCCCAGGCCTCAACTCCTCTTCTGTGCCAATTCTGCATAGCCCCAATTTCTCTGATCTTTCAAAATATTATTGACCTTCTCTTTAAATACCTGCAATGCACTTGCCTCCAGTAAAAACATCCAGAGATTCATACCCTCAGTGAAAATGATGTACCTCCGTTTTAAATGACAGTCCTCTTATCTTACAGACATGTCCCTTTGTGCAAGACTCTCCAACCAGTGAAAACATCTCAACATCTATCCTGTCATATATGTATAAATGTGAGGTTATCCACTTTGATGGCAAGAACAGGAAGGCAGATTATTATCTGAATGGTGTCAGATTAGGAAAAGGGGAGGTGTAACGAGAACTGGGTGTGTTTGTACATCAGTCACTGAAAGTAAGCATGCAGGTACAGCAGGTAGTGAAGCAAGCTAATGGCATGTTGGCCTTTATTGTGAGAGGATTTGAGTTTATGAGCAAGGAGGTCCTACTGCCGTTGTACAGGGCCCTGGTGAGACCACACCTGGAGTATTGTGTGCAATTTTGGCCTCCTAATTTGAGGAAGGACATTATTGCTATTGAGGGAGTGCAGAGTAGATACACCAGGTTAATTCCGGGATGGCGGGACTGACATGATGAAAGAATGGGTCGCCTGGGCTTGTATTCACTGGAATTTAGGATGAGAGGGGATCTTATAGAAACATATACAATTCTTAAAGGATTAGACAGGCTAAATGCAGGAAAAATGTTCCCGATGTTGGGGGAATCCAGAATCAGGAGTCACAGATTAAGAATAAAGGGTAGGCCATTTAGGACTGAGATGAGGAAAAGCATTTTCACCCAGAGAGTTGTGAATCTGTGGAATTCTCTGCCAAAGAAGACAGTGGAGGCCAATTCGCTGGATCACTAGATTTAGCTCTAAGGGCAAAAGGAATCAAGGGTTATAGTGAAAAAGCAGGAATGTGGTACTGATTTTAGATGATTAGTCATGATCATATTGAATGGTGCTGTCGGCTCGAAGGGTCAAATCCTGCCTACTCCTGCACCTATATTTCTATGTTTCTATCCCCCTTCAGGATATAACATGTTTCAATAAGGTCACTCCTCTTTAATACAGATCAACCTCTTTAGCTGCGTGTGATAGGACAACATTCTCACCTCGGGAATGGATCTGGTAAATTCTTGGCAAAGATCCTAACTGATATGAACTATTATTTGCTGTATTTGTTATACTAACTGGTTCAACTTTGTGGTGGAAGATGGTTGTGTTGAGCCCAGACTTGAAGGGAGAGTACTAGGATTTTGAATTTCATAAAACACCACTCAATACACAGTCCAGAAGCAAATAACATTAAGGACATTGAACAATTGAAGACACTTCTGA
The DNA here is from genome assembly GCA_038087875.1 of Malacoraja senta. Taxonomy (NCBI): domain Eukaryota; kingdom Metazoa; phylum Chordata; class Chondrichthyes; order Rajiformes; family Rajidae; genus Malacoraja; species Malacoraja senta. Next base: position 241,054,911 of record CM075977.1, on the reverse strand, counting down.
AAACTTAGTGTGATATTTGCAAGTACATTGTATATCAGCCTGAGATTTCTCAGAATGATTCCTTACCAACGAATTAGTGTTGAAATATACCACTGCAATCTAAGAAGTGCAGCAATCAATTCACAGCAATTAATTTTCACATAATAAGTTCTCACAAACAGCAATTGGTAATGATGTGATAATGGGGTAGAAAGTTGGCCCCAGATGCTTGCATTTAATTACAATATAGAAGTAGCTGTCAATTGTAGTCATTTTCTAAAACTCAGTTGCATTGATGTGAAAGTAGCACCAATGTTTGTACCCACACATCTAGTTCCATTCAAATCAGTTAAACTGAATTTCTCAGAAGTGAGTATCACCAATGGTCAATTGTCTGCATACATTCAGCACTGGGGAGTGAAGAAAATAGATCTTTGTATCTTATATAAGAGAAATAATTTTGCAAATTCAAATTAGAGAGATATTGAAGTGTTTTGCTCTGTTGGTAATGATAAACTATTATAGTTACGATAGTATGTGGTAGTTGCAAACCTCGTGGACAATCATAGCTATGATGCAGAAACAAGGAACTGCAAAAAAAAAAGCACAAGTGCTGGAGTAACTCAGCAGGTCATGTGGCATCTCTGGAAAACATGGATTGGTCACATTTCAGGTCAGTACCCTTCTTCAGATTTGCTAAATTTGAATGAAGTGCGACATAAATGTTTCAAGAGGAAATCAAGCATTGCAAATGGTATGCAAGTGTGGATGGGATTTTTTTTAAATTTCCATTAGTTTCACATACATATTTCCCAACAAAATTGCTCAAATCTCAACAGTCTCACAGCAATCCCACAAATTTCCCTCCCCCAACACCCCCCCCTCTCTATTTCTCTGTAACCTATTGTCTTATGGCCATTTCCATCCAATAGCCCCTCCCCCAACATCACCTACACATGAAGTAATTTAAGGGCCTGTCCCACTTGGATGACCTAATCCACGGGTTTAGAAGACCCTAGACGAGTTGAAAAAAATGTCAAGGTCGTGTTGACTCAACAAAGTAAAATACCTCCTATGGCCTCCTACGACTGTCTACGACCTCCTACAACCATGTCTATGACCTCCTACGACCCCCCTCGACCTCAGTCTTCCATACCTAAGACCAACTACAATTAGCTACGAGTGGAAAATTATCACATGATAAAATAATGTCATGTTTGCATTTCTCAGTTACTCGGGCCAGTTACTGATCTACGACTACCTACGACTACCTACGACTATCGACGACTACCTGCGACTACCATCACGACCTACTATGACCTACCTACGACCTACCTACGAGTAAAAAGTATCCATTTTTTCCATGTCGACCTTTTTTTTACTTGTGAATATTTTTTATCAGGCTGGAAAAAACTCCGCAACCTACTTGAGGCCATGAGTACATGGAGACCACTCACGAGCATGAGGAGGAGTTACGAAGACCTCCTATGAACTCCTACGACCTTGTGGCAACCATGCTACGAGTATGAGTCAAGTGCAAACTCGGCAGAGGTCGCCAATTAGGTCGTGAAAGTGGGACAGGGGCTTTACTGAAGCCTTATTAAACAAATATCCATCAGTTCTTTGTGAGAGAAAACCCAGACCATTCAGCAAAAATACACACAGCCACAGGGAAAATATACAAATCACACACGGGTAGCACCAGAGGTCAGGACTGAACCCAGATCACTAAAGAGATTAAATAACTAAAAGATCTGTATTACCACTGTGCAGCACATAATGAACCAGGCATATTCCTGCTGAGATTTTCCAGCTGAACTTTGAGTTGCTAACCTTACTAACAGCTTATGTCTGTGCCAATATAGGCAAACGTTTATCAGGATAAACATTTTTCCCAGTTTTCTGAAGAACGGTCTCGACCCAAAACGTCACCCATTCCTTCTCTCCAGAGATGCTGCCTGTCTCACTGAGTTACTCCAGCTTTTTGTGTCTATCTTCCGTTTAAAGCAGCATCTGCAGTTCCTACGGGGCATCTTTGTGGATGTGCAAGATAAAATAATCAGTGAGAGACTAGCCCCCTTTGCTGGAGTTATAAATCCCTTCCTACATCCACATTTCTGTCATAAACCTGTTGTGGGTGGAAAGTAAACATGATTCTAAATTACTACTGGAGTTTACCTTTGATTTGCACCAATCCCCAAACCACAGGAGATGCCAGTGTGAAAACATGACATCACTGCCATCTGTCTTTCACAGCTGGTTTCTAGACAATTGGAACAACATTTACATTAAACCTAAAGAATTACTCAGTGTTTCCCAAGGGTGACAACAGAATGGAATCTATCTGGAAAGAAACACAAATAGAGCTTGCATCCAGGTTGTTATTTGCAGTGAAGAGAAATGGAACAGACTCCTCAAAATAAGAGAAGGGATTTCACGTCGGTGGGTCATATGAGTGGCAAGGGTGTGGGGTAACATTGTGAATTGGGTAAACAGTATTGCCTGTTTGTCTAGCCTCCGAGTATGTCGGGTGCATTTTCTTGCATGGTTCCTGTATTGTATATTTTTATTTACTTGAATAGAGTCTATTTTGAATTTTTTTTAAAAAGATTGTTAATCGCCTTTTAAATTACTGTTTGTTGAACCACTGAAAGTCCATTAGTACCATTGAAGATCATTGCTTTGTACATTTGTAATAAGTCATTTTGCCCTGCTGGTCAATATATTTGGTACATTATGAACACAAAGGTGTAGGGATAAGAGGCACAATGGGAAGTTTTCAAGAAAACTATCTCAATGGCATCTTATGCTTAAATCTTCAGAAAAATATAATATTCCTTGCAAAAATATACTTAAACCTTGGATATCAGAATAATTCTTGATAATGAATTGAGGTGCATTGCTATAGGGAACGGGTCAATGTTGGAGAAGCAATAGACAATAGACAATAGGTGCAGGAGTAGGCCATTTGGTCCTTTGAGACAGCCATTCAATGTGATCATGGCTGATCATCCCCAATCAGTACCCCATTCCTGCCTTCTCCCCATATCCCCTGACTCTGCTATTTTTAAGAGCCCTATCTAGCGCTCTCTTGAAAGCATCCAGAGAACCTGCCTCCACCTCCCTCTGAGGCAGAGAATTCCACAGACTCACCACTCTCTGTGAGAAAAAGTGTATCCTCATCTCCGTTCTAAATGGCTTACTCCTTTTTCTTAAACTGTGGCCCCTGGTTCTGGACTCCCCCAACATCGGGAACATGTTTCCTGCCTCTAACGTGTCCAAACCCTTAACAATCTTATATGTTTCAATGAGATCCCGTCTCATCCTTCTAAACTCCAGAGTGTACAAGCCCAGCTGCTCCATTCTCTCAGCATATGACAGTCCTGCCATCCTGGGAATTAACCTTGTAAACCTACGCTGCACTCCCTCAATAGCAAGAATGTCCTTCCTCAAATTAGGGGACCAAAACTGCACACAATGCTCCAGGTGTGGTCTCACTAGGGCTCTGTACAACTGCAGAAGGACCTCTTTGCTCCTATATTCGATTCCTCTTGTTATAAAGGCCAACATGCCATTCGCTTTCTTCACTGCCTGCTGTACCTGCATGTTTACTTTCATAGACTGATGTACAAGGACCCCCAGATCCCGTTGTACTTCCCCTTTTCCCAACTTGACGCCATTTAGATAGTAATCTGCCTTCCTGTTTTTGCTACCAAAGTGGATAACCTCACATTTATCCGCATTAAACTTCATCTGCCATGCATCTTCCCACTCCCCCAACCTGTCCAAGTCACCCTGCATTCTCATAGCATCCTCCTCACAGTTCACACTGCCACCCAGTGTGAACCAAGCAATTATGTGATGAGTGATGGAAGATACTGAACAAGGTGCAAGGGAAATTACCATCAATAAGTTGTGTTCAGAAATACATTTGGCACTGTCATGTTGCAAAGAACAAAATGATGGTAATGCCATTGACCTCGAAGATACTTTCAAAGATCTACAAATCTGTCACAAAATCTACTTTCCTGATATCAGGACTTGGGAAACCGTGTATTGGAAGGATGTTGTCAAGCTGGAAAGGGTACAGAGAAGATTTACAAGGATATTGCCAGGGCTAGAGGGTCTAAGCTATAGGGAGAGGTTGAGTAGGCTGGGACTCTATTCCTTGGAGTACAGGAGGATGAGGGGTGATCTTATTGAGGTGTATAAAATCATGAAAGGAATAGATGCACAGATGAATAGATGAATTGAGGACTATAGGACATAGGTTTAAGGTGAAAGGGAAAAGATTTAATAGGAATAGAAGGACAAAGGGTGGAGGGTGCATGGAACAAGCTGCCAGGGGACGTAGTTGAGGCAGGGACTATCCCAACATTTAAGAAACAGTTGAACAGGTACATGGATAGGACTGGTTTAGAGGGATATGAACTAAGCACAGGCAGGTGGGACTAGTATAGCTGGGACATATTGGCCGGTGTGGGCATGTTAAGCCGAAGGGCCTGTTTCCACATTGTCTCATTCTATGACTGTCAGGCATCGGTAAAAGACATCCACCAACAATTATATCATCAAGTAGAATGGGTAATTAAATACTATTCTCACAAATAACAAATTCAGGAGTTAAAAGCAAAATGTATAACTAGAGTTTAACAGTAATATTTTAAACTAGACTAATTGGGACCCGTTGGGTCCCAGCTTCACACAGGAGGGCTGGTCCCCCAATGCAATATTCCACCTCTCCACCAATTCCAATATTGCTGGCCAGTGGGGGTGGGGGGGGGCTTTCTGGAGTGCTAGCATGGTGTTGTGGGCTGAAGGGACTGGTTTCCAGAGGGCTAGTATGGACATTGTGGGCCAAATGGATTCTTGGGCTGGCAGCTCAGTCACTGAGGCCAGGCAGCTCAGTCACTCAGGCCAGGCTGCTCAGTCACTCAGGCCAAGCAGCTCAGTCACTCAGGCCTGGCAGCTCAGTCATTCAGGCCAGGCAGCTCAGTCACTCAGGCCTGGCAGCTCAGTCACTCAGGCCTGGCAGCTCAGTCACTCAGGCCTGGCAACCCAGTCACTCAGGCCAGGCAGCTCAGTCACTCAGGCCAGGCAGCTCAGTCACTCAGGCCAGGTAGCTCAGTCACTGAGGCACACAGACACACACACAGACACACACACAGCAGTAAACTTTCTTGAATACTCACACGGCTGAGCGCGGCCTCTCCACTTTGGAGCTTCTGCAGTCAGCGGCACTTCACAGTCAGCGTGACGTTTGCACTTACCGGAAATTGTGCAATCAGCGCGACCTCTGCACTCACCGGAAATTACGCAATCAGCGCGACCTGTCCACTTAGTGGAAGTCACGAAATGAACGGGACTTTTGAACCAAACACAGTCGGACCTAATAAAGCATTTATTCCTTCCAAACACAGTCGGACCTAATAAAGCAATGCCGTTTCAAGCACAGGCAGGGCAGCAGGCCAAACAACTCATGGCATTGTCATTAAAGGCTAACAAATCATTTATTGCAAGTACATTGCAGACTCACAGTTCAGTTGATTCACAGCTTAGAATGGTGAATAAAAGATGGGAGCATATACACTAGATTAAGGCAGAATTTGGGATATCATAAATACATTTCTAAAATGATGTCTTATAGAAACATTAGAAAATATTTTGTTTTTAAATTCCAATACATATTTTGAAATATTTGGGTGAGTTACAATTTCTATCAATATATTTAGGATAAAGCACAAAGTGCTAGAGGAACTCAACAGGTCAGCAACATCTGTAGAGGAAATGGACAAATGACATCTCTGATTGAGAGCCTTCTTCATTACACAGAGGAAAGCTGAAAAACAGTACAAGTTCTGGTGGCTAAAATAATCATGAAAATAACCTTCTGAACCTTAGTGGTGAATGAAAAAAACTTCAAAGCCAATACGAAGGCTGAAAAGACACTGACATCATTTAATTGCCCTTCATAATAATGCCTGTAATCAGCAAATTCACTCATTTATGTCTTGAAATTCCAACATTTATATGATGTCACATTGAACATGACATAGCAATGGGATGCATTTGGAAAATCATCCAGGATAATGTTTAATCATTGAATCACAATTATATATCTGTAATCATAACATTTGCAAACATTGTGATGAGATCTCACCATTTACATTTATCTTTGAAAAAACGCAAAGTGCAGAGTAACCTAGTGGTCAGGCAGCAACTCTGAAAGACATGGATAGGTGATATTTCAGGTTGGGCACCTTCTTCATTCATGAATGGATTCTCTTTCACACCTCACTGTAAAATTCAGGGCAGATTCATCCAGTGTTGGTTGTGGTGATGCAAAGAAAAGTCAGTCATACAGCCCTGCCTTCGGCCTAACTTGCCCACATGAACTAACATGTCTCATCTTCACTAGTCTCATGCCTGCATTTGGCCCAAATCCCTCTAAACCTGTCCTATCCATGTACATTTTTATGATAAAACACAAAGTGCTGGAAAAACTCGACAAGTCACGCAACATCCATGGAAGAAATGGAGAAATGACATCTTTGATTGGGACCCTCCTTCATTACGCTGCAGAAATCTGAAAAACAGTACCAGTTCTGTTGGATAAAATGTAAATAAAATGGATAATGTACGTAAGTGTAATACATTTTAAGAAGTTTGTGAGAATAGTGGAACAAAGTTTACTTTGATCACCAAAAACGGGTATACAGTATTTGTGAATCCAAAGCAAAATATTGCAGATGCAATAAAATATTGTAGATACAATGAAAACCATAACAAACAAAATATTCTAGAATTACTTAGCAGTTGGGCAACATCGTGGAGTGAGAAACCAAGATAACTTTTCAGATTGATGACATTTCAGAAATGAAACAAGTAAAACATTGAGAAAGAATGCAGGAGGGTGTAGAGAGCAATCAGAAATGTCTGTGATATAGGGAAATTGAATGACACAAGTAGTGGTAGATGTGGCTGAAAAAAAACTGGTAAGACTGAAGCTATTTCTGGAGGAGTTGGAAATAGGAGAGGAATGAAATCTGAACGATCAGAAAAGGAGAACATATTCAGTGTAAATGATATCCTCTACCTTGGTGCAGATTGGGTGACCACTTTGAAGGATAATATATTCAGTCTGCAAGGATGACCCTGAGCTTCCAGGTGCCTGACACTGTAACTCTCCGTCCCTTGTCTACATTGACGTTTCTGGGTTTTGGTCCCTTACACTGTTCCAATGAACATCAGCATCAGCTTTAGAAACAGCACTGCTTCTGATGAGACAGTTTTACATCTTCAGGACTCAACAATTACACAAGCTTTTATTTTCATCTCATATTTACAGCATTATTTTTTTAAATCTTCTTTCCTCTTCAGGCATTACAGATTTATTCATTTCTCCCAATTTCTATCTATTTTGTTGTCGATCACATTTTGTTTTCTCTGTTCCTCTCATTACTGCAAATTTTAACTTTTCATTTTTAACATTGTCCAGATATGATGTGATGTCCACGCCCTGAAAGTGTAACTCTTTTAATATCTCTCCACAAATGCTGCATGGCCTGATGAGTATTCCCTGCATTTTCCACTTTAATTTGTTTATACATTCTGCTTATTTCTTGGTAACCTTGAATTTATGTTTACAGTGCATATTATGTTTTACTGCCATTAAAAATATGGAATTCATATAAAAATATATAGAAGTCCTAACAACGATCATGTCATATCATTTAATATTGTAACAAACCCCCCATCTGCTCCAAATGAAGGCTTTCAACGTGTCCCACTCTCTAAATAGGCACAACTGGGACAAGTATCCAAGGACAGGCATCAATTTATTTTAACTCATTTCTTTATAGGACTTGTTGTGGAACCTTACAGACCTGACATTAGTCAGGAAATGGTGTTAGGTAAGCTGTTGGGACTGAAGTGCAGATAAATCCCCAGGGCCTGATGTTCAGCATCCCAGAATACTCAAGGAGGTGGCCCCAGAAATCATGGAAGCATTGGTGATCATTTTCCAATGTTCTATAGATTCTGGATCAATTCCTGTGGACTGGACGGTAGCTAACGTAACTCCACTTTTTAAGAAAGGAGGGAGAGAAAAAATGGGGAATTATAGACCAGTCAGCCTTCCATCGGTAGCGGGGAAGATGCTGGAATCGATTATTAAGGATGCAATAGCTGCGCATTTGGAAAGCAGCGACAGGATTGGTTAAAGTCAGCATTGATTTATGAAGGGGAAATCATGCTTTTTGAATTTTTTTGAATCATGATTTTTTTTGAGGATGTAACAAGTAGAATGGATAAGGCAGAGTCAGTGGACGTGGTGTACCTGGACTTTCAAAAAGCCTTTGACAAGGTCCCACACAAGAGATTAGTGTGCAAAATTAGAGCACATGGTATTGGGGGTAGGGTATTGACATTGATAGAGAACTGGTTGGCAGACAGGATGCAAAGAGTAGGATTTAACGGGTCCTTTTATGAATGGCTGACAGTGACTAGTGGTGATGGGACCCCAGTTATTTACAATATATATTAACGATTTAGACGAGGGAATTAAATGTAACATCTCCATGTTTGTGGACAACACAAAGTTAGGTGGCAGTGTGAGCTGCGAGGAGGATTAGGAAATGGGGAGGTGCAACGAGACCTGGGTGTGCTTGTACATCAGTCACTGAAAGTAAGCATACAGGTACAGCAAGCAGTGAAGAAAGCTAATGGAATGTAGGCCTTCATTGCGAGAGGATATGAGTTTAGGAGCAAGGAGGTCCCACTGCAGTTGTACTGGGCCCTAGTGAGACCGCACCTGAAGTATTGTGTGCAATTTTGTTCTCCTAATTTGAGGAAGGACATTATTGCTATTGAGGGAGTGCAGCGTAGCTTCGCCAGGTTAATTCCCACCGGGACGGTGGGACTGACATGTGATGAAAGAATTGTTCGGCTGGGCTTGTATTCACTGGAATTTAGAAGGAATCTTACAGAAACATATAAAATTATTAAAGGATTGGACAAGCTAGATGCAGGAAAATGTTTCCGATGTTGGGGGAGTCCAGTACTAGGTGTCACAATCTAAGAATAAGGGGTAGGCCATTTAGGATTGAGTTGAGGAAAAACGTTTTCACCTAGAGAGTTGTGAATCTGTGGAATTCTCTACCACAGAAGGCAGTGGAGGCCAATTCACTGGATGTTTTCAAGAGAGAGTTAGATTTAACTCTTAGGGCTAAAGGAATCAAGGGATATGGGGGAAAAGCAGGAACAGGGTACTGATTTCAGATGATCAGCCATGATCATATTGAATGGTGATGCTGGCTCAAAGGGCCGAATGGCCTACTCCTGCACCTATTTTTCTATGTTCTATGTTTCTATGTTTCTTTCCAGCAAGAATAAAATTATCGTAGAATGGCAATCAAAAGTTGCAGAACCTTTTTGTTTCAGAATAATGTTACAACAACAAAAAATCAATAGCTGCCGACAATAATGACAAAAATCCATCTTCGTCTTGCTTAACACTCTGCAACAACCTAAAAAGCCAGTCCAAGCCTTGGTTCGGAGCTCTGGTGCTTTGAAGTCTGATTATCATTGAAAAATAGTCCATAATTCTTATGAGGCATCCCTACATGTTTGATACACATCAATTTTATGAACATAAAATACATCTAGATTTATTTTTGAGCAAAGCTGCTAGATTCATGAATGAAGGAAAAGTCCAAAGAATGAACAATTTTTTTCAAAAATATTCCCATTAGGATTTTGAAATTGAAAAATGCACATTGCTTCAGAGCAGAAATTCGATGTTGAGATAAATAATATTTCTTATAAATCAAACGTATGCACATTAGAATAAAGGCTAAACTGCTATTGACCTTGCTGGAAGCAAATCTAAATTGAATTATTATATCGTACACACATACGGAAGAATTACATTCCAGTGCAAAATAAAATGTTTCAGGAAAACAAGCTTTCAATCAGCTGATTCTGTCCTGGATTAACATGTGCCATAATACAACTCACCAAACCTTTTCTGCCATTGAATCCAACTCACAACAAGTTGTGGAGGCTGTGATAGTAAGCAAAAAATATCAGTAATTGAAAATTGTTTGTGTATTTATCAATGAATGTCTGCTTTTTTACAAGACTAACACAATTTCAGTTTAAATAATGTATGCAAGTAATCTTAGCCTGTTGATTGTGTAACAGGTTCGCATTCACCCAATTTTTGCTGTTAAATAAGGATGAAGGGGTCCAAGTACAGAGATAGATTAGCATTGCACCTATGAGGAATACATGAGGAATAGAAAGAACATTCGACATTTGATCTTCTGTGTATACTCTGCGTTTCAAGAAGTCCGTTGTTTATTTCAGTGCCACTTTGCTGTGCTAACTACATACCACTTGATTCTTTTAATATCTAAAAATTAGTGGAGCTGAAGCTGACCATTCAAGCTTCAAGACCAATTCAAGACCAATCACCAAAGCATGTCCAGACAACAGTTCAATATTTAGAGTATGTTGAAAGACTATGTTTATATTGAGTAGGATACGGAAAGGGGAAATTAATCACTTTGCACAACTAAAATGCTGTGTGAATCGCTATGCCACTTTTGGTTCAATTGCCTCCTAATGAAAGTGAACTCACTCTCAAGCTAGTTGCCATATTCCGCTCTAGGTATTTAATGTTATTCTTGATACAATCTAAAATAATTTAAATCGCTGAATAAATTTCTTAACATGCAATGCTATTTCAATTCAAGTGATCAAATCTTGTCAGCAATAAAGTAAATGGAAAACGTAATATAAAATATGAAGGTAGACACAAAAAGCTGGAATAACTCAGCGGGACAGGCAGCATCACTGGAGAGAAGGAATGGGTGACGTTTCAGGTCAAGATCCTTCTTCAGAAATATGAAGGGTCTGGTTTTGCGGGAGTACGGCATGGATTTTGAGTAAAATTTATTTTAATGTTTTCAGTAAAACTGTTTGAACAGTGATATCAAAATGACAAATGGCATCTGAGAAACGCAGTGAACAAACATTGCATCCCATTAATTAGTAAGATTACAGACGATAATCGGACATGGTGGGTGAATTCAGTGAAGTAAATTCAATATCGAATCATGTGGAAGTAGTTAAGTACAAAGAGAAAGAAATAACACATTTTTAAAGTCTAAAAATCAAAGTTAGAAGTCAGAAAATAATTTAGATGTAAAATTTGTGAAAGTTTTCAAAATAATTCACAAGTGAAATAATTCACAATTCATATACTTTCTTACACCTGCACATATTTACTTTCTGAACAATAGATTTTAATTGGTATGTTATAACAATTGTCATGTTGGGAAGAGGTGTACTAGACTTCAAGAGTTTAATAGGGAATTGCTGATGTCTTCATCTCTCGGATGTTTTCTAGGGGATGAGGATAATTTGCTTCACTCCAGATCAGTGGCTTCTGAATGGCTGATGAAGCCATCATGGGACCCATAGAATATTACAAGAGAAGCTTGACAGAACGGATAGTTTGTAAGCTGGTGTGCTTCTTCTGCCATTTACAGTGATCTTCAGTGTGTCACATACAAATGGACCCAATGTCTTTGAACAATGATTAACAAGTAAAAACCAAGTCAGAGGAAATGTTATACTTTTCCCAAGGAAGCTTTGAGAAAATCCTTGAATTATTTCTTGTGTCCTCCTGATAATCTCTTGCTGTGTAAGATTTAATCAATTCTCTGTTTTGGGAGTTTGGTGTTGGACATGGTTGGCCTATCAAAGTCAATTGAGTAGAATTGTATCTCTGTACTGACCTAATGGATTTGGGAGAGGATACTGATGTTGGTTTATTTGAGTGAATTTGGAGGATTTTGCAGAGACAGCTTCTGTTGTATATCTCCAGAGCTTCGAGGTGGCTCCTAAAGGTAGTTCAAGTCTCCATACATTACAGGACAACAGGGAGTACTGTGGCCCAGTAGACCAATTCCTTTGTAATGGATTGACCTTTTGATGATCCTTAACCAACAGAGCTATATTGTTTGCAAGATTTGCAGAGTCGTGAATTTCACCATAATCAAATCTAATGTTTCCAGTTGAGGGATTAATATTAGCCAATTAAGTATAAAAGTGTGGAATTGCCATTATGTTGAATAGTAAAGGGGCTGTCCCACTTGGGCAACCTAATCTGCGAGTTTAGAAGAGTTCAAACTCGCAGCATGGTCGACACGTGGTCCTAGGAGGCCCTATGAGGTCGCTGGAACTCTCCTTCATGCTCGAGGGAAGTTCCCGAATACTCGTGGCCTCAGATAGGTTGCGGAAAACTTTTCAGCCTGTTGAAAAAATTTCCGCGAGTAAAATTTGGTCGGCATGGTTCTTTTTAACTCGTAGTGCAGTGAAGTGGGGTCATTATTTAGTTACAGGCAGTCGAGGGTAGCCATAGGCAATCTCCTTCGCTGACCGGGCATTTTGATCGGCTCATTGGGGTTTTCAGGACCAAGGAAAACCGACCGGTAGGTAAAATGCCCGCTAAACTTTATTATACTTCTTAAAAGTGTCTCCACTCCTTCTACCCCTTCTCTCCCCCTCCCCCCCACCCCCCCCCCCCCCCCCCCGTCTGCGCTCTCTAAAGGACTTACCATTACTGTGCAGCTGTTTTACCTTCCTCTTCGTTGCAGGTGTGAATTTCAGACAGCGCTCCCCCGCTTTCCCTGGCCCCCGCCTTTGCGATGTGTTTGTGTGTGTGCGTGTGTGTGTGCGGTCGGTCGTTCCAGCTCGCGGTTTCATTGCGGACGGTCGATCCAGCTTGAGGCTTTCCAGGTGAGTGCCCTCGAGCTTGAAGCTTCTTAACTCGCGGATTAGGTCGCCCAAGTGGGACAGCCCCTTAATAGAGATTAGTCTAATGAAATTCAGTTTCCTCAACTTTTGTTGCTAGTTTGTAAAACATTGTGCAGGAATCTGGACCCACCCTCAAATTTGTAGCAGTGAACAGACTCTTGGTTTCTCTACCAGAATAAGTTTAAGTTTAGTTTAGTTTAAAGATACAGCACGGAAATAATCCCTTCAGCCCACGAATCTGCACCGACCAGCGATCCCTGCATATTAACACTATTCTACACACACTATAGACAATTTACATTTTTTACAAAGCCAAATAGCCTACAAACCTGTAGGTCTTTGGAGTGTGGGAGGAAACCGGAGATCCCGGGGAAAACCCACACTCCGTATAGACAGGACCCGTAGTCAAGATCAAACTGGGTCTCAGGCGCTGTAAGGCAGCAAATCTATCGCTGTTGCACCAAGAATGACCAAGATACCTAGAAGCTACTTAACTGGAAGTAGCAGGCATTCTTAGATTGAAAGCTCAATGAAGGTAGGCATGATGGTGAAATCCAGCATTACCTTCAAAGTACCTCTGCCTTTAGCCATCTGAAGGTAAATAATGTGCAAACACAACATGTAAAAAAACAAAAGTGTTTTTGCAAATGCAAATACAGTATGAATTGGACTGCAACTCATGCAAATTACAATTGCTTTTCACTTTTTTATCACTTGCATCCTGATACATTTGAGAAATAAAGACTTCGATTTTGTTCCACCTTTCAAGATCTCAGGACTCAACTTGCAGGTGACAATTATGCAGTGATCAGTGATCAGTGATCAGGCTTCATGTATATTTACAACTGGATCTGTGCGTGGATCCAGATTCCTGCAGTATTTCACCAATTAGCAGAGAAAATTGTGCAACCTGAATTTAGATACATATCTTTCTTATATTATTTAAACTTTTGCACTGGTTTGGCCAATGTTAGGTAAACTACACTGGAAGCACTACTCAACCACATGAAAATTCCATCTTATATTTAACTGGTCATAATTAATCCCTCAAAGAGACTCATTTGATTTAAAAGGACAGTATTGGAGATGTAAATCTGACAAATAATGCTGAAAATTTTCAGCAGATGACGCAGCATCTATGGATGGAACATCCCAGTTTAGTCTACAACCTTTCACGAGAATGAGAAAAAAATGAAAAAGGCAATTATAAAAGTGTAGGGGAAGGGTAGGAGAAAATGGACAGTCTGTAATTAGGTGAGAGACCAGGAGGTTGAATGTGAGACATGGGTTTTTTTTTGCACAGAGGTTTGTGGGTGCCTGGAACATGCTGCTAGGGGCGATGGTGGATGCAGATATGATACTGTTGTTAATGGGCTTTTGGATAAGCCTAGGGATATGTAGGGAATGGAGGGAAATGGGCCATATGCAGACAGATAAGATTAGTTTATCTTGGCATCATGTTCAACATAACCATTGTGAGCTGAAGGGCCTACACCTGCACTGTACCTTTCTTTGTCTATGATCTAAGTGAAGGTGGTTGGCCAATGACTAATATAATATATAATTGAGGGTTGTCTAAATAGAAGGAGGAGATTGAACTCTGAGATTACTTTAAGAGGGGAAAAAAGTTATCTGAAATTGTTAAATTAATGGATATATTCTGCAAACAGAGCCCAATCTGCATTTGGTTTTCTTAAAGGTCAGGCAGTGCCACCAATTGGAAAGAGTGTTTGAATGTCTAGAATGTGGGAAGGATGGAGGTATAATGTCAGGTGTTGAATCTGATTTAAATTAATTTTGATCGTCCAACTTCAGAAAATGTCACAACACAAAATTCTTCAACTCAAATAATTATTCTCCATGTAGGAAAATTTTAAATGGTACTGCAAGGGCAAATACTCTCAGGGCACATGCTGGTGTTAAGCTAAATTTATCAAAGAAGGGACAAAATGGGAAAGAATGGGACAAAATACACACTTCTTTTAGTGATCTGCACTGTTGCACAATCCTTAACTACCATTCTAACTCCACACACTCCTAAACAAGGTTAACACAATTTAATTCAATCCACAATGCAGGTAATCTTACATTTTATAACCCTCATCACAATTACACTGATCAATAAATTCAAAACAAAAATTGCAACCTTTTACATTTTTATCATCCCAATTTTGCATTTTCTTTAAAAGTGCTACTCACAAATTCACAAATTTAACACTAACATCAAAGAATATTGAAAAAAGTCACAAAAACATCTCAGTCCTTCCTTACTGCTGTCACGCCAGCTTCAACCATAGGGTTTACTCAAAATCCAGTCTAGATGACATCATAGATTGCTCAATAATCAGGTTAATGTCACATGTGCTGAATTCAGTCAATCCACAGAACTAAGGCTGCTTTTGTTTTATTTTATGAGCTGATCTCTCTGCTTTCTCTCACCTTTTTCATATTGAATTGGGAAACAGTTTTTTTTGTTCCCCTTAAGGTGTGTCCATTGCATGTTCAGAAAGTGAGAGTTCAAATATCCTTGCTAAAAAACCTGTTGATTCTTAATTGGATAGTTTAACCCACAGCCAAATCATAGATTGCATTTTTCATCTCATCATTTCCTGGAACATTAACTTGTTTACGGTATGAACTACGGCCTACAGGCAAAGAATAGTGTGTCTGCTGTTATCAACACAACTGAGGAGTACAAGCTCCAGCAGACTTTTCCATGTCTCACTGCAATTAACAAAATTATTCCAGCATCCGACTGACATTATTACAGAGACAAAATTGGCATTCACTGAACTTTTAATGAATAGCACTTTAAATCCATGATTGTAAACAATTGTACCATTATTCTGTACTGCCTGTTGAATTAACCCAGATGATTGCCATGTTGCATTATATTTATTTCAGGTTGTAAAGTTTTGCTGACTATTTAAGCACGTATAAACTACTACAGTGTGGATAGAATAATAATGTATTACAGTTTTTTTTATTGACAATAAACTGTTTCAACAATGTGAGAAAAATACAACATCCATTTGTTCATAATATTTTATTTTTTTTAAAAAGTCAATTTTTCCCAATTTTCACCTCAACCTGTTTTCTTTTTTTTTATTCTAAAAAAGTTAAATTTGGTAGCTTAAAATAGGGGTTTGTTTAAATAGTTTATCTGACCAAAAATCAAAAAGCAATGACCCTTGTATAATATAAAAGAGCTGGCTAACGGTAGATTACTCCACTCAAAGGCATGATCTTAGGGTTCCAATGTGGTGATTAACCCTGGAACTATGGACTATGGGGCTCAGTGGACTATCACATGTCCAAGGAACATATCAAATGTGTTATGGCAATCAAATGCACTCCCACGTATAATATACGTGTTGGTACGGTTGGTTTTATTCCAATCATACCAGGAGTTACTCGAAACATACATCATTTCCTTAAGTACATTTTATGGGATAACTTTATTCCTAAAACCTGTCTCTTCACCTGAATAATAGTGAAGAAGACAGCACAAGGGAGGGATCTATAGATTACACGTACAAGATAAGGGGTCTGCCTGAATTTTTGGTCCCTCCTTGGGAGTTAGATCAATTACTCATGATGAAAAAATACCTGGTATGGCTCAAAACTATTTATCTGGCAGGAGGGAACGAAAAGAAAAAAGTTAAGTATTTTATTTCATTGATGGCTTCAAGAGTTATCATGTAACCGTTTTTTAATTCTTCTTTGCGTGTGGTTTTAATCATTCTTGGAAATTAAAGAAGCTACGGATAAATAGATACTAGGAATTACTGATCTTCCAGATTGTTAAACCATCCCCTTACTGATACCACCACTTCCAGGAAGGAAGGTAAATAAAGGAGTACATTTCATTTTATTTAGCAGTTTCAAAAGAGTACAGTAAACACATTTGCAAGTAACACTGTGTATAAACTACAGAATGTTGCTGAACTGAGGAGCTCTGATTATTGTAGGTCTGTGACTTGTCACTGGAAAGACCTAGTGGTGGGCGCAAAGAACACAGTCACAGTCTTGAAAAGTTGGCGCAATCTGGGGAACACTCCATCACAAAAAATAGAAAAAACAGTCACATCTAAAACAGTGATATTGCATCTGTAATGCACATTTGTTTGATTCTGTACAATTGGCTTCTTTTGGTGCCGATCTGTGTGGTCGGTGATTAAAGAAAGAGCTGCGAGCTCAGTAAGAGTTATTGAGTGCTGTAAACAGGCACACACAGGTCATGGATGTCACCAGACCAGTCATTTCCAAAAAGTCTCCAAATCGCATCAGTCTCAGACCTGCTGAGAGCTTCGATTCCATCATTAGCAAGATTGTCTCCAATATTATAGGAACCGATTATATTATGCACATCTTGATGGCCAGGATGACGGACTAAGAAGTTGGGGGGGTTTTAAGTCGTTGGCTTGTGCAAAATCATGCTGCAACAACAGAAGGGATTAGCAAATTCTCTTCCGTGCTGTGGAAAAAAAAAAGACAGAAGCAAAAAATTAGCCTTGGTGCTGACAATTGCCAACATATCATTTCTGTAACTGCCAAAATGAATGCCATTATTTTTAATTCATAACATGGAACTTTATATAATATTTCTATGTCAAATTGCTTTCTTCACATTTCCTCATGCAATTCTCAGGATCAAACCACCTTTGTCAACTACCCCACCTCAACCTTTCTGGAATTTCACCTACATTAGAACTCTTTAATCTAAGTCAACTCTGCCAGAGGTTCCATGTATCTGTCACTCCTGTTAATGCCAGACTGTATGGACAAAAGCGAATCAACCAAGAAAAAAATCTTTGTCATCCAATTTCTTAATGTTTTCCTGCATCTTATTTAGACATGTTGTAGCTTAAATTGTACTCCTGTTTTACCCAATAACTGCAAATACTCCATTCCATCCATTCTATTTTTAGTGGCCTACATTTCAGCCACATATTCATTACTGTGACTATGGCACTTCCCAACATTAAAAGGCTTCAAAAACTTAAGACTTAGTTTAGCACTCAGAAGAAGACCAACATAAATACATCGCTTCGTTCTTGATGTTTCATAATTTCTCCACATTGCCTCAAATATCTTTGGCTAAAATGATCTCCAAAGTATATGAGGCCTGGATCGGTAGACAGTTCCCCAGAGTGGAAATATCAAAGGCTAGAGGGCATAGCCATAAGTGAGAGGGGCAAAATTTAGAGACGTGTGACATGTTTTTTTTACACCAAGAGTGGTGGGTGCCTGCAATGTGCTGCCAGGGGTGGTGAGGGAGGCAGATTATGTTAGTAGCAGTTAAGCTTTTAAATAAGCACATGGATATGCAGAGAATGGAAGAGTGTGGATCATGTGCAGGCAGTGGATGTCAGTTTAACCTGACATCATGCTTGGCATGGACATTGTGGGTCGAGGGCCTGTTTCTATGGTGTACTGTTCTACATTCCAATCTGTCTGTTGCCTATAGCTCACAATTCTCTTGAATTAACCGGTCAGTAATATAGAAAGGAAATGTGTGTTATGTTGTTCTACACATGTCTTTTCCTGCAGGAAAGCACCTCTGAAGAGGTCTTATCCTGGAATAGCACATTTGGATTTAGGAATGTGGGATTCTTTGTTGTAATCTGTTCCATGTGGTTCTGAGCCAGCAAGCTACTGTGTTATCCTTTCTCTATTTAGCAATGTCAATAAAGCAGAACCATGTGTGGTATTGGTTAGCAGGAATCAAAACAAGGGCACATTCTGAAACTGTCTAATGAATCCTTGAACGGTATGCAGTCCTCCCCCACACTCGCCTCTCTCCACCCGCTCCCCAACATCCATACATAGAGACGTTTTTAAATAAGAAGTGAACTGAACAGCATTTTGTTGGAATTATATTAGTTGGATTATAATATGCTTCTCAGAAATAATTTAAGCATGTTAGTATTCTATTTTGAACAATGTTGAGGAAATAAAATCCTCTTTAAAGTACATAATAAAGTATCACATATCATGGTATTTTACTCTCATTACATTTAGATTCGTATCAGAGCTGCAACAGGAAAAGCAGACACATGAAATACTGCAACTACTAACTTGCCAACCACAAACATGGTTGGAGAGTCAGGACATGAATGATATATGTGGAATATTTTATCATTCAATGAATGTATGCATGCCATAAGCTGTGAATAGGCACACACATTTATACTAAGTGCCAGTGAAGCAATTCACAATGGAATCCAAAGCACTAAACTATTTTCATTCTCTTACACAAAGCCGGCATGTGACAAACTATTTCCATTCATGCTCATTTAAAAGAATTTCAATGTCCAAATCATTTCCTATTCATTCCTATTTAACACATTTCTACTGGGTCACATTAAGTGAAATGATGCTGCTTGCCAATTTTTCTTTACTATCTTTATCTCTCGACAGCCTGGGATCTCGCGACGAGATCGCCAGTGGTAGAGCTCCATCGAGCGCGGCCTGTCGGCTTCGGAAGCCGCGGACTCCGGTAGGGAAACGGCCGTTCCAGGTGTCCCAAGCTGCTGAGAGGGTTCTCCCGACGCCGGAGCACCATCACCCGGCGAAGAAGGGCCTGTAACATCGGCCCCCGTAGCGGCGACTGTGGAGGCCTATATAGGCCAGACTATGGGTGGACAAGGGGATATGGACTGGACTTTGTGCCTTCCCCCACAGTGGGATCCATTGTGGGGGGGTGTTTTTATGTTTTATGTTAAATTTCTTAAATGTTGTGTCTATTTGTGCTGCATGGCAAGAATAAATTTCACTACACCATTTGGTGTATGTGACAATAAATGTCCTTTGTCCTTTGTCCTTTTGTCTCCTTTTTTTTGGAGTTGAGCAAATTTACCTGGTTGAAAACTAGCTTTGCAATTTGACAAGCCTTTTTCATTGCAATATTTTCATGCCTGACTGTCCTACTGCATTTGGATGCAAACTCAGGAACTTTTTTCTCCTGAATCCTTTTTACATTGAATCCTCCAGTTCATCAGCTGATTTGTCTTTATTTATGTTTGTCTAGATCACACATACTAGGTTTTCATAGCCAAACCCAACCCTTCCTTTGCACAAAAGCCATGCATATGTATTTTCAACAAAAATGATCTTTTCTTAAGTCATGAGTATATTTTATAAATGCAACAAGAATGGAAGTTGTTCTATTATTAACTTGCGGATAATGGAAGGAAGAAAAATAGAGAATGAGGAAGATGTAAAATTTTGGTAAGAATATGTTGTGAAAATAAATGTTGAATAAATTGGAAAATAAAAAATGGAAATAGAGAATAACTGAATACCACACTAATTTGTTTCCTATTTTCTTACTTGTCGCAACATAGAAGTTTTATGCCAACTCCCAACAGCGGACATCCATCAGTCCCTTGAGCACTTTGAGTGGAGGTCAGACAGGAAGCCAGCAGAGCCTGGTTGGAAACAATGGGGAAATCTAATGTGATATCACAAGCTCGGTAAGATGGGTGGAGGAGGTGGTTGCATTTGGAGATGAGAGCCAGTGAAGGATTGTGAGCGGAGACCATAACTGGGATGAATGAACGAAAATATGTAGATCAGAGCCTTGAGAAAAGGAGGAAGTAGTTTGAAATTGGAGGCTGTTGCAGCTGAGAGCCCGGTTTGATAATGGGTTGGCATCAGGTAGTTTGGGGAAAGTAGCCCAGCGAGAGCAGGTACGATGGAAAAATCATGGATCTGGATCCTGCACAGGTTCCTCAAAGAGCACGACAAAGCATAGTTCTGAGATCATGTGAAATGTGTCTTGAAGGCAAAGTGATCTAATAGTCCAGGCATCAAATTGCAAGCAAAAAGTAACTTCAGGCCTTCAAAGGAAAATCACAATCAGAAATGCCAGGTTGAACTTTTTGACTGTGCACTTTTTTACAATTTAAGTGCACAATTTAACTGTGCACTTTTTCAGAGTGAAGGGCAAAGCAGGTGGGTGTAAGGAAGCTTGGATGCCAAGAGAAATTGAGAGGCTCTGGTCCCAGTTAAGGATATGGCATAGGGCAGGTATCAGCAGCTGGTATCAAGTGTATCCCTGGAGGAGTTGAGAACTGATGAGTAAGCTAAAAAAGGAAATCAGAAGGGCAAGAAGGGACAGGAGATGGCTCTGGCAAATACCATTAGGATAATCCAAAGAGATTTTATAAGTACATGATGGAAAAAGTGTAAACTGGGAGAGAATGGGATCCCTCAGGAATCAAATCGATCAAATTTGTGTGGAGCCACAGGAGATGGGTAAGGTGCTCAATGAGTATTTTTCCTCTGTTTTTACCATGGAGAAAGACATGAGGATCAGAAAACTTGGGGCAATGAATGGTAGCATCTTGAGAGCAATCAGTATTACAGTCGAGGAGGTACTGAAGGCCCTAACGCGTATGAGGATAGATCAATTCTCCTGGGCTTGATCAGATTTATCCATGGACTGTGGGAAGATAGAGAGGAAATTATAGGTGCCCTGGCTGACATTTTGGAGTCATCATTAAATATGGGTGAAGTGCCGGAAGACTGCAGGTAGCAAATGTTATACTTCTATTTAAGAAGGGCTGCAGGGTAAAGTCTAAGAACTACAGGCCAGTGAGCCTAACATCTGTGGTCAGAGATCTATGAGCGTGTATTCTGAGGGATATGATGCACATGTATTTAGATGGACAAGGGCTGATTGTCAGCGCGGTTTTGTACATGGCAGTTGTCTCACGAATCCGATTGGGGTTTTTGGAGATGTGATCCAAATGGTTGATGAGGGCAGAGCTGTAGACATTGTATACTGTATATGGATATCAGCATGACATTTGACAATGTTTGGCATGGTAGACTGCTCTGGAAGGTCAGATCACATTGGAACCAAGGAGAGATAGCTGAATGGATAGAACATTTGCTTCATGGAAAAAAAGAGCATAATGATGGAAGGTTGTTTATCGGACTGGAAGGCTATGACTAGTGGTGTGCCTCAGGGCTCGGTGCTGGGCCCATTGCTGTTTGTCATCTATATCAATGATATGGATGAGAACTACAAGGCATGATTAGCAAGTTTGCAGATGGCACTAAAATGGGTGGTCTTGTGGATAGTGAAGATGGTTGCCAAAAATTGCAGCGGGATCTTAATCAGTTGGGCAGGTAGGCTGAGGGATAGTTAATGGTATTTAATACAGAGAAATGTGAAGTGTTGTATTTTGGTAAAACAAACAAAGGCAGGACCTACATGGTGAATGGCAGGGCTCTGAGGAGTGTTGGAGAGCAGAGGGATATAGGAGTGCAGGTACATAGTTCCTTGAAAGTGGCATCACAGAATGATAGGGTGATCAAATAGGATTTTGGGACATTGCCCTTTATCAGTCAGACTACTGAGTATGGAAACTGAGTATAAGACATTGGTGAGGGCACATTTAGAGTATTGTTTTCTGTTTTGGTCACCATGTTATAGGAAAGATGTCAAGTTGGAAAGGGTGCAGAGAAGATTTACGAGGATGTTGTCAGGACTCGGAGGCTTGAGTTATAGGTAGAGGTTGAGTAGGCAGCGACTTTATTCCTTGGAGCACAGTAGATGAGGGGTGATCTTATAAAGGTGTACAAAATCATGAGAGAAATAGATCAGGTAAATGCACTGTGTCTTTTGCCAAGAATATCAAGAACTGGAGGACATAAAACTGGAGGACATCAGGGCCATAGTGAGACCACACCTGGAGTATTTTGTGCAGTTTTGGTCTCCAAATTTGAGGAAGGACATTCTAGCTATTGAGGGAGTGCAGCATAGGTTCACAAGGTTAATTCCCGGGATGGCAGGACTGTCATATATTGATAGATTGGAGCGGCCGGGCTTGTATACTCTGGAATTTAAAAGGATGAGAGGTGATCTTATTGAAACATATAAGATTATTAAGGGTTTGGACACGCTAGAGGCAGGAATCATATTCCCAATGTTGGGGGAGTCCAGAACCAGGGACCATAGTTTAAGAATAAGTGGTAAACCATTTAGAACGGAGATGAGGAAAAACTTTTTCACACAGAGAGTTGTGAGTGTGTGGAATTCTCTGCCTCGGAGGGCGGTGGAGGCTGTTTCTCTAGATGCTTTCAAGAGAGAGTTAGATAGAGCTCTTAGGGATAGTGGAGTTAAGGATATGGAGAGAAGGCCAGAATGAAGTACTGATTGTGGATGATCAGCCATGATCATATTGAATGGCGGTGCTGCTCGAAGGGCCGAATGGCCTACTTCTGCACCTACTGTCTATTGTCTAATGTTTAAGGTGAGGAGGGGGGAAGATTTATTAGGAACCTGAGGGGTAATTTTTATTTACAGAAAGGGTGGTGGGTGTATGGAACAAGCTGCCAGAAGAGGAAGTTGATGCAGGTACTATAGCAACATTTAAGATACATTTAGACAGGTACATGGATAGGGCAGAGCGGGCCAAATGCAGGCAGGTGGGAGAGTGTAGATGGAGCATATTGGTCTGCATGGGAAAATTGGGCCCAAGGGTCTATTTCCATGCTGTGTAACTTTGTGATTCCATCTCTTGATCGACCAGGATTTCTAGTCATTTGCTCTGACTCCAGTCATAAACTCTTGACTTCTAATCATCACCCAACCCCCAAGACTCAATCACAAAACTGCTGATGGTTGATCAACTCCTAGCCAGCCCGAGTTCCAAATATTACATTTACACAACTCATGATTATACATCCGACCCCAATCACAACACTGTCTCTGTCACTGAGGTCTGGCCCACACCCAAGGCTCTGATACCAATTCTGAACCATATTCAATTATCTCCTCTCTGCCCCCACACGATGGCCTCTGAGACCCTAACCATTCAGATTAATCTGCCATCTCGTCCTCTTAATAATTTGCATTTACCTCAAAATTCCTGTTTCACCCTTCTAGAGGTCATCCTGTGTCTTTGATCACAGTCATTGAATCATAGTCATTCTGCACAAAAACATGCCCTTTGGCACCACCATCAATATTAAACCCATTCACACACATTTGGTTCATATTCCTTAGTAAGCCAGTTACAATTTAGTTTATTGTCATTTGTACTGAGGTACAGTGAAAAGCTTTTGTTGCATGCTGTCTAGTCAGCGGAAAGACAATACATGATTACAAATGAGCCATTTACAGCATATAGAAACATGATAAGGGAATAACGTTGGGAATAACATCATGTTTGTCTTGATGTTTCTTAAGTGTTGTGAGAATATCCGTCTCCAACACCCAAAAACACTCTGTATTTATAAAATTCCAACAGATCCTCTCTAAACCTCCTATTTCTCACCTGAATAGTTATACCACATTTTAGACACCCACACCATGGATAACAAAGATTCTTACTATCTACCTCACCTCCTCCACCCACCCACTCAAAGGTTGGCATACCTCAGCTTCCTTCGCTCCAGAAAAAGAAATCCAGACTATCTAATCTCTCCTGCGAACTGAAATGCTCCAGTCCAGGCAATGTTCAATGGTGTTTTTATTGTCACATGTGCGAAGTGCAAACGCACGGTGAAATTATTTTCTTACTAACAGTCCAGCAGAGTATTGCCATACCCAAGCACGTCCCTGATTAGCTGATTGTACAGAAATAGCCTACTGAGCCCGCATTTTCAAAGTCCAGTCCACGCTCTAGGTATTCTGAGTGGTGCCCATTCCAGACAAGTCCCATGCTGCTGTGGGCCTCCAGCCGTCGATTTCCTTGGACATGCGGGTTGACCTGCCCACTATCCCGGTGAATCTCCCTTGCACCCGATTACCACTGCTATCTCCCACTGTTGCTATTATCAATAACCATAAAGCTGACACTTCTAGGTCCCAAATGGTCCTGGGAGCATTGGTATTCTCCAACAGTCACAGAACATGGCACATTTGCCACTAATCGAAAACACACAATGTATTTTGTGTCACACTGCCAATCCAAGGTCTTCAACATGACCAAATATTATTTTCATATTATTCTGTTTCTACCTGACAACAGCTTTCTTCAAATACTTAGATTTACCCTTTATGTGCTATATTCTGCCAGGGCATATTCTGAAAGGATCATAAAAAGTGTCACATGATGTGTGTTTTTTTGTCATGAGAGGTCTTTGAACATTTCAGGAGTTAAAGAAGAGGGGAAGAATTTTTTATTTTGTTGTGAATACTTGCAAGCTATGAAAGCCTTCTGCGTGGTTACGTCATTGCCTGGCTTCTGTCACACCAGTGGAAAAAGGTTTGCCTTTTTTGTTTCTGCAGCTGATGCCTCTCTTACATGTGTAAGAAAGAAGGAGCAAAACAAAGTATGAGCAATCACTCAGGATGGAGTTAATCTATTTTTGTTGCTGAGTGCACCAACTTAATTTATTTTTGCAATGGGAGATTGGAATGTAAAATTAGGTGCTGGGCACTGGAGAAAAGAATAGAAAGAGCAAGTACTGACAAAATAGAGATATGAGGTAAGAAACCGTAAAGAGGTAAAGCAAACCCATATAATAAAAAGGCAAAGAAGGAAAACAATGTACCAAAGAATGTGCAACTGTAGACAGAACCATTTGCATAAGATCATAAAGACAGGTTTCGATATAGACCATCAAATTAGTAGAAGAAACAGGAAACCAAGGACTGAGCCATTGGCCAAACAAGTCACATTTATCCGTGTGTTCTTGTATAATTTCAAGGTTAATTTGTGATCTCCAAGTTTGGTAATATACACTATATCAATGTCCGTTTTCTGATGATACAAACATTATTCTTAAATTTTTCTGAGTCCCACTGTACAATTCAGCCGGAAAGTCCATTCAGCTCAATTCACTAGCACACCTCCTAGCCCTATAGCACTAGGTCTATTTTCAAATTCTCTTTTCCTGCCTCTTGTTATTCCTTCATAATTTTCCTATTCAAGTACATAAAATTAATTCTCCTTTAAATCATGTATCCCCAACCATTGACCTCACAACTTTGAACGAATTACCTCTTCAACTCCTGCAACAGAACATATTACTTAATATTTGTATACTCCATTGTTCTTTACAAAGACTTACAAGGTCCCATCTGATGTATCCTTGATGTTAGATAGATGAAATAATAAGATTAGCAGGGCTAATTTCAAAACGAATTTTCTTCTGTACAGAGGTCTCAGCATCTGGCTGGTCCTATTAAGTCACATCAACAAGAACTATTTCATACTGAACTTCGGACTTTATCAATGCAACGCACAACCCAGCAGAAATTATGTTGATTTGATCATGAACCCCACTATTCTGCTCTCCTTGTCAATAACTGCTTTACTGCGATTGGAACATTAAGGACATCGAATCCAATATCTTTTTCTGGACAAGCAGAAGTCCATCTTCCCAATATGCATTATTTATTTGCACTAGTTTCTTTGCTACTGATCAGCAGGGTTTCTAATTTTAAAATAATTTACTGTCAGCTCAGAAACTTGGTTGTTGATGGTGTAGACTGGGAATTCAGGTGAATGTTGCACCTGACTCTCCAACCATTAAACAGCTGAATCTGTAATGATTAGAAATTAGAAAGCACCACCTGCTAAGTTCAAATTTTCAACAAACTTTGTCATTTGGAAATACTCTGTCATGGAATCATATGATCAAAAAGCAAGGTAATAGACTAATCTGCCCAACCTGTCCATGCCAAGCAACACACCCCATCTAAGCTCGTCCCATTTGCCTGTGTTTGGCCCATATGCCTCTAAACCTAGAGAAATAAGGAACTGCAGATGCTTGTTTACAAAAAAAAAGATGCAAAGTGCTGGAGTAACTCAGCGGGTCAGGCAGCATCTCTGGAGAGCATAGAAGGGTCCAGACACAAACACGTCACCTATCTATGTTCTCCAGAGATGCTGCCTGACTGGCTGAGTTACTCCAGCACTTTGTCTTTTTTTCCCCATTAACCCTATGATATCCACATACCTGTCCAATTTATCAAATGTTATTATTGTAACTGCCTCAATTTTCTCCAACAGCTCAATCTATATCCATGTAATAACATAGGCTGACATTGACCAAAGTTGGAAAAACAGTGCCTGATGCAGCACTTCAGTTAAATGATTTGGAAACCTGGATGCACAATTAGTTTCTTCATCAATGTAAGTATTTTGTTGCTTCTTCACAATATCAGGAAAGTGGCTGCCTATTGGGCACCACAGTTGTCTACTTTTATAAGTTTATTTTGAGTTTGCTTCTATTTATGCCGGATTATTTATTCTATTTGCTTTCTTATTAATGGAGACCATGCTGAATGATGATACGCAATTGACCAGCATGACTTTTCCTTTCTACCTGCATGCCTTTTCCTAGCATGTTAAATATTCCCCAGCATCCCATGAGATAATTGTCACACTTGGTTATTCCATCACAAAGCTAAATTATCTACTCCTCTGATACACAAGTATTTGAACATTTTGGACACTAAACCTTTGGTAGTAATATAAAATGTGTGCTATCTTGCTCAGAGTTGTGCCAGAGACCCAGATTTGATCTTGAACGAAGGTGCTGCCTATGTGTGGAGTTTACATGTTCTCCCTGTGACCACCTGGGTATCCTCCAGGTGCTCCGGATTCCAAAGATGTGTGGGTTTGTAGGTCAAGTGGCTTCTGTGAATTGTCCCAAGTGGTAGTGTAAAATTAGTGTATAGGTGATCACTGGTCAGCTTGGACTCGGTGGGCTGAAGGAAGTATTAATACACTTACAATTTTTTATTTTGATTGTGTGAATAAACAAGATTGTTTTTGATACCATCTGGGAATTCTGTTTTATTTCACTTTCAGTTCTAATGCAAATATGGGACATAACATGTGTTTAATGTTGGCCATGATATTATTTATTGTCATTCCTTTTAAATAGCACACCATCACTTCTCTCATAGTTTCTTACAATATAGGAAGAAGGCATTCAGTTGAGTCAATCTCTTAAAACATTCCCATCGACCCCATATCCCGCAAGTTCCCTGTGACCTATTCTCTACCACAAGCCTATGAACCCCACTGAATCTTCTCTGACCCACCAAAACTGGAGATAATTTTCAGTGACCAATTAAACCTACCAAACATCACATCTTTGGAATATGGGAGGAAACTGGAGCAACCAGGGAATCCCATGCAATCACAAGGAGAATGTCTAAACTCCACTTGGACAACAAATAAAATCAGGATTGAACTGGATCTGGATCTGTCGCTGGATCTGTGACAAAATGTAAAAGAGATGCTGCATGGCAGTTTAATTTAAGACTTTATCTTGTTAGTTTATTCCTACATTCTGTAACAAATAAATTCAAAAGCTTGCAGAATACCATTTATTATGCTTATTATATTTTAATTATTTTCATGAACTGTGACTTTAGCCTTGAACTTGTATTCTCTCTTTTGGATTTGTCCTCTTAGTTGTCATGGGATAAAAAGAGCATTTCACACCTTCTGTTCTACTGTCATAGAGTCATAGAGTGTGGAAACAGGCTCTTCAGCCCAACATGTCCCACCTGCCTGCATTTGGCCCATATCCCTCCAAACCTGTCCTTTCCATTCTGCTTTTTGTTTTGTGGCTAAACTTACTCATTTTAAATTTGCTTTAGCCTAGCGCAAGGTTAACAAATTCTGTCATCCACAAACTTTCCCAATTTTCAAATATGTATATCTGCATCATTTTTAAATTTCACACACAAACTTGAAGAAAAACAGTGGACTAATTTATTGGCTATAAGCAGCAGTTAATTCAGACTTAGACAGGTGATGAATCTAAATTCCAATGGATGATGGCTGGCAGCAAGATAAAATATACCTGAATTTTCAGAAAAAGAATATAATAATGTCCATTAGGCTATGCTCTTACTGCAGCTGAAGGAAAGGTGATCCAACAAACTGGCGTAAATTTAATTATTTGCATGTTCACATTAAACTTACAGCACAGAAAATTCACCCAAAGAGTCATATAGATTCCTTTTCTTCTCGCATGTTTGCACTGCTTCCTACTCTTCTTCTTATGCCTCCTTGGGCTGAGGGTTGTCTTGTTTGTGCTCTAGCTCTAACCTGGTTGATGAGGCCAATGTTATGCCTCACAGGTGAAGCAAAAGTTGCTTGGCAAGACAGGTAAACAAGTAGATTGGGAGGTGATGTGCTCCATTACTTTGATGAAACTCTGAAGCATCAGCTTTGGTATTGTGAAGTTGGGAATCTGATGAATGCAAGCTACCATTAATGTTGACTGAGTCCAATTAGAGCACAATGCTGGAGGTGTTAGCTGGGAAGTGGATGCAGACAACATTTCGCTTATCCAGTTAGTGGATTTGGAAGATTTTGAGGAGACAGCCTTATTAATATTACTTCAGTGCCTGGAAGTGTGTACCCATCTCAGCAATGTAGAGGAGGGCAGGGATCACTATAGCTTGGTAGTCTGTGAGATGTTTGCGGGGTTGTAGTTTTGATTTTATTTGAATCGCCTCTTTCAGTGCTACAACTTTAATGAAATTCTGTACAGTAAGGGTCAAACCCAAAAGCTTGCAAGCCCTTAGTTTCGTTGTGTTTTTTTTTAAATACCCTAGGTTGCATTTTTATTGCTTTTGAAAAATCCTCGTTAATTATATTTGGCATGTACACTTGGAACGTGGTAGGAAGTTGGATGGCTTTAATTCTTGACTACAACTTCCTCATCTGGGAGGAGCAGAGCACGCCAGGGAATCTCTGGAACACCTTAATCACGAGCAACGTCAGGAGAGGAGATGTCTGATAGTGGTTATTAGTGCGGAACCTCGCTGAAGTTTGACGATGGGAAACTCAAAGCAAGAATCACATTCATTCGGTTTCCATCAGTGGCAAAGAGCTTGACCTGGTACAGCATTGTAGGCAAATTCAAACAGAGAGCAGGGAGCAGCTACAAACACACTACATGACTTTTTTAACCTTGGAGAAATCTCTACTGTGTGGACTCTACAGTCTACACTCCAACAGTGTTGAAAACATATGGAGCATCCTTCTCATATTTGCATGGTCCCCTATGTGAAACTCTTCCCAAATCTCAGGATGAGCATTTGACAGCACTGGGCCTGTACTCGCTGGAGTTTAGAAGAATGAGGGTGGACCTCAATGAAATGTACAGAATAGTGAAAGGCTTGGATAGAGTGGATGTGGAGAGGATGCTTCCACTAGTGGAAAAGTCTAGGACTTGAGATCATAGCCTCTGAATTAAAGGTCGTTCGTTTAAGAAGGAGATGAGGAGGAATTTCGTTAATCAGAGGGTGGAGAATTCTTTAGTCAGAGGATGCCGAATCTATGGAATTCTTTGCCACAGAAGGCTGTGGAAGCCGTCAGTGGATATATTTAAGGCAGAGATAGATAGATTCTTGATTAGCACGGGTGCCAGAGGTTATGTGGAGAAGGCAGGAAAATGGGGTTAAGAGGGAGAAATAGACGATGGTCCAAATGGCCTAATTCTGATCCTATCACTTATGATCTTATGAGTCTCCTCTCATTATACCAGACATCAATAACAATATCCATTACAATATTTCACTGACTGTAAAGATGACTGTGTGGAGCCCAAGACACCAAATTTTGCACCAATCTCACGGTTTACCACCCACTTTATGGGCCAGCGATTCTGATGTATAAATAGACTGTGGGCATCAGACACTTCAAAGCACGGGAGGACTATTACCAGGATATATCGTAATCCGCTGGTAAAATAGACAAACTGCTCAGTCTGCATCCTTTCCCAGAGCAACATTCCAGCATGGAGGCTGCGATCATATTCAAGAAGCACCAATGGGCAGGACACATATTCTACATGCCTGATGCCACATTCCTGAAGTGAGCACATTGTTCTGAACACCATGACAACAGATCATTGCAATGAGCAGAGAGAAAATGCAAGGAAGTTTCAAAGTCTCCTTACAGAGATGTCACAGCCTCATTGAAGCATAGTAATCCCCGAATGAAGACTCTCAAGCTGGTCCAGAAGATTTAAGGAACTTTCATGTCACTTCACAAGCGCACATGGATGGCCAATGCTTCAAACACTTCCTAAACTTTTCATGCAGTGCAATGGAGCTGATAGTTTTGGTCTATCATGTGCAGGCAGACTTTATATGGTCCAAACCAGTCAATGATTCCACTATACTAAAACTGGTACATTTGACATAACCCCTGATTCAGTCATTAACTTTGGTCGTTTATTTTATAGTCTCAAAACATTGTGTGAAAGGTTTCTCCTCTTTTCATTTTCATTCCTTAGATTTTATCTCCTTTCCATGTACAATATGATCATTCTCGAGTATACCAAATTGCCTTTGTTCTGATGTACTCTTGAGTACATCAACATTAATCTTGCCTAGAAATTAGATTTCCACATTTGTGGGCACTTTGTGATCCAATTTATCGGGAAAATAGTAAATGAAAATCAAGGACTCACAGTGTGATTCACAACATGATACACATTTCCCTCCTGGTGTAAATAGCTCGTTCTAAGCTCTCCCCCCCCCCCCCCCCCCAGTCTAGTTTCAGTCAATAAAATACTGAGTCAAGCACTTGCGCATCTAAACTTTATTTTGGAAAAACACAATAACAGTTCCCCACTACTATACCTAACCACCGCGGGTTCGATCCTTGTATCTGCTTGGCCAAGCCCTTCTAGCCTCGTGCAAGCAGAGACACTCCAAAAGGTCACACAGTCCTAAGCATTCTCCCAGAAGATCGACACAGGACCTCATGGGAGCTACCTTTTATAGGCCCTTGAACCTTGTGGGGCCGAACCATATGGGGGTGGTCTCTTCACAGTCCAATAACAGATATTGATTAACACAGTACATGATAGACATTTCCCTAACCCAATAATACAGTAACTAATACAATGTATCTGACGAAGTTTCTAGCAAAGATCCTATAGCAAGCAAGATAGTCCACTCCTGCTAAATGCAATGGGCTGACGTGTAGTACGCAACGGAGCTGATCGTGGGCCATTTCTTCGTCCATTTCAGTAACCCGACCCGACTTTGTATATCCCTCGCGCAGTGTAATCAGCGTTGCGGGGGAACAGTTTGCATGTGTGATGTAGGGTTAGATTCATAATTCTGTTCAATCATAATTCTGTTACATTTTGTTAAAGATTAATATGTTAACAAATTATGATTCTGTTAATTGTCTTTTTTAATGTTGCTTTTTTAAAGCTTTTCTTTTTAAATGGCTCATGTGCTGTGTTTGAGTTGATTTTTGTATTGCTCTTGCACTCTGTAATTCATCTAATCACACTGCTCACAACTGCGGTGTTTGAAAAATAATAGCAATATGAAGATTCCAGTTGCTCTGCTCTTGGAATCTTGGAATGTTCCTTAATGTTCCTTAATGTTTTTTTGTGTCTATGGAATTGTTTTTCAACAATAAAATGGGTCTGGTCTTCCCAATAGCCAGAGAGTGGAATGAGATCTGTCTGTAATGGTGGGGTTATCTAAATAAAGTATTTAGCAAGTGTTTTGAGCTTAAGATTTGTTAGATTAAAAAACGATGTATAACTTAAGGATGGTTTTATTCAGCGACCATACAACTGATTAGATTGTGTAGGAAAGAACACACATACACACATATATGTTTAAGAAGGAACTGCAGATGCTGGAAAATCGAACCCGCACCCGCTGAGTTTCGCAAGCACTTTTGTCTACACACATATATGAATGTGATATAGATGTATATAATCATATAACACACACATATATATTTCTCCAAATTTGTATATATAATGATAAACTTTATTTCGGACACAAGGCCCAGACAAGGGACAACATTATATAAAAATACATTGCAACCTTCCCGCAACTTTACCCTGGTGTCCCAGCCGTCCTGATCCGGGCCAGACTTCCCACACGCTGTGGAAGGAACATAGGCATCTTTTTGCTTTTTATTGTGAGGCAGAGAGGCAGAAAAAAAATGAGAAGAAGATTTTTACCAAAGATGTTTGATTTTTACAAGGATGTTTCCGTAACCGGCTTCTGTCTCCGCACTAGTATCTTTGCTCCTCAAAGATTGCGGAGACGGAAGCCGGTTACGGAAATGGGGCCGAAATTTACCTATGAATCTGCCCATGACCGTACATCTTTTTTGTCGACTGGGCTATCTTGCTCGCTATAGGATCTTTGGTTTCTAGATGCAAGTTAACAGAGATGAATTATGCAACATGTGCCTAGATGTTCAAGAAACCCAGCCAAGGCTCAACACTAGCAAAGTAAAGCTTTGCAACAATATTTACAATGTGTATGTCTTGCTTGCATTCACCCAATCCGTTTCATGCAATTTACACCTAATTGTAAGAATCTGCAGATGTCCCATTCTTTCCCTGCAACTCTTATCTAGGCTCCAGTAAGCTGGCACCATTCTGCAGCTTGTACCATTTCTGCAGAAGGCACATTTAAATTGAACAAATGGCCGAACAGCACAGAAGCCTTTACTCAATTTTAGTGTCCTGGCATCTCCAATTTGACCAGAATTAACATTGGGATAAATAAAGTTCCATCGTATATATATCGTATCAATATACAGTAAAAATTTGGACTTAGCTTCTGGGATTTTTATTTGCCTTGGAATAAACTGCAATCCACAATTCATTCCTGCAGATGTTTTTCCCACAATGCATGTAAAGAATGCTCCTGCAGAATTTAGAGAGATCTATGTGCAGGAACTTACCTCGCTGGGGCCTCAATTTATGCATATTCTCTTTTTATTCTTTACTTAATCTTCTTCAACCCCCCCCCGTCCCCCAACAAGCGTCTCCACAATACCAATCCCTGCCCACATCTTATGTTCCTTGAATGTAGTAAAGGCATTTTAAAAGGTTCCTTTCCAACAACATTCAAAAAAATGATCAAAACTGAAGGACCAAGTTTAAAAAATGGCATGCATCTTTCAGAAAGGGAAACTAAAAACAGTTAGCAAATAAACATGTAAAGTAACATCAATAAGAAAAAAAATACTGGGTGGAAAGGAATTGCATTTTATTGTGATTCACTGGATATCTAATCTGTGTAATGTTGCTGCCAATTAGTACTGGATACATCTGGAAGATATTTAAGTTCAAGTAAAATATATAGAGTCATAGAGTTTGGAAACAGGCCCTTCGGCCAACATGTTCCAGCTGCACTAGTCCCACTTGCCTGTGCTTGGTCCATATCTCTCCAAACCTGTCCTATCCATGTACCTGTCTAACTGTTTCTCAAACATTGGGATAGTTCCAGCCTCAACAACCTCATCTGGCAGCTTGTTCCATACACCCATCACCCTTTGGATGACCATCTAAATGTGTATCTGACCATCTAAAACCAAGATCTGTAATGTCTGGGAAACATAACTTCAAAAGAACACAGCATAATTTGAGAATTAATGACCAGCAAGGACATGTGAAAATGCTTTCATTGGAGAAAATTACATTAAGTAAATCATGTTTTTGAAAATAACATTTAAATTAATTTGGGCAGATTGCTTTGACTATATTCACACTAATAGAGGATATTTTCACAATGTTGCCAAGCTTTAAAGAAGACCTGAAGTTTGAAGGTACTTATCACTAAAAGATATCTGGAATAGAAGCTTGTCAAATGCCATTTATACGGCAATTTATTAACCCTTCGAGAAAGGTGACTGGGGCCTGGTTAACAATGCAATCAACGATTAAAGAAATGCATAAAAGAATACATGAATAAATACTTTGTAGAACACAATTGTGCTGTGGCTGAGTCATCTATGAAAAGCAATTGCTCAGTGTAGTACAGAGCAAATTGTAAGAATGGATTAATATCTTGGTGTTTGATTTGATTTATCATTTAGAACTGAGAGAAATGTCAAACCTTGATTGCCTTCCTCAGGAGACAGAGTGGGTGTGCAAATTTCAATCAGAGCAAATCCTACTCATTCTGTGGAGTGACTGGATTAAGGTGGTGAATGCATATTTCACATTCCATTTATTTCTTGTATGTTTCAGGAGGAATTTTACATTTTGAAAGTGATGATGTCAATTCAGCTACCTGTTGTTACATTCCTAGACCAATTTCAATTTACATTGTAAATCTAAACTACAGTCGCACTTGTTTGATACCAGCAACAGCCATAATTATAACGCTAAGGAATATCAAGCTACACCAAGATGGTTTGTGCTTAATTCTGCCCTTTGTGCCTGATAACCCATTTGCTTTTCCTTCAGCCACACTTATGTTCCGTGGTTCCAAGTGCAACCATCTCACAACAGCAGCATTCCATAAACAGCGAGCAGACATCAAGTGGTGGACCCAGAGGCCCTGCCCTTAAAATACTCTGATATCATTTTTGACAGTTTGCTGCTGGTAAAGACACTTTTGAGATAAAGCATAACACTCCGTGCACTAACACTATCCTACACACTAGAGACAATTTTAAACTTTCCATAGCCAATTGACCTACAAACCGGGATGTCTCTGGAATGTGGGAGAAGGCCGGGGCACCCAGAAGAAACTCATGGTGTCACAGGGAGAACTTACAAACTATATTCAAAGGATAGAGAAGGAGAGAGCACAAAACTATAGGCCAGTTAGATAAGCATTTGTCATTACAAATATCCAAAAGCTATTGTCAATTACTTTTGAATAGGTCACTTTCAAAATTAAAAAAATAGCAAGCTCAGTAGTGAAGAGCAAATAATTTAATGACCAATTTAATGGTTATATTTGAAGTAACCTCCCTGGTGCCAAGCTCCTCCCTGGTGCCAGGGTCAGGGATGTGTCTGAACGTGTCCAAGATATCGTGAACTTGGAGGGAGAGGAGCCTGAGGTTGTGGTACATATAGGTACCAATGACATAGGCAGAAAAAGAGAAGAGGTCCTGAAATGAGAATTTAGGGAGTTGGGAGGAGAGTTAAGGAGAGTTAAGGAGAAGGACCGCAAAGGTAACAATCTCAGGATTACTACCTGTGCCACGCGACAGTGAGAGTAGGAATGGAGCGAGGTGGAGGATAAATGCGTGGCTGAGGAACTGGTGCAGCGGGCAGGGATTCAAATTTCTGGATCATTGGGACCTCTTTTGGGGAAGGTGTGACCTGTACAGAAAGGACGGGTTGCACTTGACCCCGAGGGGGACAAATATCCTGGCGGGGAGATTTGCAAAGGCTACTGGGGAGACTTTAAACTAGAACGGTTGGGGGGAGGGACTCAAATAGAGAAAGCTAGTAGAAAATGTGGGAGGCAGGAGGCAGAGAAGGGAAGCACTCGGACCCAAAATGTAGGGGAGAAAGAAGAAAAAGATAATAAACAGAGAATAAGTGGTGGTGCGTTTCTTAAATGTGTATATTTTAATGCTAGGAGCATTGTAAGAAAGGTGGATGAGCTTAGAGCCTGGATTGACACCTGGAAGTATGATGTTGTGGCGATCAGTGAAACATGGTTGCAGGAGGGCTGTGATTGGAAACTAAACATTCCAGGATTTTGTTGCTTCAGGGGTGATAGAATTGGAGGGGCAAGAGGTGGGGGTGTTGCATTGCTTGTCAAGGAAGATATTACATAGATACATAGATATATAGAAAATAGGTGCAGGAGTAGGCCATTCGGCCCTTCGAGCCTGCACCGCCATTCAATATGATCATGGCTGATCATCCAAGTCAGTATCCTGTACCTGCCTTCTCTCCATACCCCCTGATCCCCTTAGCCACAAGGGCCACATCTAACTCCCTCTTAAATATAGCCAATGAACTGGCCTCAACTACCCTCTGTGGCAGGGAGTTCCAGAGATTCACCACTCTCTGTGTGAAAACGTTTTTCCTCATCTCGGTCTTAAACGATTTCCCCCTTATCCTTAAGCTGTGACCCCTTGTCCTGGACTTCCCCAACATCGGGAACAATCTTCCTGCATCTAGCCTGTCCAACCCCATAAGAATTTTGTACGTTTCTATAAGATCCCCTCTCAATCTCCTAAATTCTAGCGAGTATAAGCCAAGTCTATCCAGTCTTTCTTCATATGAAAGTCCTGACATCCCAGGAATCAGTCTGGTGAACCTTCTCTGCACTCCCTCTATGGCTATAATGTCCTTCCTCAGATTTGGAGACCAAAACTGTACGCAATACTCCAGGTGTGGTCTCACCAAGACCCTGTACAACTGCAGTAGAACCTCCCTGCTCCTATACTCAAATCCTCTTGCTATGAAAGCCAACATACCATTCGCTTTCTTCACTGCCTGCTGCACCTGCATGCCTACTTTCAATGACTGGTGTACCATGACACCCAGGTCTCGCTGCATCTCCCCATTTCCTAATCGGGCACCATTTAGATAATAGTCTGCCTTCCCGTTTTTGCCACCAAAGTGGATAACCTCACATTTATCCACATTATACTGCATCTGCCAAACATTTGCCCACTCACCCAGCCTATTCAAGTCACCTTGCAGTCTCCTAGCATCCTCCTCACAGCTAACACTGCCCCCCAGCTTAGTGTCATCCGCAAACTTGGAGATGTTGCTTTCTATTCCCTCATCCAGATCATTACAGCAGTGCTTTGGCAGGATAGATTAGAGGGCTCGTCTAGGGAGGCTATTTGAGTGGAACTGAGAAATGGGAAAGGTGTAGCAACACTTATAGGGGTGTATTATAGACCGCCAAATGGGGAACGAGAATTGGAAGAGCAAATATGTCAGGAGATAGCAGATTTTAGTAGTAAGCACAAGGTAGTGATTGTGGGAGATTTCAATTTTCCACACATAGACTGGGAAACACATTTTGTAAAAGGGCTGGATGGTTTGGAGTTTGTAAAATGTGTGCAGGATAGTTTTTTGCAGCAATACATAGAGGTACCTACTAGAGAAACATAGAAACATAGAAAATAGGGGCAGGAGTAGGCCATTCGGCCCTTAGAGCCTGCACCGCCATTCAATATGATCATGGCTGATCATCCAACTCAGTATCCTGTACCTGCTTTCTCTCCATACCCCCTGATCCCTTTAGCCACAAGGGCCACATCTAACTCCCTCTTAAATATAGCCAATGAACTGGCCTCAACTACCTTCTGTGGCAGAGAATTCCAGAGATTCACCACTCTCTGTGTGAAAAATGTTTTCCTCATCTCGGTCCTAAAAGATTTCCCCCTTATCCTTAAACTGTGATGGGGCAGTGCTGGACCTCCTGTTAGGAAATGAGACAGGGCAGGTGGCGGAGGTATGCATTGGGGAGCACTTCGGGTCCAGTGATCACAATACCATTAGTTTCAATATAATTATGGAGAGGGTCAGAACTGGACCTAGGGTTGAGATTTTTGATTGGAGAAAGGCTAACTTTGAGGAGATGCGAAAGGATTTAAAAGGAGTGAATTGGGACATGTTGTTTTATGGGTAGGATGTAGAAGAGAAATGGAAGACATTTAAAGGTGACATTTTAAGAGTACAGAATCTTTATGTCCCTGTTCGGTTGAAAGGAAATAGTAAAAATTGGAAAGAGCCATGGTTTTCAATGGAAATTGGACACTTGGTTCGGAAAAAGAGAGAGATCTACAATAATTATAGGCAGCATGGAGTAAATGAGGTGCTTGAGAAGTATAACGAATGTAAAAAGAATATTAAGAAAGAAATTAGAAAAGCTAAAAGAAGATATGAGGTTGCTTTGGCAAGTAAGGTGAAAGTAAATCCAAAGGGTTTCTACAGCTATATTAATAGCAAAAGGATAACAAGGAATAAAATTGGTCCATTAGAGAGTCAGAGTGGACAGCTATCTGCAGAGCCAAAAGAGATGGGGGAGATATTGAACAATTTCTTTTCTTCGGTATTCACCAAGGAGAAGGATATGGAATTATGTGAGGTAAGGGAAACAAGCAGAGTAGCAATGGAAACTATGAGATTCAAAGAAGAGGAGTTGCGGACACTTTTGGAAAATATGAAAACGGATAAGTCTCCAGGTCCTAACAGGATATTCCCGAGGACATTGAGGGAAGTTAGTGTAGAAATAGCAGCGGCTATGACAGAAATATTTCAAATGTCATTAGAAACGGGAATAGTGCCGGACGATTGGCGTACTGCGCATGTTGTTCCGTTGTTTTAAAAGGGTTCTAAGAGTAAACCTAGCAATTATAGACCTGTTAGTTTGACGTCAGTGGTGGGCAAATTAATGGAAAGGATACTTAGAGATAATATATATAACCATCTGGATAAGCAGGGTCTGATTATGAACAGTCAACATGGATTTGTGCCTGGAAGGTCACGT
This sequence comes from Malacoraja senta, assembly GCA_038087875.1. Taxonomy (NCBI): domain Eukaryota; kingdom Metazoa; phylum Chordata; class Chondrichthyes; order Rajiformes; family Rajidae; genus Malacoraja; species Malacoraja senta. Next base: position 241,015,913 of record CM075977.1, on the reverse strand, counting down.
TTGACTAATCTTCTTGAATTTTTCAAAGAGGTTACTAGGGAAATTGATGAGGGTAAAGCAGTGGATGTTGTCTATATGGACTTCAGTAAGGCCTTTGACAAGGTTCCTCATGGAAGGTTGGTTAAGAAGATTCAATTGTTGGGTATTAATGGTGTGGTAGCAAGATGGATTCAACAGTGGCTGAATGGGAGATGCCAGAGAGTAATGGTGGATGGCTGTTTGTCAGGTTGGAGGCCGGTGACTAGTGGGGTGCCTCAGGGGTCTGTGTTGGGTCCACTGTTGTTTGTCATGTACATCAATGATCTGGATGATGGTATGGAAAATTGGATTAGTAAGTATGCAGATGATACTAAGATAGGTGGTGTGTTGGATAATGAAGTCGATTTTCAAAGTCTACAGAGAGATTTAGGCCATTTGGAAGAGTGGGCTGAAAGATGGCAGATGGAGTTTAATGCTGATAAATATGAGGTGCTACATCTCGGCAGGACAAATCAATATAGGACGTACATGGTAAATGGTAGAGAATTGAGGAATGCAGTTGAACAGAGGGATCTTGGAATAACTGTGCATAGTTCCCTGAAGGTGGAATCTCATGTAGATAGGGTGGTAAAGAAAGCTTTTGGTGTGCTGGCCTTTATAAATCAGAGCATTGAATATAGAAGTTGGGATGTAATGTTAAAATTGTACAAGGCATTGGTGAGGCCAATTCTGGAGTATGGAGTACAATTTTGGTCGCCTAATTATAGGAAGGATGTCAACAAAATAGAGAGAGTACAGAGGAGATTTACTAGAATGTTGCCTGGGATTCAGCAACTAAGTTACAGAGAAAGGTTGAACAAGTTAGGTCTTTATTCTTTGGAGCACAGAAGGTTAAGGGGGGACTTGATAGAGGTCTTTAAAATGATGAGCGGTTTAGACAGAGTTGATGTGGATAAGCTTTTCCCATTGAGAGTGGGGAAGATTCAAACAAGGGGACATGACTTGAGAATTAAGGGACAGAAGTTTAGGGGTAACATTAGGGGGAACTTCTTTACTCAGAGAGTGGTAGCTGTGTGGAATGAGCTTCCAGTGGAAGTGGTGGAGGCAGGTTTGATTTTATCCTTTAAAAATAGATTGGATGGGTATATGGACGGGAAAGGAATGGAGGGTTATGGTCTGAGTGCAGGTAGATGGGACTAGGGGGAAGTTTTAAAAAAAAGTGTTCGGCACGGACTTGAAGGGCCGAGATGGCCTGTTTCCGTGCTGTAATGGTTATATGGTTATATGTTAAGGTGCTGTAGATAAAGAATAATTATTTCATGTTCAAAGATTTCTAGATGACATATGTTACGGTGACAGAGAGGCTATAGTGAAAATAAACATTTATCACACAGAGGGGTAACAAATTTCTGTGAAAAAAAAGACTAGTTGTCTATCAGAAACCATAAGCATAAATGAGTGTTCTTGTTGGCAAGATGTAACAAGAGATTTGCACTGCGATTGATACTGGGCATCAGCTCTTTAAAATTGGCATAAATGTGTGGATGAAGACATTGAAGTTATGGTTGAGAAATTTGCTAATGACATATAAATAGCTCAGAAAAGTAGGCTGTGACAATAATGTAAGAAGACCACTAAGGAGTATAGGCTGGTTAAGTGAATGCGCAATGAACTGGCAAATGGTGTATGATGTAGAGAAAACTGAAATTATCCATTTTGACAAGAGGAACAAGAGTCAGCAAAACAACAAACTGATGACCGTAAGCAAAGTTCAGAGATGCAGAGGGATCTAGGTGTCCCAGTGTATGATTCACAAAGTTCTATTATTCAGAGGGTACGGGTAATCAGCTGTGCTAACAAAATGGTTTTCTTTATTGTAAGGGGAATTAAATGCAGAATTTGGGATATTATGCTTCAGTTGTATAAGACCACATCTGGAGTTTTGAGCATAGTATTGGTTTTCTTATTTACAGAACATAGAACCGTATAGCACAGAAACAGGTCCTTCGGCCTACAATGTTTGTGCCAAACACGATGCCTAATGAAACTGATCTCACCTGCCTGTACATGATCCAAATCTCTCCATTCTGCGTGTTTCAATGTGCATATCTAAAAGGCACTATCATATCTGCCTCCCAAACCACACCTGACAATGCATTCCAGGTCCCCACCACTGTCTATGAAAAAAACTTGATCCGCACATCTCATGCCTCTCATAATTTAATATACTTCTATGAAGTCTCCCCTCAACCTCCAGAAATTCCAGAGAAAAGAAAACAAGTCTATCAAGCCTCTCCCTGTAGCTGAAACACTAATCCAGGCAGCATTCTGGTAAATCTCCTCTGCACCCTCTCCAAAGCTACATCTTTCTTGTAATGGGGCATCGAGAACTGCATGCAATACTCCAAATGCAGCTTAATCAAAGTCCTTTTGAGCTGCATCATGATTGCCTTACTCTTATATTCAATGCCTCCAGCAATGAAGGCAAGCATACCATACACCTTATTTACCACCCTGTCTACTTGTGCTGCCACCACAAGGAGCTATTTACAGAAGGGTGTTAATGAATTGCATTTTGTTTATTATATATGATCTATGTATATTGTGTTTACAGGCCTGTTATGCTACTACAAGTAAGAATTTCATTATTTTGTTGTTAGTACAGAGGCCCAGGAGCCGTTGGAGCGGTTGCAGAGGGAGGAGCTACGTCCGAGCAGTGAGTTTAAAACCTGATCGCAGGGCTTTGCTTTACAGAGGCCCAGGAGCCGTTGGAGCGGATGCAGAGGGCGGAGCCCAAATCTGTAACGTTCCAACATCCCAAAGTTTCACTCTCATTTCAAAACAAGTGGGGTTGAGGAAGCCGCTGATTGGTGGAAGCGGACAGGAGTGAGCAGCTGATTGGGAGTCAGATCCCTGCTGATTTATTCCATCAGTTTGTATTGTATTGTATTGTACTTTGTATTGTATCCAAGGTAAGGGGGGAGTATGAGGGCCAGGGCTGTTTACTGTTCTGGATGTCAGATGTGGGAGGTCAAGGAGTCTGATAGCCTTCCAGACGTCCACACCTGCGCCAGGTGCATTGAGATGGGGCTCCTAAGGGACCGTATTAGGAACCTGGAGCAGCAGCTCGATGACCTCCGTCTGGTCAGGCAGAGTGAGGAAGTCATAGAGAGGAGTTATAGAGAGGTGGTCACTCCAAGACCACAGGAGGCAGGCAAGTGGGTCACGGTTAGGAAGGGGCAAGAGGCAGAGGCAGGGACTAGAGAGTACCCTGGTGGCTGTACACCTTGACAATAAGTACTCCTGTTTGAGTACTGTTGGGGGGGACAGTCTACCTGGGGGTAGCAACAGCGGCCGGGCCTCCGGTACAGAGACAGGCCCTGTTGCTCAGAAGGGTAAGGAAAAGAAGCGGAGGGCAGTAGTAATAGGGGACTCTATAGTAAGGGGGTCAGATAGGCGATTCTGTGGACGCAGTCAGGAGACCCGGATGGTAGTGTGCCTCCCTGGTGCCAGGGTCTGGGATGTGTCTGAACGTGTCCAAGATATCCTGAAATGGGAGGGAGAGGAGCCCGAGGTCGTGGTACATATAGGTACCAATGACATAGGTAGAAAAAGAGAAGAGGTCCTGAAAGGAGAATTTAGGGAGTTAGGAGGAGAGTTAAGGAGAAGGACCGCAAAGGTAACATTCTCGGGATTACTGCCTGTGCCACGTGACAGTGAGAGAAGGAATGGAGCGAGGTGGAGGATAAATGCATGGCTGAAGGACTGGTGCAGAGGGCAGGGATTCAAGTTTCTAGATCATTGGGACCTCTTTTGTGGAAGGTGTGACCTGTACAAAAAGGACGGGTTGCACTTGAACCCGAAGGGGACCAATATCCTGGCGGGGAGATTTGCAAAGGCTACAGCAGAGACTTTAAACTAGAACGGTTGGGGGGAGAAAGAGAAAGCTAGTAGACAGTGTGTGAGGCAGAGAAGGGAAGCACTCAGACCCAACATGTAGGGGGGAAAGAAGAAAAAAATAATAAACAGAGAATAAGAGGTGGTGGGTTTCTTAAATGTGTGAGCAGAGAGACAGAGAGGTGTAAAATGAGGGTAGAAGCAATAGGTAGCAAGGTGAAAAGTAAAAGTGGCAGGCAGACAAATCCAGGGCAAAAATCAAAAAGGGCAACTTTTCAACATAATTGTATAAGGGGTAAGAGCGTTGTAAAAACAAGCCTGAAGGCTTTGTGTCTCAATGCAAGGAGCATTCGTAATAAGGTGGATGAGTTGAATGTGCAGATAGCTATTAATGATTATGATATAGTTGGGATCACGGAGACATGGCTCCAGGGTGACCAAGGCTGGGAGCTGAACATCCAGGGATATTCAATATTCAGGAGGGATAGACAGAAAGGAAAAGGAGGTGGGGTAGTGTTACTGGTTAGAGAGAAGATTAACGCAATAGAAACGAAGGACATTAGCTTGGAGGATGTGGAATCGATATGGGTAGAGCTGCGAAACACTGAGGGGCTGAAAACGCTAGTGGGTGTTGTGTACAGGCCACCTAGCAGTAGTAGTGGAGTTGGGGATGGCATCAAACAGGAAATTAGAAATGCATGCAACAAAGGTAAAACAGTTATAATGGGTGACTTCAATCTACATATAGATTGGATGAATCAAATTGGCAGGGGTGCTGAGGAAGAGGATTTCTTGGAATGTATGTGGGATAGTTTTCTAAACCAACATGTAGAGGAACCAACGAGAGAGCAGGCTATCCTAGACTGGGTATTGAGTAATGAGGAAGCATTAGTTAGCAGTCTTGTTGTGCATGGCCCCTTGGGCAAGAGTGACCATAATATGGTTGAGTTCTTCATTAGGATGGAGAGTGACATTGTTAATTCAGAAACAAGGGTTCTGAACTTAAAGAAAGGTAACTTTGAGGGTATGAGACGTGAATTGGCCAAGATTGACTGGCAATTGATTTTTAAAGGGTGATAGGTGGATATGCAATGGAAGGCATTTAAGGACTGCATGGATGAACTACAACAATTGTTCATCCCAGTTTGGCAAAAGAATAAATCAGGAAAGGTAGTGCATCCGTGGATAACAAGGGAAATCAGGGATACTATAAAAACAAAAGATGAAGCGTACAAATTAGCCAGAAAAAGCAGCCTACCAGAGGACTGGGAGAAATTCACAGTCCTGCAGAGGATCACAAAGGGCTTAATTAGGAAAGGGAAAATAGATTATGAACGAAAACTGGCAGGGAACATAAAAACTGACTGCAAAAGTATTTATAGATATGTGAAGAGAAAAAGATTAGTTAAAACAAATGTAGGACCCTTGCAGTCAGAAACAGGTGAATTGATCATGGGGAACAAGGACATGCCAGACCAATTGAATAACTACTTTGGTTCTGTCTTCACTAAGGAAGACATAAATAATCTGCCGGAAATAGCAGGGGACCGCGGGACAAATGAGATGGAGGAACTGAGTGAAATCCAGGTTAGCCGGGAAGTGGTGTTAGGTAAATTGAATGGATTAAAAGCCGATAAATCCCCAGGGCCAGATAGGCTGCATCCCAGAGTACTTAAGGAAGTAGCCCCAGAAATAGTGGATGCATTAGTGATAATTTTTGAAAACTCCTTAGATTCTGGAGTAGTTCCTGAGGATTGGAGGGTAGCTAATGTAACCCCACTTTTTAAAAAGGGAGGGAGAGAGAAAACGGGGAATTACAGACCAGTTAGTCTAACATCGGTAGTGGGGAAACTGCTAGAGTCAGTTATTAAAGATGGGATAGCAGCACATTTGGAAAGTGGTGAAATCATTGGACAAAGTCAGCATGGATTTACGTAAGGTAAATCATGTCTGACGAATCTTATAGAATTTTTCGAGGATATAACTAGTAGAGTGGATAAGGGAGCCCAGTGGATGTGTTATATCTGGACTATCAGAAGGCTTTCGACAAGGTCCCACATAAGAGATTAGTATACAAACTTAAAGCACACGGTTTTGGGGGTTCAGTATTAATGTGGATAGAGAACTGGCTGGCAAACAGGAAGCAAAGAGTAGGAGTAAACGGGTCCTTTTTAGAATGGCAGGCAGTGACTAGTGGGGTACCGCAAGGCTCAGTGCTGGGACCCCAGCTATTTACAATATATATTAATGATTTGGACGAGGGAATTGAATGCAACATCTTCAAGTTTGCAGATGACACAAAGCTGGGGGGCAGTGTTAGCTGTGAGGAGGATGCTAGGAGGCTGCAAGGTGACTTGGATAGGCTGGGTGAGTGGGCAAATGCATGGCAGATGCAGTATAATGTGGATAAATGTGAGGTTATCCACTTTGGTGGCAAAAACAGTAAAGTAGACTGTTATCTGAATGGTGGTCGATTAGGAAAAGGGGAGATGCAACGAGTCCTGGGTGTCGTGGTACACCAGTCATTGAAAGTAGGCATGCAGGTGCAGCAGGCAGTGAAGAAAACGAATGGTATGTTAGCATTCATAGCAAAAGGATTTGAGTATAGGAGCAGGGAGGTTCTACTGCAGTTGTACAGAGTCTTGGTGAGACCACACCTGGAGTATTGCGTACAGTTTTGGTCTCCAAATCTGAGGAAAGACATTCTTGCCATAGAGGGAGTACAGAGAAGGTTCACCAGACTGATTCCTGGGATTTCAGGACTTTCATATGAAGAAAGACTGCATAGACTCGGCTTGTACACGCTAGAATTTAGAAGATTGAGGGGGGATCTTATAGAAACTTATAAAATTCTTAAGGGGTTGGACAGGCTAGATGCAGGAAGATTGTTCCCGATGTTGGGGAAGTCCAGACAAGGGGTCACAGTTTAAGGATAAAGGGGAAATCTTTTAGGTCCGAGATGAGAAAAACATTTTTCACACAGAGAGTGGAGAATCTCTGGAATTCTCTGCCACAGAAGGTAGTTGAGGCCAGTTCATTGGCTATATTTAAGAGGGAGTTAGATGTGACCCTTGTGGCTAAAGGGATCAGGGGGTATGGAGAGAAGGCAGGTACAGGATACTGAGTTGAATGATCAGCCATGATCATATTGAATGGCGGTGCAGGCTTGAAGGGCCGAATGGCCTACTCCTGCACCTATTTTCTATGTTTCTATGGTTCTATATGATGATTAAATACTCTTGATGCTTATATTGGAAGCATTTGTATTGAAAGCATGTTGAAAGGCTGAGTAGGATAACACCTGGAATGAAGAATGAGGGGGGACCTCATTGAAACATACAGAATAGTTAAAGGCTTGGATAGAGTGGATGTGGAGAGGATGTTTCCACTAGTGGGAGAGTCTAGGACTAGAGGTCAGGCTCAGAATTAAAGGACATTCCTTTAGGAAGGAGATGAGGAGACATGTCTTTAGTCAGAGGGTGGTGATCTGCGGAATTATTTGCCACAGAAGGCTGCGGAGGCCATGTTATTGGATATTTTTAAGGCAGAGTTAGATAGATTCTTGATTAGTACAGGTGTCAGAGGTTATGGGAGAAGGCAGAAGAATTGGGTTAGGAGGGAGAGATAGATCAGCCATGATTGAATGGCAGAATAGACTTGGGCTGAATGGCCTAATTCTACTCTTATTCCTTATGACCTTATGAATGAGGTCTCTTAAGAGGAAAGAACAGGAATTTAGTGAAGTGAAATGAGACTTCATTGAAAGGAAGTAACACAAGGGAGTTTTTACAGTGTGATTGTGGAGAAGATGTTTTCTTTTGCGAAAGAATCTAGAGCTAGAACTGTTTAAAAATAAGAGATCAAACTACTGAAGAAAAAATTGACTTTCTTTTCTTTGAGAAAGTAGTGAGTCTTTGGAGAGTATAGGAAATCTTTAAACACTTTTATGATGGAGATAAATAGATTCTTGATACACATGTGGGTGAAATGTTACCAGAGGAAGATAGGCATGCAAAGAAGATTACAATCAGCAATCACAATATTATTAGAGTGGATATTGTGATCTGCTCTTACTGTTAATTTGTATGGCTATTCTTTTGTAAGCATTAATGCTCCTTTTTGTTTTCTTTAAAGTTGAATTTTAGGAAAGTATTTGATTACCGTTAAGGAAAGATCTTTACTCAACCTATGACATGGTGGTGCAGCGGTAGAGTTGTTGCCTTACAACACCAGAGATCCGGGTTTGATCAGTTCAGTTTATTGTCACATGTACCGAGGCACAGTGAAAAGCTTCCTGACTACAGGTGCTGTCTGTAAGTAGTATGTACGTTCTCCCCGTGACTTTTCTCTATGTACTCTGATTTAAACATAGAAACATAGAAAATAGGTGCAGGATGAGGGCATTCTGCCCTTCGAGCCAGCTCCGCCATTACTCATCCACAATCAGTAACCCGTGCCTGCCTTCTCCCCATAATCCTTGATTCCGCTAGTCCCAAGAGCTCTATCTAACTCTCTTTTAAATTCATCCAGTGAATTGGCCTCCACCGCATTCTGTGGCAGAGAATTCCACAAATTCACAACTCGCTGGGTGACATTTTTTGTTCCCATCTCAGTTTTAAATGGCCTCCCCTTTATTCTTAGACTGTGGCCCCTGGTTGTGGACTCCCCCAACATTGGGAAAAAATGTCCTGCATCTAGCTTGTCCAGTCCTTTTATAGTTTTAGAAGTTTCTATAAGATATCCTCTCATCCTTCTAAACTCCAGTGGATACAAGCCCAGTCTTTCCAATCTTTCCTCACATGACAGTCCTGCCATCCCGGGTGAACCAACGCTGCACTCCCTCAATAGCAAGGATGTCCTTCCTCAAATGAGGAGACCAAAACTGCACACAATACTCCAGATGTGGTCTCACCAGGGCCCCGTACAACTGCAGAAGGACCTCTTTACTCCTATACTCAAATCCTCTTGTTATGAAGGCCAACATGCCATTAGCTACCACACTCTAAAAGACGTACATGTTTATAATTAATTGGTTTTATTAAAAATTGTAAATTGTCCCTAGTGTGTAGGATAGTCCTAGTGTATGAGGATCGCTTGTCGGCACTGATCCGGTGGTCCGAAGGGCCTGTTTCCATTCTGTATCTCTAAACTAAACTAAACTTTACTCAACCTGTGCCATTTTCATCAAGGAAGAAGTGGATGCTTACATTTATCCCAAAAAGAGGGGGGGGGGGGGGGGGAGAAGGGTATACAGGAAATAGGATGTTTGTTTTATCACAATTACTGCTGATCTTAGATAAGTTAGAATTCTTGTGGTTTAATACTTGATTGTACAGCACTACTAATCATCCAACTTGCAACTGAATACAGCATTCCTTCCAATCATGTACATTTCTCTATAAGAATAGAAGTTGATTAAAGCATTAGAGGAAGGCAAGTTTATGTGGAACATGTGGAAGATAGACACAACATGCTGGAGTAACTCAGCAAGGTAGGCAGCATCAGCTATGTGCATGTTCTGCCATTCAACTGCATTGTAGCTAACTATGTTACCTGCCTTTGTTAGGTGATCCTTTTAAAAGCATACTTAACAAAAATGTAGCAAACTCAGAAATGAAAACTTTAGTTAACCCAGCATTCATAGCCATTTTCAGTTCAACATTCCAGATTTCCCTACACTTAGTGTGAAAATGCAGTCCGTTACACTAATACATGATGGCCCAGTATATTTTAAGATTAGGCTCACTGGATTTGCTAGGAGAGAAAATAAGATATTTTTATCCGTCCTCTGAAATCCTTATATTATTTTAAGAAACTTAATTTTTGCTATTGGCATAGGTTTATTATTGTCACATACACTGAGACAGTGAAAAGCTATTTTTTGTGTGTGATCCTGGCAAATCATACCATAAATGAGGACATCAGTTAATGTAAGGGAGAACATAATCAAGAGTGTATATATAGTGTTACAGTTACAGAGAGTCCATATAAAAGAAAGTGAGTAGATAAAAAGTTAGATAGGAAGATTGGGCAATTCATCCCCAGCATATAAAATGTCTGTTCCAGAGTCTGATAACAGTAGGGAAGAAGCTGTTCCTGAATTTGATGGTATATGCTTTCACACTTTAGTACCTTCTGCCTAACGGGAAAGGGAAGAGAGAATGGTGAGGGTATGAGTATTCCTTGATTGTGTTGGCTGCTTTCCTGAGGCAGCATGAAGGATAGATGTTGTCAGTGAGGGACATTTGTGTGATGGATTGGGCTACATTCACAACTCTCCACAATTTCTTGCAGTCTTGGGCACCCTTGACCACTTGCAAGTCTTGAGAATATGAAATAGGTTCACACAATATGTCCTCAAATTTGATTATTTCACCCTCAGTGCAATGAATAAATCTGTATGGAACCTCTTCCAATGCCAATATACCGTTGATGATTCATGACAGCTGAAATTAAATGCAGTGCACTGGATGATAATTGACCAAAGGTCTATACAAATGAAGCAATGCTTCTTTCAACTGTATTCTAATCGCTGGGGACAAGGCACACATTAATTATGTGTAGGAAAGAACTGCAGATGCTGGTTTAAATCAAAGGTAGACACAAAATGCTGGAGTAACTCAGCGAGACAAGCAGCATCTCTGGAGAGAAGGAATGGGTGATATTTTGGGTCAAAACCCTTTTTCAGGCTCATTCAGGGGAGTGGGCAGGACAGAGATAGAATGTAGTCGGAGACAGTAACACTGCTGGGAAAATTGGGAAGGGGAGGGGATGGAGAGAGGGAAAAGCAAGAGCTATTTGGAGAAGTCAATGTTCATACCGCTGGGGTGTAAGCTACCCATGCGAAATATGAGGTGCTCTTCCTCCAATTTGCACTGAGCCTCAGAGTGAGGAGGAGGACAATGGAGGAGGCCCAGGACAGAAATGTCAGATTTGGAATGTGAGGGAGAGTTAAGGTGCTGAGCAACCGGGAGATCAGGTAGGTCAAGGCGGACTGAGCGGAGGTGTTCAGCGAAATGATCGCCGAGCCTGCGCTTGGTCTCGCCGATGTACAGAAGTTGACATCTAGAACAGCAGATACAGTAGATGAAGTTGGAGGAGGTGCAAGTGAAACTACCTCACCTGAAAAGACTGTTGGGGTCCTTGGATGGAGTCGAGGGGGGAGGTAAAGGGACAGGTGTTGAATCCCCTGCGGTTGAAGGGGAAAGTACCTGGGGAGGGGTTGCTTTGGGTGGGAAGGGACAAGATGACCAGTGAATTGCGGAGGGAACGGTCTCTGCGGAAAGGAGAAAGGGGTGGAGATGGGATGGTGTGGCCAGTAGTGGGATCCCGTTGGAGGTGGCAAAAGTGTTGGAGGATTATATGCTGTATGCGATGGCTGATGGGGGGGGGGGGGAAGGTGAGGACAAGGGGGACTCTGTCCTTGTTGCGAATGTGGGGGAGGGGGAGCAAAAGCGGAGCTGCGGGGTATCGAGGAGACCCTAGTGAGAGCCTCGTCTATAATGGAATAGGGGAACCGCCGTTTCCTAAAGAATGCGGATATCTCCGATGATCTATTATGGAAAACCTCATCCTGGGCGCAGATGCGGTGTAGACGGAGGAATTGGGAGTAGGGGATAGAGTCTTCACAGGAAGCAGGGTGGGAAGAAATATAATCCAGATAGCTATGGGAGTCAGTTGGTTTGTAGTAGATGTCAGTCAATAGTCTGGAGACGGTGAAATCCAGAAACGGTAGGGAGATGTCGGAGATGGTCTGTGAAATTGAGTGCAGGATGGAAATTAGTCGTGAAGTTGATGAAGTCGGTGAGTTTTGCATGGTTGCAGGAGGCAGCACCGATGCAGTTGTCAATGTAGCGGAGGTAGAGTTCGGGGATAGGGCCAGTGTACACCTGGAACAGTGATTGTTCGACGTACCCAACAAAGAGGCAGGCATAGCTGGGGCCCATGCGAGTGACCTTAGCTACGCCTTGGATTTGGAGGAAGTGGGAGGAGTCAAAGGAGAAGTTGTTGAGAGTATGGACTAGCTCTGCTAGGCAGAGGAGAGTATTATTAGACAAAAATTGGCTGGTTCTGCGGTCGAGGAAGAAACGGAGGGCCTTAAGACCTTCTTGGTGGGGATGGAGGTGTAGAGTGACTGGACATCCATGGTAAAGATGAGGGAGTAGGGGCCTGGAAAACAGAAGTCGTTGAAGAGACAAAGAGGTGTGAGGTGTCTTAGACATAGATAAGGAGGGATTGGACCAGGGGGGATAGAATGAAGTCGAGGTATGTGGAAATTAATTTGGTGAGACATGATCAAGCAGAAACAATGGGTCTGCCAGGACAGTTCTGTTTGTGGATTTTGGGAGAAGATAAAATCGGGCCGTGCAGGGCTGGGGAACAATAATGTTGGAGGCTTTAGAGGGCAGTGAGCCAGAAGTAATAAAATCAGAAATGGTGTGTGATATTTCAGGTCTGATGCTCGTCTGGATCGCCTTAGCGCAGAGGAAGAGCAAGGAGGGAAGAGACATGGACTTGGGGACTTTTTGCCTTCCATCACAGTGAGGAGGTGCCTGGTGGACTCACTGTGGTGGATGTTAAACTGTGTTGAGTGTGTGTTTTGTTATTTATTCTATGTTATGACGGCAGGCTAAACCATTTCGTTGCACTGAAAAGTGCAATGACAATAAAATGTAATTAAAAAAGTCTGTCGGGTCATGGTCCAAGGATAAGTTGGAGGAGTCTGAGAGTTGTTGCCTGGCCTCAGCTCGGTAGAGGTCAACGCGCCAGACTACCACGGCACCTCCCTTGTCGGCGGGTTTGATTATCAAGTTGCTGCAGAGTGAGCGGAGGGCTGTATGTTCAGGCAGGAAGAGGTTAGAGTAAGTAAGGGGAGTGGAAAAGTTTAGGCGGTTTTGCTGTCCCGCCGGCAGTTGGAAATGATAAGGTCTAAAGAAGGTAGAAGGTCATCCGAGAGGAGGGGGTGAGGTGGAGACGGGAGAAGGGGTCATCACTGGGTGGTGAGGACTCCTTCCCATAGAAAAAGGCATGGAGGCAGAGGAAGAAGAGCTCTACATCGTGGCGGACCCGGAACTAGTTAAAGTGGGGGTGGAGGGGAACAAAGGTGAGACCTCCGCCGAAGACAGACCTCATTAGTTACACATTAATTAACCCTTTTTACAAGTGAGCATTATATTTTAGTAATTTGTGTTCTTGATAGGCAAATCCCTTAGCTTCTCCACAGTGCCTCAGCAGCTAAATTGGAAGGACCCCAAAAACAGGAACATAGTTTCGAACGAGCAGTTCGCTCACACAAAGGAAAACAAAGGGATCTTGGATGCCTTGCATACAAAGTAATTGAAGTTAATGTGTGGATTCAGCAAACAATTGGGGAGACAAATGGTATGATGGCCTTTATTGAAAAGTATTTAGTACAGGGGCAGGGAGATATTGTTCCAATTATGTAGAGGCCTAGTGAGAATGCATCTGAAAATGTTGGGCAGGTTAGGTGATCCTCCCAATGGAAGAATGTATTTGTGACATAGAGAGTGCAGTAAAGGTTCACCAGATTGAATCTTGGGAAAGCAGGTTTGTCACACAAAGAAAAGTTAACCGAACCTGGCCTATCCTTTTGAGCAGAGGAATGAGAGTTAACTGCGTTGAAATGTACAAAATTCTTAAGAAGCTTTTCAGGGCAAATGTGGAGTCGATATTTTCCTAGGGTAAGGTGCCTAGAACCAGATATCACAGTCCCAAACTAGGGATTGGCCATTCAGTGGCAGAGAAGAAATGTCATTATCCAAAGGAATGAAATCTGTAGAATTCTCTTCAGGTAAGGACTTCAAGGGTTCAGTCATGGTTTTTGGTTCCCTTAATCGCAGAAAAGCATTTGGTTCCCTTAATCGCAGAAATCTTAGGGGATGAGATTAGCACAGGAAAATTGAAATTTGGGTGGAATTCTGGCAAAAGGCAAAAGCCTGAGCCTGAAGCCAGTGGCACCCCATTTGTTACAGCCTTACGGACAAAAACATGCATTAGACTTTACTCCTTGCTTTCTGCCACTAAGTTAATTTTGGATCAAATTTGCTAGTCTCCCTTGGATCCCATGCGCTTTTCATTTTTGACCAGCCTGCCATGTAACATTTTGTCAAAGGCCTCGCTAAAATCCATGCAATCTACAACTAATGCACTGCTCTCATTGACCCTCCTTGTTACCTCCTCAAAAAAAATTCAATTAGGTTAGTTAGACATGACTTTCCCTCAACAAATCTATGCTTCCCCTGATTAATTTGAGCCTTCCTAAACAAAGGCTTATACCTTCAAAATGGATTCCAATAATTTGCTCACCACTCAAGTTAATTTAAGTCGCCAGTAATTACTTGGTTTATCCCTTCTTCCCTTTTAAATAGTAATATATCAGTAGTCATCCAAGTTTCTGGCACCACTCCTGTAGACAGGAAGAATTTAAATGTTACAGACAGGCCCTCTGCAATTTCCTTGCTAGGTTTTTTTTTAACTTTTTTTCGGCTTCAAGCAATTCATGGATTTTCAATGTGAGACGCTGGAGACAGGTCGACTGCTGGACAGTGGGAAGGAACAGTGCACGTGCCAGCTCACCACGGGGTGAGTTCTGCAATGGGTTATGCTGCAGAGGACTCAAGCGAGTTTTTTGACGGGAAACCACAATAGGTCGCTAATATATAAGTACAATTAAATATCGGCATGCCATCCAGCAAACTTGCATGCAATGTGAAAGAACATGAATGTCCAGCACCATCCTTTCCTAGGGTCTTGCAGATAGCTTGTTGCTCATCTTTTCAAACTAGGATATGGTGAGCAACTAGGATATGGTTAGCACATCGTAGAAAAAAGGAAATGCAGATGTCATTTACAAAAAAAAGGCACAAAGTGTGGGAGTAATTCAGAATATGTATAGGTGATGTTTTGGGATGGGGAACCCGTCTTCAGGTTGGATAGCTGATGTTTTAGGTCAAGACTGAGTCTGAAGAAGGGTGCTGATCCAAAATGTTACATTTTCTTGGTCCCCAGGGATGCTGCCTGACATCCTGAGTTACTCCAGCACTTTATTTCCATTGGCACATTCCTGGATCAAACCAACATACAACAACTAATGCCATCGTATTTTACAGCACAGGCAGAAATCACCCAAACTCTGGGCGCTGCTATGGAAATGTGGAATTATGTCCAAAAAATACAGCTTCCAAACTGTGGAAGCTCAACTTCCTACCATATTATTGGGGCTGCAGCATCAGTATTCAAATAGTGTCATGAAATTCAGCAATATATCTTCTAACTCAGATTGCCAAGACTTTGCCCCATGAAGTGGGATTGGCTCCATGGAGAACACAACTGTTCTATTACATTTCATGAATCACCATTCCTTTCACTGTATGTACAATTGTAATGCACAAATGTATTACACAGCATAAAATGATGTTTCATCCACCTATAACATTTACCTCGTTTGCCAACCTTTGCTTTCCCATGTAGCTGTGATTGATGCAGGTAGCACAATAGACTGATGCAGAACACAAGTATCTTGACCAGTGCAAGGATGTAGCCAGTGGTCTCTGCATGCCTACACTGCAGCTAAGATATTAAAGGAATGGAATCACTTTATGATTACTGCATGTCTGGATTAACAGGTAGCATCCACAAAATAGTATGACTGCAATCAAAACCATCCTGCACAATGGAGAATGAAGCTATGGGTCTAAATCGCATATATCATCTTTATTTCTATTGTCCTGATACACTTAGTTCACTTGGAAAGTAATATGTTCGTGATTGTTAAATCAATGATGGTAAATTGCAAAATACTGTAGATATATCCAGGTACACTGGAAGAAAATCCATCATAAAAATTTGAGACAAAAGTCATTTGAAAGATGTTGCCAAATCATCTCTCATGCTACACAGTGCCTGGGGTTGTGAGTGGTTCAGGTGGCAATTTTCAGTGAGAATATGTCTTCTCAAGTAATAATGGCTTGTCGCATGGTACTTTAACATCTGCTCTGGATGCTTGTGAGTCATTTTCCCAGATGCTATATAATATCTCATTAGCTCTGTAACGTAGCTATTTTTTTTACTTCCTTCTGTTCCACGATGACCACATCTGCAGAATTCTGCAGGGGCGGCACAATGGCGCAGTGGTAGAATTGCTGCCATACAGCACCAGAGACCCGGGTTTGATCCTGACTACCTGTATGGAGTTTGCACATTCTCCCCGTGACTGCGTGGATTTTCTTCCATATTACAAAGACATACAGGTCTGTAGGTTAATTGGCTTCGGTAAAAGTTGTTCCCAGTGTGTAGGATAGTGCCAGTGTACAGTGTGATCACTGGTCTGTGTGGCCTCGATGGGCACTGCATCTCTAAAGTCTAAAAGTAAAGTCTAATTGTGCGTCTGTCCATCATCAGTTCAATCTTCTCTGGCAATAGCAAATGGCCTGTATGAACTTTTCTGCATCTGACATTGACTCATGTGACATAATTCTGAGCCGCAGTTACTTCTGTGATGGGTCTACTGTC
The DNA here is from genome assembly GCA_038087875.1 of Malacoraja senta. Taxonomy (NCBI): domain Eukaryota; kingdom Metazoa; phylum Chordata; class Chondrichthyes; order Rajiformes; family Rajidae; genus Malacoraja; species Malacoraja senta. Next base: position 240,999,506 of record CM075977.1, on the reverse strand, counting down.
GCATCGCAGGTGTTGCACCTGCCCAGAAGTTCCCGGCACCCTCACTTGATAACTAATTTTGAATTTTTCCTGCTTGCACACTGGCAGCAATCCCCCTGTGCTCCTCTTCCCTTCCTTACAAGTTAATATTGCTCAAAAGATATTGCTCCCTGTCAGCTTCTCTTGTGCCAGAATGAGATGTCATCCACTACAGAAGGAGGGACCCTGAAAACTGTTGGTGATAAACCAAGTTAGTTTGACAAATTTATCTTTCCTAATGTGAACAGCCTCCTTCCTTTATGGAAGCTAGATGATTACAATGTGTATAGTTAGGGTGCATCTAACTGATCCATTTGGAACCGTTAGCTATTGTCCAGAACCAGAAGCACACTAATTGCAAATAGTACCCCATGATCCACAACTGTTTGGCCCATGACAGGAAAATTGGTGCCTCAAGTCACTTTAAATGACTGTGTACCACAATGAGAAGATAATCAGCCCCTACTTGAAAAAAGTCAATATGCACCAACTAAAACACTTGAGCTGACCATCTCATTCTTTTGACCAAATTCTCAACATCCTTAGACACAAAGTGCTGGAGTAACCAAGCAGGTCACGCAGCAGCTCTAAAGACCATTGTTTAGCATATCTGAACAGTATAGGTAGTAATCCAGCAGGATTGGAATGAATGGTTGTGCATCAAAGATGGCCTGTAGAGGATTTTGAATTATGACCAAGGCAAAGAATTCTCACAATTAAATCTGTAAATATGGATAACTCAAGAAATAATGGCTAGTTTGTTTCTAACTGTGCATATAATTTGCCACAATCATTGGTAGCTGATTCTCATTGCTTTTGGTGCAAATCATACACATTATTTCTCCAAGAGTCATAACGTGGAAGCGTGGAAACAGGCCCTTCGATCCAACTTGCCCACACCCACTAACATATCCCATCTACACTAGTCACACCTGCTTGCATTTGGCCCATATCCCTCTAAACCTGTCCTATCCACATACTTCAACATTCATATTTCTTAAACATTGCAATACTCACTGCCTCAACTACCTCTTTCTGGCAGCTCGTTCCATATACCCACCAACCTTTGTAAAAAGTTATCCCTCAGATTCGTATTAAATCATTCACCCTTCATCTTAGGGGGAATCTTCAGTGCTCCACAAGAGTGTGAGGTTTCCGCTGGTCAATAATGGTTGTCTATATAGTTCAGGTCTCTCTGAGTAATCTGCTGCTGTATCAATGCCCATCACCAATTCATGATCATTGAGCACAACAGTAGTCTCAAGATCACAGTGCTAAGACTGAATTGATTCCATTGAGCATACAAGCTTCATGGTCCTGCTTCATCACTAGCATATTAAGAGTATCATCGTCGTCATGGCTATCGAGGTCGAGGATGATGGTTTACGTTCCGTTGTTTTTATGGACTCTCAGGTGGCTTATGAGTCCAATCCTGCCTTTGAGATTTCTCGGCATTCAGGACAGATAATTCCAGATGGCAGATCGAGCTTTGGTTGTTGCTACCACTTTTTCTGTTTCCTTCTCTTTTCTTCTAATTCTGCACATGTTGGCTTCGAAGATCACTGTTCCTTCTTGGATGATGGTTTGCCAGAGCTTCCCGTCCTTGGCGTTGGTTTCCCAATTGTCGATGTCAATTTCACATTTCTTCATGCTGGCTTTTAAAGCATCTTTGAATCTCTTCTTTTGTCCGCCTCTTTTACGTTTGCCTTCTTTAAGCTGGGAGAAGAAGGTTTGCTTTGGTAGACGCTCGTCTTCCATCCGATCAACATGGACCGACCCACCTTAGTTGGTTCTTGATGACAAAGGCTTCGATGCTAGATGTTTTTGCTTCATTCAGCACGCTGACGTTGGTTCTACTGTCTTCCCAGCTGATATTTAAGCTGCTTCGAAGATATCGTTGATGGCACTTTTCAAGTGTTTTCAGATGGCGTCGGTATGTTGTCCAGGTTTCTGATGCATACAGAAACGTTGGAATCACCACTGCCTTATACACTAACATTTTGGTGTCTGTTCGGATGTCACGATTTTAAAAGACTCTCGTTCGAAGACGTCCAAAAGCAGTTCCAGCACACTTAAGATGATATTGGTTCTCGTCATCAAGGTCGACATTGGAGGAGAGGTGACTTCCAAAGTATGGAAAGTGATCCACATTTTTCCAGGGCTGTTTCACCAAGTTGAATTGATGGTTCTTTCCGATTTGTCTCAGTTGGCGATGATTGGTAGATAACCCGAGTCATCTTGGAGTTGATGGCAAGTCTCTGCATAATTGGAGCACAAGTTTACCTTCCTGCCTTAGGAATATTCCTGGTATGTATCCATATTTTGAAAACCCCTGCCTGCACTTCTTGAACAGCACTATGTGTTCCAGTTTTGACAGAGCACATTATTCTGGAGGTAACTGTTAAGAACAAGGCATTCAGACTTGGATTGTTTTCTCTGGAATGCCAGAGGTTGTTGGGAAACTTGATAGAAGTATATAAGGTTATAAGAGGCATTGGTTGTAATAGGCATTGCCAGTTGCAACCTATTTCCCAGGAAGAAAAAAATCAAATACTACAGGACATAGCTTTAAGGTGAGATAGGCATTTTTTTTACACAGAGGGTGATGAGTGCCTGGAACATGCTGCCAGAGTTGGTGGTTGGGACAAATACGATAGTGGCATTTAAAAGAATATGCAAGGAATGGAACAATATGGATTATGCGCAGGTAGATAAGCAATGGTTTTGGCATTACATTTGGCACGTACATTGTGGGCCAAATAGCCTGTTCTTTGCTGTATTATTCTCGTTCAGTTCAGTTCAGTTTATTGTCAGGTACAGTGAAAGGCTTTTTGTTGCGTGTTAACCAGTCAGCAGAAAGACAATACATGATAACAATTAATCCATTTACAGTGTACAGAGTTATGAATGTGGAGCGATTGTAATGTGAGTTTGCAGATCTGTATCTGCAGCTAGCACGCAAATAGTCACCTGTGTTGGGTGCCATCTTGGGTGTTCCCAGTTCATGTCTTCTTTGTTCGAAGCTCATGACCATGGGATTTCCCACCAAATATTTATTGTACTTTCTGCCATACACATACAATGCTCCATTGCACACTGTGAGGACCAGTGCCCCTTAACTCCAGATTCACTGTGATCATTTCTGCAACTATTTTCAAAATCACTCACAAATGAAGGCACCCTGTCTGACTATCTTTGTCTGTGAGGATCATTGCAAAGGAATCGTGCAGTGCATGCTCCAAAAATGTCCCAAACTGACTATGGTACAAAGACCTCTGAATATCAGTCATAGAGTTACACAGCATGGAGACAGGCCCAAGGCCTAACTCGTCCATGCCGACCAAGGTGCCTTCCGAGCAGATCCTATTTACTTGCATTGGACCCATGTAAGGAGAGGTAGAACTCCGTCTCCCCTGATGTTCAGTCTGAAGAAGGGTTTCAACCCAAAACATCACACATTTCTTCTATCCAGACATGCTGCCTGAGTTACTCCAGCATTTTGTGTCTATCTTAGAGGTTAGACAAACTTGGATTGATTTCTCTTGCGTTGAAGCTGAGGGGAGACCTGCTCAAATTATATAAAATTATGAGAGGCAATGATAGAGTAGACAATCAGAACCGGATCCCCAGAGTGGAAATGTCAAATACTAGACTACATAGCTTTAAATGTGAGGGGAAACGGTTCAAGGAGATGTGTGTTTTTTTTTTTTTTAACTCTGTGGTAGGCACCTGAAACACACTGCCAGCCAGGGGTGGTGGTTGAAGCAGATACTTAGTGGCATTTAAGAGGCTTTAGATAGGCACATGAATAGGCAGGGACGGAGTATATGCAGGGCTCGAAATTAGCGGTTGCCCGGGTGCCACTGACCACTCAAAGCGCCGCCGGGCAACCTAAACACCGAGTCATTTTGCCCGGCTTGGCAACCAGATACTGGTTTGTACCGAAGATAGACACAAAAAAAATGGAGTAACTCCGCGGGTCAGGCAGCATCTCTGGAGAAAAGGAACGTGATGTTTCGTGTCGGCGGCGGCTGTGCGGGGCAAAGATACTATACGGGGTGATGAAGGGTCGGAGCGAATGACGGGCCCGGAACAGATGCAGCAGCGGCCGTGATCAGCGGCTCCATCTCCTCCTCCTCCCGCCCCCCGCCCGCCCTGATAAGGGCTTCTGCTTGTAAATCCGCTAACGGGCTTTCGAAACAAACCCTCCCGCTCTCCGAGGCCTCCCCCTCCCTCCCTCCTCCCGGCCTCGGAGTGCGGGAGGGTTTGTTTTGCGCCATTACCGGATTTACAAGCAGAGGCCCTTATCAGGGCGGGCGGGGTGCGGGAGGAGGAGGAGATGGAGCCGCTGTCGCGGCCGCTGTGCGGGGCCCGTCATTCGCTCCGACTCATCTGAAGCATCTGCACCAAAGATCTGAAAGCTATAGGATCTCTGAGCTGCACCGCCCGGCCCCGCACCTTGCTGTTGGCTTGCGGAGGAGGGGAGGCGGTGGCGAGGAGTTCCCAACGGCCAAGGCAGCGGGGCGATGTTGTCCGAGGAGTGCTGACCTTCCTTTCTCCCCACCTCGCCCCCCTCTCCCTCTCTCTCTCTCTCTCTTGTACGCCCCCCCCACCCACTTATCCTGGGATCCCTCCTCTCGACCCGCACTGATCCCCATTCCCGCCTCTATTTAGTCCTCACTGACATCCCCTGTGCTCCCCTCCACATCTACCCCCCCCATCTATTCATCCTGCGCTGATCACCCTATCCACCTCGCATTGATTCTCCTGCCACCCCCCCCCCTCCTCGTCCATCCTACACTGGTTCCCCAATTCAACCTGTACTTACCCATTTCCCATCCATCCTGCACTTCTCCTCCATCCATCCTGTACTGATCCCCCATCCATCCTGTACTAATCCACGCATTCATCCCGTACTGACCCACCCTCCATTTACCCTGCACCTTCCCCCCTTCCCCTCATTCATCCTGTAGTGATCCCCCATTCATCCTGCACAGACCCTCCGATCCACACTGTACTGACCCCACCCCATTCATCCTGCGCTGATCTCCCCCCCATTCATCATGTACTGACCCTCCCATTCAAGAAGAATGGGGGGAACAGTCTGAAGAAGGGTCTCGACCCAAAACGTTGCCCGAGTTTCTCCAGCACTTTTGTCTACCCCCATCCATCCCGTACTGAACCCCCCCATTCAACACCACTGACATCCCCGGTGCTCTCCCCTCACAATTTTACCAATTCCAACCAACACGTACTAATTCACCTGCCTCAATCCATCCATTCTGCACCGACTGCCTTCTAACCCCCCACCCCCGCCATCTATCCACCCCGCACTGATTCACACACACCCCACCTCCCTGACCCTATTGTGCTGGAAATGTCTTCAGAGCGAACATTGATTATGTTTGATAAAGGAATGCAATCAAATGTGTTTTAATTCCCAATGTTATTATTTGTTTTAATCCATAAAGATGGATTAATTAAATTGTGAACACGTGAAACATTAAAACCACAGTGTTCGATTGTCACTGCTGCCGTTGACACGTTAGTACAGAATTCATTTTAACGGCAAATCAATGCTCTTAATATGGAGTATCAGTACTGTAGTTATTTAATGAGCAACATTCACAACTATACGTACGCATATATGTTACCATGGTCCAGGATTTATTGACACAGGTTGATCATACGCTGAATAATCCAACCACATTTTTGTTTGGAAGTGGAAAGAACTAATAGAAATTGCATTCATTGCAATGTGTAAAAAGAGTTGAGATACTGTTTTATAATTTTGCTGCATGTCATTGTGGGATATATCATGTCTTGATTGGTGAATATGTTTAGTTTGTGACTTTATTTGAAGCAGAAATAATATGTGAATGCTTCATTGAGTATAATTCCGAATGGTAACTATGCACTTCGTCCGAGCACATTATCGCACGCATCATGCAAGCCATCTTAAATGACCACCTAAACTGTCATTTGGCAACCTAAAAAGCTGCCAAGGTTGCCAAGCTGGCAACAGGGAAAAAAAGTTAAGCGAGAACCCTGATATGGATCAGGTCTAGACAGAAAGGGTAAGATTAAATTGGCATCATTTTCGGCACGTGCATGGTGGAAAAGGGCTGTTCCTGTGCTATACTGTACACCTCATATTTTGCTTGGTCAGCTTACAAACCAGCAGTATGAATATTGATTTCTCTAAATTCAAGTAACCCTTGCATTACCTTTCTCTCCCTGCCTTCCCCAGCCTAGTCTTCCTACTAGTTTCACTATTCATATCCCTTCATTATCACCTCCTCCACAGCCAACAATGGACCACTGTGGGCTCCACCTTTACTGGGTCATCGATGCCAGCTCTGATTTGTTCTGTACTTTTTCAAACTACTAATTTCCTTCTCCCCTGACTCAGTCTGAAGAAGAATCTCAACCCAAAATGTCACCCATTCTTTTTCTCCAGAGATTCTGTCTGACCCCCTGAATTATTCCAGCATTTTGCGTCTATCTTCGGTGTAAACCAGTATCTGCAGTTCTTTCCCACACTATACTGCTCTATGTTCTATGCTTTCTTCTCCTGAATCACATGGCACTCTGAGAGAATAGCAACTATTGGCCCTCATGTCTAGACACAATGTATTTTTGCAAAGGCTTGGAGAAAAACACCAAATCCTTTAACAAAAGACAAAGTGCTGGCAATCAGAGGGTCAGATAGATCTGTGGAGGGAATGGACAGATGACTTTTTGGGCTGAGATCCTTCTTTGGAATGACTGATCTGAAACATTGTCTGTCCATTCCCTCCACAAATGCTGCCTGACCACCAGCACTTTGTTTTTACTCAAGATTCCAGCATTTGCAGATTATTGTGTCTTCAATTTCATTAACAACTGGATATCACACCCTGTAGACTTGTTTTTTAAATCTCTGTAAAATGCTCTTGCATAGTTATACAACAGGTTGTATAACTTAATCTGCAGTTAACTATTTGATAATTGATGATCCCTTTAAATAGTGCTGTGTTAATGGGATGAGGGGCAGTGAGCTAAAGGTCTGATGAATCTGATCATGTTGATGAGCATACGTTCACGTTAAGCGACACTTAAAATCAAGCACTAGTTTTCATCACTAGAATTTTAACATAAAGGTAACAGTACTGCAAAACTCAATACAGTGTATTTGTCATGTGCTTTCCTCCACTCACTGATTGTTGTCACAACATGCCTGCTCTGTACAGTCCTGGAGAGTATTGCCTCCTCATCTGCTAACCATAATCAATATGGTCCATGGCATTAGTCAGTGTAAAGGGGCAAATTGAGCTCCCTGGCCTTGATCTCAGGACTTCAAAAATATTCTGATATTTCTGGATATTGGCTTCAGCAACAATAGGTACAGTGCTTGAAAATGGCCAGATTCCTTGTAAAAAATCAAACTGTACTGTTTTGAAAGGCATAAAAGCCTTGGACAATTTGGAGTTTGGGATTGTGGAGTAACCCAAAGAATTCCTGTAATCTATTTAACAATCCAGTCACTTTAATGTAGACAACGATATTTAATTTTTCTGTCATACAAGATGTTTTCAGGCAAAAACATTGGGGCAGTTATTCATAGGTGGTTTAAAAATATTTAGTCAAACATTGCTTCTAACTGTGAGGGAAAATTGCTTGTATTGGAGTGAATGTTAAGATTTAACTGCTGTCTGCCTGACATCAATTTGGATCTCGGGGTTAAGCACATGTGAATTTGTGATCATAAATATGACTGACAACCTGTCTATAATTTTAGAACATTAAAGAGTTGGTTCTTTCGTAAGCAATGGTTTCTTTAGTAACAGATTTCTCATTCACTGGAATTTAATGCCTTCAAAACGATACAAGAATTAGAACAAATGCTTTACACAATTACAAGAAGGACTTTAATATTACACTACTACCTCAGAATAACAATTTAACCAGTGAAGCACTGGTTCTATCCCACTGGGAAAACCAATGGTGACCAATATCCAGATTGCTTGATAATTCTTAGACGATAACAAGCTCAACAACTTCCACTCTCCCTTTATAATTTAGACTAAATTACTCCCAGTGCAGATGCTTATCATCAAAGGAAGAACAAATGGTAATATCCAGAGGATGTCATTTTTAATAGTTCCTTTCATTCCAAGTTCTCTGCACTGAAACAGGGATACCATTTGTCTGTTTTTGTCAGTTTTTCTCCCAATAATTGCTCAATCTGTTCTTGTTTTCAGACAATAAATTAATGACCCTGTGAATCAACAAATAGCTTGTCACTTTTTATGCCATACAGCAGGTAATTGAATAGAAGGAATAGAATTGGATGATTCCCCAAGCTTCGTGCTTAAGTGTATCATAAGTAAAACATTTGCATAAATAGTTTACAGTCACCGAATATGTCAGATTCTACTCTTCTGTGCTTACACATAACCACCAAAAATTGCAATCCAAAACAGCAATACTCACTTCGGGTGCATGTACACAATTTCAAGCTCCGTGGTGTTTTTCTGTTCATTACAAGTTTTCATTTGTCAACGTCTTCAAATTTTTCTCATATCTGCTTCTCCAGATGTGTATTTTGACACATTTCCTTGTCGTTTTTTAATGCATTTCGATTGTCTGCTTCCCCACAGCAGGGTTTTATTTGCACTCATTAGCGGATTTTATCTGATAATGTCTAAACTGTCCTGATCAAAACTGATATTTTATTGTGGGTAAATAGCTACCTAAAATCGACATTAAACATCTCTATATCCACTCTGCCCCATTTATTCATCAATTCCGGGTTCACTCTCAAAAGAGCATTAGCTTTGTGCCATTTTAATTTCACATAACGACCATTTTGAGAAATGATTCTTTGCCAAATTAAGCAGTGTTTCATGTTGGTGATACAATACACAATCATATGGAATCTTTATAGACAGAATACATTGGATCATTTGAAAATTGATAATCTAATCTGGATTTTACTTCGGATCCATAAAATAAAAGTGTTTCACAATTTTTTCTCCAATTTCATGTTATATTAATAACAATCAATGTAAACTGGTGTACTTACAACAGTACTAGGTTTGTCTGATATATTAAAGTTTCATTTTAAATGTTTTGTTTCAAATTTGTATTCTTCTTCAATTTCCTCATGAAATATATTCAATGACTCTGCTGCCATAGATTTCGGAGGTAGAACAAGGAATTCCAAATATTCATGTCTCAGATGAAATTCCTCATCATCACCACCTGAAACTATGTCTCCTTCTTGATAGTCCCTCCAGAGGAAACGTCTTCTCAGAATCCATTTTCCCATTTCTCCACAGTATTTAACTTTCAATAAGATCACCTATAATTCTTCAACCGAGATCCGGCTCAAACTTTCTTCATACATTGGCCTCTTCGTCCTGGGAATCAATCTGGTGAAGCTTCTCTGCATGCCTCCAACGCAAGCACATTCTTCCTTAAATACGGAAACAAAAATACATGCAGAATTCTTGGTGCAACATCACCAGCACCTCCCTGCTCTAGCCTTGCAATAAAGGCCAATATTCCACTCGGCTTCTCAATAACATGTTTCATCCACTAGGATCCCGATATTCCTTTGTGAAGCAAGATTTTATAGTTTTGCTCACGTTCATTCAACCTATTTTTACCTTTTCAGTCTCTATGTTCTCCTCACACTCGATTTTTATATTACTGACAAATGTTTCAGCAGTAAACTTGATTCCCCTATCCAAGTTATCAAAATTGATTGTAAATATTAAAGCCCCAGCAATGATCCCAAGCAACCCACTAATTAATGATTTCAAATCCAAAAGATTGATTTATCATAACTGCTTTCTGTTAGCTACAGAGCCATGGCCATGCAAAATATTACTACCACTAACATGGAGCATTATTTGCTAAATGGATTAAAGAAATGGCCACCAAAATCAAAAACACATAATACAAAAGATTAATCCATCTGATTGAAATATGTAGTATTGTCATTTGAGTACACAATTTAAAATTAACTTAACAAACGTAAATTACAAAGCATTTTATAATATCATTAAACAGGAAGATATTAATTTTAATATAATTAACTTCAAAGAAACCATTTGCAAGATTATGGGATCCACAATTCAACAGGAATACAAAGCCCATTAGTGAAGAAGGCACTGAATCCACAGGGAAGTCACCATGTACTGAGCATCCTCAATAATGCAAAATGCAAACTGCAGGTTTCACAAATTGAACGGCACATCAACTTTCAAACTGCTAAACACCATAAGCAACATTTCAAGAAACTACTGTCTGCTGATGTTTTCAACCACTAGTGCAAACACGTAGCCTTGAACACCAAATAACAAACATATAAATGGGCCCTAATTGCATGAATATAGAAATCTCTTAGATGTCTGTGTAAATCCTGGCCAAAATAGAGCCAGAATAGAGCCAAAATAAAGCAGAGGATTCATGCATTACAAGATTCTGTATTTCTGTATAAGAAGCCACAGGCTGCTGGCTGGTGCCGGGAAGTCTAGGTCCCAGATCAGTGCTCCAGATAAGAAAGGTATAAGTATCTCTTCAATTGTCGATATGTATGAGAATCTTGCAGAGGACCTCCAAGATTTTGTAAATGCATGAGTTTGATTGGATTGCTGCAAAGGGATTGTAAATAATGTAAATAGTGTTGCAAGATAGTTACCCTGCTGTTTGTTGATTGGCCAAAGAGTTATGCCTTGGCAGAATTGTTTTGAGTTCCAGGGTAAATGTTGCATTATTCAGTGAACTAGCTTCCTTCCAGAAGCTTCTGTAAAAAACATTGTTTTTGACTCTCTGTAATTGGATTGGGGAACTGTCAATAATGTATTGATGTAATTGATATGTTTGATTGGATTATAAGGGAACCACCCCTAAGTAGTTCGGCCCCTCAATGTTCGTGGACCTATAAAAGGTAGCCCCATTCTTGATCGGTGTCGATCTTCTGGAAGGGCGCTTGGGACTGTATGACCTTTTGGGCAGTGTCTGCTTGCACGAGGCTGAAGGGCTTGGCCAGGCAGAGACAAGGATCAACCCCTCTGTGGTTTAGGTATCGTAGAGGGGAATTTGCTGTTCGCTCTAAAAATAAAGTTTAGTTGGTCAAGTGCTTGAGTCAGTGTTTTTTACTGAACTCGACTAAGGGGGGGGGGGTAAGCTTTAGGACCATATTTACATCTGCACCTTATTGACCATACACTACAAAATGGTAATGCAATCTTTATCCAAACATCCCAGTGCTTCACTTGCATTTGATGCTTCCTGGTGAAAATTGCATAACTTTGACTGTTCATACCTGCCATAACAACAAAAGGATAAATTGTTGTCACTCATTGTTTTTTTCTTTTCTTCTTCATTCCTTACTATGTGCTCATTACACACAAAGCCAATACCAATGAAGATGAAAAATGTTCTATTAGTGGCGGATTATCGTGATGATGTGCATTTTTAATAGAGTAGTTCGGATGTAAAACTTTGCCACACCATTTACTGTGGGCTTAACCATCAAACCATCTACAAACTATAAATTCACACCACTTCAGCTTCACCCAAGTTGCAGTATAATTGGAAGCTATTAAGTAAACTTTCCAGATTTTCATAGTTACATTAAAATAATTCACCACTAATCCACTAACCAATTTCTAACCTATTTCTAAAACTTCATACATCATGTTCCTCTTGGTGGCATTGATTCCTATCTCAGTCTGGCTTCACAGGCTCCAGGTGATATCTTGCCTTGGGAGGCATTATTCCTGAATGAGCCTTGATATGTAATATCACCCGGCTTTAGGCCATAAAGCATAGCAGCCATGCACAATTCTTTACTCAGATATCTGCAAGCACACATCTTTCAGGAATTGCTGGGAAGAGTATGGGGGTGAAAATCCAGACATTCTCCTTAGGGGCATAATAGTGATTATAGCACCAGGCTAGCTTCTCAATTTAGATCAGTAATATCTGCACAATCCAGAAACTCAATCTTCGGCATGCCTCAGTTTCCGCTACCTCCGCAAATTCAGCTACCTCCGTCTTTGCAGGCAGACTCATTCCCAAAGCCCAGTTTCAATGCTGATAAAGACTCAGGAGCACAGTCAGCTCATAACAAACATCAGCAATGGTACTTGGACATCAATAATTGCTATTAAAAAACACACGTCTAATTCAGGGCTCAACTTGATTTCAGATCAATAAAATGGCGATCAGTTTTCACATCTGCAGAAATTCTACAGGGAATCACAACACAATGACTGTTGATTTATGCCTGCAAAATTCACAATGAATCTCAGGTACTTGCATATGTTAAGTTCAAAATTGAGCTTCTCATTCTGATAATACCTGTTTTATTTTGGAACTGTATACAAAGCTCATTCTAATCAGCACAAACAAAAACCAATTCTGAAGTAAACCACTACAGCTGCAGTATAACTCCAGAGAGAGGCTCTTTATTACTCTAAGGCACAGAATCAAGAGAACACTACAAGGAAGAAATCACAATCTGTTTAACTCTGATAACACATTTTCATTGGCATGTCACATCATATTTGCAACTTCCAATGTCCTTTGCTGCAATTGAGTAATTTTAAATGTAGTCAGAATTAACACAAATATTTTGAACAGCTAACTGCACTTCTGATCCACTTGCTAATTTGACTTAATCTGAACCAATTTAAATATAGGTGATTTTACTTTCTGTACATTTTAGCCTCGATGATCAACCATACTATTAGGCTCAATTAAAACTATTAATCTACATCATATTTAAAGAAATACAAATAATTTGTAGGAAGAAATATATAAATTCTAAGACGTTATTTCCCAAATTTATAAAGGATACACTAAACCTAAGTCAAATTCCCAAAAGATTTTTCACTTTCATCTAACAAGCAAGATAATGGATTTGGCAGCAATAAATTTATAGGAAACTCACTTAAATATGGTGGCTTGTAAGGTGCACGTGTGTTGGGCAGAAGAGCATCATATTCTTTCTTTTCCAAATTTGCTGGATGCATTTTATCTTTTCCAAATGTAGAGAAGGATTTCTCTCCAGGCTGTTCTGGAGCTTCATAGACCTCAGTGTCAGGCACTGAGTCCATGCCTGGGACATGCAAATTACTACGATAATCCGGACCTTGGCGGTTATCTGTCGGTACAAAGCTGGGCATCCAGCAGCGGTCCGAGTGTCCCAGTGCTTTACACTCTTCTGTGCAATTGGAAAAGAGGTCAGCTCCTACAGAAATAAATCAGAATAAAATACATTATATTATGTTATAAAAAACATTACCTTCCAGCTTGGAATGTAGGAAATCATTTATGTATTGTTTGGGTTTATGACAGGTCCTAGGATGCCTGTCAATATTTCACTGGAATTTCTACATATCTGCACAAACCTCAATTCACTCATTCAGACCTCAGGGCAAACATCCACAACTTGTCTTGAATTCAGTATGGCGACAGAAACACTGAATGGGAAGGGTCCACAAAGTGATTTTTCCTCCAGCTTAATCTTTCCCCCCCATAGTACAATGAACAAAAGTCTCCCAAATGCAACACTCCACTCTGAAGTGATGGGCCAGGGGCATTTTAACATTCTAATGAATCCTTCCTCTCAATAACACCACTCAGACTTTCCTATTGTGAATCTTTGCAAAACTTAAACATGCATTGTTAAAGGGTACGTCTATAATGCTTGTTGAGGTAAATTGACAGAAAGGTCACATCTGTATCCAGTTCATTGGCAATACTTTTGGAATAAGTGTTTCACTACATTTCTCGTGTGTGTGCAATTATGGATTTGCAGTTTTTGTGATACAGATATTGCAGGCAAAAGTTGTAAAGCACAGATGCAGGATCATTTCTAATTACCGGAATGGCTGCGGACAGCTTTCAGTTATATAACGCTCATGAGATGACATCAAGCAGTAGTCAAACTGTCTTGTTAGCTTATCTGTTTGAAGACAAGCTGAAAGAAACCATGCAAGACAGATTCCAATGTCACTTTGGACACAGATTTGCCCTCCTTCAAATGCAACCACACATGTACATAACACTTAACCTTTAATTAATTATTTTAAGTTTGAAAATAATTATTATTCTCACCGTGGTGACATGTCAATAGCAAAAATATTTTCTACTTTAACTGTGTAGAACGGCATCAATTCTATAAAATGTTTCTGAACTATTTTTACTGAAAAGCGCCAGACTGATATTTGTTCTTATGCACGTTATGTCAACATTTTTTTATGAAATACTGTTGCCATACACGAATAGTCAAACATGTTATGGCTTTATGGAGCTGAAATTCAACATTCAGTGTGATTACATTGCAACAGATCAGTTGAATAGGGTGCATGCTGTTCAATTTCATCTTCTATTGTAGTGTATAATAACCAGACAATTTGTTTTCACCCATTTCTGTGTTCTGTCATATATGAATATTACTCCATGTGGCTTTGTAAGTTCCAACAATGTTTAAGATGCTATGGAGACTACTGTGGTGTTCAGGGACCAATGTTGAATGGACCTGTGGTTGACTTGTCATTTTCTGCTGAACTGCAGTGCACATGGATTGCTTCATAATCTAGGATGTTACTAATTTGCTACTAAATTTTGTATCCATACTTCTTTTTATGTATTGCCTACTTCAAAGTACAACTTTACCAAAAATAGCTGAGCAGATTGCATTGAGATAAACTGCATTAAGAATATCCAAATTAGTTTCAGCTTTTAATAATTAAAATGGCCAAAGAATTAAGAAGCAAAATAAGTAACTCATTATAGTAATTGGTTGAGCTGAATTTATGCATCGCTTTGAACTTGAAAGGTTTTACTACAACAGTAGCAAGATAACTATGAGTATAAGTGCAATTTAAAATGACTGGGTTGAAATTGTTTTATGTTACTTCCCAAAGAAGACTAAATTATTTTAGCAATCGTTGGGGAAAACATTATTTACACGAGGAACAAGTTGACAATAGACTCAAAGGCAATGCCACAATTTAGGTTGTCTGTTCCAATAGAGAAATAAAACAATAACGCAGTGTAATCTGCTGCAACTTTGATAAATTGTGCAGTGATAGTTCTTCCCTCTATAACCACTAAACCTCCTCCTTCAAAAATGTACCAAGGATTTACACGGTTCTAAGGATAAACAAGAGGAGTGAGACTGGCTAGATTGTTCTTATTTTGAACTAACATTATTTCTAAAGAACAAATGGCACCCTTCTTTCCATTTTGTGACTAATATTTAAACACTTTTTCTCCAACAGAATATAAAAACACTACAAGCACTAAGAAAATGTGCAGTATAATTGAAATGAAAATTCAAGCCCTTTTTTGACCACTGTTGGTGACATCAAATCTGACTACTTGCATTAGTAAGTTATGATCAATATCTACCACAAGATCATAAATGGTTTAAATATAAAATATTACACTTAAATCTTCAGGTAGTTTGAACTGAATTGGATAATGAACATGTTATATGATCATTTTGTTGACCTTAACAATTTACATTTATATATGTTACACATATAAAACCACACATCACTATATTTCACAGATGTGTGAAGAAAAGATAAATAGCAAAATACCTGGAGAAATTCAGCGGGTCAGGCAGCATCTCTGGAGAAAAAGGATGGTTGATGTTTCGGGTCGAGACCCTTCTTGGGACAGATACATCACCCATCCTTTTGCTCAAGAGATGCTGCCTGACCCGCTGAGTTTCTCCAGCACTTTGTGTCTATCTTTGAAATAAACTAGCAACTGCAGTTCTTTGTTTCTCTATATATTCCTACCTTTGTAGCTAATTCATTAATTCAACCTGGTACAGGATACTACAAGGCCTTGGACTACAAAGAGTAAAGATCAGCCAGAATGCCACTTTTAGTTACTATCCAGTTATGATTACAGGAAAGTATGTTTGTATGTTTACATTAGAAAAAGTGAAGTCTTAACTGGATAATTCTGTTCTTTAAGTGTGAACCAAAACATTTAGTTGGCCGATACATCACAACGTCAATCTAGAATAAACCAATACTTTTTCCAGTGTCCAATAGGAATTGGAACCACATTTCAGTGTTCCCCTACATCCTCTTCAGTTTTATCCATCTAGCAAAAAAGTTGGCAATTCACAAAAGAGTATTATCCCAGGTACTGACAGTTCTCCACAAATTAGCTCAACGAGTCAAGTCCAGCCTATTTTTGGCCCTCTTTACTCAAACATGTTGAAATGTATGTAAATTGGAATCAAAGGTCACCCCTTATTTATTTGAGCATTCCTTCTCCATGCGTTAAAAAAAACCCACATCTTATGATTATGGAGTTCTCCATCGCTAAAGTCAGTGATCAAAATTGAAAATCTTTGCCTGACTTTTCACCTCTTTGCAGGAATTTACTGTACACAGAATGGGTGCTGTGAGTCCAAGACCTCTAAAATTATAAAAGTGCATTTTTGCAATGAATCATTTTTGAATATTCTAATGAGGAGGTAAAAGTGATACTTAAATTAAAGCTTTATCTTTAGCCCAGAAGCACTGAGACAAATTGAAGAACTATTTCAAATGCACCAGCTGAGATCAGCTAATCCATGCTCGAAAATTTGATGTTCTCTATTATTTGGGTTTTGATGGTTGGTGTGTTCAGGCGGTTCACAGCTCTGTACCAAATGGGATGCATGATCATCATCATGTGCGGCCTTAAACAGGAAAGTGAGCTGCAGAATCCAAACTCCTGCTTAGGCTGAGATCTCGACCCAGCTCAGCACACACACCATTAGATTTGGGATGAATTAGGTTTTTATAAATTAATTCTGAATCACATAATGGATCTACATTGTGATTCAACATAAGACTTCTAACCTGTGTTACATCTATTATGCATTCCGTCTTCGATTTAAGACATCGATGTCCTGAAAATTTGGTAACCTCCATTCTTTAAATACATCTCTCAGAACACAGCACAGTAAGCTTTAAAAGTACAAAGTAACTTTATTAGCTTAACAGCTTTGACTTGACAAAAAAGCATAGAAACAGTGCAAGATTAGTCTCAATTATTGGTGTGGATTTCCACTAAACACACAATATAAGGAACAACGTGGTAAAGGGAGGAAGTAAATGTGTGGATACATGAAAGGTTATGTATTTCTATTTTTATCTCAAATGTCATTTTTTTTCATTAGGTTCACCTGCACCATACAACATGTTTCAAGGACAAGGGACCATAAAAGCTCCCAATTGAATGCTTGATCCAGTCACTGGGAGGCAAACAATAGTAACCAGTGATTTAGATTCGGATATTAGCTCCTTGCCGGTCATTGTGGAGCATTTGGGATTTTACCAGGTTCCCACCTCATTTCTTAGTCACTATTTTCAATGGCATAAATTATTTCTCTTGAGGTTATATGTTCTCCAGTTCGATGAAAAAAAAAAAAAGGTATGCTTTTAGAACAGCATCAGGCAGCAAGTGGTGATCTTTGAAGGCATGTAAACTATCCAGTGCAAACCAGAATATAATTGATCTTGCTGAATATGTGAAAGCATTTTTAATGCAGTCCATAGTATTGCTTTGTTGCTAAGGACCGTGTGAACGTGAAGGATAATATGAAGAGTGTTGATTTGGTTGTAAACAAACCAGCTACATTCAAATTATTGGCAGCTTGTGGACATGGTCAATAGTGAGATTACTGCCTTCATCCTTTTTACTGAAATGTCATCCTTCCAAGCTCCAAAGAGGACTCTTTGTCAAAGGATTTCAGTGAAAGAAAGGGAATGACATTTAAAAAATAGCGGCAGAATACAAATCTCAAGCCATTGAGATCACATTACAGGTTTTTACATGAAAGTATGCACACCTATAATTACCGTTTGCCTTAATTCTCACATGTAATCCTACAGTTACTTCCTCCTTTGCTGCCTTGGTCTATATAGTAACTTATACAGGCTATTTAACTCAACATTTACCATATCCTTTGGTTATATTACAGTAATAACATTTAACTCTATTTACTATTCCCTTTTGGTACTTTACAATGAAAGTCCTGTCATTTTGTACACGGAAAATCAAGAACAGTTGCATTTTCTCAATGGAGCAGGGTTAGACATGTCTGGTAATTGGACCAGGGTGGAGAGACAACATCCTGCTCCAATTTTCCAATTGCACATTTGGTCCTTATCACATATATATTTTCAGTAAATACTGACCGAAAACTCATCACTCTTTAATTACACCCACAAGGGAAGCGGTACAACTACAAGAATTATTTTGAAACTAAGAAGTTGATAATGTTATAGGAAAACTCTTCTCTCAAAAACCGAGTGAAGATCCACTGGAGGTTTAAGAATAAGAAGGGGTTTTTATAAAGGAGAATTGCAAAGGGTGTTCCTACTCGCCAGCAAGTCCAGAAAATTTACAGTATATCCAATTGGGAATGTTGAAGAAATCTGTTGACTCAGGGATTTAGTAGAACACAGTTATCACTACCATAGGATATAATGGAAAACAAGTAGGATACATACATTCAAGAGAAGACAAAGTAAACATTTGAAGGGGAAAATAAGGAAATCTATGGGTGAGATAAAAAAGTAGGTTTGTGTGGACTGTGAACACATTCACAGACCTTTTAGCTTAAATAACCAGTTTCAATGTTATAATTACTTCATAATACTCTGTAGTTTAACATTTTATGTTCTAAGAGCCATTTCCAATATAAATGTGGTATTCAGCAATCTAAAAGAATTCTGCACAGACATCAAATCTTTAATATATTATTGATTCAGCCTAATGTTCCAGTACTTTACACTGACAGTCCTGAACTTAACAAATCTTTATGCTTTGTCAAAAATTTAGACCAACAGAAGTGAAGAAAATGCAGCGGAAAAAATCTGGTTTGCTCCTACATGGAGCTTCCTCTCAAATTACACTGCTCGCTATCAAAAACATTTTGACCCAAATTTTACAAATGTACACTCATTTTATACATAGAGGTGGAAAATGCATAAATTTGCTATTTAAAAAAAATGACTATAGATGGAAAACTTTACCCATATAATTCATAAAAATATGAATAATAACTTATAACTGTTCCAGAGAAGGATTTATTTCAATACATATGGAAATGTATGCAGTGGCTTTTGTTTTAGTTGCTCCAGATTCTTGAAGATTAAAACTGTTGCCTTTTTCTAAAATCTACACATCTTTCAGAGGTTTGGAGATGAATTCTGACTTTGACCTTCAGTACATTCATAGTTTGATAACAACTTTAACTGATACTCGGTATCTGTAGCACCCTTAAAAACCATTGTATAGCACTGTAATTCCTAAAGGAACTAACAGCATCTAATGACAGATTGTAACACTGCAACAAAATGTCATAATTATTAATAATACTATAATAATACAATTCTAAAAATTATCAATACTTTTCTAGTTTGTGTTCAAATATCTTATTAATTAAATAAGACTAATACTAATTATCGCTTGTGATTTCCCTTGAATTTTCTCATCTTTTTATTATAATATTGACAAATCAACATTTAAAAAAAATCATTGGGAGTTTCACTTAATAGATCATATTCATATTTTGGAACAACTCACTCAAAAAATCCGACCACAATAGTATCTCTTCATGAGATGAAATGATCTGATACCATTAATACTACATTTTTTCCCCTTGGTTTGTTGTTGCAACATAGAACTGGGTGAGGCAATGTTTGTGTGGACCATAAAATATAGGCACTTCATCCCAGACACCTGGGTTCAATCCAACCCAGATTGAGAGAAAAACTACTCTGGCTGCAAGAATCCACACAATTATTGTATGCAACTTCTAACAATCCACAGTGAGCAACAACCCACAGAAGAAAACTGTACTAATTTGGCAATCATATTCAGAGAAATGCAAAAGATAAAAAAGCTTTGATTTGATGATGAGTGATTGCTTTTCAAAGTTGAAGTTAATGCATGCCGTTGATGACATTGGAAGGTGATCACTTGCCTTTCATTATGGTGAACTTGATCTGTGATAACACAATAAAGTGCCCAAAATCAAACTGTTCCATTCCCAAGTATAAGCTGTGCTTGCTTTGAATACAAAAGTCACACATGGGTTGACTTCCTCCTTCCTAAGTTGGTAACGCTGTTGCCCAGTGTCTTACAAAGATAATGCCAGCCTTGACTCTTGGTGAGTGGTAAATGCTGAATGAGATTATCTCAATCAGAAGACCAAAGCGAGCATTCCAACTGGCATTAGCAAACTGAGCTTCAAAGGTTAATTAAATCAGATAGCATTCCTCAATTGATTGTTATCCCATAACAGTAGTAAGGTATGTTGTGGGAACTTTAGGAAAGGGCATTATCGGTCTCAGGTCTGATATCCTCCCATGCTCAAACAGTCTCTCTCCTGTTATTTGCAGTCAAGGCTCACACACAGTGTAACCAGCATGGTGAGACACCAGTAGCAGTTAATTCCACTTCAGCATCTGAGAGTAGTTCAATTCATAGGCAGGAATTAGAGATTTTGAAGAGGACAAGCAAAAAATATAAAAAGGATGAAAAGAAAATCCAGTAGTTGGCAAATGGTATCACGGTTTCACTAATAATACTGTGTGTACAACCTGAATTGTAAGTCACCAATGTTTCATTTTATATGCTAGCAATATGATCGTCATGTGAGAGCTTCTTCTGCATCTCTTGGTTGGGATAATCACTCCTTTGAAAATATTCGTTCCTTTGGACGATATAAATAACCTTAAGAGGACTCCATTGTAAAACCGTAAGGAACCTTTCAGTTTAAATAGGGTGATGCTGTCCTTTATAGATACCAATGACCGCTCAAGCAGCTTTCACGCTTCATCCCCAACCAAAGTTTCACTTGTTCCGAGTCCCAGGACAGCCTGTCACTCGAAATCAGTTGCCTCAGTTGGTTGAGCTTCCTCAGTTCTTGACCAGACCCCTAGAGGAAGCGCAATGTGGAAGTGAGGGTTTCCATTCTCTGGGAAGGTGTGTGGAGGGAGGGGAATGAGGGAGAAGTGTCATTGTCCAACGCACCCTTCTCAAATCGCACCTCCTGCCAGCCGCTCACAGAGCTGCATTGACGGCAGTCGTGGAGAAGTCTGCATCCTGGACCGTCCTGCTCTCCCCCAGATGGAGGAGGATGCATCTCGGTGAACGGCCTACAAGGGGAGAAAGACAGGAAAAAGATGGAAAGAACATTTTAAATAACTGGGGGCACCTTATTATTGGGATCAATTTAAATTTTTTAAATCACAGTGGAATTCACTAATCAATGCTCATTAAAGTTAAGTCTTCAGAGGCACAACCAAAGAAGACGGATATGTTCACTGGTAGATCGGACTTGACGATTGTTCACTTTTAAGGCATTTCGAGAAAACGATGGAAGTAGAAAATTTGAGACAATGTAAGTGTTTCTGTGGCTTTATTGGTGCAGTTCGATTTGTTTTTGTTTATTTAGATTTTAAAAATTGGTGGTGACTGTATCATTGACAGACTTCACAGGAGGGACTGATGTTTCCTGACAACGTAAGGAAATTGCAATGATATGCATGCAGTTGCTGTGACAGAATGTTCTAACATGCTGATGTTATTCAGCTGTAATTCACTGTGAAATTTACTCCAAGAGGAGTACAAAGACCTAATAAAGATGTTTTTTGTGCACTTTCCAAGTGCTAGAATCATGCTTAGTTCATTTTTAATAATAGACAATCTATTTACAAAGTGACAGCAAATGAATATATTGATATAAAATATACATCCATACAGGTATTCCGCCATTTTGTGTATCCCGCTGTATATTTCCATTGTCATGGCAGATCTTTGTCAAATAGATCTCCAGCAGTTTGGAGCTACAAGAAACAGAACTTGATAAAATTATCAAGTCACGTCTGCATAAGAACTACTATGAAGCAATTTAACCATTTAATGACTTTAACCATTAAAGTTTAACCATTAACCATTAAACCACGTTAACCACAATGACACCTCTCCCTCTTTCACTGCCCTCCACTTACCCTCCCAAAGAGTGAAATCCCTCACTTCCACATTAAATTTAACTCATTTGCCAAATGAGTAAAAAATGTATGTCATAACAAAAACTATATTTTAAAATATGAAAAATCTTGTCAAAAAGCACTTCTGATTACCTACATGATCAGGCAATTGCCATTCAGAAATATTTTAAAATAATAACAAAACACAATTTGACACTGTATCAGGTATCTCCTGACAATGAGAAATGAAAATTACGATTAAGATTCAATACCTACAGAAAGGTTTGCCGTCAAACAAAAATGATCACACCTTGGGTGATCATAACATTGATCCATTTTTCCTGCCAAATTATGAGTTTAATACAAGTATAGGAAATGAACAGATGTATGTAATATAATTTCACACCAACTAAAGTGGTTCTGTCACCAAACCACCAGTGCTCATGCAACTGAAGCGCCTAGAGCCATGTAATTAAGCCGAGCTCTCTATTTACAACCTGCCTCGTCTCTCCTTGGGGACATCTGCTGAAGAGATTTATCAAGCACAATAAAAAATAAACTCCATGCCTACAGAAGCAGGTGAAGCACTTACTCCGCTTACAACCTTATTTCAGATATCACAGACGTGTCACCAAAAACAAGGACAGTGGCACCAGGAAAAAGGCTTGATGAAGAAATGAAGCCATGAAAACTGAGCCACGCTACCATATGGCTTACGGGTGCAAGGAAAATAGATGACAGCAGGCAACTCTGGAGATCGAAGAGTTTTGTTACTGGAATGCATCCTTTCAATTATAAATTGTACACTTTCTGTGTGACTAATAAGTTGTTCATCATATGGAGGCAAAGAGGTCAAATATCTGTATTATACAAAGGGAAGTTGTCTGGGAAAATAGCTAAAGTATAATCTGAAAGGCAAGTAGTAAAAGTAATACCACATAGCTTGTAAGTTACCAAATTTCATAGAATATAATTGTGGAGTTAAATATTGCACACAAAATTCATTACCTGGAGCAGATTTTTTTTTAATTTGAGAAATCTGCATGTGAAACTAACCCACACGAATCAAATTAAAAAACAAAAAAATCACCAAGAATAATGCTAAAAGTCACTGATTAAAGAATAGTATACCTGAAATTCCTGTGGGAAAACAAATATGGAGGGCCAAATACAAACCAAATACAAAAATGAATGAAATTTGAGTGTCATTTTTGGAAATATACCATTGCCAATGTCTCAACAGTCCTGTCACAAACTGGCCGTCTGCACATATGTGGGGGTGGGGGGGGGGTGTGGGGGGAGGGGGGTGGAGGGGGGGCTGGGGGGGGGGGGAATTATTCTCTTTAATCATTTTTCATCTCAAACTATTTGCATACTTCAACAGAAGTGGATAGCAAGTCTATGACTGCTGTTTGCCCATGGCAAAAATATATGTAAAGTAATCTAATGGTAGATGTATGAATGTGGCCTAAAGTCTGGGAAATTAATGAGCGAGCAGTAGACTTTGTCTTGGAGAGAGCTCTGCTATTTAGCTTCTGATACTGGTTAGTATAGACAGTTCTGTTTTATCCAATGAATGCAGCTCAAAATAACAATGAACACTGGGTCTGCATCATTCCACAATACCATCTGAACCAGAAACATTCAAGACCCAAATCAACATGAACTTTTAAGAACATGCATTCCCAATAGAAATATAGTGATTATTTTATCTTGTGTGACATTCTGTCTGTAATGTATTGATCAGTATATAATGCTGTACACAATTCTTCCATCTACACTTCTCGGTTAACATAATTTTTCATTTACAGACTGACAACATTATGCTCCAAATTCAACAAAAATTATCACTATTTCTTTATCACTCCTTCCTTTCTCATTCAAGGAAAGTACATTTATACCATTGACAAAGAGGCTGTTTGGATTCAGTCAGCACAGCAATTAAAGAAAATACAAAGAAAATCCAGAATAGCATCATTAGCTCAACAAAATGGACTGGCCAATTAGAACATTTATTTGGCTACATGGAATGGACTGGTGTGATTTTTATCACATTAGCAATACTGGATGAGATTGTCCCACAATTTGTACCAGCACAATTTCCACACTTCAAATATGGATGGCATGTTTATATTCAAAGTGTAGTTGTTCACAACATCTACCGTATATGACTTAGTACCTCCTCTGCAGAAGAAAAATAAATAAATCAGGAGAAAAAGGAAAATAATAATAAAGAAGAAGAAGGAGAATCAAAGCACCCTTGTGGGATAAAAAAGCAAAACCAGCTCTGCTATTTGTTTTCATTGTTGCTAAGCTCCCCCTGGCTATTAATATCAGTGAAGCCCTGTTGTATTTAAGGATGTAATAAGGGACATTTGCTTTAATGAAAAAAGCATATAAATCTGCAGCCCAGTAACAAAGCGTTGAGGTTTTAAAATTAATATATAAAATCGTTAAAGTAAAATTAAGCATACTTTTCCAATTATAAAATACCACATTTAAGAACAGTATAGAAAGAAATTCTTAAAATCCTTATAATTCTTAAAAATAAATATTATTAGCTAACTCTTTCAGACTGTATTACTTTATATTGCATGTTAATTAGTGATAATTATTTTGCAGAATTCAATCCAGAAGTCCAGAATGTATGGTGCGTCAAAAAAGGCACAAACTATGATTTTATGTAGTAATGTCCTTAAATTGATTTACTGTTGAATATTTTCAACAGATACTGTTGAATATTTTCAACAGATACTGTTGAATATTTTCAACAGATACTGTTGAATATTTTCAACAGATCCATTTCTTTCAAATTATCATTACGTCTTCATACTGCAATCTATTTTTAACTGCTGCCATATTAAAGTCAATGTTTGAATGCAACTCATTACCATTGTCTTCTAGGACAGGGAACTGCTCTCTGTAGGTGTGTAAGAAGGAACTGCAGATGCTGGTTTAAACCAAAGATAGACACAAAAAGCTGGAGTAGCTCAGCGGATCAGGCAGCATCTCCGGAGAGTAGGAATGGGTGACGTTTTGGCTCGAGACCCTTCTTCTAGGTGATCTCCACAGAATAAAGTATTTTGTGTATTTAAAAAAGACTTAAAGATAGAGACTGGAGAATTTATGGAAAAATAAATCATAATTGATTGGAGTATTCACCATTCCTTTGGGTTTATGCACATATCTGACATCGTTGTTTTCTTTTAAGGTTGTCTATTGTACCACTGTGTATTTATAAACATCACTACATACTGTATAGCATTTTTAATGAGAAACTTAAATCTGACTGACCGACTCAAAACCACAAGCTGTTATCATCATTTATAATTACAATTATTTTCAGCAAAACATATTTAAGTATAAATTCTCTACATTTCTGTTTGATACAGAGACAGATGCCATTGAGACACAAGGAAATGCAGATGCTAGAATCATCAGCAAAATACATAATGCTGGAGTAACTACATGGGTCAGGGAGCGGTCTGTGTAGGGAATGGGTGGGCAATGTTTCAGATTAGGACCCTTCGTCAGACTGATTGTGGTAATATGAACAAAGCTGGAAGAGAGAGTTGGGGGCAGGACAAAGCCTGGCAAGTGAGAGATTGATACAGGTGAGGAGGGTTTGATTGACATATGGACAGTTCATGACAAAGGGTAGAGGAAACAAAAGGGTGTCAGATAAAAAGAGAAGAGTGCAATCTAAAAGCAGAGGGGGATATAGGTGGATGGGGGAAGGGGAGAGAGGAAATGGGGAGAGGGGAAATGGGAGGGGGGGAGGAAAGGAGGAGGAAGGAGGGGGGAAGGGGAAGGGGGATAGTGGGACCGATGTGCACTTGCTACTGCATGCTCTATTTGGTCGTCTATGAATATACATATGGTTTCTTACAGCGAGTTGTAATCCAAGAAGTCTTCCATAAAGAGAGCAATTGGCAGTGATATTTTGTTTCATTCATTTTTCATGATGTATGTGTCAATGATAAGATGAGCATTTAATGCCCTGCCCCTTCCCTCCATTGACCTTGTGGAGATCTCCCTCCAAACTGCTGCAAACATTCTGCTGGGAGTTCCAGGACATAGACCCAACAACAAAGTAGCAGTAACATATATTATGAATATTCATACCACTGGGCTGTAAGCTGCCCAAGCGAAATATAAGATGCTGTTCCTCCAATTTGCATTTAACCTCACTCTGACAATGGAGGAGACCAAGGACGGAATGGTCTGTGCAGGAATGGGAAGAAGAATTAAAATGCCAAGCAACTGGGAGATCAGGTTGGTTCACAGCTTATGTAGTAGCCCAGTGGGTCTGAATATTGATTTATCTCACTTCAGGATGCCCTAGCATTCCCTCTCTCTATATCCCTCCCCACCCAAGTCGCACTAGCATCTCCTTTTCAATGGCCTGTTTCCTTTATCATCGTTACTTATTTGAATATCTTTCATTCATTGTTCTTTATCTCTCCACATCATCTTCTATATCTCTTGTTTCCCTTATCCCTAACCAATCTGAAGAAGGGTCTCAACCCGAAAAGTCACCCATTCCTTCTCTCAAGAGATGCTGTCTGTCCAGCTGAGTTACTCCAGCTTTTTGTGTCTATCTTCGGTTTAAACCAGCATCTGCAGTTCCTTTTCACACATATATTACCAAGTCAGGAAAGAGTGTGACTTAGAGGTGAACCCAGAGTTGGTGATTTTCCTGTGCAGCTGCTTCCTTTATTGGTGGTAGAAGTCCTAGTTTTGGAGTTGTTTTCAAAGCAACCTACACTGGCCCCATTTTGTACATAGTACACATGATAGTCTTGATGAATAGCGGCAGAGGGAATTAATGCGTATTGCGGTAGATGGAGTCGCAATCATCTGCTTGAATGTTACTAAGCTACTTTTTTCTCCAAAGTGCATGTTTTCTTGGAGTAAATGAAGGGCATTCTGTCAAGCTCCTTCTATCCCTGTGTTTTGGGTGCCAAAAGGGCGAGTAACCAAATCATCCAGGTTATGACTTGCTCTTGAAGGCCGTCTTTGTGCGTCTGGTTTTGGTGGCCAACCCAGAGACAACGGCTTGCCAATATTTGCAGAGCCTAATCCATTTGGATAAAGTGAAAGCTGAAAGAGCATTCAGCCTTTTCACTTTAGTATGTCACACATGTACATGCATATGCGGATTAAACCCACACTGGTACACATGGCACATTTTAACTTGAAATGGGGATCTGTACAAGATGCCAATCAATTTCATGGTGTAGCAGAAAACAACAAGACAGCAAAGGTCAGAAAGCATCTAATTTATACCAAATTGACATATAAAGCCTTCAAATGTCTGCGTGGCCAAATGCCTTTGCACTGATGCAGTTGTTTAGTGGAGTGGGAACCAGATCAGTGGCAATACTGGGACTCAGAAGTTCTGAAGGAAGAAACCGAGTATAGAAGAATATAGGAGAATTCACACACTATTTGCAATGCACCCGCAGTGTTAAACCAGCCGGGAACATCACGAGGCCCGATTCTTTTCATCTTTGCCGGCGTGTTTGCCTAACTAGTGTGAGGTCGTAACGCGCCGAGGAAAGGAAACGTTGGGGCTCTTATCGTAGATTAATCTTGCTTCAAAATGACTTTTTATATATGTTAAATTAAAGAAGCTCGTGCGATGCAAATGCAACGCTTCGATCACAGCCCCACATCAGTAATTGCTATGCAGAGGTCTGAAAGCAAATTACTGATCAGTGGACTGTTGCAGACTGCGGACGTGAACTGGAAACCGGATCGCCAGGCGCGAATCCTTTAATGGGAAACGAAAAGACTGTCGACGTGCACGGTTTTGGCGGGGACTGGGGAATCTCCAGTCATTTGATTTTGAATTTTATTTCAGAGCTAGTCAAACAATGTAAAGCAAGTCGACGTCGGGCTGGTATTTAAAATGGAACGCTCAGGCACGGTGACATTTACTAAAACTGTTCCAAGTTGGCTTATGTTTACCCTGCAAAAGCCGACTGCTAGTCAATCGCTGCAACGCAGTCTTTTCGCAATCCTGGCCTCTTTTCGCTGCAATTTGTAAAGTTGACAAATGCCTACTGACTTCTAAAATAAATAAACACAATTTTCTGCTCTGATAGGCAATTGCAGTCGGCGGGGGTGGCGTTGGGGGTTGGGTGCACTCTCTAGTCTGCTCAGCACTGTCTGTACTATATGTGAGTGTGCCTCTGAATAGCTTTGAAAGGAGTGCATTCTGTTCTGTTGCCTGGTTCCTCAAACCTTTTTTTTTTGGTTCACAGTTGTCCAGTGGGCTTTGTATTTTTTCGTGTTTTGCCTTCCAGATTTTTGATTAACCAGCTCAGAACATTCACATAAATTAACCAGTAGATCAAGTCTTGTCACTTCCGGGTTGGTTAACCATAATGTTATGCCCCATTTGATATCGGTTCTTGCTTTCGGACCCAATTACATTTAGGGCTCGTTTATTTCATCTTTATTTCAAAGTTGACATGCGATATATATCCTGATATCTTTATATATTTAAATTAATAATACATTTAATGATCTCGATATATTAAGATTTGCCCTTCACAGGTCAATAATCCAGCAACGATAGCTTGTGACAGACATCAAAGCAAAGACGCGCGTAAAGATTTAACGCACCTTTCTTTCAGGGATCTGGAATTCAGTAAGCTTTCTCATCCATTTTACCCAAATGCCACATACTTTAGTCGTCGCCACCCCCCCCCCCCCCCACCCCCCACCCTACCCTTCCCTTCTGTTCAGGCACCATAGTCTGAAGAAGGGTCTCGACCCGAAACGTCACCCATTCATTCTCTCCAGAGATGCTTCCTGTCCCGCCGAGTTACTCCAGCATTTTGTGTCGTCTTTCCTAGACTATTTGTAAGTGTTCTTTATGGACACATGTAGCAAAGACCTATTTTTTCCCCTTGTATTACTTGTTTGTGAGAACATAAAAGCTATTATAGTTGATGAGTACGAGTTATTTATTGTATCTCCAGCTGCCATCTCCACCTAGATCAAGCACACGTCCGGTCTTGAGAATGAACTGATTCTTTGCTTGGAGTTTTCCCATTTATCCCTATCTACGTGTATCCCTATTTAATCGCACTGTTCTAGATCTATGCGTTATCGCTTTAAAGGCATTAATCGCGACTGTAGTGTGCTAAACCAGGAGATTCCGAGCTTTTATCCCCCATGACATTAACAAAAAATGAATTAAATAATGACGAGACGAGGGCTTGTAACGTTGCTGTGCATCATTTACGGAATATTATGAACGGAGGGTGGGCATTTTCAATTTGTCACCCAGCTTCCTTACCTCTGCCTCGGGTGGCAATGATCCCCAGCACTTCTAGAACAGAAAAAATATAGCACGGGAATAAGTCCTTCGGCCCATGAGGTCAGTGCTGAATATGATGCAGGTTAAATTAATCTCCTCTGTCGGCACATGACTCATACCCACCCCGTTCCCTGTATATCCATGTACCCATCTAAAACTATTTTAAACACCACTGCCTTATTTGCCTTCGCTATCTCCATCGCCACCCTCTGAACAAACTCACACCGCACATCTTCTTTAAACGTTGTCACTCTCACCTTGGTGTAATTGACATTTCCACCCCGAGACGAGGTTCTCACTGTCTACGCCTTCCATAATCACTTCTATCAGCAATTATACATTTCCTTTGTTTGGCAACAAAAATTGAAAAGTTACTATGAGTAAGTAATCAAATGCATGAGAATTAGTTCAAACGGTAATTGGGGAATTTGGCTTCTGTGAACTTGGCAAATAAAACTATTTTCATTCCACTGCAAACGTTGTATTTTTTAATTCGTATTAACTACGTTGGGTATGTTCTATAACTTGGTGTGCTGTAGTTGACCCACTTCTGTTGCACGTACTGTCGTAACCAATACCCATTGCGTCTCTTGGCTCCTGCATCCACCCATCCCTACCCTTTCCTTTGCCTCACCTTTGGCGATGGGTTCTTCGAAGATCCAACACACTAGATTTCTCACCTCAAATACTTTACCGACACACAATAAAACTGTCAAAAACGTGCTGACGCTGGAAATTTAAAAATAAAAACACAAAATAATTCTGCAATGGACCTTTCCAATTTTTTTTCACTTTGTATCAAAGTAAAGCTCATATATTTAACAAATCTATTGATCTAGTCTAATCTTCCCATTTTGCCTGATGGTGGCTTGCATAGGTTTTTCTCAAATGCAAATGCACAACGTTGCATTTCAGTGGATGGTTTGGCACCAACATTTAAATATCCAAGGTCACTTGATAGAATGTGTTTCTGTAAATTCTTATAACAGTACTAAGGATCAATATAATGCAGAAATGAGGACTATGAAAGAAACTTAAGCAAGAAATACCATAAATCGCATCAGATAATCGCAATAACACCAAGAATATATACACTTTTCCAAAATATTTGCATTACATTGGATGGAAATTTTTGTCCCTGAGCACTTCGTCATTGGAAGATAAAGGGACATAGATTGGGACGTGTACAGCAGAAGATCCCATGTTTTCAAGCAAGCTAGCTATAGACACGAGTCCAACATCCCAGTGCCATTTAGGTCGTCTATCAATCTAAAGGGGCGATGCTGTAAATCGGTTCCAGATATTCAACGTTTCGACATTTACACAGTTAAGACATTGAAACACGCAGATTTGAAATTGTTGCGAAATAAACGTATATGATCCAAACTGTCTCCTGCTAAATAAAACAGTTTTCTACTCCCTTAATCCGGTTACAGTCAACGTTGATCTGATTTCCAGAAACACTTGCCAATCTAATGAAGGTCACTTAAGTATTTCAAAGTTTTGTCATTTTTATTACTGCTGGGATTAAATTTTGGTCGCTGATGGACATTGGCATCTGACTCACTCCCCGGGTTACATTATTTGTACCTCATTTTCTTCTGCAACCGTTTTTATTCCTAATTCTAAATGATACTCGGTATAGTTGAGAGTTATGTTAACCTTAGAATTGTAATTTCCTTACTACAAAGAGCATGAATGCTGTAAAGCTTTGCATTACTGCCATCTTCTGTGGTGTCGGTGTATTTAATAACCCTCCATTTTGAAAGAGAAAAAGGACGATGTACAAAAGAAAAACACTTTCAGCAACAACACGATCACAACTATTCAGACCACAAAGTTTGTCAATCTTTCAATCAGGAGGTTGTGAACTATATGAAGTGGAACAAGGGTTGTTTAATCCCTTCGGCAATAACAGATGTTCAAACATCTGACAAAGCCTTCTGCTTTGTTCACTTATAAATTCCCTGACACTTCTATCATTTCTTTCCAAATTCCAACACATCCAACAATGATGGACATAAATGCCAGTGCTAGGTTTCGTTTAAGAAGGCATATTCATCAACAACAGGATAAATAAAGGAGCCATTGAGCGACTGCTAGTGTCAAACGTGTTTTCCATAATGAACAGTAGCGCATGGGTCGGATGAAACCAATCCATGACCAGAAAGAAGAGGGGGAATTAAACTTTGTTCAAGGGCAGCTTGTACACGGGATACATTACAAAGAAACAGGATTCACCGTAACACGTTGAGCGCTAAATAATGTCACGCCCCTTGTACCATCTAACTCAACAGCACATCACACAATTCGTTCAAAGCCCATGACTCAACAATAATTTGCATGAAACACCACACCGTGAGGTGAAATTCGAACCCCCGAGTTTACTGCACAGTATTCTTAATTGAATCCTACCACATGTGCATTCTGCGCTGACAAGCCCATTTGTTCACGTATTTGAACAGTTTGGCGAATTACTGAGACATCCAACATAGACAAAAGGAAGCGTGAATTAAACACTATAGCTCGCTACTAAAACAAAACAGTAAACCGAAGGCGTCCGTATCGTATTACATTTTCTATTCAGTGTTCAAAAGGTATGGATTTCTTTCGCTTTCCCCCACTCTCTCAAACACGGTTAGGGAAAAAACAAATTGGAACATTATTTTAGCAGACTTACCAGAGTTGTGAGCTCGGTTGGTAGCATCGTGGTCACTGTCGCCTTGTTCGCTGTCACCGTGACCACTGTCCTTTGAACTCACGATATCCGCTTCCTGGAAAGCAGAACTGAAAAAAAACAAAAAGCATGCCAGCATTATCACCTGACGCCGAACATCAATAGAACTGTGCTGTCTTGGCAATAATGAGAGCTGGCGAGTGTTTTGGATTAGTGAGTTTCTTACCTGTTAACTCGGCGGGGTCTGTCCACAAGAAAATTGAGTTCGGTCCGCTGGTGTTTTGTCTGAAGGAGGGATAAAACATCGCGTCAACAATCGTGACAGAACATGCAGATAAATGTATCATTCTGTGGGCAAATATTAGGAAGGAATCGGACCAGAGTTTTAGTTGCAGAAGTCACAGAGATTCAAAAACTTAATTACCATTGCTCATATAAAAACATTGGAGCTCATAATGACCATACAATTTCAGAGCTGAAAATAGTTCTCAGCCCCAAGTGGCGAAGGAACGAGGCTGAATCAAGTTCAAACCACATGGTAATTTAAATAAACTGAACATTAAAACAATATTTTAGACCTGTGGCCCCTGTGATTGCTTAGTGATTTCTTGTACCTCTGTCGTTTCATCTGGTACAATATGTCTGAAAGTCTTAAGGACTTGATATCCAGAGAGGTGTTAAGATTGGACAATAATGTAAAAAAAAACGTTTCAGTTCTCCGATAGTTAATAACTAGATAATGTCTTTAGTTTACTGGTCGACAAATTACATTAAAAAGTCATTCCTTTTTTACTCTCTAATCTGGTGCCGGAAGTCACGGATTATTTAATCAAATCACAGAAGACAATTGGTGCCGTTTGGCTGCATTTACAACATTTCACATTATGACGCCCGTCCTTGCTCTAAAGACAGCGCGGCATCCGAAAATAACCTCACACGGCTTTCAGCTGAGAAAAGCTAAGTTAGCAGATCTAGATTTATGAGCTTGGGGGAGGAAATACAGTTTAGGAGTGCATGAAAAGTAGGATGGGAAGGGGTGAGGTGGCCACAATTAGTGGGAGTGGTGGGGGGTTATCTTGCGATGTAGAGTAGATGCGGTAGACGCCTTACCTCGTTTGATAATATACTCCCATTGGAAATGATGTCAGGCTGCTGGTCGGTGTACCCTGTAATAATTGCCCCGCAGGGGTTGTGTTCACCGTCTGTACTCCTGACCGGGCTACACGGTTTCAAGAACATGAGATCTGTTTTGGCCGATTCTGGAGTCAGGCAAACTTGGTAACAGTAATTCTGACTATGATGTCCAAAGCCCCCTTCCTCCACCGACACCTGAGCCGCGTTGGTGTTGGTGGTCTGCACCAGCATGATGTCCGACTTGCTGAGCTTCTTCTTCCTGTTCCTCGCCTGGCGGCAGCAGGCGCAACACTCGCTGGCCAAGCAGCTGTAGATGTTCACCTTTTTGTCCTTCTGGCAGCGGATGGCCAGCACGATCATGGCCAGTAGGAAGACGAAAGACACCGAGCCCAGGGCGATAATCAAGATCAGTGTCAAATCCAGCGAGTTTTCCTTCGGGCTACCAGCTCGGTTGCCCCGTTCACCCTGTCGGTCCACGGGACTGTCCACTACAACCACGAGGATGGTGGCCGTGGCTGACAGGGGCGGTTGTCCATGGTCCCTGACCTCGATCAGGAGCTCGTACGGGGCGCTGGGGGCCTTCTTGTTGGCGGGTAACCTCCTGACGGTCTTGAGCTCTCCACTCCTCCAGTCCATCCTGAAGAGACCCAGCTCGTTGCCCTTGGCGATGTAATAGGTAAGCCGAGCGTTGTCACCATCGTCCGCGTCCACTGCCACCAGTCTGGCTACCAGGTAGCCCGGCTCAGCCGAGCGGGGCACCATCTCTTTGGCGCTGCCGTTCCTCGACACGGGCGATACGATAGACGGCGCGTTGTCGTTCTGGTCCACTATGATGATGTTGATGGTGGTGTTACTGATTAGAGGAGGGTTTCCTGCGTCCCTGGCCTGCACCGTGAAACTGAACTCCTTCAGCTGCTCGTAGTCGAAAGAGCGCAAGGCGTACAGATAGCCATTCTCGGAGTTTATGGAAACGTAGGTAAAGACCGACATACCCTGTATATCGCACTCTAATATGGAGTAAGAGATGTACGCGTTCTGCCCCAAGTCGGGGTCTACGGCAGTCACTGCGTAAATATAAGCCCCTGGAACATTGTTCTCTGAAACGTGCACGTCGTAGGAAGATCGGGAGAAGCGGGGTGCATTATCGTTCTCGTCCGCCACTTGCACCTTGATGGACTTGCTGGACGCCAGAGGGGGCGACCCCCGGTCCTTCGCCATGATGGTCACAGTGTACGAGTCGGTGATCTCTCGGTCCAGCGGCCCGTCGGTCACGATGGTGTAGTAATTCTTGAAGGAGGGCTTCAATTTGAAAGGCACCTGCCCTAAGATCTCGCACTGGAGCTGCCCGTTGTCACCCGAGTCGCGGTCGGTGACACTCAGCAAGGCGACCACCGTGCCCAAGGTTGCGCTCTCGTTCACAGAGTCGGAAACGGTGCTGAAACTGATCTCCGGCGCGTTGTCGTTCACGTCGGTAACTTTCACCAGCACTTTGCAGTGAGCCGGCACCGCGTTGGGTCCCAGGTCCTTCGCTTGGACGAACAGCTGGTACAGGCTGCTCTCCTCGTAATCGATGGCCCCCTTCACCTCGATCCAGCCAGTCCTGGGCTCGATGCTGAACAGTTCCTTCACCCTGAGCGAGACGTGGTTGCTGAACGAGTACACCACCTCGCCGTTTTGGCCTTCGTCGCGGTCGGTAGCGTTGAGCTGAATGACTAGGGTGCCGACGGGCGCGTTTTCGGGCAGGCTCACCGTGTAGACGGACTGCTCGAAGACGGGCACGTTGTCGTTGGAGTCCAGTACCTTGATGCTGAGCAGTGCGGTGCCGGTGCGCTGGGGCATCCCCCCGTCCACTGCCGTCAGCACATAGCGGTGGAGAGCCTGCTGCTCCCGGTCCAGGTTCTTCTCCAACACCAGCTCGGCGAACTTGTTGCCGTCTCCTTGGGTCTGCACGTCGAGGTAAAAGTAGCTATTGGGGGTGATCTCGTAGGTGCGGAGCGAGTTGGTGCCCACGTCCGGGTCGAACGCGCTCTCCAGCGGCAGCCGAGTGCCAGCACTGGCGCTCTCCGATATCTCCACCGTGATGTCCGCCTCCGGGAAATTCGGCGGGTTGTCGTTAATATCCACGATCTCAATCTCCACACGGAAAAGTTCCAGCGGGTTCTCCAGGAAGACCTCGATGTGCAGCAGGCAGCTGGGGCTCTGCTTACAGATCTGCTCGCGGTCGATCTTCTCGTTGACGAAGAGCACCCCGTTCTCCAGGTTCACCTCCAAGTGCGGGGTCCGGGAGCTCGGTACCGTCTGGAACCTGCGGGCCGCCAGCTTGGTCACGTCCAAGCCCAAATCCTCGGCGATATTCCCCACGAACGTGCCATGTTCCTGCTCCTCGGGAACGGAATAGCGGATCTGACAGGCAACGCGATCGATCAGGATGCAAAGCAAAAAGAATAGGAAGGTCATGTCCAAAGCCCAAACCGATCGGCGTCCCTTATTAAGTTGAATGGCGATGTTTCCTTTTGTTTGGGAGAAGAAAAAAAACAAATATTACTAATTACTCTCGACTTCGCGCTCCGTCTTGATTTTCTTCTCCATCACATCTCTCCGCAAACGCCAGCTACGTGAAGCCGACTCGTCGCATCCGAAGCGTGAACTTCTTTTGCCTTTTTAATGAGTGAAATAGTCGTTTGATCTCCCACTGCTCAGTAGTGGCCTGGAAGAAGCGAATCCCGCGGGCATTGGTTTAACAGCGAACCCTTTGACACAGCGGCCGGTCATATCCTCGGTGCAAAACGCGAACAACTGGGTCTGGAGTTTATCGTCTAATACTTTCTAGAGTTCTGCTCGCTAATCCGAACTTCACGAGTATTTATATATATACATATATAGATAGACATATATATATATATATTCCTTTTCGTCCTTTTGTATGTGCGTGTGTTCCTGCCTGCTGCCGTTAGCTTTCCCTGATCCCCGCGGCTGCAGTCCCTGGTTCCTGTGCTCTTGCCTCTACTGACAGATTGCAGCTCTCTGGGCTCAGCGCTCTGCTTTTGCGTAGCGCCTACATCGGGCCAACCAATGGTCACAGTGGCCAGCCGGAGCTGCGCTGTAACTGGCTGGCAGCGGGGCACCTAGCTGTCGTGCGTCAGGCAGCGCGGAGCCAGTAAGCGGCAGAGCGGGCGGGTCGGTTCGGTTCGGTTTCACTCTCCGAGCCGCGCAAATAACGTTACAATCCCCGGACTTGCTCTGAGTTAGTGCAATGTACTCGCACAGGTGCTTGTTATAATCAGATCACAACAAACCCACAAAGGGATAGTCCAGCCACTGTGAATTTAAGGCTTTCTGAACTCATCTCACATTCTCCCTCCTCTCCCTTCCATAACAATATTGTTTTATTCTAATTTCATCTTTCAGCAGAGTTTCCGCAGACACGCAAGCCATTACCATATATGTAATCATAACAAATCATAGCAGCAGTGTATTTAGTTACCGATTTGCTTCATCGTGAAGGAAATGTGAAAGACAAATCCAACAGCGCCAGTGCCGACAGTTAGTCAGTGCAAGCTACTAGACGCTGTTCATTACAACGCCGTGCCGATCATTTCCGCAAAACGATGCACTTTCTAGCTTGAATATGCGGCACACCGCTAACCGAAGCGGCATGTTGTGGAGTATCTAGTTGTATGTCAGGGTCCCGTGACACGTGCCGCATGTTGTGGGGGCGTCGCTGACGGGCGGCCGCTGTGGAAACTGACTGATTGTCTTGGTGCGAGCAGGGTGTTCGTGATGTTACCGCAGGGATTGTATAAACCGAGTTAGGGCTTTGGGCGTTGCTGGCGGTTTACTTATTGGGGGGTGTATGTGAGCGTGGAGACGATTGTGGTGGAGGAAGGGGGTTTGCTGGCGGGCTGTGGGGGATCCTATTCAATTTCCCCAATCTTTATGTAGCTCGTCGCCTCTGTAACCACGCGCTGCATGTTAGACGAAGAAGATGCTTTAACAGTGACATCGAAAATCCATTAAGTAAAAATCAAAGGTGGGATAGTCCTGAGATATGTTTCATCGTGTAACCAGAACTGCCGTTTGCATCAGATTTGTACGTCTGACAGGACACATATGCGCGTGTTTGTTTTAGTGTGAACAAATATAAATTCCTCTAAAGGCAATACGGTTTATAATAAGCATTACAAAATTGCACGCGGTGTTGGGACGCGTATCGCCGCAGTCAGAAAAAAATGCTTCAAGTCGATCCCGATGTCAGCAGAATAAACATTACCCATCTCTGGGAGGTGACCCGAGGGGTAAATACCAGCAAGGGAGAGCGTGGGCTCCTCCCTGAGAGGACCCGGGTAGCGCCCTGCACGCAATAAATAATGCTGTCGACGGGAAGATGATAGATATGGACAGATTGAAAGAAAATTAGGTAGAAAAATATCCTCCGGGTTTTTCACAGACGATGCATTTGCGTTATTTCTGTAGAAGATAAAAACCTATTTTTGCGGGGGGTGGGGGGGGGGGTTGTTCAATTTCACGGGCAACGGTGGTGATTGCGAGGGGAAGGAGGGATGGACTCGAAAAGATAATTTCATTTCAGTTGCACGTACGAGAGATGCAGGGTGCCGGGACAGTTTATAAAAGAATGGGGTGATCAATAAAAAGTAGATTATGGTCTATCGGAATATTAATGGGCCCGTCTAATCAATACGTGCTTCATGGTTCCTTTTACATTCACAGTCGGAAATAGAGTCTGGACATCTTGATCCAGGAATGAATCTTCCTTTATTCGTGTGTGTATAAAGGCGGCTAGAACAGCTCTTTAGCTGACATTCTTTCTGAATGAATATGCACTAATTGACCTTTATTCTCGGAGTCACATCAAAGCCCTTCCTTTAATGAGGTCGTATCAACTGCCTTTTGTAGAATGAGCTGAAACCGTACATTGGTAAAGATAGTGCAGGAATCAGTATTTCCTCAGTGTCGGCTAAATCTCTGCATGTGGCGCGATCTGCTGGGTATACATGCCTCCTATCTGCCGTTTCCATAATAGCATTTTCTCAATCGTGCAAGCATGTAATAGGAGACCGCGGAGGAACACGCAGCACAGATACAATGGACTAACCTTTCCTAATAGTCGGTAAATGGGCATAGTCATTTAAAGTACTGCCGGTGCCGAAATATTACATTCGATGCCGCTATCAAGTTGGCGATATGCGATACTGCCGACTACAAGTTCAGAAGGTATTACCGATTTAGTTATAGTTTAAAGATTCAACGGGGAAACCAGCCCTTTGGTCCACCGAGACCAGAGATCGCACGTTGGCATTTGTTCTGTATTAATCCCACGTTCCCTTCCACTCCATACACGATAGGGATAGTTTTACAGAGGCTAATTAACCCAACAACCCGCAAGTTTTTAGGATGTGGGACGAAATCGGAGAAAACCCAATCGGTCGCAGGGAGAACATGCAAACTCCACGCAGAGAGCACCCGAGGTCAGGATCGAACCCGGGTCTCTGGCGCCATGATGGAGCAGTTCTACCAGCTGCGCCACTGTGCTGCCCTCTTGTTGGCGAAGTCGATGCAATTATTTTTTATTTTGAGAGGAACAAGGATGTCATGCTGAGGCTTTGTATGACACTGGTCAGGCGGCATTTGAAGCATTGTGTGCAGTTTGGGCCCCATATCTGAGGAAGGATGCGTTGGTGTTGGAGAGGTTCCGGGAAGGTTTATGAGAATGATCCCAGGATTGATTGGGTTATCGTATGATGAGCGTTTGAAGGCACCGGGCCTGTACTCCCCGGAGCTTAAAAAGGACGAGGGGGACGTCATTGAAACTTACCGAATAGTGAAAGGCCTGGATAGAGTGGATGTGGAG
Source organism: Malacoraja senta (assembly GCA_038087875.1). NCBI lineage: Eukaryota > Metazoa > Chordata > Chondrichthyes > Rajiformes > Rajidae > Malacoraja > Malacoraja senta. The sequence goes on along the minus strand of CM075977.1, from coordinate 240,960,453 downwards.
AGGATGTTTCCACTTGTGGGAGAGTCTAGGACCAGAGGCCATAGCCTCCGAATAAAGGACGTACATTGAGAAGGAATTTGTGGAAGAATTTCTTTAGTCAGAGGGTGGTGAATCTGTCGAATTCATTGCCACATATGGATGAGTAAGTGAATATCTTTAAGGCAGAGAATTGGATATTTCTTCATTTAAGGGCTTATGGGGTTATAGCAGGTGATTGGGTTTGAGAGAGAAAGATAGATCAGCCATGATTGAATGGCGGAGTAGACTCCATGGGCCAAATGGCCTAATTCTGCTCAGATAGCATATATTTCCCAGCACAGATCCTGGTGGTGCTGGGAATGGAGGGTTTCTTTATTGTGCACAAGTATATTCTGCAGGGGATATTTTCTGAATCATGTAAATGATAACATAAAGGCGAAATAGAGGGGGTAGTGTTCTTTAGAATGGCTGTTCTCAGAAACATCCAGCTGATGTGAATAAGATTGGAAATGAATGTGACCAGAAGGACAATTGTAGTAATGAATGCAATGGTTCACCCTCGTCACATAATGCATGATCGTGTGAACTGTGGATATGTATTATTTCTCCATGTTCCTCAATCTAATTGTCCATTTCCCCATAAATGGTTAAAACGGGGAAGTTGTTGGTGCTGTACTCATCCAGGGAGTTTTTGGTCACGCTCCTGATTAGTCCTATATAGATGTTGTAAAGAAGGTGAGACACTCGTCTTTGGATACCCAGCTTCCAACCTGTTGTTTTTTTTGCCATGATCTTTATGCGGCTCCTCCAGTTGAATATCGGGTCACCCGTGTACATTGATGGTTGAGGACATTGAATGACAGAGGTCGGAGTTTAGGGTCTCTTTTGTTGGAGATTGTCATCTGCTGGTTCATTTGTGACACAGATGTTACTGGCAAGTTAAGATGCAAAAATGTAGGAGTAACTCAGCAGGTCAGACAGCATACCTGGAGAACATGGATATGTGATGTTTTGAGTTGGGACTCTTCTTCAGACACTCTGGCTATCATCATATTATCTATATTTTGTTGCACAATGTTTAATTTGGTGAGAAGTTTGATGGAATTGAATAGTGCACAATCAACAATGAACAACTCAAATTCTGACCTGATGAAGCAGCTGAATATGGTTGGGTGCTGCTCGGAGGAACTCCCTCAGTGGAGTTGTGGGCCAACTATGTTCGACCTCCAGCAATCACATCATCTTCCTTTGTGCAAGATATGATTTGACCTACAGATTTTTTTCCTTTTCATTCCCATTGACATCAGTTTTACTAGTACATCTTGATGCCGCATTCAGTAATATACTGCCTTGAAGTTAAGGGCAATCAATTTCATCTCACCTCCTAAATCCAGCTCTTGGTCCCTATTGAGACTAATGATGTGGTGAGGGCTTGAGCCAAGTGGTCCTCACATAAACAAAATGGTTGAATGGTTCTTTATTGTCACGCATGCACAGCACAGTGAAATTATTTTGCTGACGCAAAAAGCAGTTTTAAATGAGTAACTACTGCTCAATAGCAGATTTTACGACAGTTTCCATCACTTTACTACGGATTGAATGTAGATCAGGTGGTAATTAGTCAAATGGAATTTGTTCTGCTTTTTGTGAATAGGATATCCATAGGCAATTTTCTTGTTGTTCAGAAGATGCCAGCATCGCAACTTTACTGCAACACCTCGGCCGGATGTGCAGCTAGTTTTGGGATGCAGTGGGAATCTTGTCCAATCCCATAAACTTTGCTGTATTCAGCGTTCCTACCCATTTCTTGATATCACGTGGAATGGTTCAAATTGGCTGGAGACTGACTACACTTATGATGGAGATCTCATGAGGAAGCCAAGGTACATCATTTACTTGGCTCTACTTGCTGAACATCATTGTGAATACATCAGACTTTTCTCTTACACTCACATGGTGGTACAGGTTTTGATCAAATTCTATTATTTTGCAGGTGGGAATTCCTTATCTTGCAACATTAGTCTGATATCAGGAAGTTATGGCCATCACATTTATCAGGTAGGAACTGGCAACTGCTCTGAGAGGTGAAAAATATTGGACTGGAATTGATTTTCACATGGAAATGTAGTGTACACATGCTGGCACATTTCCTTGGGTTCTGTAAAAAAAAGAATACTTCAAATTTAGAGTTCCTTTGCTAATATTTCATAAAAATGTAGTGAACACACGTACATATGTTGAAATTGATTTATGTGCAGTTTTCTGGTGCAGATCCATATGATTTCTTACTACACAATGTGAAGGAATCTATCACCATCAACAAGATTAGATTCTGTTTTAGACTTCAAAAACATCTTCAAGTCTATTACAAATAAGTTGAATGAAAGCTTTCTTCTTTTTCTCAGTTTATAACGTAATCTGAATAATTAAAATTTTGATTCAAAAGCATAATTCTGGAAAGATGAACTAGAAAGAAAACAATGGAAATATTTAGCAGGTCAGACAGCATCTAAAGGGAGGTAAACATTTGATCAGATGATCTGCTATTGATGAAAGATCACCGGCTTGAAACAATTAACATTTGAACAGCTTAAAGTGTTTCTGAATAGGCATTGTCTATCACACAAAATTAACCCTAGCCCTAACTTTGCATTTTTAAATTAAGATAAGCTCGCAAGAAAGACTGCTGTGAAAAACAGAACCACGCACTCCACTGTTTTATCACACTATCCATCTTTAATGAGTAAACCAATTGGGTTTCTGGTTGTAGGACAATTAGTTAAATGTGAAGGGAACTGATGAGTATGCAATAATATTCTCTATAATTCTGAAAAGTTGTAGAATATAGTAAGTAGCAAAGAGCATGGCAAGATTTAAAGGGTTAGGAAACAAATGCACAGTCGCTATATGTTTGCACCATTTACAAAGAAAAAGTAAAAAGTTCAAATCCGGTCCACATGTTGGCAGTATCGGAGCGTCTCCGATACAGGTAAGACCAGGCCGCTGCAGGCCCATGACCCAACGTCCCACTCCTTGCCTGACCACCTGTGTGTCCTGGGGGGACACCTCCTGCAGCCAACACTTGAAGGCACTGGAGGTCCCTCTCCTACCAGCTACAAGAGATAGCAAAAGGAACAATAATAGGCAATAAGGAACAACAATAAATAGTTTAAATGACAGTGCCAAGAAGATGAGATGGAATAAATTTAACTGTGAAAATGGTGTGTTAATCTCTGACAGTCTAGTGGTATGAGAAATAAATTATCACCAAACAGACAGAAAGGAAACTCATGAAAAATGACCCGGCCAGTGATAAGCTTGCGTATGTATAACCACACTGAGTTTTCAATAAAAGCAAACATTTCGAGTTCTATGCAGCAATCTGGAGTTATTTGGTGTGAATATTATTGTGCAACATTTCCATGGAACAGGAGAGTAGTTGCTGACAGGATCGACAATAACAGTCTGAAAAGCAAAACTGAGACAGGATAATAGCACCCCACAAAATGAACAGCATGTACATTTTAAGTAACTAAGCGCAGCAGAAATTTCAACACTGTAAACTAGTCAAGTTGACAAAAACTCCATGATTAATTTATGGCGCTATGGTTATTCCCCCCTATCCATTATTTACCATATTTCCACGTGGTGTAGAGATTTGTGAGCTCATGCCATAGGGCAGGCTACAATGTCAGGTGTCACTATCTCCACTCATTCCGTAGATTCTACATCATTTTGCAACAAGGAGAAATATCAAAACAATTGGAGATCTGATGCTGCATCAATACAACTATTGTGCATGACCATTACCACACTGATGCACACATGAAACTATTCTGTATCAACATAAAAAGCAGCATAAATGGATTCAGAATCAGCACAAGTAACTAACTTTACTGAAAACCATAATGAATCAGCAGACCACCAGCTGGGAAAATATCTCAAAGTTAAAGAGAATCTTTTTAAAACTACTATGACTTAAGTACTTTGACATTTCAGATTTATGATGACTACAGTAACGTCAACTCTGAAAAGTAATCATTTTAATTTCAAATACAGAATAACAAATTCTTGGAGACAATTTAAATCCAATATGCTAATCCAGGGACCAATACAATCATGGGTGATCTTATTTTTTTTACTCCTTGAGAGTCTTTGCTCCTTACTTTTGAAATTCATCTATTACTCCAAACTTACAAACCACATTACCTCCTCAGTCACACTTCTTTCAATTTGAGGCCATTTAAAACCCATCTTAGAAAAACTATTCTTGGTGACAGCTAGCAGAGCTGCTGCTTGACAATACTGGAGATTTATGTTCAATCCTGACCTTAGATGCTACCTGTGTGGAGTTTGCATTTTCCCCTACGACTCTGATGCTTCCTCTGGGGTACTTGGTTTCAACCCAGACAAAACCAAAGATATTCAATTGATGGGTTAATTGGCCACCATAAAACTGCCTCCCATATATTGATGAGTTTAGATTCTGGGGGGAGTTGATGAGAATGTCAGGAGAATTAAAAATGGGGTTAATGCAAAACGACTGTGAATGGGCAGGCAATGGTTGGTGCAAACTCAATGGGCCCTAGGGCCTGTTTCCCTGCTGTATCTTTATAGCAGTATGACTCCATTTTTCAACATATGCTTTTGTCCCAGGGCTTTGGCTAAACTTGTGAGAAGGTATTGTGGACTATCATTATTCCTCACCAACATCATCAGTATAAAATATATATCTGTCCATTATCACATTTCTGTTTGTGAAAGTTTGCTGTGTGCAAATTAATAGCTGTGCTTCCTATGTTACATGAGCTGCAAAGAGACTTCAGTCATCTTGATAGGAATAGGAAATAGGCAATGTCAATACATTTTTCTCTTCTCTTATTAATGTTTGCATTTCATACTGTAATCCATGATGCCATTCACCCATTCAATTAAAGTCACAGTATTGTAAGCTTTCAAGCCAGATATATTACAGATATGTATCACCTTTTCCCATCATCATTTTGGATATCTTGAGCCTTTAGTCTTTTGTGAATGGTACATGGTTTAATTTAAGTTTGCAGTCACATCACTGAAGAATTTCATGTTTCTTCACAAACTTCTCAAGAAAGTTGAAAATCATTTTAAAATGCTGTTGAAATAATAAGAAAGTAAAATAATTAAGGCCCATTTATCTGTTTCATCAAATGCAAATATGATAAAGGAAATTAAAAAGAATTATAACACCTCATGTATTTTATAGGTTTGATGTAATCTGTTTAAATCAATCTTATAATTGATAATGTCGTCTGAATGCAGATGCCCTTAAATTCACTTCCAAAATTATCCAGCACACTATTTATTTAACCATTCACATTACCATACATAACGGAGTCAAGTAATTATCTAAAGGGCCTGTCCCACGGGCAGTCGATTCCATGCGTCAAGCGCGACCTAACAGGAAGCGGGGACTGCGCGGAGGTCGCGGGGTCGGTCCCACGTAGATCGCCGGAGCCGTATGTAGTTGGTCCCGACACCGCGCGGGGCTCCGAAAAACCGACACTGTTCAAAAATTCCGCGTGGCAACGGCCTGCCGCCCCGTTGCCGCATCGAGGCTGCGCGCACCGCCTCGACATCACGTGCACCGTCTCCGTCAACTCTGGAATTGTTGTGAAGGAAGGAACTGCGTTTAATAATAATATCTTTGAATTGACCAGCAATAAAGATCGCCTCCCTTTGCTGCGAGCCAGTAAACTTTACTGTAAAGGCATTACTCATTGAGTGGAGACACAAGTAAACGCAGATATTGAAATCTCCAGTAAAAAAAGCAAATTGCTGGAGGAACTCAGCGGGTCAGGCAGCATCTATGGAAGGAAATGGACAGGTGATGTTTTGAATCGAGACCTTTCATCAGTGTGAAACGTCGTCTGTGCATTTCCCTCCACAGATGCTGCCTGACCCGCTGAGATCCTCCACCAGTTTTTGCTCTTCGCACAAAGACATGTTCATTCAGGGTGGCCTGTCCCTTTAAAACACGGGTCGACTGGATTCACCCCGCCAAGACTGCTCAAAACGTTTTAACCAGCTCTGAACCAAAGATCATCCTCTGACCCCCCCCAATTAAAGAATGAATCACATATCTGTTTCACCAGATCTTTTGAACCAGATTTCAGGAATAATGCCGCAATTGAGAAGGTCCTTGCTGGATGTTACATTGAAATTGAGTTACAAGGAACTGCAAATGCCCATTTACACCAAAGATGGACACACCAAAAATGCTGGATTAATTAACTCAGTAGATCAGGCAGCTTCTGTGGACAGGTGGTGTTTCGGGTCGAGACACCTTCTTCGGACTGAAGTCTTCTGCAGTCTTCTATGGTCTGAGGAAGGGTCTCGACCTGAAACATCACCTACCCGTGTTCACCTACATAAAAACCGAAACATCACCTACCCGTGTTCACCTACATAAAAAACGCTCGAGCTTCCAACAGACTTTGCTCGAACTGGACGTCTGCTCACCCCCCGCTTCCGGTAAGGTCGCGCTCGCCGCATGGAAGCGCATGCCCATGGGACAGGCCATACGGTGATCACTCGGCCTCCGCGCGGCACCCGCTTCTGGTAAGGTCGCGCTCGCAGCATGGAAGCGCATGCCCGTGAGACAGGCCGTACGGTGATCACTCGCCCCCCCGCGCGGCCCCCGCTTCTGGGGAGTTCGCGCTTGCCGCATGGAATCGCCTGCCCGTGGGACAGGCTCTTTACTCAGCAGTTATAGTGTCATGTAACCAAAAAAGTTTATTGGTTATAAGGATGGAAACAGGCCCTTCTCCCCACCAAGAACACACTGACCATCGATCAACACTGCCCAGTCCATCATCGGCTCTGACCTCCCTACCATCGAGGGGATCTACCACAGTCGCTGCCTCAAAAAGGCTGGCAGCATCATCAAGGACCCACACCATCCTGGCCACACACTCATCTCTCCGTTGCCTTCAGGTAGAAGGTACAGGAGCCTGAAATCTGCAACATCCAGGTTCAGGGACAGCTTCTTCCCCTCAGCCATCAGACTACTGAACTCAACTCAAACAAAAATCTGAACTTTAATAGCCTATTGCACTTTATATGCTTATTTATGTGTGTGTATATATATATTCAATGGTATATGGACACACTGACTGGTTCTGTATTTATTTATGCTACAATATTCTGTTGTGCTGAAGCAAAGAAAGAATTTCATTGTCCTATATGGGACACATGATAATAAACTCTCTTGAACTTGAACTCTTGAACTTGAACTTGAACTTGATCACTCCTTCCGAGTAGTTTTATGTTATCCAGCTTTTAATTCATATTAGGGGGAATATTACAGAGACCCACTGGCCTACTAACCTGCAAGTTTTGGGGATGTGAGAGGAAACTGGAGCACCCGAAGGAAACCTACATGGTCACAGGGAAAATGTGCAAACTCTACTGACCCACACTGCCTGACATCAGGATTGAACCCAGGCCTCTGTCGCTGTGAGGCAGCCGCACTATCAGCTGCACCACTCTGTTGCAACTTTAATTACGGAACCATTTAAAAAAAATGTTTTAAATGTATTTATCGCCAATGTAATTAAAAATTGTTTTATTTTTGGATACATTTAAGGCAAATTGCAGAAAATTATTTAAATAAAATTGAAATTAATTTATGAATGCATTTAAACATGCCAGCAAAATAAGATGAAAGAGCATCAATGCTGAGTTTGAAACAAACTAAGAGTATAACTAAGCTGGATGCTTAACATGATCTGGTACCTGATTCAGCTGCACAAACTCACTTTATGTACACGTTAGGAAAGTCTTTGCTTGAGGTAAGTCTATCTTAATATAATTTCAAAACAGTAGAGGATTATTTCTGAATTATATGTCTTCAATGGATGATCCAATGCAGTATAAATTTCACTGGGCCTTTTGCAGGGCTGAAGAGTAGGGAGAATAGCCCAGAGAAAGCAACCTGTAAATGGTTTATTTTTCAACCCCTCTATTAAATTGTATGAACTAATCAAACAAAACACATTCTTGTTAATGCTTATACTGCATAATCCACATTCACAGACAAAGTGTTATACATAGAAACATAGAAACATAGAAATTAGGTGCAGGAGTAGGCCATTCGGCCCTTCGAACCTGCACCGCCATTCAATATGATCATGGCTGATCATCCAACTCAGTATCCCGTACCTGCCTTCTCTCTATACCCTCTGATCCCTTTAGCCACAAGGGCCACATCTAACTCCCTCTTAAATATAGCCAATGAACTGGCCTCGACTACCCTCTGTGGCAGAGAGTTCCAGAGATTCACCACTCTCTGTGTGAAAAAAGTTCTTCTCATCTCGGTTTTAAAGGATTTCCCCCTTATTCTTAAGCTGTGACCCCTTGCCCTGGACTTCCCCAACATCGGGAGCAATCTTCCTGCATCTAGCCTGTCCAACCCCTTAAGAATTTTGTAAGTTTCTATAAGATCCCCTCTCAATCTCCTAAATTCTAGAGAGTATAAATCAAGTCTATCCAGTCTTTCTTCATAAGACAGTCCTGACATCCCAGGAATCAGTCTGGTGAACCTTCTCTGCACTCTATGGCAATAATGTCCTTCCTCAGATTTGGAGACCAAAACTGTATGCAATACTCCAGGTGTGGTCCCACCAAGACCCTGTACAACTGCAGTAGAACCTCCCTGCTCCTATACTCAAATCCTTTTGCTATGAAAGCTAACATACCATTCGCTTTCTTCACTGCCTGCTGCACCTGCATGCCTACTTTCAATGACTGGTGTACCATGACACCCAGGTCTCGCTGCATCTCCCCTTTTCCTAGTCGGCCACCATTAAGATAATAGTCTGCTTTCCTGTTTTTGCCACCAAAATGGATAACCTCACATTTATCCACATTATACTGCATCTGCCAAACATTTGCCCACTCACCCAGCCTATCCAAGTCACCTTGCAGTCTCCTAGCATCCTCCTCACAGCTAACACTGCCCCCAGCTTAGTGTCATCCGCAAACTTGGAGATATTGCCTTCAATTCCCTCATCCAGATCATTAATATATATTGTAAATAGCTGGGGTCCCAGCACCGAGCCTTGCGGTACTCCACTAGTCACTGCCTGCCATTGTGAAAAGGACCCGTTTACTCCTACTCTTTGCTTCCTGTTTGCCAGCCAGTTCTCTATCCACATCAATACTGAACCCCCAATGCCATGTGCTTTAAGTTTGTATACTAATCTCTTATGTGGGACCTTGTCAAAAGCCTTCTGGAAGTCCAGATACACCACATCCACTGGTTCTCCCCTATCCACGCTACTAGTTACATCCTCGAAAAATTCTATAAGATTCGTCAGACATGATTTACCTTTCGTAAATCCATGCTGACTTTGTCCAATGATTTCACCACTTTCCAAATGTGCTGCTATCCCATCTTTAATAACTGACTAGCAGTTTCCCCACTACCGACGTTAGACTAACTGGTCTGTAATTTCCCATTTTCTCTCTCCCTCCCTTCTTAAAAAGTGGGGTTACATTTGCTACCCGCCAATCCTCAGGAACTACTCCAGAATCTAAAGAGTTTTGAAAGATTATTACTAATGCATCCACTATTTCTGGAGCTACTTCCTTAAGTACTCTGGGATGCAGCCTATCTGGCCCTGGGGATTTATCGGCCTTTAATCCATTCAATTTACCCAACACCACTTCCCGACTAACCTGGATTTCACCCAATTCCTCCAACTCCTTTGACCCGCGGTCCCCTGCTATTTCCGGCAGATTATTTATGTCTTCCTTAGTGAAGATGGAACCAAAGTAGTTATTCAATTGGTCCGCCATATCCTTGTTCCTCGTGATCAACTCACCTGTTTCTGACTGCAAGGGACCTACATTTGTTTTAACTAATCTCTTTCTTTTCACATATCTATAAAAACTTTTGCAGTCAGTTTTTATGTTCCCTGCCAGTTTTCTTTCATAATCTATTTTTCCTTTCCTAATTAAGCCCTTTGTCCTCCTCTGCTGGTCTCTGAATTTCTCCCAGTCCTCCGATATGCTGCTTTTTCTGGCTAATTTGTACGCATCATCCTTCGCTTTGATACCATCCCTGATTTCCCTTGTTATCCACGGATGCACTACCTTCCCTGATTTATTCTTTTGCCAAACTGGGATGAACAATTTTTGTAGTTCATCCATGCAGTCTTTAGATGTCTTCCATTGCATATCCACCGTCAACCCTTTTAGAATTAATTGCCAGTCAATCTTGGCCAATTCACGTCTCATACCCTCAAAGTTACCTTTCTTTAAGTTCAGAAGCATTGTTTCTGAATTAACAATGTCACTCTCCATCCTAATGAAGAACTCAAACATATTATGGTCACTCTTGCCCAAGGGGGCACGTACAACAAGACTGCTAACTAACCCTTCCTCATTACTCAATACCCAGTCTAAAATAGCCTGCTCTCTCGTTGGTTCCTCTACATGTTGATTTAGATAACTATCCCGCATACATTCCAAGAAATCCTCTTCCTCAGCACCCCTTCCAATTTGATTCACCCAATCTATATGTATAGATTGGGTACTATATACAATAGTTAGTACCCTATAAATCAGCATTCCCATCCTCTGTTTTTATTAACCTTTATAAAATATGAGCAACAATGATCTCATGCAAATATCTATCTCACACTCTCTCTTTTACACACACATGCAAACATACATATAGTTCGTATTTTAGTATTCATGCATAGATGGCATTTTGAAGTTCGTTTGACACAAACACGGAGTATAGAAAGTGAAAATGGTATTACCATTAGCAATAAAAATAAGTTTCCTTTATATAACACTTTTAACATAATTATATGTTTGATGGCCTTCACAGGAGCTTATCAAACAATATTTGGCATTCAGTCTAAAGAGATATTGTGACAGGTGACTAAAAGCCCGACTAAGGAGCTTTCTGAAAGAGGAATGAAAATGTTAGAGAGGAAACACCAAAGCCTGTTGCCCAGGCGGCTGAAAGGTTGGAGCTTACAGCAATGCACAAGAGGTCAAAATTGGATATCTGAAGATTTGGAAAGGATGAGAATGCTGATCAGAGGGAAGAGGTAATATCTTGGAGAGAATAGGAAATGTGGTTGAGAATTTTAAACTGAGCCATTGCTGGGCTGGCACTGTTTAAAACAGAGTGGTCAGTAGTTTGGGGAAGATCATTCACAAACATAAATGCATTTCTTCAAAATGCTACGGTAATCTTAATCCCCAAATCATGAACAAATGTGTAGCATGCAGTCCAGATTCAATAGTTTTAAATATGCTAAAGTGAATGATATCAAACTCCTTTTCACATTATTCTAACCTCAAAGATGATGTTGCAGTGATTACTTTACCAAGGAAACATGAATCTGCAAAGAATGATGTGCAATTAAATGTCACTCACTGGATTTCTGGATATCTCTAATGCGCAAATGCATGAATGTAGGAAAACTCTGGTGATTTATTGCTTTGTTTTTAATTGAAGTCCTGTATGTGATAAGACATGGTTAGTATAACTTTTCATAAGTGGCATTTTTTTCTGTCACAAGAAATCAATCAATTCTCATTAAGCAGAATTGCCCACAAGATAATACATGTCACCCAATTAAGTCAGTGGGAACTCCTCTGCTAATGGAGGCACTTTATGGCCAAACAGGTCAGTTAGAAATTGCTTCAACAGTGCAATAATTTCACTCAATATTGAGAAAACCTAGAATAACTATAGCTGAAAGGTTTAAAATAACTTGACAGTGTTAATCAATGCAATGCATGAAGACAATTTAAGTAAACTGCTATTGCTCTTTCAATGCCAGTTTTGCAGAGCAAAACTATTATCTTTAAGATCTGATGGCTGTCAAGCCTTGGGGGTTTGAACCTTTAGTTTTTCTCAGTGTGAAGTACAGTCCAATTCAGCATCAAATCCGCTGGACATCTTGAACATAATGGTGGAGCAGACTCGATGGGCTGATTGGCCGAATTCTGTCCCTATATCTTATGGTCTAAAATTAAACAGGGTATTAAAAATGTATTTAGAGGAAACTCACAATCACATTCTGAGATCCTTCATCAGAATAGAACATATATTTTCTCCTTTCCCAATTCTGCTGAAGGATTAATACATTTGCTTTGCACAGATGCTGCCTAACCTGTTGTTTCCAAAATTGTCTGTTTTGTAACATATTGGTAGACTTTACTTTAGACTTTAGAGATACATCGCCCTTTGACCCACTGAGTCCGTGCCAACCAGCAATCCCTATAGACTGGCATTATCCTAGGGACCATTTACAATTTTACCGGCCAATTAACCTACAAACCTGTACGTCTTTGGAGTGTGGGAGTAACCGGAGAATGTACAAATTCCATATAGATAGCAACCCTAGTGAGCATCGAACCCGGGTCTCTGACGCTGGAAGCAGCAGCAGCTATACCGCCAAGCCACTGTGCCACCCTTGTTCTTGTTTGCTCTAGTCTTAATTTATTAAGTTTGTTTGCTCATTTCAGAATTTTATTTTATTTCATATTTGATACTAACTTAAAAAAAACCCTAATAACATTTAGTGATACAGATACAGTTTTCCACTGATATTATCCTTTATCTGAATACTGAAATTGATCATTTCTGATCAGATAGCTTACCTAGTTGCTGAAGTATCAAAAGGACACGGTAATGAAGAAGTCAGCTATTATCCAGCAGGGAGATTAGGGGTAGATTTTTACCCAGCCAGTCCGCAAAATTGTCTGGTGACTGACATGAAATGTCCTGATAGAGACAAATAAAATTATGAGAAGCTGAGAAAAGGTAGGCAGTCAGAACCTTTTTCCGAGGGTTAAAATATCAAAGAGTAGAGGGCATAGCATTAAGGTGAGAAGTTTCATGGTTTCAAGGTCAGTTTATTGTCACATGTACCAATTAAGGTACAGTGAAATTTGAATTGGGCAATGTTTGAAGGAGGTGTGCAGGGCATGTTTTTACGCAGAGGGTGGTAGGTGCCTGGAAAGTGCCAGCAGTGATGCTATTGCAGGCAGATACAATAATGGCATTTAAGAGGATTTAGATAGGCACATGGATATGCAGGGAGTGGAGGGATAAGGAGCACATGCAGGCAGAGGAGATAAGTTTAATTTAGCATCATGTTCGGCATAGATATTGTGGCTGAAGGGCCTGTTCTTTTGCTGTATCTTTCTACTTTCTATGTATTAGCTGTGTGGAGACCAATCTCTGCCTGTACATATACTGCCAGTGATGATGATAATTTATATTTACATTACTAAATACTGCAGCGTGCTTCAAATATTGCCGTCCAATCACCGAGAATTCCCTTCCGGTCCACACGACTTTATGATGTTGGAGGAAACTGGAGCAACAGGAGGAAAACCAGGAAGTTACAGGGAAGATGAGAAAAGTCCAAGTCAACCGGGGTTGTTTCTTTCGCTTTGAAGCAGGGACTCTCAAGGTACACCCTGGAATTGGGTTGGAATTAGTTTAAACGCCTATAATTTTTAAGAATCCCAGTTCTCCATCATGGTCTGGTTTGGCTCGGCCATCAAGTACGACACCTGGAGGCTGCAGCGAATCGTCTGATCAGCTGAGAAGGTTATTGGCTTCAACCTTCCCTCCATTGATGAACTGTACACTGCAAGGGCCAGGAAGCGAGTAGGCAAGATCATCTCTGACCCCTCTCACCCTGGCCACAAACTCTTTGAATCACTTCCCTCTGGAAGGCGACTCCGGACTGTCAAAGCTGGCACAGCCAGACATAAAAACAGTTTTTATCCACAAGTAGTTGCTCTACTCAACAGCCAAAAATCTGTAGCCTCCCTTTGATCTGGTATTTTGTTGGTGCACGTGCTTGATCAATGGTGTTTTATCATTAATGTTTTATTATTATTAATGTTTAGTGTTTTCTGCGTCATTCGTAACTGTCACTGTATGTCATGTTGTTACTTGTGGGCGGAGCACCAAGGCAAATTCCTTGTATGTGAATACTTGGCCAATAAACTTGCTTACTTACTTACCAAGTTCAAGTTCAAGTTCAAGTGAGTTTATTGTCATGTGTCCCTGATAGGACAATGACATTCTTGCTTTGCTTCAGCACAACAGAATATAGAAGGCATTGACTACAAAACAGATCAGTGTGTCCATATATCATTATATAAATATGTACACACATGAATAAAGTGCAAATAACAGATAATGGGCTATTAATGTTCAGAGTTTTGTCCGAGCCAAGTTTAATAGCCTGATGGCTGTGGGGAAATAGCTATTCCTGAACCTGGTCGTTGCAGTCTTCAGGCTCCTGTACCTTCTACCTGAAGGTAGCAGGGAGATGAGTGTGTGGCCAGGATGGTGTGGATCCATGATGATACTGCCAGCCTTTTTGAGGCAGCGACTGCGATAGATCCCCTCGATGGAAGGGAGGTCAGAGCCTATGATGGACTGGGCAGTGTTTACTACTCTTTGAAGTCTTTTCCTCTCCAGGGCGCTCAAGTTGCTGAACCAAGCCACGATGCCAGCATGCTCTCTACTGTGCACCTGTAGAAGTTAGAGAGAGTCCTCCTTGACAAACCGACTCTCCGTAATCTTATCAGGAAGTAGAGGCACTGATGTGCTTTCTTAATAGTAGCATCAGTGTTCTCGGACCAGGAAAGATCTTCAGAGATGTGCACGCCCAGGAATTTAAAGCTCTTGACCCTTTCAACCATCGACCCATTGATATAAACGGGACTGTGGGTCCCCATCCTACTCCTTCCAAAGTCCACAATCAGTTCCTTGGTTTTGCTGGTGTTGAGGGCCAGGTTATTGTGCTGGCACCATATGGACAGTTGCTCGATCTCTCTTCTGTACTCTGTACCAGTATTAAAGCTGTTATTCTAGAACACCTGTCCTTGAATGAACATCTGTCATTGGTGCAATGGAAAGAAGATGACTTCATTTACACTTCACACTGCCTCCACAAGGCTGTCAACATAATCAAATGTAAGTTTCACCCCTTCTTCTCCCTTCTCTCATCTCCAGGAAAGGCACACCTCCAGATCCAGGTACAGTTTCTTCCCTGCTGTTATCAGGCAACTGAACCATCGTACCAACAACTAGAGAGCAATGCTGAGCTACCATCTACCGCACCAGATACCCCCCAACTCTCTTTAATCGGACTTTACTGGACATTATCTTGCACTAATCGTTATTCCCTTTATTATGTATCTGTACACTGTGGATGGCTCGATTGTAATTATGTATAGTCTTTCCACTGTCTCTTTAGCACGCAACGAAAGCTTTTCACTGTTCCTCAGTCCACGTGACAATAAACTAATCTAAACTAGCATTTCACATGGTGATTCAGTTCCCACCAGCGCTTGTCCCGACACCTCCAGTCTAACGTAGAAACAAAGAACTGCAGATGCTAGTTTGCAAAAATAAAAAGACAAGTGCGGAAATAAATACACTGGGGGTCATGCAACATCTCTGGACAACGAGAAAAGGTGATGTTTCGGGTCTGGACCCTTCTTTTGCCTGCCTCTAATCTTCCAGTCAAACACTAGTCTCAGGAAACGGGCGATCTGAACTCACCCCAGGTCCTTTAAGAGCAATTGGGACGCGAACCAGCTGCGCAATGTTCTACTCTCGCACGCACTCCGCAGAACAGCCACTGGTAATGCACTTGGGATGTGGCAGAATGGTTGCAACAGGAATAACAGCAAACAAGTGCACCATTCATCACTCACAAGTGTAATGCGCCGTTTAAGTTAATTACCAAAGGAACGCAAGGTCAGAATATACCCAGCAAATTTTCTAACCGTTTATTCGCGCTGCCAGGAGAGAGCACAGCCATTATCATGGAGAATTGCCAATGCATTAAGCATTTCACCTCTCCCTCCTTACACACAAACACACATATTTAATTCCTGAACTCTGTACATTCATTGCACATAATAATAGGCGTTGTGTTTATATAGCGCTTGTAAAGTGACAACCCCCCCCCCCCCCCTCCTCTCCCCTCCATCCCCGGGGGCACAACCAGGCCATCAAATCAGTTGGAGCTTCCATGCATTCTGTGGGAGTTTTCATTTTGTAAATCTTGTCCCCTTAATTGATTCACTTTCACCACCTTTTTAATGATGTACCTCGAAGCTAAACTGCAGCTTGACTAAAATAATCCCAGCTCCTCAGCTGGGTAGAATTGATCGCGACCTGTTCAATTTACATTTTACCATTAGTGGATTTGGCGAGACGTTTGAACAATACTTGCGACGACCACATGGCAACGGCATTCAACGGCAACCGGTTACAGCTCATTTGTTATTCTGTGTGTGTATATATATATAGCACCATTATTTCCAAGGCACCCGCCACTGCGTTCCATCCGAGTACCATTCCAGCACAAAGTTACAATCAAACGTGGTATTCCTTACCTCATTTCAATCTACCAGGGAATTGACAATCCCAGGTAGCTGATGAAATTGGTAATATGGTCAACACTTTTTCAGTAGCATAACAAGACGCCAGATCAAAAACCATGAAAGCAAAGTTTGCTTGAGTTCATATGAAGGGTGACTAATCGGATGCCCCCATGTCAAATTGATCTCTGTCCAGCTTGACAAGGATAATTTATTTTGATGCAGGTTTTAAGATGGATCATGTAAGTATCGATGCTGTTGAAGGAAAGCAAAAATAATTCCACCAAGCCTCTGCTTTCACTTGGAACTGCAATCGAATTGGCATAAAACAGGCCAACACCTATAAATTCCCCCAATAAGTCATAGACTATTTTAACCTGGATATATTTCACTGTCCTTGGGTCTAGATACTTGAACTGCCTCGCCAACAGTGCCAGGGAAACACATTCACTATGGAAATGACAGTGATTCAAGAATTTAGCCCACCACCCTCTTCTCAAGGACAATTGGGGACAATCAATAAAGTTTGCTCTTGCTAGCCATGTTCAAACCTTACCAATAAACAGTAAAACAGAATATTTGACACGGTATCAGTTAGGCCATCTAGTTCTTGCCTAGATTAATGTCCCTGCAAATCTTCCCACCCTTCATCAAATCATTTTATTTGTGAATCCATCAACTCTCATCTCCCACATTTGTTTACTATTTAATTTTCCATTACAATGTTTCCCTTTAACTACTCTTATCATGTTAAAATTTCTCTCAGTGTCTGGATAAATAAATCACCCATATGATTTCTTGCTATCTACGATATAATGTTGGAAAAAAATACCACTATTAACTCAGCAGGCCAGGCAGTCTCTGTGGAGGGAAATGGATGGATGAGCTTTCAGATTGGGACTTCTTCAGACTGAAGTTGGCATCTAGTTTTGCGCTTTCCCTCAAGTCCACTATGTGAAAAGCTGTCAGAATCTTAAAGACTACAGTCTGATTTCCTTTTTCATGGCAAAAGTGACACTTCCAATTCAATCTTTCTTAATGGCTATAGCCACAGATTTCTGATATTCCGTTGTCCTACCATGATGCTGAACATCTGATAATATTAGATTTGATAAAGTAAAACATTGCTACTTTACCAGGCGATATCATTCTTTGCACCTCTCCTGGACTGCAACCTTGACGTGGAGAAGAGGCTTGTGTACTCCAGTGATCCTGAGAGCTATGTCGGATGGGGTTTCATATCCCTGTCAGGTTCAACCAAACCGAACAGGGGTGAGGAGGCTGACAAAGCAGTCCCTGGTTCTCCAGGTTGGGGGTTGGGTGTGGGGTTAACTACCCCACCCTGGAAAAAAGTGTGAGTTACAGAAACATTGATGAATGAAAACCAAATTACACACTTGGTTGAAGAAAGTGCCCCAGCAATGGGGAACATGACGCTTCCCAGCCAAACCAGCAAGGGCGCTGGAAAGCTGACACTCCTTCGGACGCCAAAGAAATCCATCCTTGTGGGGGCATGGAACATCCAAACCATGTTCCAGGCTGGCAAGGTCGCCACAATTGCCAACGAAATGGTGCGCTACAATCTCTTAGTCCTAGGCTTGGCTGAAACAAGATGGACACAGTCAGGGGAGATCAAATTGGTCAGCGGGTAGTCCATTATCTACTCCGGACAGGAAGAGGAGGGAACGAAGCATACAGAGGGAGTGGCCATCATGATGACGAAGGACACCCCCCCAGGAAACCTGCTACAAACATCACCTGGCAAGCCCTGAAATGGAACCCCCAAGGAAAAAGGAAAAGAGTTTGCCCCAGGAACAGCTGGAGAAGAGGTGTCCAGACAGAAATGTCTGAGAGTGGGCTCAACTGGGGAGATCTCAAAAGAACTGCCAACATCCGAGTGAGGTGGAGGACATTTGTCAATGGCCTATGCTCTATAGAGGAGCAAAGTGTTTAAGAAGTGAAGAAAATCATTCTTTGCACACACATGGAATGAGCATTGTTTTTATTCAAATTATAGTTCACTATGTTTTGCTCTATTTTTTCCAAAGGCTCTGCATCTAAATGATTTAGAGAAGCAGTTATGCCCCAAAGGTAACATTTTCCACATATCCTCAGAAGGAGATGGGTTTAAATTCTATGCCTGATATCTAAAATATGAATCCATCTGATGCCCCAGTACTAAGGGAATTTGGCAGTGTTAGAGGTGCGATCTGGTGTTTGAAACATTAATTCTTAGGTTAGACCCTCAGATTCATTGGTATTTTAGCCAAGATGGGAAAGTGTTTTTCCAGTCAATATTCATTGATGAATCAAAATGTCTAAAGTAGTGGGTTAAAGAGGGAAAGAAGGGAACCATAGGTTGTCAGCCTAACACTTGTTGATGGGAAAAATATGAAATCCATCTTAAGGAAGTAATAACAAGATGCTTAGAAAACCCTAACATGATTGAACAGTCAACATGGATCTATGAAAGGGAAATAATATTTGAAAAATGTATTAGACAGTATTTAATTGTAGGTTATTACTAAGGTTGATAAAAGAAAACTAATGGATGTAATGTATTTGGATTGCCAAATGACATTTAAAAATGTGTAATTTGAAAAAATTGCTCCACAACATAAATACCATAGTCTTGATGATAATATAATTCTTGCTTCTGCTTGTTAGCTAATTCTCCATCCATTATGGGTAAAGTATTGGTTATTCAGCAAAACCCATAGAATAGGAATAAAGGGTATATTTTAAGATTGACAAAATGCAAGCAATGGGGTGCCAAGGGATCAATGCCAGGGGATCAACAATTTATATTTTATATTGACTCAGATGAGGGGACTTGTATTTATGTCATTATGAATAAATATAATAATGAATAATATAATAATGAATATAATGTATAAATATGGATTGTTATTAGAACTCAATGAGTCTTTTGGGAATAAAAGCAGGTAAGTGAGTGGATGAAACAATGGGAAATTGAGAACAATATGGAGTCATGTGAGGTTATCCATTTTGGTAGGAAGAATATAAAAACAGAATTCTTAAATGCAGTGCAGCTATTGAATCTCGATACACTGCGATATTTGGGCACTCTTGTAGGGGAAATAGAATACTGAACAGAAATGTACAGCACAGGGACAAGCCCTTCATCCCACAGTGTCTGTGTCGAACATGATGCCAAAATAAACAAATCTCATCTGCCTGCACATGATCCATTCCACTCCATTCCTTACACATCCATGTGGCCATCTAAAAGCCTCTTAAGTGCCACTATCGTATGTGATACCACCACCACGTATGAAGTGTATTGCTGACAGCCATCACCATTTGTGTAAAAAACTTACAGTGCCTATCTTCTCCAAACATTACCCCTTTCATTTTATAGCTTTGTCCTCTAAGCTTTGAAGCTTCCATCGTGGGCTAAAAAAAAAAGCTATTCATTTGCCTTTCATAATTTTATATATTTTATCAGGTCTCTCCTCGGTCTCCGAAGCTCCAGAAAAAACGTTCCAAGTTTGTTCAGCCTCTCCTTATAGCTAATACCCTCACATCCAGGTAGCACTTTGTTAAAACTTCACTGCACCCTCTGCAAAGTCTCCACATCCTTCTTGTGATGGGATGGTAAGAAATGTGTACAATAATCCAAATAAGGCCTAACCAAAGTCCTACAAAGCTGCACTGTGGCTTCCTGACTTGTATATTCAATGCAGAAAGTTATCCTGTAGGTACAAGTAATGAATCAGGAAAATAAAAAGTGTACTTTAATCTATAGTAGGCAACTCTTGCTAGACCTATATTAGGCTTCAGTGATATCTCACCATGAATTGTGCACATTTTTGGTCCCTTTATTTAAGGAAAGATACATTTGATAGAATACAGAAAAGATTCATTGGCTTAAATAGTGGGTTGCCTTATGAGGAAAAGTAATGTTTATTCAACTTACATTCTCGGGGGTTTTGAAGAATAAGAAGTGACTTTATTTAAATGTGCAAATTCTGAGGGGGTTTGACAGGCTAAATATTGTGAGGATGCTTCCCAGAGTCAGAAATGTAAGACTGGGAATCTGGGGAGGGGGAAGGGGGTTAATCTCAGAATAAACAATGCCGAACATTTGTGCAAGACTTGCTGGATCTTCCAGTTGCTAACCATTCCCTTCCCATTCCCATATTGAACTTTCTGTCCTGGGCCTTTTCCACTGTCAGAATGAGACACAGCCAAACTGGAAGAATAGCACTTCTTGTTTTACTTGGGTAGTTTACAACCCATTGGTACAATTCTACAATGTCAGGTAACTAACCTACATACGCCCCCGCTCATTTTCTCCCTCCCCCCCCCCCATCTATTCCTTGTGCCCACCAGGATGTGCACCCATTTCTTCTTAAGTTTACGCCTTCCCCAACCCCCAACTATATTCCCTCATATAGACAATAGACAATAGACAACAGGTGCAGGAGTAGGCCATTTGGCCCTTCGAGCCAGCAATGTGATCATGGCTGATCATCCCCAATCAGTACCCCAATCAGTACTCTTCTGGCTTCACGTTTCTCATCTCTTTTTTGTTTATTTTTTGTTTATTTTCATCTCTGGCCTTTGTCCAACCATCTGCCAATCAAGAATAAAAACCCTCATCTGTATCCACCTATCACTTGCCAGGCTTTTCCCTCCCCTACATAGAAACATAGAAATATTGAAAAATATTTGCAGAAGCCAGTACCACCATTCAATGATTATGGCTGATCATATAAAACCAGTACCCCGTTCCTGCTTTTCCCCCATATCCCTTGATTCCTTTAGCCCTAAGTGGTAAATCTAACTCTCTCCTGAAAACATCCAGTGAATTGGCCTCCACTGCTGTGGCAGAAAATTCCACAGATTCACAACTCTCTGGGTGAAGATGTTTTTCCTCATCTCAGTCCTAAATGGCTTCCCCTTATTCTTAAACTGTGACACTTGGTTCTGGACTCCCCTAACATCGGGAACATTTTTCCTGCATCTAGCCTGTCCAAGCCTTTAAGAATTTTATATGTTTCCATAAGATCCCCTCTCATCTCTAAATTCCAGTGAATACAAACCCAGTCGACCCATTCTTTCACCATATATCAGTCCTGCCATCCCGGGAATTAACCTGTTGAACTACTCTCTCAATACCAATAATGTCCTTCCTCAAATTAGGAGACCAAAATTGCTCACAATACTCCAGGTGCAGTCTCACCAGGGCCCTGGGCAACTGCATTAGGACCTCCTTGCTTTTAAACTCAAATCCTCTCGCAATGAAGGCCAACATGCCATTAGCTTTCTTCACTGCCTGCTGTACCTGCATGCTTCCTTTCAGTGACTGATGTACAGCTACACCCAGGTCTCGTTGCACCTCCCCTTTTCCTAATGTGACACCATTCAGATAATAATCTGCCTTCCTGTTCTTGCCACCAAAGTGGATAACCTCACATTTTTATCCACATTATAATGCATTTGCCATGCATCTGCCCACTCATCCAACCTATCCAAGTCAACCTGAAGCATCATAGCATCCTCATCGCAGCTCACACTGCCACCCAGCTTTGTGTCACCCGCAAACTTGGAGATGTCACATTTATTTCCTCGTCTATATCGTTAATATATATTGTAAATAACTGGGGTCCCAGCACCGAGACTTGCGGCACCCCACTAGTCACTGCCTGCCATTCTGAAATACTGCCATACTCTTTGCTTCCTGTCTGCCAACCAGTTCTCTAATCATGTAAATACCCTACCCCCAATACCATGTGCTCTAATTTTGCAAACTAATCTCTTGTTTGACCTTGTCAAAGGCTTTATGCAAGTCCAGATACACCACATCCATTGGCTCTCCCTTATCCATTCTACTTGTTACATACTCAGAAAATTCCAGAAGATTGGTCAAGCATCATTTCCCATTCATAAATCTATGCTGACTTTGACCGATCCTGTCACTGCTTTCCAAATGTACTGCTTTAACATCTTTAACAATCGACTCAAGCATCTTCCCCACTACAGATGTAAGACTAACTGGTCTATAATTCCCCGTTTTCTCTCTCCCTCCTTTCTTAAAAAGTGGGGTTACATTGGCTACCCTCCAGTCCACAGGAACTGATCCAGAGTCGAGAGGACATTGGAAAAGGATCACCATTGCATCCACGATTTCTAGGGCCACCTCCTTGAGTACCGTGGGATGCAGACCATCAGGCCCTGGGGATCTATCTGCCTTCAGTCCCAACAGTTTACCTAACACTATTTCCTGACTGATGTGGATTCCCTTCAGTTCATCCCTCCTACTAGATCCCCGGTTCCCTAGTATTTTCTCTCCCCCCCCCCCCCCCCCCCACACACACAATGACTGAAAAAAGGTCATAACCTGAAACGTTGCCTACCCACGTTTTCCAGAGATGCTGCCAGACCCGCATCACTGTCTATATCTTTTGTTTCCCTTTCCCCTAACTCTCAATCTGAAGAAGGGTCTCGACCTGAAACGTCACCTATTCCTTTTCTCCAGAGATGCTGTCTGACCTGCTGAATTACTCCAGCTTTTTGTTTCTATCTTGTGGTGGGTTTTTTCTCTCATCCCAATTGTCTAGGATATTTAGAATTGACTGAACTAAACAGCTCTTCAGTGTTTACGTTTTGGGAGTGCATTGAAGCAGAAATTCTCTTTTTTTTAAACTCACTCACAGTGGATTTTGCTCCATGTTGCCTTATTAATGATAGCTCTTATTGAACAAAAATAACTTAAATTGGGTTTAAAGGCCTGGATTCAGATACTCGCTTTAAAGGCCCAAGTGAGTCTTTATCCAATGGCTGAATTTGCAGGTTAAATTTGCAATCTGACTTTTCCATAATGCCACATCCAAGTGAAATCTTACACTGCGGAGGTCCATTTTGGCATGTGTTTGGCAACTGGGAAGGGAGACAGTCTAATAGGAAGCTTTTTACTGCCACGTTTATTTATTCATTCCTCCCCCTTCTAAGTTGTATTTAAAGGGAAAGTCAAAAAACTAATTGTTGGAGCAGCCAAATCCCCCAAAAATTGACACGAGGGAACGTGATGTGAATTGCAAAGACGTTACATTTGTGCAGTTTAGTGTATTGGAGATTGGTTCTACACCGCGCCGGGTGCATACTCTCAAGATGATTTAAAATTAGGACATTTTCAAAATAAATTACTGCAAGGAGCTTGGAACATAGATCTCCGTGAATAATGGTAAATGTTACAAACAACTGAACAGTTAGATCCTGCCTGCACTGATTCCGGTCCAAAGATCCCGGTCAGTTCCGTGCGCCGACAGAGACATGATTTCTATTCCATTTTCAAAGGCAGGAAATTACTGCGTCTGTGTACGTTTACGATAGACAGTTCATAGATATCTTTTAAATCAGTGAATAAATTCAGCAGTAAAACGCGAAGGCGGGGGAAGAAACCATCGAACAGAACGCATTGCCAGTAGGAAGTGCATAATCCGGCTCTACTATTGTGGTCAGTTTTCGACCTCCAATTTAAATACTGTACACGGAAAAGGAGAGAGAGAGAGAGAGAGAGAGAGAGAGAGAGAGAGAGAGAGAGAGAGAGAGAGAGAGAGAGCAGAGACAGAGAGAGAGAGGGAGAGGGGAGGGAGGGGGGCTATAAAGGCAATATAACGTGAATGCCCAGACACCACTTAGAGACCAGATAACGACGGAATCTGTCACTACTTAGGAATTTGTGCAGGAAGGAACTGCAGATGTTGGTTTACAATTGCATGTTTTATCGCGCTTGTTTTAAATTGCGATAGAAATTTAGCCATAGATAAGGTCGGCAAGACCACACTAGACGTGCTTGTGATAGAATTTACGAGGCCATATCCAATTACTCAAGATATCACCAGCCAGCCGTCAGAGAGAAACAAAATCTATTAATTGCATTTGATTTATATTGACTGTGTCACGGTTATAAAGCAAATGTTTCATAAGGGAAGGCATTGGTTAAGTGAAAACTGCACAGCACGGCAATTTAAAGGAAAAAAACTAGCGACTACAGCGCGGACGGGTTTAAAGTTACTCCATGCGTCTGATCTGGAGTATGTCCGGTCCCCCCCCCCCCCACCCCCCCCCAAATGCCACAATCACCACCACTGTTGCTGAAGACATAATCTGTGTTTTGACACCTTTATGAGCAAACAGCCTGTCAATCTCTCCTGTGCACTCTTAATGAAGAACGGTGCAAAGGTTGTAAATCAGATCACATCTTCAAGATTTCCACGGCCGCCCTGGAAAGCCTCAATACTCATAGCAACTGGTGGATTGAAATAATAAAGGGGAAACGATGCAATGGAGGGTGGGGTCCATATGGAACAATGCAGAGGGCGAGAAATCAACTGTCTCGATAAACAGAATATGGGGAAATGTGTTGAGTGATACAGCTAAAGCTAAATTTGATTGCAATGAAACAGGTTGATTGGTAAGATTACTCTCATGTTGCTATCCTTCAATTATTCTCTTTCCCACTTAATTAAGCTTGAAGTCAAGACATTTAGAGTTTTTTTTAAAGGCAGGACTTTCATGTTTGGACAAAAGCATTATTTATTGAGATTTAGAATTGATTTATTTGATTTGATTTTTAAGGATTGTTCAGAATAGTAGCAGGAAAATAAAAATAACTTTCTTCTTTTCACAATGTGCTTGATACCTCGAGTGTCAAGAGTGTTTAATTGTTATTTGTACTGGCAACGGAACAATTACATTCTTACTTGCAGCATTAACAGGTCTGGAAACTCAATACACGCAAATTCTATATAATAAAAAATCAGTAGATTAATAACCGTAATGTTATAAACTGAAGTTGGTACTGCAACCACATCTGTTGGTAATGCAACCAAGTCTCCCGACCTGAAACGTTACCAACTCCCTTTTCTCCAGAGATGCTGCCTGACCCGCTGAGTTACTCCAGCACTTTGTGTCTACCTTCGTGCAACCAAAGACACAGTCCATTGAAGTTCATAGTTGCTGATTTTCGTGTCCTGTAGTGTTCAAGAGCCTGGTGGTTGTTGAGAAGAAGCCATTCTTGAACCTGCTGGTCACAGTTTTCAGACTTTCAGCCTTCTTCCCAGTGATAAGAGTGAGACGAGAGTGTGGCCAGGATGGTGTGGGTCTTTGATGATATTGATTGCCTTTTCAGAGATATTGCCGCCTATAGATCCCTTCAATGGTGGGGAGGTCAGTACCTGTGATAGACTGGGCAGTGTCTACCAATCTCTATAATCTCCATCATAGGACTTGAGTTTCCAAAACAGGCTGAAACAGATGAGTACTTGGGATGGACCCATGGTAAATGCTCAGTTAAAAGCACAAAGCAAGTTATGCATATTTAGTTGAGATAAAAGAAGATATGTAATACTATAATATCTTGTGTGGTCACATAAGATCCAATCGCTGAAGTGAATATATTGTCATTCCTTAACATATGGGATTGTAACTTTGAGTGTTGAAATATTGTGGACTCCAGATGCAATGCAGCAACTGTGAACCTAATGTTAATATTGCACAATAATGATGCACAAGTAGAGATGTCGTTCTTTACTTGCTGTAGAAACTGAGGCCAATTCTAACTTTGTAAGTAGTTGTAAAAGCTTGCTAAACTATCTAAATAAAAGTAAAACATGTATCCACCAGACAACTCCCTTAAAAAGCAAATTTTGTCATTATCTCATGTCTTCGTAGACTTTTGCACATTACCATCAAATTTAATGAGTTTATTATGAAACCCTTTGAATTAACCTGTAGTTATAAAATGTGTTGTTTTTGCAAATACATATCATCTGTTGCAATGGCTACAGTACAGTTTTCAACTAGGTTTTGGCCTGAAATTATTTCTCTGGTTTGTTCGACATGGATGCTGCTTGCCCTGATGAATGTTTGCATTCATCATTTTGTTTTTATGAACTGGTTCCTTTTAGAATCAACCCATCTGTGCAAAAAACAAAAACATTACAGTTGTTCAATTATTTTGTCCAGCACACCATTCGGGGTGGCAGGGTGGTGCAGTGGTAGAGTTGCTGCCTTACACGCCAGAGACTTGGGTTTGAACCTGACTACGGGTGTTGTCTGTACAGAATTTTATGTTCTCCCCTTGACCGCATGGGTTTTCCACATGGGTTTCTCCCACACTCCAAAGACGTACAGGTTAATTGGCTTCGGTAAAAATTGTAAATTGTCCCTAGTGTGGGAATAGTGCTAGTGTACAGGGATCACTGGTCAGCGCGGGCTTCAGGGTCTGTTGCTGCGCTATATCACTAAACTAAACACCAGTACCACTGCTTGTTCCAAGTCAGCAGCACCAATTTGATTTCTTGCCATTTTTCAGCATTCTTTCCTATTATTTACATACTAACATTTATCTAATAAGTAACCCGTAACACTTATCCTTAAGAGTTTCTGCATCAGCTGGTAAATGTTGGGTGGGAAATACCATGCTGTAGTACATTGAACCAAATCACCCTGTTGGTGATAATCCTGAGTAAATTCCCATATTACTGGTTCAACAATCAATGCTAACAATCTTTAAATATCTTGAAAACCAGTCTTCAAATTATTTTTACTTCCTATGTACCACTTTACCTTATGTACATTCAGAGAGCCTTGCTTCTGGTCACCCAGACCTAACTGTTTATAAAGAATACAGGTGACAATGAATGAGAATGTCAATATACTCAGTACATTTTAAATAATCTTGGTAATTTCCACATCTGTCTAAGGAATCCAAGGAACACCCTGAATATTTTCTAGGTAAGCTTTGGGACTCATTTTGACTTATAACCCAATTTTAGGGCGCGTATATTTCTGCTTTAAGCACTAGGATCCAAAAATACTCAAAAAATCCATCTGATTATTTTACCACCAATGAATACCTGTGATGACAATTAACTGGATCCATTTGTACACCTGCAGTGGGCCAGTAAAGTATGTTTCAATGATATATAACTGTAACCTAAGTGGAATGTACTATATAATTGCAAGTTTGTTTTTCGTTATTGTAGATAAAACTTGGTCTTTTATGTTCTGTAAAAACTTTTAAAGCCGTTTCCAATACGAAGAATAATACTATAATCTATATGGAGCATAAAACAATAGTGCATCAAGATTCCCGTAGTGCCAATATGGTACTTGTTTGTATTCATTGTTGCTATCTAGCATTGTGAATGTAATAATGTCTTCTCTTGATAAATTCGATTTATTTTCATTTAAAAGTTCAATAACTTAAATGAACCAATATATATAATTACAGATATGTTGGTTTAATCTTAAAATTGGATTATCTGATAATTTAAACAAATCAGCCATGAATTTAGCATTTAACTATGCATGAATCTTGCATATCCACATTCTTGCTGCTGTACCTCATCTCTGGTTTAAACATAACAATTAATCAATAATAGAATGCCTCACAATAATAGAAAGATTTCTGATCACCAGGGGCGCCGGGGAGATGGCAGCCCTGCCGGCAGTCTGGTCATTTTTTTCTTTCATTTTGTTATTTTTTAGTGCGTTAAAAGTTTGTTTTAACGTTCTTCGGTATGTTTTATGTGAGGGGAGTGGGGAGGGGATCGGGGGAAACTTATTTTCAAGTTCCTACCTTCCTGGAGATGTGATCAATTTTCGGAACACATTCTCCGGGCTCTGCGGCCTACCATCGCTGGAGCTGGAAGCCTCTTTGGACTGTCGTGAGCCCCACCGTGGGGCGCGGACTTAACATCGGAGCGGATCCCTTGCCTGGGATCGCTCCCACTGCGACCACCGTGGACTTACCATCAAGGGCTCGCAGTCTTGGGAGAAGCTTGTCGGGATCTCCAACGCCGCAGAAGGTTCGACCAGCCCCGACGCGAGGTTCGATCGTCCGGCGCAGGGGAGCTGACAACCCCCCGATGCAGGAGCTGAATGCCTCGACGCGGAGGGCCTGAACGCCGCCGGCTACGGGAGTCAAGACTGTCCCGTCAATGGAGGGCTCGAGGCCCCCGACCGAGGAAGAACAAAAGGAAGGGCTTGAACTTTATTTCGCCTTCCATCACAGTGAGGAATGTGTAGAAGTCACTGTGGTGGATGTTCATGTTAAAATGTGTTTTTTGACTGATTGTTGCTTTTAATTGTATGACTGACCTGGCCAATGAAATTCCTCGTATATTGCAAAACATACTTGGCGAATCAAGTGTGATTCTGATTCTGATTCTGATTCTGATTCTGATTCTGATTCTGATAATAAAAATGTGTGCTATCCACATGTGCCGAGTGTTCTTGGTTTTCTTCCCCCACTCACACAGAGGTTCTAGGTTTGGGAGGTGCTGTCAAAGAAACACTGTTGAGTTACTGTGATGTAGATATTATGTTCTGTAATTACGTTGTCCATGTCAAAGTGGAAATTAAAGTTTAGTGTTGTGGATAAGTCATCAATTGGGCTACTTTGCTGTGTAGGTTTGTTGAATTTCTTAAAAGGGCGTTAGGGGGTTGGGGATGATACCTTAATAGAGGATGGTACTGAATTCAGTGATAATGCCATTGCATTTCACAGTTAGTAATTGACCATTATTTGCTGTGTTGATAGTCCCGCAATTATGCAATATGGTTGTTACTTTCCACTCAGCAGGCTATCTCTGAATGTTATCCAGTTTTCATACAACCAGGATTGTTTCATTTGTGTAAATTGCAATTACAACCATCAATGCATATTCCCACCTGACCTTAAAATAAAGGGAAGATCATTGATTTCACCATTGAAAATAAATGGTGGGGGTCGGGGGGTGGTGGGGTCTGGGGGTGTTGAGGGGATGGTGGGGGTAGGGGAGGGGATGTGTGTAGGATGGGGGAGGGGTGTGTGTGGTAGATGGGAGGGGTGTGGGGGAGGGGAGGGTGTGGGGTGGCGGAGGGGAGCATGGGGGAGGGAAGCGTGGGGGAGGGGAGCGTGGGGGAGGGGAGCGTGGGGGAGGGGAACATGGGGAAGGGGAGCGTGGGGTAGGGGGGTGTAGGGGGGTTGCAGTGGGGGTGGACACTCACGGCTTTCTGGACACTCACTCATGGCTTTCTGGACACTCACTTACGGTTTTCTGGACACTCACTCACTGACTCACGGCTTTCTGGATTCACTCACGGCTTTCTGGAGGGGGTGCAGGGGAGCAGGGGGTGCAGGGGAGGAGGGGTGTAGGGGAAGGGGGGTGTAGGGGAGGGGTGGGTGTAGGGGAAGGGGCGTAGGTCAAGGGGGTGTAGGGCAGGGAGGGTGTAGGGCAGGGAGGGTGTAGGGGAGGGTGTAGGGGAGGGTGTAGGGGAGGGTGTTGAGTGATGACCATATAATAACAGAAGCCTTACACCATGGTAAAGATCCAAAGACTTTATTAACTACATAGCAAGCATGATTTCACACTTGCATGTTTCACTTACACTGGGGGAAATCAAGCAAGCAGTGATTACTGAAAAGCTAGTGGGTGTAACTACAAAAGCATGACTCATAATATGAGTGACACCAATGTACAGAGGGGGAGCAGGGGAGGGGTTTGTGGGGGTAGGGGAGGAGGTGTGGTGTGGGGGGTGGGGGGAAGGGGGACGGAATGGGGGAGAGGTAAAAGCGGGGGTGGGTGTGTGGGGGAGGGGGGGGTGTGGGGAGGAGGGGGGAGGGGGGGAAGGGGGGGAGGGGGAAGGGGGAGGAGGGGGGTGTGTTGTGGGGGATATGGGGAGGAGGGACTCAACTCTGCCGCTACCGGCCGTGGCATCACACAGCACCTGACTCCACACAGCAGCTTACCCGACTCCACACAGTGGATTTCCTGACCACACAGAGGCTTTCCCGACTCCACACAGCGGCTTTCCCGACTCCACACAGCGGCTTACCCGACTCCACACCGGCTTCCCCGACTCCACACAGTGGCTTTCCCGACTCCACGCAGCGGCTTTTCCGACTCCACGCAGCGGCTTTCCCGACTCCACGCAGCGGCTTTCCCGACTCCACACAACAGGCTTTCCCGGCTCCACACAGCGGCTTTCCCGACTCCACACAGCGGCTTTCCCGACTCCACACAGCGGCTTTCCCGACTCCACACAGCGTATTTCCCGACTCCACTCTTGTGGACTCAATCAGCATGGCTTGTTTACTCAGCCCCGCCTCCAGGGTTTTATTCTCCAGCGGGTGCCTGAAGGGGCGTTATCTTCATGGTGAATGACAGGTGAGAAGACCAATCTGCTGATCTCACAATATTTAAACCTTCATAACTTTTCTCATATTTCACAGATCGGAACAAAACTTGGTGAATTGGAGCAGAAGAGAACGGTGAGGAAGGTGGCGAAAAATCCTAGCGATGTAGGGTAGCGTTTGTGCGTAAATTTAATTACAACGCAGACCGGAAGTAGTCAAGATGAGAATTTTAGTAATAGTATAGAAGATAGATAGATAGATAGAAGATAGATGCCATTCCCAGGAAACATTCCATTCAGTCTGTCAGGCGATAGTGAAGGTGTTGCTTTTGAATAGCTTAGCTTGATGCATGGCAAATTCTGGAGCACTTATCTTGAACATTACAGCTGGGGTAATGTTGTGTCCCACCACATCTGGTTTATAACAAAAAAATCAGTTAAATTTTGATTTAACATGGAGTGAATTAATAAATGGCAACAGTAATTGCAGAAATATTTGAAGTGTGGCAAAAAAGAATATCAACTGAATAATTGTGGAAACATAAAATCCTTATAGTATACAAGAATTCCATTTGTATCTAGAACTTTTCCCCATCATTTTAGTCACATTCACATTTCTTCTGCTTCTGCTTGCTGCTGCACAACCACCAACAGCTGGGCTATCTCGTCTCCCCTGAGCATCAGACACATATAATGTAAGTATTGATGGCAATAACCACTTCAGCTTTGGCTTTTGCAATTACATGTTGGACTTTACAATCATCAAGCATAGAAATACCTTTGGAGCTTTCTCACCATGTTAGTTGTTCTATTATCCAATGCCGAGCTTTTCTATTATCCAATGCAGAGCTTTGATCTGGACCAATTGCTGAAAGAATTGCTTAATTATGACAACATTTGCTTCTGCCACTGAAAAGTCCTTTAAGATCGCACCTGAGACATTTTGCATGAGGCTGAACTTCAATGTTGATTGAAAGATGCAGCTGAAAACAGATCCTTTGGCACACTGAGTCAGCGCTGACCATCGATCATTGTTTATACTAGTTCTTTGTTATCCCACTTTCATATTCACTCTATCTACACTAGGGGCAATTTACAGAGGCCAATTAAACTACAAGTCCGCATAGCTTTGAGATGTCGGAGTAAATTGAAGCACCCAGAGGAAGCCTACAGTCACAGGGTGTAGATGAGATATGCATGTGCCTTTAACATAGTGACCTCACACCCACTAACCACTCCCCATATCACAAGTATAACTACAACCTCCACACCCACAGATCGCCCTCTAGTTCCTGTGACAGACCACGTACAGCTAGTGCAATGTATAATGTCCAGTATTAATAAAGATAGTAAAGTAAAGATGTCTCGATATCAATCCTTTACATGGTGTCAAATAACGTACCTTGCGCCTCCCGTTTATCGGTTTATCATTTAATTTTGACATTCTTAAGTCTAAACTGATCAGCACACCCACGCTCAAGTTCTTTGACCTGCGGCATCCCATTGTCCTCACCTGCGACGCCTCTCAATTCGGACTCGGTGCCGCCTGCCTCCAGGTCCATGACGGCCTGCAGATGCCTGTCTCATTCGCGTCCCGCACCATGACCGCCACCGAACAGCACTACGCGCAGATTGAGAAGGAGCTACTGGCCGTGCTGTTTGCCTGCTCCAAATTCCGGGACTACATCGTGGGCAACACTTTCACCGTTGAAACTGACCATCAACCACTTGTTACCATCCTCAACAAACCGATCCATGTGGCCTCATCACGTCTGCAGCGCATGCTGCTGCAGCTCCAGCGTTTCACGTTCACGGTGGTTTATCGTAAGGGGAAGGACATGTTCGTAGCCGACACGTTGTCTCGCGCCCCGCTGACGTCCACTGCTCGCCACCAATACGAAACGTCCGAGTTACTAGTACTACGATTGAACTTCGTCCCCACGCCACAGATGAAATCCCTGGTTGAACACACTACCAACGACCCTGCCCTGCAACAACTGTCTGCCGTCATCCGGCAGGGCTGGCCTGACCGTCGCTCGGCACTGCCGGCTGGAGCCGTGCCCTACTTCCTGATTCGGGACGAGCTCGTATTGCACGATGGCGTGGTGGTGAAGGGTCACAAAGTGGTCGTGCCCGCGGCGTTGCACGACCACTATTTTCAGGTCGCACACCGCGGTCACACTGGGGCCGAAGCCACTTTGTCTCTCGCCAAGGCACAGTTCTATTGGCCGGATATGGCAAAATACATCCGGGAGAGGGTCTCATCGTGTTCCACCTGGAACAGCCGCGCCCCCCATCAGCAGCGTCAGCCGCTTCTACAGCAGCCCGCGCCCGGACTGCCCTGGATGGCGCTCGCCACAGACATTTTCGAGTGGCGGGGCAAACATTTCCTGGTACTCGTTGACTTCTACTCCAGCTGGTTTGCGGTTGACCGGCTGCCTTCCGTGACCTCTTCGGCCGTCATCGACAGGTTGGACCCTCACTTTAGCACTTTTGGCCCCCCGGCAAGCCTGCAGTCGGACAATGGGAGCCAGTTCACGAGCTCCGAGTTTAAAGCGTTCGCTTCCAGATGGAACTTTCGCCATTTCACAAGCAGCCCGGAGTACCCGCAAAGCAACGGTTTGGCCGAGCGCGCGGTCCGCAGTGCTAAGCACCTGTTGGAACAGTGTGGTGGCATTAACTCCGACTTCCACCTGGCCCTCCTCAGCCTTCGGAACATCTCTCGCGACCCTGCCATGGGTTCACCTGCTCAGCGGCTCCTGTCTCGCGCTACCAGGCTCCCACTCCCGGTGGCCCAGCGATCCCTCATACCCTCGGTCCTTCCACCTGCGGCGGTTCAGAAACGGATTGCCTTCAGGCAAGACGTCCAAAAGCGGTCCCATGACAGGTCCTGCCACCCGCTGCCGCCCCTCTTCCCCGGTCAAGTAGTCCGTATGCAGACCACTCCCGGTCACTCCAAGCTCGCTACTGTCGTCGGCTCTGCGGGGTCGCCCAGGTCCTATTTCGTCGACTACGCTGGGACCATTTACCGCCGGTCTCGCCAGCACCTTCGGCTCGTCCACGAGCCGCGTCCTCCTCCCGCCGATCCCTTTGCTCCCCCGCTGCCTGTTTCCCGTCCGGCCGTTGCCCTGCCCGTGATTCCCTGCATGCCTCGCTCTGCTCCTCCTTCGCCCCCTCCGCTCCAACACACTCCGACTAGTCCTCGCACGCCTCCCCGCGCTCTCCCCGGTCCCGGCCCCGCATCTCCTCCGGTTTCGGTGCCGCGATCTCTTCCGTTTCCTCCCGTTTCTCCCTTTCAGGTTCGTCTGTCCCCGCTGGTGCCTCTTCCTCCTCCAGGAAGGGTGGATGGCGAGACGCGAACCCGGGCGGGACGTCTGGTCAAACCGCCTGACCGCTATGGCGATGTTGCCTAGCTATCCTAGCACATGAGCCGTGGTCACCATGTCACCTTTGTATTTGCCTGTCGTTTCGGGGAGGAAGGATGTAGATGAGATATGCATGTGCCTTTAACATAGTGACCTCACACCCACTAACCACTCCCCATATCACAAGTATAACTACAACCTCCACACCCACAGATCGCCCTCTAGTTCCTGTGACAGACCACGTACAGCTAGTGCAATGTATAATGTCCAGTATTAATAAAGATAGTAAAGTAAAGATGTCTCGATATCAATCCTTTACACAGGGGAAATGTTCAATCTCCACAGAGACAGCACCCAGTCACGATCGAACCCCTGGTTTGTGGTGCTTTGAGGCAGCTGTTCTACAAATTGCACTATTGTGCTGCCCTATGATCCAAATCTGTTACGTTGTGCTCTACTGTAAACAGGTTATAATCTACTGGTAATTCATCTGAGTCTTATGTGTTCCTAAATTAGGGTTGACTTCCACTGATGTTAAACAAGGCAGTATGAGAAAAAGTCAAGCCAAAAGTTCCAAATGATAATGGAATTGAACTCTGCAGCCAGTAACATTTTATTGTTGCCTCAATTTAAACTGCATTTATTTTTTAAATCTATACTATTTAGGTACTCATGACCATGATGAGTGTCTTTAGTGTGAATAGAGAACTTTGTCTCTACTTGCACTTTGCAGTTGCCACTCAATGCTACACCTGCCAGATACAACTGGAATCGATGATGTCTGAAGTTAAAATCACAAATTATTTTGGAGACAAAAGAGACTGCAGATCTGGAATCTAGAGCAAAAAAATAAACTGCTGGAGACACTCAGGGGTTCAGGCAGTATCCGTGGAAGGAAATCGACAGACATGTTTCGCATCTGAAAAAGGGTCCCAACCCGAAAGAGTATCTGTCTATGTCCTTCCACAGATGCTGTCTGACCTGCCTGAATTCCTCCAACAGTTTTGTTTCAACAGTTTGTGTTGGTTCTCCCATATTGCAAGACCTTTAAGATGAAGTTGAAGTCACCTTTTCAGTGTATTTACCTTCACTGTCCTTTGTGCATCTCTTAAGTGGCATTCAACAGAAGTACCAATTCTTTAGATGAAGGAGAGTGGATGATGACATCTTCAAGGTTGTTTCTTTGCCCACACTTGATTTGATTCTATTCATGGGATCTGCATTCAATGGTCCTTCAGACTGCATATGATTCCACCAACACTACCACTGAACCTGGAAGCAAGATAGGATTACCAATCTAGTATCATAGTTCCAGCCTTCCAATTCATAGTAATTTCCATATCATACTAATTTTAAATGGATGTGCAGAATAACTGCATCAGAAAATAGAATATAATGATGAAACTCTTTAAACCCATGTTCTCATTAATAGAATTTGCTCATGAAAAAAACCCAGATTAAGTACATTATTGCATTAGCTGCAGATATTTAGTCCTCCTATTCTGTTTATTGTGAGTGCCTCAACTTAAACTGACATGTTTCGGGATGTCTGGACCAGTACTAGTTTAAAATAATAAATATCAAATACCATAGCTTCGAGCTTGTATTCTGGTACATTCTCCTTATTTTCTTCTTGTACCTTCATGAGTAATATCGGAAAGTATATTTATGCTCGTTTCTGTACTCAGATTTTACTTAGCACATGAAATATCATGTGTTACTACCACTTTTCTTTTGTTTTAACGAGAACACTACAGTCATTGCAATAGTATAATTATAATCAAACTCTGGATACATGGCAGTCCTCATTGTTAATAAAGCTACATCTTCCATAAACTCAAGAGTGCCTTTGAGAACAATTATTATTTTAAGAGTATCGATGGTATTCATGGCAATATATTTTCTTTAGCCAGTTTTATTTTAAATCACTGCAATTTATATTATAGTCGATTGCTGAAGACCTCCCTGAAGAGCTACCATGTTGACAAAGGAATTCTTCACATGTGTACATGCTGAACTTACTTTAATGGATAACATTATAAGGGTAGGTCTGGCATTTCACTCCTTTTCTGACATTACAAAATTATATTAATTAATGCATTTTCATGTTCATAGAATGTAAACATTAAATAGCAGAGGAACAGATCCTTCAGCCCACAATGTCCATGCCAAACATGATGCAAAGATAAACTAATCTCATCTGCCTGCACATGATCCATATCCCTCCATACCCTAATATCAATGTGCCTATCTAAAAGCCTCTTAAAAGCCTCTTAATCATTGCTATCATATTGACTCCACCTCTACCCCTGGAAGCACATTGCAGGCATCCACCACCTTCTCTGCACGTCTCCTTTAGATTTTGCCCCTCTAATCGGAAGTGGCCGATTCGGAACTCCAAGCCGCTGAGAGTGTTCTTCCGACGCCGGAGTTCCATCATTCCGGCGAGAGGCGCTGAAACATCGGGCTGCTGTTTGCGGCAACTGCGGAGACCTCAATAGGCCCCGACCACGGGTGAACATAGAGGAAGTGGACTGAACTTTGTTGCCTTCCCTCACAGTAGGAAACGTTGATTCCGCTGTGGGGGGATGTTTTTTATGTTTAATGTTAAATCCTATAGTGTTGTGATTATCTTATTTGTGTGCTGCATGGTAACTCAAATTTCACTGCACCAATTGGTGTATGTGACAATAAATGTCCTTAACCTTTAAGCAATGCCTGCTAGTCGTTGACATTTCCAACCTGGGATAAAGGTTCTGACTGTCTTTCTCAACCTCCGGCATTCTAGAGAAAACAATCCAAGTTTGTTCAACTACTCCTTGTAACTAACACTCCCTAATCCAGTCAGCTCTCTGGTAAACATCTTCAGCACCCTCTCCATATCCTGCTTGTAATGCAGCTATCAGAACTGTGCACAGTATTCCAAATGTGGCCTTTTCCAAATGCGGTCTAACCAAAGTCTGTAGAGTTGCATCATGAGTTCCTGACCCTTATACTCTGCACCTGTCAATAAAGGTGAGCATACCATATGCCTTATTTGACACTCTATTGGCTTGTGTTGCCTCTTTCAGAGAACTATGACCTGGACACCATGTTGGAATTAACAATAAACAGAAGTTGAAATCGATAGCATAATTCTTCTCAGTGCTCAGGCATTACATTACTGATAGAATATTGTTGACTTGCCTGGAAGAGAGCAGATTCAAAAACATTGCAGTACCTCTATTACATAACCATAGCAATATAGTCCACTTAGTTGGGATTTAATCCTCCAGGTTGAGTATTCATTCCTTCGATCACTTTAGCACTGTGGCCATAGAGTATATCATCTTCAAAACACACTGCAGAAACTTGCCAAGGCTGCTTTGTCAAACATGTTGCCTCCAACTGGACATTAATAGTGGGTGGGTGGAAATAGTTTCATCTGTAGGTTCCCCACCAAGTTAAATGCCATTTGTCTTGGTAATATACCACTGTTCTTTGAATCTTACTGAGCCAAAATGCTGGAACATCCTGCCCAATAGCAACCTCATCAAAAGGAGTAGCTCAAGAAGGCAGGTTTGCAAGAGCATTTAAGAATGAAGAATGGTCCCAACCTGCAACATTCCTATCCATGTTCGCCAGGGTTGCTGCCTAACCCACTGAGTTACTCCAACATTTTTTGCTTTCCTGGAATATTAAGTGTTGGTCTTGGCATATCTATATACTTTTAAAACTCTCTCTCTCTCCCTCTCTCCCTCTCTCCCTCTCTCCCTCTCTCCCTCTCTCCCTCTCTCCCTCTCTCCCTCTCTCCCTCTCTCCCTCTCTCCCTCTCTCCCTCTCTCTCTCTCTCTCTCTCTCTGTGTGTGTGTGTGTTTTTTCAGAAATTATTTCCTCAGATTTGTTGGTCTTGGCATATCTATATACTTTTAAAACTCTCTCTCTGAGTGTGTGTGTGTGTGTGTGGTTTTGCATGTGAAACGTATCTCCTCGAAAACCAGATGCAAAAACGCGGAGATTTTTACCATTTCGGTAGGGATTTAACTTATGAGTTCAGAAATCCACTCCTTGGTCAATTATTTCCTCAGATTTTGAATAAAATTGATCACAAAGCTCAATGTTAAAAATCTAAACGGCGCTCACCAGCTGCCGACGTCACAATGCCCACATGCCGACCAATCCAGGCCCACCTGCATTCAGGCGCCGCCCCCTCCGCCGCTGTGGATTAAAGCCCCGCGTCCAGCACAAGTACCCTCGCGCCACACCGCCCGCAACTGGACTCCCACGCTCGCCCGCTCACTCCAACCCCCCCCACCACCGTTCTCAAAATGCTCTGCATATCGGGAGGTCACAGCCGGTCACCGGCTTGAGCATGGCGGCGGCAGTTATTGTCGAGCGGGGCATTACTCCCTCTGGGAAACCTGAAATTCCTCCGTTGATCGCAGGGACGCGGGGAATCGTCACGCGAGAGCTGCCGAGGCTGTCCACGCCGCCAGAGGTCGGCCCCGTCAGAGCCGCCCGTTCACCGAGTTTAGGTCCGCCCTTTCCCTCTCTCTCCCCCATCCTCTCCCCATCCTCCTTCCCTCTCCCCGTCCCTCCCTCCCTCCCTCCCACTGCAAACCCAACGTGCTGCCAGTCGCGCCTCTCACAAGTCCTTTGATAAAAACCTTGTGACTCTCTCTCTCTCTCTCTCTCTCTCTCTCTCTCTCTCTCTCTCTCTCTCTCTCTCTCTCTCTCTCTCCCTCCCCCCCCCCACCTCTCTCTCTCTCCCTTTCTCTCTCCCCCTGACCTCTCTCCCTCTCTCTCCCTTTTGCATTTTATGAATCAGAATCTATGTCTCCTAGTACTGTTCTTACAGTTTAAATTAAAGTAATATTCCAAATAAATTCTCTTGTAACTTTCCAAATTCATGCACCTTCATAAATTCGCTCTCTGATGCCTCCTTTCTGAGCTGGATTGTGCAATTGACTCCAGTTATATTACAGATGTCAGTCTGCAGTCTTTCATCACAACTTAGAGTATCAACATGAGGGATCAGCCTGAAGGTACTTTTGTTTCTAGGTAACCAGGGCTTAATACAACATTCAAGGTGTAGTCTGACCAAAGCAGTTTCAAGCTTGATAGCTGTGTCTTATAAACACAATGTTGTCGGTGCATATGAGTAAACCAAAGTCAGCAGTCTCTTCCAGGGAACCATTAAGCATTGAGTGCTTAATAGTACACAGTTGACATTGTTGGGCCAGCCTTATCAAAAGTAAACCCAATACCAGACTTCCAAAATGAATGCTTTCTTCCAAGTCTTGTCATTGGAACAGAATACCAGGGGGGCAGTGGACAAGATTAAAACACCTTCTCAAAACCTCCTTGAAAATAAATTGGAGCAGGCGCACTGACTCGGGGAAATCTCTGACCTATGACTGCTCAAAGAGGAGAAGGAACATTTGTTGTGGCACTGGGAGGCTCACCACTTACTGTTTCATCAATCACCCACACCATCTTGTAAGTGCTTATCTAACTGAAACAGTGTTTATTGCCTAAAGATACAGGCTTATGTGTAATATATTAAGATTTATGTATTGTCTTATTTTCTCTGTTCATGGGATAATAGTTGCATCTAAAAATGGCAATGGATTTTCTACAGTTCATAACCATAAATATTGTTGCCATCTTTAAATAGTGATTTTGTTGGGGGTAGGTATTGGCAGGAAATGATGGAAGGAACTTTGGTATGTTCTAGTGATGTATGTTCATAACTGTTATTGTGGCCCCTTTGCCCCCCCCCCAACTGTTATTGTGGCCCCTTTGCTCACCCCCCACCCCATTCCACATCCCTGCCAAACTGTTCGACTCAGTCTACCTCATCCCTTCATCATTAGCACTCTGACTCCCCTCGGGGTGATCATGATCATTGACCATTTGCTGAAGAAGGGTCACGACCCAAAACATTGCCTGTCCATTTCCTCCATAGACACTGCTTGACCTGTTGAGTTACTCCAACACTTTTGTGTTTGATTCAAGATTCCAGCATCTGCAGTTCCTTGTGTGACCATTTACTTGCTCCTCAATTCTTTCTACCTCTTATGCAATAAACCTTTTTTTATTTTACCATGCAATAAACCTTGAGATATTTGGATTGCCGGAGGGAAATAATTGTTGGAGTTTTGTGAGGATTGGTGTACAACATTGGAAAGAGATGCTGACCTGGTTCTGTCAATTCAATCAGAATTCTGAACAGCAACTTACAATATTGTGCTATTTTGGTGAGTCGAGACAGTGAGTGAATTTAAATTGTTTATTTTGCAACGGTGAAACAACGAATTAACTCTGGTCGGTAAGACAGCCCATAAACGCGATGCTACTTCCACAAGTGTGGCGCTAGACTGATACAACTCGGTAAAAAGCACGCGAAACCAGCCCCCTGCGCCCACGTGATCGGTGCAGCCAATCCGAGGGTTTGACTAACCAAAGCCACCACCAGGTGTCGCTACATTATAACATTAATTGGACCATTCACTGAAGATACTGGCTATCCCTAAGTGAATTGCAGAATTGTATGTGTGTGAACATGTAAATCATCAAAACAAAAAAAGCACATTTGTGCTCTTGCCTCAAGTGCTTTGTAAACTGAATAGCTCAAATGTTTTGTTTTACACATGATCTTTGTTTTGGAATGTTTTAATAAAAGCAGAACATGTCAGAAATGTTCAGCAGGACTGGTACCATTTGTGGAGAGAGAATACGAGTTAATGTTGCTTTTGTGTCATTTTTTCTATAATTATTATTGATTAGAAGCAAAAAAAAGCAAATGCAGGAAGTCACAATGCTGGAAATACCCAGCAGGTCAGGCGGAGAGGAGCTAATCTTTCATGAACCTAAAAGATTAGCATTTCTTCTCCACAGATGCTGCAGGACTTACAGAATATTTCCAGCTGTTTCAGATTGTTTTCAAATTATTTATTTCACTATTATTCAACATCCAGATTACTGACAGGATTAATAACCTAAAGGGGATGACAAAGCCTTTGAGTTTCTCTGCAAAGCCCAATTAAGAGAACCACATGGTTAGGGGATCTCATTTATTTTTTTATTCTAACCTCTTTGAAGTTAACACGACATATACACTCTGTGGAATGAAAAGTAACAGAGGTAAACCATCAGATATAGCAAAACACAAAGTTGTTTGATGAACTCAGCAGGTCAGGCAGCATCTGTGGAGGGAATTGACAGGCGACGTTTCGGGCTGGAGCCCACTTCAGACTGAGTTCATTTGAGTTTCTCCAGCACTTTGCGTGTTGCTCAAGTTTCCAGCAAATCCACTTTCTCGCGTCTCCATCAGATTTTGCAAACAGGAAAGAAATGGATGCGGTTCTCAAAGAATGTCATTGTACTGTTCACATTAGACACTTCGTCATAGAAGACAAATACTTACGACATCACCGTACCAGCGAGCACGGTTTAATACCGACCACAAGGTCCGGGTTGTTGGGCGTTTACACGACCACCCTGTGACCATGTCTCCCCCACCCACACACACATCATAAAGATACACGGGGTAGTGCAATTCACCGCTGTATATTGCACAGTATATTCTAATAATATATTGCACCTAATGTGTGGGTGAACAACAAAATCACGGGGGGTTCATGCGACTAGCGAGAATCTAAAACGGTAACGTGTACGATTAGCACAAAATGAGAGCTTGGTTGCCGGCGCGGATTCGGCGAGTGGAGGAGTCTGTTCCGCGATGTATAAGCGTAAATACTAGGAAATAACTATTATATTTATCAGGCGTATTCAAATGTTCAGATGGGAGTGCGAATGATTCCAAGACGCTATTTGACACATATGTTTGCATGAATTTCCCTAGATATCAGCGGTCAATATGAAGTAAACCGTGGGGACGATGTCTTCTTTTACAAACCGAAATTGTTCTTGATTCTAGTCAGGTCGAGAGCCGACTGCATCCTGGCAGCACACGCCGTTAAAAAAACAACTGCACCATCAATGGAAGGCTCTACGAGACCCATTTTGCACCCCTTCCATTAAGAGCCAGACTATAATAGACTATAGTCTGTAGCCAGACTATAATAAACAGCAGATATACACAAAATAACTGGAGTAACTTAAACAGCAACCCGAACCATCTATCCCATTAGTCAATCGTCTTATTTGCTGATTTACATGGACGCGTTAGTGACAGCGGTCAGAATGCGAGATGTCACGGCGAAAGGAAGAGAATTAACACAGCAGGTTAATATAACACTGTTTAACAGCCTGTAGCCTTGTGGCCTTGCTGGCCAGCCACCTCTCAGCGTTGAAAGGCAATCTTAAAGATTAAAGGTAAAAATAAAACATTCAAATAAACAGTCTCAATGTTTTTCCACAATTGCTAGGTTTCAACAGGTACACGCCGCCGTGACCCAGTGTGAGTTTAGCGCCTGTTGCTATTGAACTCTCCATTGACACTACCTCCAGTACTGAGACTTTATTTGAGAGGCACGACGCCTATAATTAAAAAGCACGAAGGCTTCCTGCACATACTGATAAATCAATCTTTGAACGATACACCGATTTGTTTTGAGGGCAGCGGTGGTCTTTTAAGCCTTGCCTCCAAAATAGGTTTCGATTATTTTTCAAGCAGTTGTGAAATCTTATGATTGGAAATGACATATTGTGCAAAGAACAATAAAGGTTGCATATCGCGCAATAGGGACTAAGTGAGCGAAATGTAAATCGAAGAAACATAGGCACGAGAGATTAAAATAGGCACCGAGACCTTCACACACAGGTGTTGCACAGGTCTTTCCAAAAACACATTGACAGGTTGCACCGGCGGAGCCCATTTGTCAGAAATGGATCAATTGCGCCACTCAGCGGTCTTAATAAAAACTGCTAGCGTTCAGCTGCGTCTGGTGCTCGCTGGTACGATCCAATAGGAGAAATGTTTTATCGCCAGCAACTCTACCCCTTCCCCAAGGCGAAAATGTTAATTAAAATAAAGTCACGTGTCAACGCTGCACAGGTCTCAGCGACGCAGACTCTCCCTGTGCACCGCTTTAAGGTGCCGAGTCTCTTGGCTGGATTGAAAGGCTTCAGTCTTGGTGAGGAAGCGAGCTGCTGTGTCTGGAAGCTCCAGTTGGCTGCGGTGAAATAAATAAAGACAAACACGTGCAATTGATCGATAAGAAAATCTCTGCGTTTGCATTATCCAGAGAGCAGCCGGGCGTTCCTAATAGTTGGAGCAGCTCCGGCGGGCTGAGCCGGCGATGCAGCCATCCAGGGAAGGTTAGTGTGCGGCCAGCACTCAAAGGTGGCCGCATACGTGGGGGAGCAGGAGCAGCAGCAGCAATTAAAATAGTCTCCAGTTGAGACCCTGTCCGCACTCAGTAATTACCGTATAGTCATTTAAACTCGGCTTCTTAACTTGCCCAGAAAACGCTCGGTAAGTCAGGTTGCAAGTGCGGGACAGAAACAGAGTCGATGTAGCTTTCATCCGAGAGGATTGTCATTACTGTTGGCTTCACTCTTACCCTAAACCTTAGCACGCAATTCACGCAAACATGTGCGTTAAATTTTAAACAAGCTTCATGCGGTCAGTTAGAATCACGATAAGCTCCGATCAAAGATCGTCGATCTGTTTTTTACGTGTGTTCCATTTTTCCTTCCACGCATTTTGCTTGACCTGCCGAGTATCAGCAGCATTTTCGGACCTTACGGGTTTTTTTTCATTTCTCGATAAAAAAATAGCTACTTTGAAGAAATTTGACAAACCAACTGTAATTCCAATACTGCAAACCGTTACCATAGATAGACACAACATGCTAGAGTAACTCAGCGGGGCAGGCAGCATCTCTGGAGAGAAGGAATGGATGACGTTTCGGGTCGAGACCCTTCTTCAGACCCGACCCGAAACGTCACCCATTCATTCTCTCCAGAGATACAACCTGTCCCGCTGAGTTACTCCAGCTTGTTGTGTCTATCTTCGGTTTAAACCACCATCTGTAGTCCGTTCCTACAAGTGGTCATCGCAGTGCAATGATTTTGTATTGAAGGTACACAAAAATGCTGGAGAAACTCAGCTGGTGCAGCAGCATCTATGGAGCGAAGGAAATAGGCAACGTTTCGGGCCGAAACCGATTTTGTATTCTTGTCCCAGTCTCTGTGCAGAGTGAACGGTTGGTCGCTCCCTCCTCTCTGGCACCACGGGTGATGTCCTATCTCCCATCAGTGTTGATGGGCAGCAATCAG
The DNA here is from genome assembly GCA_038087875.1 of Malacoraja senta. Lineage (NCBI taxonomy): Eukaryota > Metazoa > Chordata > Chondrichthyes > Rajiformes > Rajidae > Malacoraja > Malacoraja senta. Next base: position 240,916,303 of record CM075977.1, on the reverse strand, counting down.
CTAACTGCTGGTGCTGCCCATATTACTCTGCATTTTCTGGGCAGAAATAAATAACCAAGCCACAAAATAACCACACATTCATGGTCTAATGAGTCTGAAACTGCATGATTAGCTTCAACAGGAGAGCAAAAGGACAAGTTCAAAATCAACACAGGGGAAGAAGGATTAGTGCATGGTGATTGTTGAGCATAAGCCATATAACTTAAAGTGGGAGTAGTGCAAGATGCCCAATCTGATGATATTGGCATTTACAATAAGATGCATGGGCCTTTAGTTTTTATGTAGAACAGATGGAGATATGTTCTTCAGGGAAGCAATATCATTGACATTAAAAGTGGCCCTGCTGAAAATAACGTAATTTGACAGGGAAATGAAGCAATCTTTCTCCTAGAAAATGGCTGGAATATGTATGTAATGCAATAAAGTGATGAAAGAGAATGAAGAATTACTTTAATCACGCACCTTTAAAGATTGTTTAAGTTAAAATTCAAAACCAGAAACCCAACGTCGAATGAAATTATTACTGATCATATAGTTGTGTTTAAGATTTTGAATATTATTTTTGTCACCTTTGTAAATCGTGCTGCTGGACAAGTTCATTTGCAGTTCCAAAGGCAGGCAAAATCAGTCCAAACTATAAAATGTGCATGATGTAATGTCTGAGCGTACAAGTAATATTGCCAGATTGATGGAGATGGCTTCCGCGGCCACTAATGAAGTAAAAGTGGATGTTGTAACACTGGGATATCATGTGTAGTTCAGGTCACTGCAATATATAAGAAGGATGCAATTGTGTTGGAGAGGGTGCAAAGGAAATTCACCAGGATACTTCCTGGATTTGAACATTATGGTTATAAGGAAAGACTGGATAAGCTTAGTTGCTTTCCTTAGGGAAAAAAAAGACACAAAGTGCTGGAGTAAATCAGCAGGTCAGGCAGCATCTCTGGAGGACAATGGATAGGCGTGAAAGAATGGTCCAGACCTGAAACATCATCTATTTTTGTCTTCCAGAGATGCCACTTGACCCATTGTGTTATTCCAGCAATTTAATTTTTTTTTTGTAAACGAGCATCTGCTGTTCCTTGTGTTTCTGTCTTCCCTGGAGCAGAGGAAGTGGAGGGTAATCTGGTAAAATTATGAGGGGGACAGAATGGATAGATAGTAAAATTATTTTTACCCTGATACAGTTTAAGGTTTAAGGTGAGATACAAAAGTTTTAAAGGGATCTGAGGGGGAGTTTATTCCACACAGGGAGGTTAGAGTGTGGAATGCTCTATACCTGAAGTGTAAACTGTGAGGGCAAATACTCTCACAACATTTAAGCAGCATCTAGACAAATACTTGAAATCTGAAGGCATTGAAGTCCAAGGACCTAATGTGGGTAAATGAGATAAGTGTAGGTCCAGACAATGGACAGCATGGACACAGTTGGCTGAAGGGTCTCTGTGCCAGATGACTATCGCTCCATGACAATGCCTCAGTTATTTGAGTGAGCTTGGCACAAAAGAGACCAATGTTAAGAATTGTCACTGATGTAATGGACAGCAAGGTTCAGATGAAATGAAACACTTCAATTGCAAAAAGAAAAGTGATAGAGCCTCAGTATGAAAGGCTAGAGCCAGGATTGTAAGCCAGAATAATGTCAGCAAAGTGCTTTATCAATACAAGGGTAACGTATATGACAAAAAGCCTCAAAGCAAAAGCTTGTGCAGTGCTGAAACTAACACCAAAACTGAAGAGTGAAGCTTAAACGGTGTATATGGTGCTAGCAGCAAAAATGGAAAGCATAGATTTAAAATTTAAAATTAATAATCAATAAGAATATGAATTGATATAAATAAAAACACCGATACAGCAGATGACTGATTGATTATGAGCAGAGATGCACGCAGCCAGACATGATTTGGAGCATTGCATGCACTTTGGAGTATTGCATGCAGTTCTGGTTGTGCCGTTATGGGAAGGATGTGGAGGCATTGGAAAGGGTTCAGAGGTTTACCAGAAATTATGCCTGGATTACAAGGTATTAGCTGCATGGAGGGGTTGGACAGATAGGATTTTTTTCACTGGAAATCCAAAGGTTGCAGGCAGACCTGATAGAAGTATATAAAATGATGAGAGGCATAGATACATAGATACATAGAAAATAGGTGCAGGAGTAGGCCATTCAGCCCTTCGAGCCTGCACCGCCATTCAATATGATCATGGCTGATCATCCAACTCAGTATCCCGTACCTGCCTTCTCTCCATACCCCCTGATCCCTTTAGCCACAAGGGCCACATCTAACTCCCTCTTAAATATAGCCAATAGGTTGGGTAGACAATAGGTTGGGTAGACAGTCAGAACCCATTTCCCAGGATGGAAATGTCAAATACTAAAGGGCATAATTGTAAGGTGAGAATGACAAAGTTTAAAGGAGGTGTGCAGGACTATTTTTTATTTGTGTTTTGTTTTACAAAAGGTGTGGCAAGTGGCTGGAATGCACTGCTGGGGTGGTGGTGGAGGCAGATAGGATAGCGGCTTTGAAGAGACATATGGATAAGAACATAGATATGCAGGGACTGGAGGGATATGGATTATGTGCAGGGTTGGTCTTGGCATCATGTTCAGCATGGACATTCGGAACTGAAGAACGTATTCCTATGCTGAGACTATTCTATGCAAGATGTTTGGCAAAGAGCCTTTCAAATGAATCACAAGTCCTGGGTTGGAGATGTGGAGTTTCGCACAATAGACAAACAGTAAAAGTAAGGCAGCATAGTTGTCCAGCAGGTAGAGCTGCTCTCTCACAGCACCAGAGACCCGGGTTCAATCCTGGCTTCGGGTGCTGTCTATGTGGAGTTTTCATGTTTTCCCTGTGACTGTGTGAGTTTTCACCAGGTGCCCAGGTTTCCTGCCACTTTCTAAAGATGTGCAGGTTTGTTGGTTAATTGACCTGTAAATTTCCCCGTGTGTGTAAGGAGGGTATGAGAATGAGGGATAACAGTGTGAACGGGTGATCAGTGGTTGTTGAGGACTCTGGCCATATAAGGCCATAGCTTAATGCAGAAAATCTGAGAATGTCACAGAATTTTGATTTTTTTTTTCTAGGCATGGTCCAATATTATGCCAGCCTTTTGTTAGATTTCACAACAGTTTTAAACAGCACAGAGTCAACTGCCAAAGAATCATCAAACAAAGCAATGGGGAATGGAACAACAGAAGGTGCAATATTAATTTTGTCCCTTGTGGAAAAAGATAATACCCATAACATGCCAAAGCTCACTTGTGCTACCTGCAGTTATGGTATTAAGGCACATTTACCATATTTTGGACAATGCCTAGGAAAAGCCAATTATTTTTGCATGGCACACACTAACAAAGTGTGGGAGAACAGAAAAGAAGGCATTGGGAATCATATTTTGGATAACAAAGTTACACCAAGTCTTGTTAGGCAGATCATTCATTTAGGTCACCACCTGCAAAACCATGTTGACCATTCTTGGGCACACGCCTGCGATTCCTTCATCAACAGCCTCAAAAGTATGATTATGACATTGTTTATTGAGTATCCAAACATCGGTGAATGCATCATCAAGATTGTCCTAAGGGGATGTTGGTGCAAACAGAATATATTTTACATGCAGCAGAGATTATTTTCCTGTATCAGTTGTGGAAACAAAATATACACAGACAGATCCAATATTAAAACTAGTACATCATATACATTGATTGGCTGGACTGTTTCAGACATTTGGATAAAAATATAAAGCTTTGCCATCACCGAAATCATTACAAATTGTCTTCAAATTAGGATAGCAGCAAATGGGGCCACAGAGTAATGATACTCAAATATCGGAGCAAATTGTTTAAAGATTAAAGATTGGAATAGATCAGGTAGATGTAGTGTCTCTTGCCTATAGGGAAATCGAGAACCAGAGGACATGGGTTTAAGGTGAGAGGGGAAAGACTGAATAGGAACCCGAGGAATAACATTTTCACAGAAAGGGTGGTGGATGTATGGAAAGAGCTGCAGGAGAAGGTAGTTGAGGCATGTATTATCTCAACGTTTAAGAAACATTGGACAGGTACATGGATAGGGCACGCTTAGAGGGAAATATGGGCCCAATGCAGGTAGGTAGATGGGGCATGTTTGTCAGCGTGGGCAAGTTCGGCTGAAGGGCCTGCTTCCATGCTGTAAGACTCTATGATTCTATCTATGACGTATAGGCAACAAAACAATTTAGATCAGATTTGAAAGCGCTAAGCGAACAAATGCATAATCTGCCAAATAATTTCTCCAAACATGGAAGTGATCCAGTGGTTTTAGCTAAGTATACGGGGTCATGTGTTGCTGTGAGAAACACTTTAATATAACTCAGAACTCACAATCATCTTTGTGATACATAGTCTGCAGTTTCAGAGAAGCCAAGTGATCAGTGCATACAGTGAACAAGACATTAAAATAGCAAGTCATGCAAAGCAGAAGCAGGGACTCTATTCCTCGAAGCACAGGAGGATGAGGGGTGATCGTATAGTGGGCAGAACAGTGACACAATGATAGAATTGCTGCCTTACAGAGCCAGAGACCCGAGTTTGATTCTGACTACGGGCGTTTGTCTGTATGGAGTTTGTATGTTTTCTATGGGATCTCCAGTTTCCTCCCACATTCCAAGGACTTACAGGTTTGTAGGCCAATAGGCTTGGTATAATTGTAAAATTGTCCCTAATGTGTGTAGAATACTGTAAGTGTGGGGGATCGCTGGTTGGAGCGGACTCTGTAGGCCGAAGAGCCTGTTGCCACCCTGTATCTCTAAACTAAACTATAGAGTTGTATAAAATCTTGAAAGGAATATATCAGGTAGACGCATAGTTTATCTTACCTAGAGCAGGGGAATTGAGAACCAGAGGACACATGTTTAAGATTAGGGGGGGAAGATTTAATAAAAATCTGAGAGTGGTGGGTGCATGTAATGAGCTGCCAGAGGAGGTAGTTGAGACTGGGACTAATGCAATGTATAAGAAACAGTTAGATAGGTACATGGATAGGACAGGTTTAGAGGGATATGGGTCAAATGCAGGCAGGTGGGACTAGTGTAGGTAGGACATGTTGGTTGGTGTGGCCGTTGGGCTGAAGGGCTTGCTTCCATGCTGCATGGCTTTATGAGATGGGTCTTGCCATAAAGAATCAGAAACAAAAGTTTTTTCTTAAAGTACAAATAGTTGATGTTCTCCACAGAACACATGCTCAAAACATAACAGATAGAACCATGAGCAGGCCATTTGTCCCCTTTAAGCTTGCTTCTCCATTCTTTAAAGTCATTGTTCATTTTCGAACTCAGTGTCAATTTCTTATCTCTTTTGATTATTGTATTATGAAGAAATCACTCTCTAGGATCGATTTGCTAGCCAATACTTTGAATCTGTGAACATAAAAAGGTGACACATTCGTTTAAAATGAAGAGTAATTAGTTTATTATACCTCGCTCAAATGTAGCTCAGACAATTTAATCCTGCAACTGGCCTTCTTTAGCCAACATCTGTGTTTGTTAACCTTTATCGGTTCAGCATGTTTCAATGCATTTAAATAAACATTTAAATAAACATTTCTCTTTAGTTTTTAATTTCCTTTTCGGCCTCATTCCAAATTCCTTCCAAAATGTCCGCCAGCCTAGTATCCATTGCATCACACTAATCCTCAAAATACAGCTTCTTTTGCAAATCAACCTTCCTATTCATTTCATCACCTATCTTCTCATTCAATCATAGAAAGCTGGTGATTCACCTATAGGTGAAACAACACCTATCCATGTTCTCCAGGATGCTGCCTTGTCCTTTTAAATTTATTGCTTTCAAGAGAGAGTTAGATAGAGCTCTTAAAGATAGTGGAGTCAAGGGATATGGGGAGAAGGCAGGAATGGGATACTGATTGTGGATGATCAACCATGATCACATTGAATGGCGGTGCTGGCTCAAAGGGCCAAATGGCCTACTCCTGCACCTATTGTCTATTGTCTATTGCCTTGCAATGTTTCTGTTTCTCTTGCACATTTTCTGAAAGTGTTTTCTTTTTTAAAATATTTAACACTTTAAAAATATTAATGACATAAACATAGTGAAATTTTTAGCAAGTGTGCACTTAACCACAAAAAATCTGTGTTGAAAATTGATTTTGCTTTACATTTACTTCAAGATATGACAATTTGTAAAATTGTCAATGCAACTGCACTGTAAGAAATTCTTAGATATTAAATAAGGGATTATCTACTATCTCATCTTTTAATGCTCAATATGCAGGTTAAGTGTATAACTGCCACGTTGCCAGTTCAGGTTCTTGAGTGCAATGCTTTTTATTTGTTAAACAGCATGTCATATATTGCACTCTTTAAATCTGCAAGTCTTATCGTTATTGATGTTTTAGTCCTTGGCTTGTGTTAGTTATAACAAAAGAAATGTGTATTTAAAATTTGATATACCTGGAAAATATTAAATTAAGTAAAACAATTAAAAAAACTACTCATCTTCCCCATTTCACAGATCAGGGATCTCCACTGAAATGGATGATGTTTTCTGGCAGAGGAACAGAGGGGTAAACCTCAGTAAAATTGGGTTCCATCACCGAACGCCATGTGGAGATCAGCAACGGAGCGTAGTGACGAATGTAGAAACATTTGTCACTCAGCTAGTCACAGACTTGTGGGTCCTTTTGTATCCTGGACTGATTTACTTCCTTCTGAATGGCTGAATATTGGCAGCTCCCAGAGCCATCTGCTACTGCCAGTAAGATTCAGATTTCAAAGCAATGTTGGGTTGTGTTTAATGAATAGAAATCTGCTATTGCCAACTTTCCACCAATAATGAATGTTAATCTTGGTTCCTTTGTTCCATCAACCTTTGCCTCTTGTCTAGTCACCTTTGCTCACCCATCTGTAGCTGCCCATGACCTATGCTGTCAAATTCCGTTGTTAAATCTCTAGCCCTTTCTCCTTTATCGTCACCTTTTCAACTCACCGCTTTGACCAAGCTTCTGGTCAATTAAAAAATATATATATATAAATTGGATTAGCATCCAAGATTCCCCAACTATGCCTTTGGGCAGCATTTTGCGATTACAAGCTACACAATCACAATTTGTTGTTATTGTTTGAAGAAAAAAGAGAACATAAATATCAAACAAAAAGTATATTGGAACAAGTTGCATATTTAATAAATTGGCCAGTTTTGCTAAACATTTTCATATCTGAATCCGATGCTAGAAAATGACAAATCCATATGCATAACTTTTGTTTGACTGAACATTTTATAGAGATTCACTTTTTCATCTAAAATATGTAACAAATAATTAGCTTATCTAAATTTATATTTGTATCAATTGTAAAATGTTAGATGTCAATTGTAAAAACTGTATGAATTCATTACAACTGACCTCTAAATCCAAATTTCCAACACATGCTGTTAAATTAAAATCATTCTGAGGATATGAGTTTTGCCAGCAATACCAACAGATATTGCCAGGCCCTGTTTGCATGCAAAATGGCAGCAACTCACATTCTTAAGAAGCTAGAAACAGAAGCAGGGATGCTGCACTTTTCAACCCTATGCCAATAGTCCACCTTCATTCTTGACCTTCACATCCATTGGTTCCCTTCCTGTATAAATATTTGTCAATCCAAACCTTGAATATGCACATTAAATGAACATCCATAACCTTCTGGGTGGACAACTACAAAGGTTTGAAAACCATAGAGAATGATATTTCTCCTCATCAAAATTCTATTTTGATTATGACTTCTTCATTGGCTATGTTCCCTGTACTAGATTATTTAGTGAGAGGAAAGAATTTCAGTGCTGATCTTGTCAATCCCAGTCAGCATTTATATATTTCAATGAGATAATCTTACTTTCTTCCAAACATCAGTAAAAATAATGAAGACAAGAGAATATAGATGTGGGAATCGAGTAAAAAAAAAAACACAATCTGCTGGAGGAACCCTTAAGTTCCTCCAGCAATTTTTTTTTAACTTCAAAAATAACGAGTCAATTTTACTCGAGCTTTCCTCACAAGGCATCATCATCGCTGGGATTTATGAAGAAAATCTATAACTGCACTTACTCCAAGGCACATATATCCCTTCTCGTGTATGAAGACCATAATTGCTCACAATGCTCCAGATACTGGGCTGCCCACACATCATTCTCCTACTGCAGCAACAGTAATGCTATGCAGGACTGTAGGGTCTCGACCCGAAATGTCACCTATTCCTTTTCTCCAGAGATGCTGTCTGACCTGCTGAGTTACTACAACTTTTTGCGCCTAATTCGGTTTAAACCAGCGTCTGCAGTTCCTTCCCACACATAATCCATTTTGAGGATTTGTTGCGCACCTGTCCAGTGAAGTGTAGTGGAGTGGACCACAAAATGGTACTGGATCCCAGGAAACTGAAAATGATGCCCACCCTGGATTGTTGTGATGACCTTGAGAGCATAAGCTGACAAAATATTGTTTTAATATGGAACTGCAGATCTAGTTTAAACTGAAGATAGACACTAACATCTGGAGTAACTCAGCGGGTCAGGCAGCATCTCTGGAGAAAAGAAATAGGTAACATTTCGAATCGAGACCCTTTTTCAGATTGAGAGTCAGGGGAAAGGGAAATGAGATATAGACAGTGATATAGAGAGATGTAGATCAAATGAATGAAACATATGCAAAAAACATAGCGATGATCAAGGAAAGATGGAGCCCACAATGGTCCACTGTTGGCTGTGTGCTAGTTGATAACGAGTCATACAGACAATGAAACTCAACAGGATGACAATGAAAATGGTATGACTAGGATGGGGGAGCGACTGAGAGAGAGGGGATGCAAGGGTTACTTGAAGTCAGAGAAAAATGTAATTGTTTCTGAAGTAGAGATATCTAAATAACTTTGAAAGATTCAATTGAATTATTAAACTTTAAAAACAGATTTAACTGAGGCAAATTAAAAACTTTAATATTAAATTAAAGAGAAAAAGAGAGATATACTTCTACTTGCCATCCACACAGGCAACCTCATTCAAATGCCAAGTCTAATGGCAGAGGGAGAGGTCTGATGCACAGCCACCTGCCTTTAGTTTTAGTTTTAGAGATACAGCGCGGAAACAGGCCCTTCTACTCACCAAGTCCACTCTAATCAGCGATCCCCGCACATTAACACTATCCTACACACACTAGGGACAATTTACAATTATACCAATCCAATTAACCTACATACCTGTACATCTTTGGAGTGTGGGAGGAAACAGAAGATCTTGGAGAAAACCCATGCGGTCACGGGGAGAACGTAAAACTCCATAAAGACAGCACCCGTAGTCGGGATCGAACCCGAGTCTCCGATGCTGTAAGCGCTGTAAGGCAGCAACTCTACCGCTGCCCCACCATGCCGCACTTCTCCAGATCTATCGCAATTTTTGGTTAAAATCAGTGAATATAGCAAGTACAATTTAAGGCAAATAATACTCTGCCATTAGAAATCCTATCTGAATTAAGATGAATATTGTGTTGTACTCCAAACGGATACTGTTTCATTTTAGAACTTCATAACAAAGCAATAAAGGAGAAAATCTATTAAACTAGTCAATTTCAGGTCTTCAAAAAGATTTAAAAGGTGCCTTTAAGTAGTGCTAAGTACTGCTTTAGTGTTACTTGCAATCATTGTAAAATGAAATCTCATTCATCAAATTGATACTGTCCATCTGACGTCCCGAATAATAACTCCTCCTTTACATGGTATGTACATTAATATATTACATTGTTAGTTGAGAGAATAGTTTTATTTATTGGCAAAACAATGTTTATTTTTAATACCAACTCAAAACATTTATTACTTTTAAGTAGAGCTTTGCTTTTATATATTTAAAAAATTGCACTACTTTCCAGTATGAACTGCACCTGAATCCTGATCCCCAATATCCTCTTTCACTGTGTATAGCAAATGCCATTTATCTGTTATACTTATGGGTCTGTCCCACTTAGGCGATTTCAGGAGACTATGCAGTCGCCACATGGTCGCCACAAGTTTGCGGGTGGTTGCCGGGAGTCGCCTTCATGGTCGTGAGGAGTTCCCGCATTCTGGGAACTGGTCGCGGCCTCATTATGGTCACCGTGAATTTTTCAACATGTTGAAAAATTAGCGGCGACTAGAATGAAGCCGTCATGGAGAGTAACGAGAATTCTCGAACAATAGGTGGGTCGCCAGGAGGTCCTAAAGCCCCTGTCCCACTTAGGAAACCTGAACGGGAACCTCTGGTGACCTTGCCCGCGACCCAAGGTTTCCATGAGGTTGCCGGAGGTTTTGATCACTCTCCCTAATGGTCGAAGGTGGTTTCCGCGTGGTCGAGGCTTCTTCATGGTTGCTTCGATTGTTTCAACATGATCAAAACCGGCCTCGACTAAAAATAGGTTGCCGTTTGGTCGAAGCCAGTGGAGTGGGGTCGCTATTTACTTACAGGCAGTCAAAGGCCATCTCCTTCGCTGACCAGCCATTTTGATTGGCTCATTGGAGTTTCACGACCTAGAAGACCCACCGATAGGTAAAATGCCTGCTAAATTTTATTAAACTTCTTAAAACTGTCTCCACTCCTTCTCCCTCCCCTTCTCTCCTCTTCTCTCCCCCTTCTCTCTCCCTTTCTCGCTCCCCTTCTCTCTCCCCTTCTCTCTCCCCTCTCTCTGCTTTTCTCTGCTTCTCTCCCCTTCTCCCCCCTCCCCTGCGCTCTCTAAAGGACTTACCATGCTCTGTGGCAGCCGTTTACCTTCCTCTTCATCGTGCAGACAGCGCTCCTCTGCTCTCCATGGCCCCCACCTTCGCGATGTGTTTGTGTGTGTGCGTGTGTGTGTGCGGTTGGTAGATGCAGCTCACGCTTCGGTCGATCCAGCTCGAGGCTTTCCAGACGAGTGACCAAAACCTCTGGCGACCTCATGGAAACCTTGGGTCGCGGGCAAGGTCACCAGAGGTAAGTGGGACAGGGGCTTAATGGGTTGCCAGGAGGTCGGAGGTTCTCGGAGGTTCTTGTAGGTTGTAGCCAGTGCTGACCGGTGAATTTCATTGGCTCATTGGGGGAAAAAAAGGTAAGCAGTAGTTTTCAGAACCAAGGATAACAGACCGGTAATGTTAATGTCCGCCAAGCTTCACAGCCGTTTATCTCTGGCTTCTTAAAAGTTGTCTCCACTCCTTCTCCCCCCTCTCCTCCCCTCTTTTAAAGGACTTACCATACACTGTGCTTTAGCCATCTTTTTACAGCGCCAACCTTCCAGTTCATCGCCGTGTGTGTCTGTTTCACCTGGGCTTTGCAGCGTGTGAATTTTTTAGACAACGCTCCCCCCGCTTGCCTTGTCCCCCCCCTGCATAACAGGCTGGTGAAGGAAGTGATGTGTTTGTATGTTCCACTCTGACAGTCGCCGTTCCAGTTGCCGTTTTTTCAGGCGACTGCTGGTAACTTGACAGTCGCCGGCAGTCCGCTGAAAAATCGCCTGTGGGACAGGCCCATTTTTTATCTTCTTTGCCATCACTCATCGTAGGATGTTTATTAGTAGCAACAAATTTTCTTATCGTCGAATGCCTTTTGGAAATTCATAGGCACCTAATCACAACAAATCATTGCCAGTCAGGACCTTTCAACTCTGATATCGGCAAGCATTCTAGACTGCAGACGTTCCTGAGTTTACAGAATATACACACAAAAAGCTGGAGTAACTCAGCAGGAGAGGCAGCATCTCTGGAGAGAGGTACGTAACAAAACCAATGTAGACACTGAAGTCTCTTCCATGGTTGGAGCCAGAGGCATCTGATAGAGAGAAGAAAATTCAATTTCATAGCATTTCAAGCAGTGCAGGCCAGCAAATTCAATTTCATAGCATTTCAAGCAGAGTGCGGGCCATTTTTCATCGATCGGAAAAATCCTCAGGGCTGCCTCAGCGGAGGAGGACTGTGAGTAAGATGGCCAAAAATCATAGCGATATATGGTCGTTTTTTTTTCTAAAATCAATATACAGCGCAGACAGGAAGTGGTCATGATGAAACTTTTAGTTATATAGATGTATTAAAAATATAGCAACAATGAATTTCAAAAACAAAGTTTGAAGCACTGATGCAACACCAAACTGTGCTTGGTATCACCGGCCATGAATTAATTCCTTAATATTTATTTCTAAGGCCAGGGACCAAAACTGCCAAAGTACACCAGTTGGGATGTCATCAAAACACTGTGGAATTGCAATGGGACTTATTTGTTCCTTTGTTCCTAACTCTTTGCACTCTTATTGTTGTCTGCTTGGTTCATGTTAGCCAAGTTCATGTTGCGTACAATGACAGATTTTTCAGAATATTAAACTCTCCCTATCACTCACCATTTAAAAATGCTCTGTTCTGCATATTTTGTTAAATCTGAATTAAATGAATACCTTCACATTTTTCTAGTCTGGCAAGTGCTTAAAGCCAGGAGGTCGGAGGTTCTCGGAGGTTGTAGCCGGTGCTGACCGGTGAATTTCATTGGCTCATTGGGGAAAAAAAAAGGTAAGCAGTAGTTTTCAGAACCAAGGATAACTGACCGGTAATGTTAATGTCCACCGAGCTTCACAGCCGTGTATCTCTGGCTTCTTAAAAGTAGTCTCCACTCCTTTCAACAAGGTCCCACATAAGAGATTCTTTCAACAAGATCCCACATAAGAGATTAGTATGCAAACTTAAAGCACACGATATTGGGGGTTCAGTATTGATGTGGATAGAGAACTGACTGGCAGACAGGAAGCAAAGAGTAGGAGTAAACGGGTCCTTTTCAGAGTGGCAGGCAGTGACTAGTGGGGTACCGCAAGGCTCAGTGCTGGGACCCCAGCTATTTACAATATATATTAATGATCTGGATGAGGGAATTGAATGCAACATCTCCAAGTTTGCGGATGACACGAAGCTGGGGGGCAGTGTTAGCTGTGAGGAGGATGCTAGGAAGCTGCAAGGTGACTTGGATAGGTTGGGTGAGTGGGCAAATGCATGGCAGATGCAGTATAATGTGGATAAATGTGAGGTTATCCACTTTGGTGGCAAAAACAGGAAAGTAGACTATTATCTGAATGGTGGCCGATTAGGAAAAGGGGAGATGCACCGAGATCTGGGTGTCATGGTACACCAGTCATTGAAAGTAGGCATGCAGGTGCAGCAGGCAATGAAGAAAGCGAATGGTATGTTAGCATTCATAGGAAAAGGATTCGAGTATAAGAGCAGGGAGGTTCTACTGCAGTTGTACAGGGTCTTGGTGAGGCCACACCTGGAGTATTGCGTAAAGTTTTGGTCACCGAATCTGAGGAAAGACATTCTTGCCATAGAGGGAGTACAGAGAAGGTTCACCAGACTGATTCCTGGGATGGCAGGACTTTCATATGAAGAAAGACTGGATAGACTCGGCTTGTACTCGCTAGAATTTAGAAGATTGAGGGGGGATCTTATAGAAACTTACAAGATTCTTAAGGGGTTGGACAGGCTAGATGCAGGAAGATTGTTCCCGATGTTGGGGAAGTCCAGAACAAGGGGTCACAGTTTAAGGCTAAGGGCTGAGATGAGAAAATCATTTTTCACACAGAGAGTGGTGAATCTGTGGAATTCTCTGCCACAGAAGGTAGTTGAGGCCAGTTCATTGGCTATATTTTAGACGGAGTTAGATGTGGCCCTTGTGCCTAAAGGGATCAGGGGGTATGGAGAGAAGGCAGGTACAGGATACTGAGTTGGATGATCAGCCATGATCATATTGAATGGCGGTGCAGGCTCGAAGGGCCTAATGGCCTACTCCTGCACCAATGTTTCTATGTTTCTATGTTTCTCCCCCCTCTCCTCCCCTCTTTTAATGGACTTACCATACACTGTGCTTTAGCTATCTTTTTACAGCGTCAACCTTCCAGTTCATCGCCATGTGTGTCTGTTTCACCTTGGCTTTGCACCATGTGAATTTTTTAGATAGCGCTCCCCCCCCCCGCATAACGTACACGTGTGTGTGTGTGCGCGCGCGTGTGTGTGTGTGTGTGTGTTTGCTTGCTTGCTTGCTTGTTTGTTTGTTTGTTTGTTCTCTCCACTCTGAGAGTCGCCGTTCCAGTTGGCGGTTTTTCAGGCGACTGCCGGCAGTCCGCTGAAAAATTGCCTAAGTGGGACAGGCCCATTTTGGATCTTCTTTGCCATCACTCATCGTAGGATCTTTATTAGCAGCAGCAAATTTTCTTATTGTCGAATACCTTTTGGAAATTCATAGGCACCTAATCACAACAATCATTGCCAGTCAGGACCTTTCAACTCTGATATCGGTAAGCATTCTAGACTGCAGAATATACACATAAAAAGCTGGAGTAACTCAGCAGGAGAGGCAGCATCTCTGGAGAGAAGGAATGGGTGACATTTCGGGTTGAGACCCTTCTTCAGATACGTTTCGGGTCAAGCCCTATCTTCCGTTTAAACCAGCATCTGCAGCTCCTTCCTACACATTTCCCGAGTTTGCCCCCCATTTGCAAACATTGTAGTTGCAGTATCTACTATCTGTGAACAGTCATTGTGGCAATCATCTATTTTGGTAATATTGATTATGGATCAACGTTGTTCATGACACATCAAATCATCTGCATATCTCCAAAATTGTTAAGACCTCATACAACTATGGGAGGGGGCGGGCAAGGCTTTGATTTAATATATCTTATCCACAAGTTCAGATTTGTGCCGAAGTCTCTAGAATCAAAGACATTACGACATAGCAGGCCATCTGGATCACCTTGTTAGGCCTTACTTCTTCAGTTTTGTGGGATTTGAGGTACGTAATAAAACCAATGTAGAGACTGAAGTCTCTTCCATGGTTGGAGCTAGAGGCGTCTGATAGAGTGGGTGGGTATTTTGTGAGATGGTCTGCATTTGACGCTTGTATTGAGATTCAATGTGCATTGATGCATGGATGTGGAGGTTTTAAAAACCATTCTGACAAAACCTTCTCCACTTTAAGTTGTTATATGCCAGAGATTCCAAAGAGTCAGAGATGTGCACTTCTTTATGCAATTTGAGAAAATACAAGTCCACCACTGATTTTCCAGCACCCTTGGTCCAGAGCCTTCTGTATTATCCATTTTGCCAGACCAACAGATGTCACAGCCTTTGTGGGACTGAGATACCAGTCCGCAAAGTCAACCACAGAAGTCTGCTATGGGAGTGGATCTGCCTGCTCCGGCTGGGCTGGAGTTCCAGAGCCCTGGCCGCAGGCAGCCAATTCAACCCGCCGATCGGCCGCGGAACCCGGCTATAGGATCGGATCTGCTGGCTCGGGCTGGGTTGGAATTCCAGAACCCCGGCTACAGGGGACAGATTTGACCCATTGATCGACCGCAGAAGTCCCGATGAGGTCTAGATCATCCGCCTCACCTGGCCAAGGCGCTGTGTTTTTTAGGGTGCTTCTGGGGGAGATTTTAAGTACGCTCTCGTAAATTTGACTGGATTAAAGGAGGTGCCAGACCGTCAGATGCTGGAAAATCAGTGGTGGACCTGTACCCAGACATATTCCTCTGTGCACCTGGATAGTCCATTCATGTGCGATAATTATTTGTAGAACAGTCCAATCAGCCCTGTTCCCTTGTTCTTGACCTGATAATTGCTTTAGCTGCTCATTTATGTGGGACTTTATCAAATGACTTCAAGATCTACATCTCTCCTATTACTTTCAATCATCAATTACCTTATTAAAAAAACTCAATTAGGTGAGTTAAATATAACACAACTTTAACAAACTGGCACTCCTTTATTAAACTCAGAATTTCACCAAACCACACTTTCAGCACGGACATTGTGGACCAAAGGACCTGTTCTCATGCTGTACTGCTCTATGTTCTATGTTCTATGACTATTGCTACTGATTGTTTCTCAAAACATCCCTACCATTCAGCATTGGAAAATGCTGAAACGAGTCAGCAGGTCAGGCAGCATCTGTGGAAAGAGAAAAAGTTAATTCTTCAGATTCAGGTCCTGATGCCTTATTTTTAAACAAAGGTATAAAATGTGCCATCATATAGTTTTCTCGGACAATCCTTGTATCCAGTAATTATTGGAAGATTTTGAATAGATCTTCTGCAACAATGGACTCCCTCCACTGCAACCAGCCATCAATTTGTCTTGGACCTCATTGCTCTGTGTAAATTAACAGGGGAAGAAAACTGCAGTTTGTTTTTAAAGAGCTTGACGAATCCTCCATGATTTCTACATTGGATCTTTGAAAATGCAAAATATTTTTTTATTGGCCTGTAAAAATAAAAGGTAAAGTGGTTTCCATTGGACAATTAAGAGCAAAGTGGTTTCCAATGTTAAACAATTTAATTAAAACTGTGATTAATGTGTGAATAATTTTGCTTTAAAATTGTGTGATTAATCTCTGATAATCATTTTACTCACCAGGCAGCCCTAGATTAAATCTATTTTTGGCTTTTTTTATAATTGGTCCTGGTCTGTTCCCACCTAATGCAATCGATTTTCTGTGAAACATACATTTAATGAATTAGTTATTTACTGTCTGTTTATTTTTGATCTTTCTATAAAATGAGTTTGCTGAAGAAGTAACACTCAGGCAACATCCGATGGAGATATTAATGCCCTGGCTGTAGTAATTAATGTGGAATCTTCTGCATTGTAATCAAATGTTGTGACAATTTAGGTAAAGGGTAAAAATGCCATCATCAGTCCATCTTTTAAATAGACATTATATATAACCTCACAAAATAAATATTGTAGAAGTTGCTTCCACAAAGTGGGCTTTGAACCTAGAATGTAAGAACATTTTGAACAATAGCAAATATAAACTAGTTTATGCTATTTTGTATAACACTGCACAGGTTTCCTTGATAGAAATAATTCCCCCATCCAAAAAATAATTTTCAGAGACTCCCTTTAAAGCTAATCAAACCCAGCCAATAATTTTAAATGCATAATAATAAATTTTTAATATAGTCATGGAGCTATAGAGTATGGGCACAAGCCTGTCGGCCAATCATGTCCATACTGACCAAGTTTGGAGCTAATCCATTTAACAATAAACTAGAATAAACTAAGTGAGACCTGTTGGGACCCATGTTCACATGGGAGGGCTGGTCCCCCAACGTAATATTCCACCTCTCCACCAATTCCAATATTGGTGTCCAGTGGGTGGGGGGTGGGGGGGGGGGGGGGGGGGCTTTGTGGGCCAAATGGATTCTTGAGCTGCAGGTCAGTCACTCAGGCCTGGTGGGCTGGCAGCTCAGTCACTCAGGCCTGGTAGTCTGGCAGCTCAGTCACTCAGGCCTGGTGGGCTGGCAGCTCAGTCGCTCAGGCCTGGTGGGCTGGTAGCTCAGTCACTCACGGCTGGTGAGCTGGCAGCTCAGTCACTCAGGTATGGTGGGCTGGCAGCTCAGTCACTCAGGGCTGGTTGGCTGGCAGCTCAGTCACACAGGGCTGGTGGGCTGGCAGCTCAATCACTCAGGGCTGGTGGGCTGGAAGATCAGTCACTCAGGGCTGGTGGGCTTGCAGTTCACTCATGGCTATTCCTTGAAATTCCATTTCAAGCAGAGTGCAGGCCAGCGCATTCAATTTCATAGCATTTCAAGCAGAGAGCAGGCCAGCACATTCAATTTCATAGCATTTCAAGCAGCGTGCTGGCCAGCACATTCAATTTCATAGCATTTCAAGCAGAGTGCAGGCAAGCACATTCAATTTTATAGCGTTTCGCACAGAGTGCGGCCAGCAACTTCAATTTCATAGCATTTCAAGCAGAGTGCAGGCCAGCGCATACAATTTCATAGGATTTCAAGCAGAGTTCAGGCCAGCAAATTCAATTTCATAGCATTTCAAGCAGAGTGCAGGCCAGCAAATTCCATTTCATAGCATTTCAAGCAGAGTGCAGGCCAGCATATTCAATTTCATAGCATTTCAAGCAGAGTGCAGGCCACCACATTCACTTTCATAGCATATCAAGCAGAGTGCAGGCCACCACATTCAATTTCATAGCATTTCAAGCAGAGTACAGGCCACCACATTCAATTTCCTACCATTTCAAGCAGAATGCAGGCCACCACAATCAATTTCATAGCATTTCAAGCAGAGTGCAGGCCACCACATTCAATTTCATAGCATTTCAAGCAGAGTGCAGCCCAGCAAATTCAATTTCATAGCATTTCAAGCAGAGTGCAGGCCAGCAAATTCAATTTCATAACATTTCAAGCAGAGTGCAGGCCAGAAAATTCAATTTCATAGCATTTCAAGCAGAGTGCAGGCCAGCAAATGCAATTTCATAGCATTTCAAGCAGTGTGCAGGCCAGAAAACTCAATTTCATAGCATTTCAAGCAGTGCGGGCCGGCAAATTCAATTTCATAGCATTTCAAGCAGAGTGCGGTCCATTTTTCATAGATCGGAAAAATTCTCAGGGCTGCATCAGCGGATGAGGACTGTGAGTAAGATGGCCAAAAATCATAGCGATATATGGTCGCGTTTTTTTCTAAAATCAATATACAGCACAGACAGGAAGTGGTCATGATGAGACTTTTAGTTATATAGATGTATTAAAAATATAGCAACAATGAATTTCACTGAAGCACTGATGCAACACTAAACTGTGCTTGGTATCACCGACCATGAATTAATTCCTTAATATTTATTTCTAAGGCCAGGGACCAAAACTGCCAAAGTACACCAGTTGGGATGTCATCAAAGCACTGTGGAATTGCAATGGGACTTGTTTGTTCCTTTGTTCTTAACTCTTTGCATGCTTATTGTTGTCTGCTTGGTTCATGTTAGCCAAGTTCATGTTGTGTGCAATGACAGATTTTTCAGAATACTAAACTCTCCCTATCACTCGCCATTTAAAAATACTCTGCTCTGCATATTTTGTTAAATCTGAATTAAATGAATAACTTCACATTTTTCTAGTCTGGCAAGTGCTTAAAGCTGACGTTCAAACAAAATTCAGGACAAACAAATTTGGGTCTCCCAGCAGGAATGTGTAGTCTAGAACTAGCTGAAATCCTCATGGTGAGGATTTATATGTCAGCAGGACTTTCTGCCCTATAATAAGATAATGTGGTCTGGTGTAAGGTGGCTGGCAGGAAAACAGAGGTTGAAGGCTGGTTTTAAACAAGCAGCCCACCAATAAAGCAACTCATCCAAGCTGTGGTACAGGGTGGCACAGTGGCACAGCGGTAGAGTTGCTGCCTTACAGCACCAGAGACCCGGGTTCGATCCTGACTATGGGTGCTGCCTGTATGGAGTTTGTACATTCTTCCTATGACCTGCGTGGGTTTTCTCCATGAGTTCCGGTTTCTTCCCACACTCCAAAGACATACAGGTTTGTTGGTTAATTGGCTTGGTAAAATTGTAAATTGTCCACTGTGTGAGTAGGATAATGTTAGTGTGTGGGGATCGCTGGTCGGCATGGACTCGATGGGCTGAAGGTCCAGTTTCTGTGTTGTATCTCAAAACTAAACCAAACTTTGTTGGCTGACAAATTTATGAAATAGTATGTAATAGTTATGAATGGTGATAATATATTCACAAACATTGGAATAGAGCATGTGAATGAACTTCTATGTGCAAAAGTAAATGGTGACATGTAAAATGTAACACATACCTTTGCCTAACTATAACACACTCTTTTGTTTCCTGTATAAAACTTCATAGATTTTGGAGTGATATTTTTGAAATATTCACAAAATTATTTAAGATAAAAATGGAACCTAATAATGAATTGATTATATTTGGGGTAATGGAAGATGGGAATAAACTGAATCCATCTCAAACATTATTTTTTAATTATGGTTTAATAATAGCTAAAAAATGAATATTGAAATTTTGGAAAAATACACCAATACCAATGCTTAAAATGTGGATTGTAAGTATGTTGGATACCGCACATCTTGAGGAAATGCGATTCCGCCTAATAGATAAATTTGACCAATTCAGAACGAGTTGGTCTCCATTTGTCGTCTTTTTGGAATCATGTGGTGCAACACAATTGTAAAAGTTAACTCGTGACTGGGCGAGGGATGGTCAAGATTATAAATAAGATCTCCTTACTTCTTTTTTTCTTTCTCTTTCTTTTTCTTCTTTTATTTTCTTTTTTCTATTTTCTATTTCTTAACTTTCTTCTTTCACTCTCTATTTTCCTTTTTCACACACTATATATCTCACATTTTTCTAATTTTCATTATCTAACTTATTTTTCTTTTTCTCCTTTATTATAAAAATAAGAAGCTGTACATAATATGCATTATGAAAATATGATTGTATACAATTGTACTTACTTCTAATTAAAAAAAAAAATTATAAAAAATTACCTTTGCCTCCTGTGCAGAGGAAGTCTAATAGTTCAATGTTCATAGGCATTGCCATTCCTCTGATGATGGAGCTACTGTATATGTGTAGCAAGGAGCATATTTTGCCCTTAGTCAAGTGTCTTGGCTCATAAGCTATTCCTCACTGAACTTTAGGCTGGAGAATTGTAGTATGAAGATCGTGAATGATATCATCCCTATCCATCCCTTCCCTCTTTCAGCAGCTTGTCCTGCTTTGTTGTGCTCTTTCTCCCAGCCATGTTGTACTCTAAAATCATTGCTTCCTCTTGCACTCAAGCATAGTGAAGCTGATTAGGGCAAAAGCTTGAGCTCATGAAAAAACTCCTTTATCCTCTGACATTTCATTCCCTTGAAACTTCAGCAACTTTAAGAACTGTGGAAATCCTCACAGAACAGTAGCTACATCTGAGGAAAGTCAATCAGCAACTCATCTGCAAGCAATTAATAATCCCTTCAAAAGGTTCTGGGAGTGGAGGCTTCCTGATGCGAAACACATTCACCTTTGAAAGGTTAAGGGATGGCATTTGATGGAATATTGAGCTAAAATTTGTATTGCAGGCATCAAATCAGTGTTACTCTCCAACATCAGAATCTGACTCTTCTATATATGCCTGACAACTGTTGGCTTCTTATATATTAACATTCTTACAGTACGATGCCAACCATGACTCAAGCTACAAAATAATTGATTGTCAAATTGAAACTAATGTCTAACCTTCTACAGTTGAATTCCATTGTTATTTTTATTACCGGGACCTCACTATTGTAGGCTTTAAGTGGGTGGGGGAATTCAACTGGATCAGCCACATAAATAATGTGGCTGCATGAACACATTGGGGTTAAACGTTCTTTTGTTGGACATAATCATTGCCAAACACAATTTTTGGCGTGAATTTTACCTGTCACAAAGCAACCTATCCCATAATTTGCCTATGTCTTGCTCCATAGATGCATGGACTGCTTCATTATCTGAGGAATGATGAATGGCATTTAACATTGTGTAGATAGAAAATGCTGGAGTAACTCAGCAGGTCAAGCAGCATCTCTGGAGAAAAGGATTAGGTGATGTTTCGGGTCGAGACTTCTTCAGACTATGAGTCAGTGTAGAGGGAAACTAGAGGTATGAAACATTGTGTATTCGTCAGAGATCATGTCCACAGCGATCATTTCACCAACTTGGTAAACTGTTTGTTAGTTTTAAAATGAAGGTCAACACCACATTGTTGTGTTAATATATTACATTTTTTTAATCAATAATGTTATCAAAGCTGTGGTGGCAATGAGTTACCAACTGAAATTTCTCATCCATAACATTCCGTAATTTGCTGATGAAAAAATAATAAAAAGCTACACTGGAATATATATTATTTTGTGAAACATATATGCCTTGGAATTAGTAAAGCATGGATTATTTATCGATTATTGATAATCAATAATCAGAAAAATTGGGCTCAACGCACGGGAGTTAAGAAAAATGGGAAGCGGATATCATTGAGACATATATGATTCATAGAGAAATTAATTAGAGGAACAAAAGATTTCTAGTGTTCTGAACTTTCTTGTAGGCTTTTAACTATAGAATTGTCTTTAATTTGGCCTCCCAAAGTGGGAAACTCACTCCGGTTGATTGATGTGGGAAATGGAAAGATACCGCACTAATTCAATGCAAGATTTTCAAAACTTTAAATTCTTGAACAGATTAGAAAAATCTGTCAATTTTGTCAATTTTCCATTTGGTTTTGCCAGCTTGTAAATACCTGCTCAAACATGCAATTTTTAGAACTAGGAAAATCAAGCCTAATTCTAACATTGTATTGTAATCTGGTAAAGGGCCTGTCCCACTTTCACTCTGCCGAGCTTAAAAGACCTAAAAAAAAAAATCAAGATCGTGGTAATCTACGAACTCCTACGACCTTCCATGACTATGTTCACAAACTCCTATGTACTCCTACGAGTATGTCTACGAATTTCCACGACTATTTCGATGCCCTCCTTACGAGTAAAAAGTTGCAATTTCTTTCATCCCGACCATTTTTTTACTTGTGGACATTTTTTATCGGGCTGGAAAAAACGTCCCGACTTACCTGATGCCACGAGTACCTATGGCTAGCATAAAGAGCCGCTACGATATATCTGCAAAATCCTACGACCTCCTACGGACATTCTGCGAGTTTGAATCATGGGGAAAACTCGGGAGAATTCGTGAATTGCCTCGTGAAAGTGGGACAGGCCCTTAAGCAGGAATTAAATTCTGAATCTTCAGAAATTATTTTGCATAAAATATGTAGGGACATTTTTAAAAGGAATCAATACCATCATGAATATAGTACTTTGAAGGCACAAATTCTAAATGAATCTAATTTGAATACCCTACCCGAAATGTAAGCCGAAATTAAACAGATGAAACAAAAATGACGCATTCTGGCCTTTTAAGAGCTCATTAACTAGATTTGCTGCAAGCTTCCAGTTTATTTTCTCTGCTGTTATTTTTGTCTTATTATTTCACTTTTTTTTATAATTCATTAATACTGGAATCAGTTGCTTCGATTGAAGCAATCAGAAATGATGACGGCTCACAACCATTCTAAAAGGAGGTAAGGAGTGCCTGGATGAATTAGATCAATTTAGTTTGGAGACAAACTGCCCTGATACATGGAGTTGTGCTTTTACACCAAAATTCCATAGCCTGACTATGTTGGAGGAGATCTTCATTCACAGAGTTGTTGTATCTCCTCCAGTCAAACCATTAGGTGATATTCAAACACCGTAACTGGGAATGTGCTAAGTATCTAAATTATTGGATTTGGTGAATTCTGGATCCATTCTAAACGGGAACAGTTCAAAGATAGTTTTAAAATCAAGATCCTCGCTCCAATCTGCCACATTGCTGACTACGGTAATAGCAATAGTGCAAGGGGTGATTTAGGTTGTGGACAATACGCATTCTCCAAGTATTCTGGGTCTATTTAGGATACCAATATCATGGCCTGATCAGCAGTAATCTATTTTTAAAAGCAAAGAAGATGCAATCTAGTACTATCTTACAGAAACATAACATTAAGAGATAATTAGGTGGAAGTGGCCAATGTATTTTACTTTGGAGTCACGTTAGTGACTACGTGAAGAAGACCCGTCAGGGCGCATGCGCGTCATTACGTTGGTCGCATTGGCGCACGGACAGCAGGAGGACAGAGCTCCTCCTGTGGTAAGTACTTTTAGAGTAATTTTAAAGAGTTTTAAAGCTCCAGCTAAGTGAGAAACTTAGTTGGAGTAAAAAAGTTTCCTTTACTGTGGTGCTGTGCTCTGTGTTTTGTCACAGGCAGCACCATGTTGAAGACAAGCAGGGGAGGACAGAGCTCCTCCTATAGCAAGTACTTTTAAAGTACTTTTATAGTTTAAAGCTCCAGCTAAGTGGGAAGCTTAGCTGGAGGGAAACGTTTCTTTTTTGTGGTGCGCTGTGTTTTTTATTACAGGCAGCACCATGATGAAGATGACCAGGGGGAGGGCAGCCGCAGGTAAAGCATAGGAGAGCCACGGGAATGCAGTTTGTGAGCGGCTGCCTCGTACCCCTGTACAGTCGCCGACCGGGAGCGGGGCAACTTCAGACTCAGTGCTAAAAAGCACCAAAGCCAACGCCTGTCGGGCGTAAGGCATGGGGAGGTCTGGAAGGCCCTCGGACTCAACGGAGTCGGTCCACAACGAGCCTGTACGGGGCTGGAGACTTTTAAAATGGTTCTCCCAAATGGAGCACCTCATCCAGAGGTTGCTCCAGAAACGCACACTCCGGGGGGAGGAGTTGTGTGGGCGGTAGGCTGCAGAAAGGCCACGCCGGCAGCACCTGGTAGAGGGCTGCTTAAAGCACCCTCATGCATGAGGTGAGTGCAGAGGGTCAGCTAGGTTCTGACCCCGACTCTGACGGAGACTTGGAAATTAGCGAAGAACGGCCGTTGTCAGTGGTCCATTCTCTGGCAGCGCGATTCGCTGTCCCGTCAGAGTATGGACTGCCACTGGGAGAAGAGCTGGCCTCCACGATATAGAGGCTGCTGGATAGCACCCTCATTTAAAAGGCGCTTGCAGAGGGTCAGCTCAGTTCTGACCCGACTCTGACGGAGACTTTGTTGACTAGCGAAGAACGGCCGTTGTCAGAGGTCCATTCTCTGGCAGCACAATTCGCTGTCCCGTCAGAGTATGGAATGCCACTGGGAAAGTGAAGACGGCCGTTGTCAGAGTTCCCATCTCTGGCAATACGATTCGCTGTCCAGTCAGGGTCTGGAATCACCAAGAGACCGGGGTAACTGCGAGTTGCTGAAGGTGCCAGCAGTGAACCGGGTGATATGGAGCCAGACGGGCGTGGGCGTGCAGTGCCCAGGATGGAGGGCATGTGTCGGAGACGCATCAAGAGGTACTAGGGTTGCTTTGTAGCACCCATTTTTTAGATAAATTGTCTCATGGAAAATGCCATTCGGCCCACCATTAATTCCAAGATTGCAGTATTTTTCAAGCCTAGGAACATACAGGCTTGGAAGCAAATTACCTTAGCTCTGTTTATACAGAGTGTTATTCAAAGATTTCGAATGGATTTCAATCCAAATTGTGATTTGCACATTCAACATGTTCTTGGGAGAACTATTCAGTTTTCATTAACAGAACAGATGGATGTTCAGACTGCGCTTGCAAGCTTATGTGATAAAGGTGTAATGGTAAAGTTTGTTCACCAACCCCATCAATTTGTGTCTAATATTTTCCCAGGCCAAAAAAGGATGGGGGATATAGTATAGACATTGTAAGATGGAATTGTCACTGGGTCAAGAGGATGCTATATGGCGACTATAGACCTTAAAGATGCGCATTACTCAATGTCTGTTTATTTGCAGGATAAGGATATTTGAAATTCACCTGGATGGATCAACTATGGCAACAAAATTGTTAAAACCTATAATAGGCATGCTGAGAGGCCAGGGTCAGGTGCTCATGGCTTATCTCGATGATATCTTGATTACAGGGGTATCCAAGAGAATAGCTGAAGTAACAGGTGATAGTTGTTAAATCCAATTTTTCAAAGATTGGGCATTAATCATCCAGAGGAACCCAAATTAACACCTGACTATTTGGGTCACAATTGATTCAATTAATTGACTCTGCCCAGGGAAAAAAGGGTAGAGCTAATTGACAGGTGTATCAAGCTAATGGAGGCATTAAGGATACATTCGGGTCATTATAATAGACCGATGCAGTTATCAGTAAAGGCTATTTCTGATTTGCAATGGTGGATTCACCATGTGTCCAGAAGTTATAGCAAGGTAATGCTTGACCAGCCTTCCATGATTTTGCAGATGAATGTCAGTGCACTCGGGCGGGGTGTCACGGATACGAGTTTCAGCTGTGGAGGCAGATGGACTGAGCAAGAGGCATCGCTTCTGCAGACATGGGCAATTAACTATAAAGAGGCTTATTGCTCTAACAAATGTAATCTGCATGTTCAGTTTTCAGATTGACAATACTACGCAAGTGGCATATATATTAATCACATCGGTGGAATCAAGTCGGTATTTTGTGACAGATTGGCTAATCAAATTTGGGACTGGTGCATTGAAAAAGATATTTCAGCTATTTATCTACCAGGTAGATTCTACATAGTAGCAGACGCCAAGTCACGAAAGTTCCATGACAACATACATTGGATGTTGAACCAGGAGGTGTTCAATAATATAGTACTTATATACGAATGCCAGATATCGATTTGTTTTGCATCAAGGTTCAACCATCAGCAGCCTAAATAGGTTTCATGGGAACCAGATCAGGTGGCAGTTGCAATTGATACTTTGACGTTACATTGGGGTGGTATGTTTTATATATTTTCCTACCATTTTGCCTAATAGGTCGGAGTCTGCAAGAAATCAAGCACGATGCCACTTTGGGGGTGCTTGTAATACCTAATTGGCCGCTAACACGGGAAAGTCATCTGTTATGTGATAGTATTGACTTGTTAATTTGCATGTTTTATGAAGGCCATACCTGGAGCAAGGACTGTCTGGGTGAACGGTGGACATGCTCACTGTAGCCTGGAGAAAGAGTACACAAAAGGACTATATTACTTGTGTAAAATTTTTTTTTTTTAAATAGAAGCAATATTGTGTACAAAATAATATTGACTATAGTACTGCAGGTATTGCAGGCCTTCCTGCGGGTAGCAACAGCGGCCGGGCCTCCGGCACAGAGACCAGCCCTATTGCTCAGAAGGGTAGGGAAAAGAAGAGGAGGGCAATAGTAATAGGGGACTCTATGGTTAGGGGGTCGGATAGGCGATTCTGTGGACGCAGTCAGGAGACCCGGATGGTAGTTTGCCTCCCTGGTGCCAGGGTCAGGGATGTGTCTGAACGCGTCCAAGATATCCTGAAATCGGAGGGAGAGGAGCCTGAGGTTGTGGTACATATAGGTACCAATGACATAGGTAGAAAAAGAGAAGAGGTCTTGAAAGGAGAATTTAGGGAGTTGGGGGGAGAGTTAACAATCTCAGGATTACTACCTGTGCCACGTGACGGTGAGATTAGGAATGGAGTGAGGTGGAGGATAAATGCGTGGCTGAGGAACTGGTGCAGCGGGCAGGGATTCAAATTTCTGGATCATTGGGATTTCTTTTGGGGAAGGAGTGACCTGTACAGAAAGGACGGGTTGCACTTGAACCCGAGGGGCACCAATATCCTGGCGGGGAGATTTGCAAAGGCTACTGGGGAGACTTTAAACTAGAACGGTTGGGGGGAGGGACTCAAATAGAGAAAGCTAGTGGAAAATGTGGGAGGCAGGAGGCAGAGAAGGGAAGCACTCGGACCCAAAATGTAGGGGAGAAAGAAGAAAAAGATAATAAACAGAGAATAAGTGGTGGTGGGTTTCTTAAATGTGTATATTTTAATGCTAGGAGCATTGTAAGAAAGGTGGATGAGCTTAGAGCCTGGATTGACACCTGGAAGTATGATGTTGTGGCGATCAGTGAAACATGGTTGCAGGAGGGCTGTGATTGGCAAATAAATATTCCAGGATTTCGTTGCTTCAGGGGTGATAGAATTGGAGGGGCAAGAGGTGGGGGTGTTGCATTGCTTGTCAAGGAAGATATTACAGCAGTGCTTTGGCAGGATAGATTAGAGGGCTCGTCTAGGGAGGCTATTTGGGTGGAACTGAGAAATGGGAAAGGTGTAGCAACACTTATAGGGGTGTATTATAGACCACCAAATGGGGAGCGAGAATTGGAAGAGCAAATATGTAAGGAGATAGCAGATATTAGTAGTAAGCACAAGGTAGTGATTGTGGGAGATTTCAATTTTCCACACATAGACTGGGAAACACATTCTGTAAAAGGGCTGGATGGTTTGGAGTTTGTAAAATGTGTGCAAGATAGTTTTTTGCAGCAATACATAGAGGTACCTACTAGAGAAGGGGCAGTGCTGGACCTCCTGTTAGGAAATGAGACAGGGCAAGTGGCGGAGGTATGCGTCGGGGAGCACTTCGGGTCCAGTGATCACAATACCATTAGTTTCAATATAATTATGGAGAGGGTCAGAACTGGACCTAGGGTTGAGATTTTTGTTTGGAGAAAGGCTAACTTTGAGGAGATGCGAAAGGATTTAAAAGGAGTGAATTGGGACATGTTGTTTTATGGGAAGGATGTAGAAGAAAAATGGAGGACATTTAAGGGTGAAATTTTAAGAGTACAGAATCTTTATGTCCTTGTTCGGTTGAAAGGAAATAGTAAAAAATGGAAAGAGCCATGGTTTTCAAGGGAAATTGGACACTTGGTTTGGAAAAAGAGAGAGATCTACAATAATTATAGGCAGCATGGAGTAAATGAGGTGCTTGAGGAGTATAAAGAATGTAAAAAGAATATTAAGAAAGAAATTAGAAAAGCTAAAAGAAGATATGAGGTTGCTTTGGCAAGTAAGGTGAAAGTAAATCCAAAGGGTTTCTACAGCTATATTAATAGCAAAAGGATAACAAGGAATAAAATCGGTCCATTAGAGAGTCAGAGTGGACAGCTATCTGCAGAGCCAAAAGAGATGGGGGAGATATTGAACAATTTCTTTTCTTCGGTATTCACGAAGGAGAAGGATATGGAATTATGTGAGGTAAGGGAAACGAGCAGAGTAGCAATGGAAACTGAGATTCAAAGAAGAGGAGGTGCGGACACTTTTGAAAAATATGAAAACGGATAAGTCTCCAGGTCCTGACAGGATATTCCCTAGGACATTGAGGGAAGTTAGTGTAGAAATAGCAGGGGCTATGACAGAAATATTTCAAATGTCATTAGAAACGGGAATAGTGCCGGAGGATTGGCGTACTGCGCATGTTGTTCCGTTGTTTAAAAAGGGTTCGAAGAGTAAACCTAGCAATTATAGACCTGTTAGTTTGACGTCAGTGGTGGGCAAATTAATGGA
Organism: Malacoraja senta; assembly: GCA_038087875.1. Lineage (NCBI taxonomy): Eukaryota > Metazoa > Chordata > Chondrichthyes > Rajiformes > Rajidae > Malacoraja > Malacoraja senta. Next base: position 240,887,531 of record CM075977.1, on the reverse strand, counting down.
AAGGATACTTAAAGATAATATATATAAGCATCTGGATAAGCAGGGTCTGATTAGGAACAGTCAACATGGATTTGTGCCTGGAAGGTCATGCTTGACTAATCTTCTTGAATTTTTCGAAGAGGTTACTAGGGAAATTGATGAGGGTAAAGCAGTGGATGTTGTCCATATGGACTTCAGTAAGGCCTTTGACAAGGTTCCTCATGGAAGGTTGGTTAAGAAGATTCAATTGTTGGGTATTAATGGTGGAGTAGCAAGATGGATTCAACAGTGGCTGAATGGGAGATGCCAGAGAGTAATGGTGGATGGATGTTTGTCAGGTTGGAGGCCGGTGACTAGTGGGGTGCCTCAGGGGTCTGTGTTGGGTCCACTGTTGTTTGTCATGTACATCAATGATCTGGATGAAGGTGTGGAAAATTGGATTAGTAAGTATGCAGATAGGTGGTGTTGTGGATAATGAAGTAGATTTTCAAAGTCTACAGAGAGATTTAGGCCATTTGGAAGAGTGGGCTGAAAGATGGCAGATGGAGTTTAATGCTGACAAATGTGAGGTGCTACATCTCGGCAGGACAAATCAAAATAGGACGTACACGGTAAATGGTAGCAATTTGAGGAATGCAGTTGAACAGAGGGATCTAGGAATAACTGTGCATAGTTCCCTGAATGTGGAATCTCATGTAGATAGGGTGGTAAAGAAAGCTTTTGGTGTGCTGGCCTTTATAAATCAGAGCATTGAATATAGAAGTTGGGATGTAATGTTAAAATTGTACAAGGCATTGGTGAGGCCAATTCTGGAGTATGGAGTACAATTTTGGTCGCCTAATTATAGGAAGGATGTCAACAAAATAGAGAGAGTACAGAGGAGATTTACTAGAATGTTGCCTGGGTTTCAGCAACTAAGTTACAGAGAAAGGTTGAACAAGTTAGGTCTTTATTCTTTGGAGCGCAGAAGGTTAAGAGGGGACTTGATAGAGGTCTTTAAAATTATGAGCGGGTTAGACAGAGTGGACGTGGATAAGCTTTTCCCATTGAGAGTAGGGAAGATTCAAACAAGGGGACATGACTTGAGAATTAAGGGACAGAAGTTTAGGGGGAACATTAGGGGGAACTTCTTTACTCAGAGAGTGGTAGCTGTGTGGAATGAGCTTCCAGTGGAAGTGGTGGAGGCAGGTTCGATGTTATCCTTTAAAAATAGATTGGATGGGTATATGGACGGGAAAGGAATGGAGGGTTATGGTCTGAGTGCAGGTAGATGGGACTAGGGGGAAGTATTTTATTTTTAATTAAAAAAAAAAAAAAAAAAAAAAAAAATTAAATGTTCGGCACGGACTTGAAGGGCCGAGATGGCCTGTTTCCGTGCTGTTATGGTTATATGGTTATATGGTTATATTGTGGATATTTTAGCGTTCCTGTTGACACTCTACGATGATGAGGTGCTCAGTTATAGCACCATTAATACAGCTTTAAGTGCTTTGTCCTCGTATGGTTTTTGATGGGGTCAGGAAAGATCCTATTGGGTTTCATCATATCAGAGCTGGATTGATGAAAGGAATTTCAAATCTAAACCTCCTAAACCCAGGTATATGACGATCTGCGATGTAAGTGAGGTCCTCAAGATGCTCCGACAGTAGGTTCCTGTCATGTCTCTGAATTTGCCAAACTAATCATGAAAGTGGTTATGCTCATGGCATTGGTTCAGCATAGCAAGTGCAGAGTTTGCAAAAGCTTCTGCTAGACAGGATGGAAGTTGCTGAAGAGAATGTTATGTTATATATTTGCGTCCTGCTCAAACAGAGCAGGCCAGGTGTCACAGGTTTGTTAAAATTGTGTTTCAGCATAATCTACTGATCCATGTTTATGTGTAATGGCACATTTATTTTCATTATATTGAAGCTATAAAGCCCTTAAGAAATGTGGAAACAGCATTGTTTATTAGTTACATGTAGCCACATAGGAGAATGTCAGTGCAGACTATCTCAAGGTGGTTTAAAGCAAATGTTGATTCAGGCAGGTATTAACACTGAAGTGTATATATCCTTTTCCACTAGTGCAGCAGCAACGTCGTCGGCTAGGGCGATGGGTGTTCACATCGGCCATATTCTTACAGGTGCCGGGTGGTCAAATGAATTGTTTTTAAAAAAATTACTATCGGCTGATTGCCGATTGGCGAGAGGCTGTTTGCAAATTCAGGATTAGTCCTGTTTCCTTTCCCCTGGGATAGAGGGGTTACTGGTTGTTTTGATTATTCAAATCAATTGTTACTGCATGATATTAACATTTCATGTTTAACGCATTATTGATTGTTTCTCATCGAAAGTCAATCAATGCAGTGAGAAGCCGGGATTTGGATCTGCGGCATAAAATCACCGAGCTTTGAACCCTTCGCGTAGTCACTAACGTGACTCCGAAGTAAAATAGTAAGATTAAACGAGAACTTACCAAGTTTGAAGTTTGATCTTTATTTTATGAGGAGTTACGTTGGTGATTACGTGCCCGCCACACCCAACCCTCTCTCATAAAAAAGGTCATATGGTAGTTCTCATGTTGCTCATCTTAATATGTTACTTCAAATATTGTGTTATCTGTGATTTCATACAGCTGCTTTGAAGATTGACGCGCATGCGCCCTGACGGGTCTTCTTCACGTAATCACCAACGTAACTCCTCATAAAATATAGATCAAACTTCAAACTTGGTAAGTTCTCGTTTAATCTTACTATTATTATCCATTCATGGAACAGGGGAGCTAATGTGATCCTCCAAAAACACTGAACCTCCCCAGCTACCCCATAATTCAGTAATCTAGCACCTCAACATATCCTTCTCCCAGTGACTACCTGTAACATTTTCCTTGGGCCCTGCTACTAGATTCCTGGTGCTGGGAGATGGTGGGGAAAAACATTGATTCCTCCAATTTCAAGTAAAACCCCTGCACCCCCGCCCCTCCCCTCTACCTTACCCCCTCTGAGAACCCCAATGTCCACATATTTCTCCCACTATCTCCCAGCAGATTGGATGCTTTCCATCTGCCTGGGTTTTCTCTCTGTGCTAAACATTCCTGCCACATCGCAAATATGTGAAGGGCAGAACTGACAACAGATGACCAAGGTAGAGTGGATCCCATAGTGGCCCATTGTTGGCTGGGGAAGAGGTGGTAATGAAAGGATATAGGGATGCGAACTGTGGGATGATTAGGGTGGGAGTGGGAGCCAGAGAGGGAATGCAGGGGTTACATTAAATTATGATCTCAACCCTTCCTTGGTCATCTGTTGCCGGCATTAATTTGTTATGGCCTTTTCCTGCCTCTAGTGCCCGTCCCCTCCTCCCCCCTTAATTTCAGTCTGAAGAAGGGTTCTGACCCAAAACGTCACCCATCCTGGTTCTCCAGAGATGGTGCTTGACCTACTGAGTTACTCCAGAACTTTGTATCTATCTGATAAAAAAACAGCATCTACAGTGAATGTAAATGAGTGTCTGGTGATCTGCATACATTTACTGGCTAAAGAGTCTGTGTCCATGCTGTATAATTCAATAACTCTAAAAAAAAGTCGTAAGTGTGGTACCTTTGCAAATTATTCTGACGATATCAGAAATTATAATTCCTCAATCTAAATGTTTTCTTTTTAATCTGATCAGTTATTATTTTTAAAAAGTCAAGCTCAATGACTCCAGGGAGAATGATATTGAAGATTAATGGTAATGAGGGATGAAAACACACTTCCAACATTATAAGACAATCATACCAGGGCATCATTGAAACTGGTTTCTTTGAGCCTTATGACAGGACCTGGTATTTTTGTTTTTTGCTGCAGTTTTTTATGCTGTGACTGGATTCCTGAAATAATCAGTAAATATATTTCTCAACTTAAAATTATTATCACTCATAAGCAGATTTTTTTTTGTAAGAGAATGAAACATGATTTAGACCCACAAGAAGTGATTTTGGATCAAGCAAAATCCTTGAAATGGAAAATCGATATAAGTCAATAGAGAATAGCCTGAGAACTTACTTTCCAATTTTTCTCTGCTGCAAGACAATGAGATGAGAAGAATGTGAATGCTTGAGCCAAAGTTCAAATTTTCTGTTGTTTATTTATTCAAAGACATGTAAGTAACCTGGAAGCCCCATCTAAATGACTTCCCAGAGGCGCTGAGTCCTGAACAGCTCAATGGCATGACTATTGGTATTCTTTAATAATATTAGGAGGAACGCAGTTCCTGGAAACAGAACAATTATTTGCAAGCTTTTAAAATAGAAACATTGTAAATAGCAAAAACAGTGAGATGATGAATATTAGGAAATTTAGCACTTTGTTATTACATTAAACACTTGTTATTATGGACCTCATTATAGTTGATTCTGGTTATAGCGGATGGACCTACTGACATTCACCACAAGGCCGGGCTGCCGATGCCACCCTAGGACCATACCAAATCATCGACCACTTCTATGCCTGGCGCTGGCCCATACCGCCACTCCCACCCACCCACTTCCAGACCGGGCTGTCGACGCAGATCGCACTGTCACCCCAGGCCACCACCACCAGCCCACACAGCGTCCTCAGTTGCTTACAGACCGTGCCCTTCAGCAACAGACTGGTTCCACCAAGATGCAGATCAGAACGCCACAGGAGATCCTTCTTCCCTGTGGCTATCAAACTGTACAAATAATCCCACTTCTGTCATGGGGTAGACTGAGACTGACCCCCCCCCCACCCCCTCCCCAATCTTCACATGTCCCCAATCCTTTCCTCTCGTCACTTTAATTTCATGTTTCATGTAGTTTTGTGTTTTTGTGTTTTTATGACTGTCGGCAGATCAATTTCCCTTCTGTGATAAATAAAGTTCTATCGCCTCGTATCATATCAGATCGTATCGTATCGCCTACTGCCACCACCATCACTGACCCTTGTCTGCACTCTGACCCCCGAAGGCCTTGACCAATGACTCTGCTGACCCTCGCCTCACCCTCGGCCACCAGCATTGTGTATTAACCAGCATCTACAGTTCTTTGTTTCTCCTACTTAATCAATGATACTCTATTACTGGGTAATACCTAACTCAGTTATTGCGGGCAATCGTCAGTAATGAACATAATTCCCCCGCCCTCCTCGATGGTCTGTTATAATGAGGGTTTACTGTTCTGACATCCTCTGACAGCATAAACACTCCCAAGAATGAGTGTGTGGAATTCTCTGCCTCAAAGGGCGGTGGAGGTTGGATCTATGGATGCTTTCAAGAGATAGTTAGATAGAGCTCTTATGGATAGCAGAGTTAAGGGATATGGAGAGAAGGCAGATACGGGGTACTGATTGTGGATGATCAGCCATGATCACATTGAATGGCGGGACTGGCTCGAAGGGCCGAATGGGCTACTCCTGCACCTATTGTCTATTGTCTAAATTAAACTATCATGTCGAGAAAATGCCAAGAATTTTGTGTTCTTATCTTAAAGACTATCAGTTCACCATCTGAGGCCTTAAACCAGACTGGCTTTTAATAGGTTGGAGTAAGGACATTGGTGAGACAGCGGTGATGAAGAATGTATGTTGCCTTTCGAATTGAGCTGAATGATCTGTGGAGCCATTGCACCTCCTCTGAAGCTAAGCATCAGCCATTTTGGACAGCATCTCTTGAGAAAAGGAATAGGTGAAGTTTTGTGTTGAGACTCTTCTTCAGACTAAGAGTCAGGGGAAAGACAGTGATGTAGAGAGATATAGAACAAGTGAATGAAAGATATTCAAAAGAGTAATGATGCTAAAGGAAACAAGCTGTGGGCTAGGTGAGAAGAAGTACAGACAATGAGGCTCACCAAGACGACAGAAGCTGGCACGACTTGGGTGATGGAGGGCTGGAGGGAGAGGGGATACAATGGTTGCTTGAAGTTAGATAAATCAATGTATATACCATTGGGTTGTAAGCTGCCCAAGCAAAATATGTGATGCTGTTTCTCCAAAGTGCGTTTGGTCTCACTCTGACAATGGAGGAGGCATAGAATAGAAAGGTCAGTGTGGTAATGGGAAGGAGAATTAAAGTGTGTGGCAACCATGAGATCTGGTAGGTCCAGGTGGACTGAGTGAAGGTGTTCAGCGAAATGATCGCCCAGTCTATGTTTGCTGAGTTAGTCCAGCTTTTTGTACCTATCTTCAGCCAGATAGTGACAGATTTAGCCTCCTGCAGGGAAACGTGCTGGAACCCCTGGTCTTGCCTGATCCCAATGCAGAAGGTCTGTCTCACTGACTTTTCTATATCCTCAAGCCCAATAGCGGGGTCTCAACAGCAATTCATTCATCGGCCATGAAATGTGAAGGGCTTTGACAGGACAAAATACAAAGTTGATATTTTTTACTTCTTTCATAATTGCACTTGAATTCATTAGATTTTAAAAATATTGCTGACATTCAGAAACATCTCTAACCTAGTAAAATTTAAGTAAATAATGAACAGATTAATTTTTTTTTTATAATAAACTAAATCCACATGGAAATAATTACATTCATTGAACTAAAGCAAACTATTTTTAGCAAAATAACTTGCCTTCTGCAGACTCCTTCATCTCTAAAGAGTGCTAGTGTGCTTTCTGCCAAGGCTGGAGGGCATTCAAAACCAATATCTCACTATTCTCTGACCCCACTTTCTAAATTCTCATACGTTAAATTATGTAACCACTGTGTTGATTACTGATCACAATATTTGCCCCTCATAGATTTACCAGCTAATTAACATCATTGTTAGTACAGCTGATCACTGCAATCTTTATAATAGGTAAGTAGCATAAAATTTATGTGCTCTCTGAATTACAACCTACAGCTAGGAGTTAATCATGTATGGTGATCTCTGGAGCTAAGTTCCATGGACTAATATATCCAGATTTGTTAAGACAATAAAATAAATTTGTGATGTCCATTTAAAATTTTGTGTATTAATGAGCCCTTTATTAAAATGCAACATTCAAAAACCCTGAATCTTAAATATGTACCTTATGTCTCTGTGGTGTTTCATTTGTTCAGTATAAATCCTGACAATCAATGAAAAAAAATCAAAGACTGTGGCTTAAACTCAGCTAAGGACCTCATCAGTGCAATAGCCCATGGAGAATAGAACAAGCAGCATAAATTTAACAACAAAATTGAATGAAGAATCATTACACTCTAAAGAGATTAGATTCAATCTATTGAAATGTGCCTGGTGGCACAATGTGTTGCTGTACAATGTTCAGTATCAATAATGTGATCAGTTATGTGTTCAAACCAAGCATTATTTTTAATGTCATTGTTATTATTTGGGATGTTGTGAAGAGACTGCTTATTGTAGGGAGAATGTAAAAATTAGAAGAATCAACTTTGCGCCAAATTAAAAATATGGAGAAACAAAGAACTGCAGATGTTGATTTACAACAAAAAGGACACAAAGTAATGGAGTAACTCAGCATGTCAGGCAGCATCCTTGGAGAACAGAACATCCTTGGAGTTTCAGGTCGGGACCCTTCTTCAGGCTGATTGGGTGGGGAGGGGGGGGAGCTAAAAGCGAGAAGAGTTGATGGGCAAGTAATAGGTGAATACGGGTGAGGGAGGGTTTGATAGGTAGATAGTTGGACAAAGGCCAGAGATAAAAACATGTGTGAAATAAAAGGATTGAAGTTTGGCAAATTGCAAAGCCAGAAGAAGGAATGTAAATGGAGGGGGTGGGGAGAAATTGGTGCGAGTCTAGGTGGGGCAAAGGGGAGGGGGGAAGAAAATGGTTGTGGTGAAGGAGGGGGTGATGGTGTTGTTGAAGGGTGCCTAAGATTGAAGAATTCAATGTTCATCCCGTTGGTTTGTAAGCGACCCAAGAGGAATATGAGGTGCTGTCCCGCCAGTTTGCATGTGTTCATAAGTTCATGTCATTGGAGCAGAATTAGGTCATTTGGCCCATCGAATCTACTCCGCCATTCAATCATGGCCGATCTATCTTTGCCTCTCAACCTCATTCTCCTGCCTTCTCCCCATAACCTTACTAATCAAGAACCTATCAATCTCCTCCTTAAAAATACCCAAAGAATGCCTCCACAGCCTTCTGTGGCATTGAATTCCACATATTCACCACCTTCTGGCTAAAGATATTCCTCATCTCCTTTCTAAAAGTACATCCTTTCATTGTGAGGCTGTCCTCGCTGGTCCTGGACTCTACCACTAGTGGACACATTCTCTTGACGTCCACTCTATCCAGGCATTTCATTATTTGGTAAGTTTCAATGAGATTCCACCTCATCCTTCTACAGTGGCCTTACTCTGGTAACTCTGACAAAATATCGAGGCAGACTCTCAGCTGGTGAATAGAATATGACACCAGGGAACAGGACTAAACAAAGAGAACATAAATGATTAGATGATTGAGAAGGGAAATGTAATTCTATTTTTTTAAATCTATAGAATTTAAATCCCTTCTAAAAGTAATTCAGAGCATTGATGTAACAATCTTGGTGCTCATTTAAAATATAGTTTGCATTTAAGTTCAAACTTAAATTTCAACAGACTACAGAACAAGATAAATAACTCAAAATTTAAGTTGTTTCATTTTAAGTGATTTATTTCAATCATCATCATTTTAATGATGAATTCTTTACTTTTTAGCATGTTAATAATTTAGAATATGTGGCTTATTACAATTAACTTCTATTCCAGTGGTGCTGAGGCCAATAATGAAATTCATTCACTCATTCCCAGCCCCATGTTAACTATCCATGTGGAGTGCCTTAGCGGGGATCTCGAAAATGAACCACTTTACCCAACTAAGTGCCTAGTATTTCTTTTTTTTCACATTATAGAGCCCTTTACTGAATAAATGAGTATCCTTCTCTTTTCTTAAACCTTATCTGTTAACTGGTGTTTCCACCAAGCCTACTTTTTAGTTGATCTGTGTTTAGTAAGCAGATGAGCCTGAACTCCACAGTCAGAATTCCACAATATAAGCTTTGATTTCCACAAGCTTTTTTTTCTGATCTTGTTTGGATCTGTGACAAGCAATGCTGGGAAATTAATTCTGGAACCGTTCCGCTGTACTTCAGTATTTGAAGTTTGCAATAAATGCTAAAAGCTGCCACATTTCCATCACCACAACCACTGTAGCAAGAACTATAAGGAGCACCAACAGTTTACCAACTAGAAAGAATGAGCTTCCATTTGTACAAGAACATTTTTTTAAAAGCAAATGTTCAATATCTGAAATAAAACTAGAATATATTCCCTTACCGTATATATATACACTGCAAATGGATTGATTATATTCATGTATTGTCTTTCTGCTGATTGGTTAGCAGAAAAACAAAATCTTTTCATTGTACCTCGGTACACATGACAATAAACTAAAGTGAAACTGAAACTAAAACATTCAGCAAGTCAAGCATCATTTGTGGAAAGCGGAAGAGAATTAAAATTTCAGGTTAAAGTCCCATTATCAGATTTATTGGCTGATTGGAAAGGGAAATGTCATTCTATTTTTTTGTCTATACAATTTAAATCCCAACTAAAATAAATTCAGAGCATTAATGTAACAATCTTGGTGCTCAATGGAAATACAGTTTGCATTTAAGTTCTAACACAAATGTTAATAGAGTCCCAGAACTAGGTACTGAAATATGAGAAATTAATTTCTATTCCAGTGGAGGTGAGGCCACTAATGAAACTAATTATTAAAACTCAGGGTGCAGGACTAGTTAGATACTTCTTCTTGCGTATGGCGTGCACAGCCTAAAGTTGTAGGACAATTTGTTTTATTTGATCTTTTTTGATTGTGCACGCTGGGTTGATTGCATTCATCGAAACAGGGCGGACCACGTGAAGGTTGCAATCTTCCACCCCAGTTAGATACTTAAATATGAGAAACAGAAATGGGAATGAAAGAAACCAGGATCCTTTTAAGTTGCAGAGAGGTTCAAGGAGTAATAGCTAGGACAAAGGAAATATTTCTGAGGTGGAGGTCAAGGTTACTGTTGAAATAAGCTATTGATGAAGTCATCTAGATAGAGTAATGAGAATAGTTAGCAAGAGAGAATGTGAACAAAAGAATGTGAAAAAGTTTAATTTAGTTTAGAGATACAGCGCAGAAACAGGCCCTTCAGCCTACCGAATCTGCACAGATGAGCGATCCCCGCATATTAACACTATCCTACACACACTAAGCAGAATTTACATTTATAGCAAGCCAATTAACCTACAAATATGTACATCTTTGGAGTCCGGGAGAAAACTGAAGATCTCTGAGAAAACCCGCGGGGTCACAGGTACAAACTCCGTACAGACAGCATCCGTAAGCAGGATTGAACCCGGGTCTCTGGTGTTATAAGTGCTGTAAGGCAGCAACTCTGCCGCTGCAGCACCATGCCACCTTATGAGTTACTCCAGCACTTCAGCACAGAGACAGATAGGTCCGAATGGAATTGGGATGGAGTATTAAAATGGCAAGCAACAGAAAGTTAAAAATCACCTTGTAATGTTAAAAGGGGAAGATGTTTCTGGTGACAGAATTTCATTGAATATGGTGGAAGTTGTAAAGGATGATCACTGACTGGGTTCTAGTGGGGTAGAAGGTGAGGACCAGTGGAACTCTATACCTGCTTTGTTCAGGAGGAGGAGGGGGAGGGTGCAAGCCAGGGACAGGTGTGGGCAATGTGAAAGTAAAAGCAGGGGAGAAATTATGAATAAAGGTAGTGGCATTTCTGTAAGAGAGCAAGAAACAGCAACAATAGTGTTGTAGATCTGGAGACACAAGAAGCTTCAGATTCTGGAATCTTGAGTAAAGCAGATGTTGGGCTGTTGATGTACGAGAAAAAAAATAGTTAAGGGAGGTGCTCACATAGGATTGAAAAACAAATCGGTCCACAAATCCCACAATTGTCAGGCATAGCATGGGACTATACAAATTATCATAGCTCTACATTTGAACAGGAGAAAGTGAATGGAATTGAAGAACAAATTGTTCAACATCCGCAACATCTTTTACATTGCAAAGTGCCTTACAATGAAATATTTTTTTGTAGTGCAGCCTTTGTTGGTTCTAGTCAAATTGTGCCCAACAAGAGGTAACAAGCACCAATTTCTCATAAACACAATGTAACAATGTAACATTTTCTGCTTTAATAATATTGGATGGAGCTATAAACCAAGGATAACGGAGAGAACTACTTTGCTCTTGTTCATAAAAAGTGCCGTGGAATATTTTATGTCCAATTGAGAGCAGTATGATCCTCACATTAATATCTCATCAAAACATTAACAAAGTTTCCCTCTGAGATCTTTAAAGTGGAGAATGAAAAGATATGTTTATATATTCTATGAAGTCCATGCAAGAGACCCTAGAGATTTTTCTCTCTTAGGCAACTTGGCTTGCATGGTTGAGTCACACTGCAGGGCTTGTTTCCATGCAAAACAGCTCTAAGACTTTTTAATAAGTCAAAATAAAGTTGGACAGAAAATCTTCACTATTGCTTCTGAAAAACATGAAAATGATTATAATGAGACTATCCTTGAAAAGTTGCTGGACTTGCTTGGTTAAGTTGACCATCAAAGTGGAAAATTCCACGTCGAAAAAACTGTTACCTTAGGGAAATCTGCACCACCACAAATTTCATCTCTTCAGATGTTGAATGAGGAATCTGCCACCTTCTCCATGTAATTAAGTCAGATATTATCCATCCTATGCATTTCTGAACATTAGGTTGGTTGCACTTCAGGGGTCATGGTCAATGGCCTTTTCTCAAATGGCATAATGAAATGCATTATCTGGCTATTTATCTCATCACTATTTATGTCACATTTCTTTCACAATTACCCACACAATGCTGATCACTGCACTTTAATGTAAAACACTACTATGTATTTTGAAAGATTTTGACAGGTTATGGCAATAGATAAATACAAGTACTTTATTACCACATTGCATATATCCATTACTATTATAGGTATGAATTTCCTGCCAGTTTCACTGTAATCAAGAGCTGAATTGGTAAAATATTTATAACCACTCCTCAGATGCTTTGAAAAAAAAAGTTTTCATTAAGCTCAAGGAAGCAATTGGAAGGGCAGAAAGTTATCATGAATTCAGACAATATTTTTAAACCTGCTCAGATCCAGCCCATATTGATGGAATTAATATCTTCTCCATTTAACAGTTTGAATAATTCTGTGAAATTATTTTGGAGAGTACCAGTTCAGTTCTTCGTGGGCGAAGTTCATAGTGCAAAGCATTAACCATTGCTTAATTGATCACCTCACACAAATAGGCACTCAGCACACTTGACATGAGAAATGAAACAAAAATTGGATATTGGTGAAATGAAGAACTTCTGGCTCAGACTAAGAGAAATTTTAATCGCTCACTCCATGGTATTGCTAAATTAAGAACATTTAGTTCAGTTTATTTATTATCACATGTAGCGAGGTACAGTGAAAAGCTTTTGTTGTGTGCTAACCAGTCAGTGGAAGAACAATACATGATTACAATCAAGCCATTTACAATGTACAGATACATGATGAAGGAAATAATGGGAATAACATTTAGCACCAGATAAAGCCGGTAAAGTCCGATCAAAGATAGTCCAAGGGTCTCCAATGAGGTAGATAGTAGTTCAGGACTGCTCGCTAGTTGTGGTAGGATGGTTCTGTTACCTGATAACAGCTGGGAAGAAACTGCCCTGAATCTGGAGGTGTGCGTTTTCACACTTCTATACCTTGGTGCTTGCACTGAAATGAAAGAGTAAAATAAATTCATTTTCATACAAATAGCAGTACAAATTCTGAGAATAAATGGAAATCTAATACCTGGGATTGCTAAATTCAAAATATAAATTACAGAAATGAAAAAATGTAATGTTTTGTGATCATTTTACCTGAGCCATTTTGCACCAAACACATTATATTGAACAGACACTAGGAACTGCCGATGCACGTTTACAAAAATACACAAAATGCTGGATAAACTCAATGGATCAAGCAGCATCTCTGGAGAACATGGCCCTAAAACATCACCTATCCCTGATCTTCAGAGATGCCTGACCCGCTGAGTTATTCCAGCACTTTATGTCTTTTTTTAACATTATAATGAATTACTACTTAACTATCTGGGAAGGCAGCAAATAATTCCTTCAGTGATGTTTGCCAGGCTAACAGAGAACTTTCTGCTCTTGTTCGAAAATTGTCAGGAGATCTCTAACAGCCAGTTATGAAATTAGTTAATTGTCTCATCTGAAAGTACAGTAATGTATTTATGACATTATAATAGTTTATGGGAGGTTTTGGGACACAAAAGTAGGGAGCTCATAAAATCACATTAACATATGATGAACGTTAGACGGCACAGGGCCTGTACTCACTGGAGTTTAGAAGAATGAGGGGGGACCTCATCGAAATGTACCGAATAGTGAATGGCTTGTTTAGAGTCAATGTGAAGAGGATGTTTCCACTAGTGGGAGAATCTAGGACTAGAGGTCATAGCCTCAGAATTAAAGGACATTCCTTTAGGAAGGGGATGAGGAGGAATTTCTTTTGTCAGAGAGTGGTGAATCTATGGAATTCTTTGCCACAGAAGGCTGCGGAGGCCGTCAATGGATATTTTTAAGGCAGAGATGGATAGATTCTTGATTAGTATGGTTGTCAGGGGTTATGGGGAGAAGGCTGGTGAATGGTGTTGGGGGAGAGATAGATCAGCCATGATTGAATGGCAGAGTAGACTTGATGGGCCAAATGGCCTAATTCTGCTCCTATCACTTATGACCTTATGACCTTATCATCATTAGGATTGTCAAGTCACTTATTGTGAAGTAAAAAGTTATTCGCCTTAAACTAGTCTTTCCGGTTAAAGCTGTAGAAAAGAGTAAGCAAACTTCCTTAATTCTGGACCACTTGGCCCTTTGCTTGATCTAAAACCAGATAATTTAACAGTTAGAGAAAAAGGCCCATATCACAGTCAAATTTTAGAATAAACTTAACGTTGAGATGAGCTGATGGGGCGCATTGCATGAAAACACTCATTCGAACCCAATTAATGGATATGTTCATGATAAAGTACACCAATTTCTTAACTTTCACGCCAATGGAAATATAAATTGAGTCTTCTCTCTCTCTGATTCGATTACTATGAGTATGGAAGCAAATGCAACTATAATCAATGGACATAACTATCTTCCAAAGCTGCGTTTTCCATGAAGCTGATCACTAATGTTTGATAGGTGGCTGAGTAATGAAATTGGGACAAAATATTGGGGGGAAAACACTCACAGCAACAATGTGGTATTAGTGAAGTTGGATGACTCTCACTTTTGCTTTAACCGGATAAAAGGCTAAAAGGGTATATCATGCTGTTTTTAGAATGTCAACAAAGATGGTTATTGAATTTACCTCAATCAACTGAGGAAATGAATGCACACTGACGAAACTGAAGGTGAGTTATCTACATGGAAAGAATAAAAAGTGGCTAAAACACTTAAAATCATTTATATTTTTCACAGCCGAAGCTCATAATTTCAGAAGAAAACAACTTTATGCTGGCAGCAATGCCTAAAGTATTTTATATCGACAGCTTTCACTGCAGTTAATAAAATCACCTAAATAGATTGGAAATCACAGCAGACATATTTTACAGCTTTGCAGAAAAAAATAATTTCAAATAATTTAACTCTGGCTCTGAAGCGCCTGTGGATTCTTTGACTGATTTTTGTTACATAAATTGCTTTTATGTAATACTAGTATGACTTTCAACAATATTTTTAAAAATTGCATTTATGCATCGTTAATATTATATGCACCACAGGAAAATTACCAGAAAAAATGGTGCCATAATGATCTTTTAGGACACAGGCTCAGATGTGTCCCTAAAAGGAGAGAGAGATTGAGAGCTGGTGATGTTGAGGAAGAAATTCAAATTTTATGACTCAGGTAGGTTAATGTATTGTTTAAAAAAAAATAAAGTGAGGAATGCACAAGAGACATAAATTAGAGGAAAGCAGAGATCTTAGAGAACTGGAGGAGTTTACAGACATTGGAATTGATTTGAAATATAAATTAGATTTTTAAAGTTGCCAAACTAGGAGCCACTGTTGTTCAGTTAACGTATTGGTGATTGGTGAATGGAATATGAACCAAATTATGATATGAGAGTGAGATTTTGAATGAGCTTGCATTTTTGGGTGGTGTTAGTTGTTCAGAAGGACATTAGAATATGCAATCCACAGCAGATAAGACGAAACAATGTGGAATAGGGCAAAATCGTTGCAGCCACAGACATATAGGATCAAGTCACAGATATGTAGTCAGGTGCTTAATTTTGAGTCATTGGCAGCACTTAGTTTGTGAATGGTTTGAATCTGCAGGAATTTTTGCCCAGAGATTGTTTGTGCCAGGGGTCAAAGACAATGCCTTTATTTAGACACAAAAAACTCCAGATGCGGGTTTACAAAAAGGGACACAAAGTGCTGGATTAACTCAGCGGTTCAGGCAGCATCATTGGAAAACATGGATGGGCAACGTTTTGGCTTGGGACACTTCTTGAGACTGATTGTAGTGGGTGGTGGGTTGGAGAAAGCTGGAAGTGAGATAGGAGTGGGACAAAGTCTGGCAATTGATTGGTGGATACATGTGAAGGGTGTGTGTGTGTGTGTGGGGGGGGGGGGGGGGGGGGGTAGATTAGCAGATGGTTGTCAAAGGCCAGAGATGAAAAGACAAAAAAGTGTGAGATAAGGAGAAGGATAGAAGAGGTATGAAATGTGTGGCCAGAGGAAGAAATATAGATGGAAGGGGAGAGAAAAAGGTGAAAGGGAGAAATGGATTCACATCCAAACATGAGGGATAGTACCTCATATTTCGATTGGGTGACTTACAACTTAATGGTATGAACATAGAATTCTCTAATTTAAAGTAACTAACCTACATATGCATCCCCATTATTGCCCCCCCTCCCCCCCTCATTCCCCCATCTCTTCCCTGTGCCCCACTTCGATGCGCACACCGTTCTCCCTTTTCCCTTTCCCCTAACCTCTTCCACTAGGCTGAGGTGCATCCTATCAGAATACTTTCTATGGTGCATCTGTAGAAAAACCCTGTAGACATGCCAAACCTTCTCAAACACTGAATAGAGGAAAGACGCTGATCTGCTTTCTCGATCTCGGAATCAGTATGAATGGACCAGGTTAGGTTGCTGGTGATGTTGATGCTGATGCTAAGAAATATGAAGTGGTAGACATCTCCACAGCAGTTTAGGGTTCAACAAACCAAATCTTTCATACAGTCAAGGGTGTACAGGTAGTAGAGCAAGGGGCTGAGCACACATCCCTGAGGGGCAGCAGTGCAGGATCAGTATGGAGAAAATATTATGACCAACACTAACCGACTTAGGAGAGGAACTGCATGTTTGAGATGGTGAGAGCCGCATTTAAGGAAGCAAAAAAAATGCTTCTTAATAATCTACAAATGTTAAACAATTTCCTAAAAACAAAGCTAAATTCCCAAAGTTAAGGTGACACAATGGTGCATGCAGTAAGTTAAGTTGCATTTTACCTGCATGGGTGATCCAGGTTGAATCTTGACATCTGGTGCTATCTATGTAGAACTTGCACGTTTTTCTGGTGAGTGAGTTTCCTCTGGGTACTCCAGTTTTTTTCCCTCATTTCAGAGAAGTGCAGGTTGGGAAGTTACCAGGCCACTATAAATTCCTCCTAATGAAGAGGAGCAAGAGTAGGCCATTTAGCTGATGGAGACAGCAATACTGATGGCTGGTCAATTTCCAAATAACATATGTTGGGCTGCACAGTGGCGCAATGGTAGAGCTGTTGCCTCACAGAGCCAGAGACCCGGGTTCAATCTTGACCTCAGGAGATGTCTGTGTGGAGTTTGCACGTTCTCCTTGTGACCGCATGAGTTTTCGCCAGGATCTCAGGATACCTTCCACATCCCAAAGACGTGCGGGGATGTAGGTTATTTGGCTTCTGAAAGTTATCTCCAGTGTGTAGGATAGAACTAGTGTATGGCTGATCGTTGGTCAGTGCAGACTTGGTGGGCTGAAGGGCCTGTTACCACGCTGTATCTCTAAACTAAACTAAACTAGTGTAAATGGATGATCGATGGACAGTGTGTACTTGGTGGGCCGAAAGACCCGTTTCCATGTTGTATCTCTAAAGTGAATTAAACTAATTACTGCTCTTTCCCTTTGCCCCTTGAGGACCAGCAGTGAGTGAAAGGAAGCATTAAAGCCGGACTCTTGCAAATGGAAGGAAGCACAAGAACCGGAATCCATGTGAATGAAAGGGATCACATTGCCATTGATTGAAGCTTGATGGCACAGGGTGTGCACTTGGATTGGGTTCTAGGCAAGTGAACAAGCAAAATACAAACTGGACCACAGTATGTGGATGGGTGGCCCGATGAGTAGCCAGTGAGGCTGGAACTAGGGTCCTACTGAGTGGCATGAAAGGAGGTAAACATCACCTGATGAGCCAGATGTCAAACCATCTGGATTTCTAATGGTCGGATTGCAAATTATTTGTTTCACTGTACATGGAAATAAATATGCAAAATACCTCATGATTTATTTTAAAATAACTCTCCCAGATGTAATCATTTAGGCAGATTTGAAAATGCATTTTGCTAATTAACATATTTCTATGTGAAAAAGTAATATTGAGGCTTTGTTTACATGAGAAAACTAGTCTAACTGTAGAATCTACACAATCATCTAGCATTCAGAAGAAGATGGTTTACTCAATCGTGTGTTTAAATGCAAAATCAGATATTTGTGATTAGGTGATAGATTAAAGGTTCAATTGATTCAATATAATTTACCTATAACTTCATACTTCAGTGATTTAATTGTTTTGCTGTAAATCCCACTGACATATTGAATTACAAGAAGAACCAGACAATTACTCTTCCATTCACATCCAAGTGCACACCCTGTGCCATCAAGCTTCAATCAATGGCATGAATAATATAACTGGAGAAGCCAGAATAGGTGGTCTAATTTAGTTTATTATTGTCATGTGTTCTGAGGTACCATGTAAATACCGTGTGAACTGTATCTCCCATCTATTGCTGGCTCGGATTTGTCCTGGTCTTTTCTTGCTTCCAGATCCCCCCCCCCCTCCCCCCAATGTAAGTTTATTACATTGACATATGATTTGCCGGCTTGCCTTTTAACATTCCTCATTGAAGCAGAATTGCCGTTTGTCTTATTAGTAATGGTAAAGTGAAGAATTTATTGGGTCATGAGATTACAAAGTTGTGATGCAATACAATTCCATTCCTGCCCACGACATCTCTTACAGTAGATGACAAATTCTGCATTGCCAGGTTTGTTTTGAATCTATTCTATTTAGAACAAGTAGACTAAAGAAAGGTGTAGGAAGTATCTACAGATGCTGGTTTACACCAAAGATAGACACAAAATTCTGGAGTAACTCAGAATTTGTAACGCAGTAATAAAAGCCCTGTTTCACTGTGCGAGTTGACCCACGAGTGACCCCGAGTGAAAGACTCGTGGTTGCGTACGAGACTACAAGTTTATGATCCAGAGTTTAACCGAGTTCCCACGGGTATGTCTAAGTTTGCCGTTTACTTCTCATTTCTGCGATGTTCCAAGTTCGTCTCCCGAGTGTACCAAGTTCCTCTCCCGTTAATCTTGAGGCTACAATGTATATCGACGTGTTGAAAAATCATCACATGTTAAAAAAATCATGTCATGCTTTTTTTTTACATACTATAAAAAGCCTGCCTTCTTTAAATTGGCTGTTGAATCTCCTGTTGAATCTCCTGTTGCCTCTCCT
Source organism: Malacoraja senta (assembly GCA_038087875.1). Taxonomy (NCBI): domain Eukaryota; kingdom Metazoa; phylum Chordata; class Chondrichthyes; order Rajiformes; family Rajidae; genus Malacoraja; species Malacoraja senta. The sequence goes on along the minus strand of CM075977.1, from coordinate 240,868,748 downwards.
CCTCCTCCTCCTCCTCCTGTATGACCATAGCCTCCATGGCAGGTTTTTTGTAAGGCTCTGCTCTTCCCTTTCGTCGAACCTTTCTGGGAGCCATCTCTAGCAAGCTTCTTATCAAAAAGATTCACCAGCAATGAGGTGAAACGCCCAATATTGACCCAGGTCACATGCTGATGTTGAAGTCACCTTTTTTTTCCTCTGTCCAGCTGGCGAGTTCAGAGTGCACATGAGAGTCACCGGAGTCATGTCTGATTGCCTGGGCAGCCTACCAGCTTCCACAGTTTACATCGTACAAAGCATCATATTGTGATGCATCAATGCCTGTTTTGGGAGCAGCTTTGCCCTAGAGCGCAGTATATATTACAGTGACTTGCAAACGTAGTGCAGTCTATTACACAGGCCAGCTTTCCCCCTATCAACTCAATCTACACTTCGACCTGCTTCGGGAAGCAGCCAACGTACCATTCCTTCCTCTCCTTTCACCCCGTGAGCAGATAATACAAACGCTCACATACACGTACTACCTGATTCAGGGACAGCTCCTTCCTCACTGTCATTAGATTGCTGAAACGGAAGTTTTTCGGTGTGTGAAGAAGGGTCTCGACCCGAAACGTCACCCATTCTTTCTCTCCAGAGATGCTGCCTGTCTCGCTGAGTCCAGCATTTTGTGTCTATCTTCTCATAACAGAAGTCCTGATCTCCTGATATACCCCATTACAGCTCTTGGACAAAAAAACTCGAAACTCTGTTGTGTTGTATCTGCACGCTGGTATTTTTTTCTCTTTGCGCTAGCTATTTATTGCACTTATGTACGGCTTTATTTCAAAACTCGCAAACATTCAGGTGACAAAATAACCCAATATCAATACCATGTCTGCCTCATCCCAGTTTATGGGGGATGGGGGGGGGGGGGGTAGGATCATGATATGAATCTGTGCCAAGTTTTAAAACTCCAGCCGGGATACCGTCGTCTCCGGGTTCGTGATCATACCAGTAATATTGTGAGATCGACATACTGTTGGCACTCGCAATATTACTGGCATTATCACTAATCAATTATTACATCTCAGAATTTGTGTAACAATATTTCATGTTCCCTGGGAACATTAGCACTTTAACACTGCACTTTGGGATCTTATTTGCCATCGGGTAAAAGATTGTGATTATGGTCATGTTAAGAATTAAAAGTCATAAAATCGATGTGTGAAATGTGATTCTTATTTTTCAAAAACTCTCATAGGAAACAATGAGCGTATAGAGCCCAGGGAGAGGGGGAGAAAGGGACATACACTCACAGAGGCAGAGTCTCTCAGCCTGTGTGAGAGGGAGGGAGGGAGAGAGAGACACACACACACAAGGTGGATGTGAAATCTCACCTACCTGTTTCAGTGACAGGCACCCGCAGCCAGTGAATGAAGACACCCCCATCTGTCTCCCCCTCCTCTCCCTCCACTTTCCACCCACTCTCCTCCACCCCACCCCCCTCACCCCCCCCCCAATTTGGAAATGTCATCCCATCACCCATTCCTTCTCTCCAGAGATGCTGCCTGCCCGCTGTTAAAGAGTTCCCACTTGCAGCAGCATAACAGGCCAGTAAACACAATACTCATAGATAATATACTAAACAAAGAAAATATATATTAAAAAATCCAGTATTATTGCAAAAATCCCAAAGTCCTTAGTGCAACCAAGGCAGTTTGTAGTTCATAGTTTAGTTAGCATTTGTAGCGTTCAAGAGCCCGATGGTTGTTGGGAAGAAGCTGTTCTTGAACCTGGAGGTCATGGTTTTCAGATTCTTATACCTTCTGCTCAGCAGGAATGAAATGAGAGCATGGCCAGGGTAGTGTGGGTCCATGACAATGCTGGCTGCCTTTTTGAGGCAGCACCTCATATAGAACCCTTTGATTCAGTAAAGTTCAGTAAAGAGATCGGGAATCTGGCATCATGGCTTGAGAATAAAACCCAGCCTTTAACATCCGCATAATGAAAGAGTTGGTGTTGTCCTACGGAACAGGGGTGCAGGAGAGGTGAACACAACCCTGTCTTCTTCAACAGCACTGGTAGAGATGGCTTCTGGACGTGACTGGCAAACCTCAGATTAGGCTGCCATGAAGTGTCATAAAATGTTCTCACGCTGTTCCTCAATACTGGTTTGTCTTAAGGTTGTGAGCTCAGTCCCAAATACACAAAATCTATAAATAAACTTCAAGCAATTTTTTCTTTTCAACCCACTCTGTCACCTTATCAATAACTTTTACTTTGTTAAGCAGAATTTGTCTTTAAAAAGTCTAAGTAACTGATATTTCTGTCCCTGATTATTGTTTCTAAAAAGAGTTCCCACGGTAGAATCTCGAGTCACAAAGGTAAACGCACGGGCCACTACGTTCTTACAACGAGTTGAAATGTTTCAAATTTTAACCTCAAGAGTACATTTTACTCGTGGAAAAGTTCAAACATGTTTGAACTTTTTCAAGAGTTAACAAGTTCCACGAGTCGCTAAGTTGCGTCCATGAGTTCCGACGTTCCTGCTACGTTAATTGTACGTGATTACCACGAGTTAAATTTGTTTTAAACTTGGGGTACCTCATGGGTCAGCTCGCACAGTGTAACAGGGGTTTAACTCAGTAACAGGCAGCATCTCTGAATAGAAGGAATGGGTGACATTTCGGGTTGAGATTGAAGAAGAGTCTCGACCCGAAACGTCACCCATTCCTTCTATCCAGAGATGCTGCCTGTCCTGCTGGGATACACCAGCATTTTATGTCTATCTTCAGACTACAGAGAGGTATAGATGTATCCAATTCTATGATTTATCATACAAATAGATTCTTCTCTCAGATTTGAACAAATGACACCAACAATGTATTACGTCCTTATTGACTTTCTCTGGGATTTTTAATACAAATTAAATATGAAAGTCAATTTGACTATGCAAGCAAAAAATAGTGCTAACCTGGTGAAGATACAATGGAAGATTATTTGCATACAACAAAAAATAATAAGCAGCATACTATTGTCAGAATTAAGACAAAGTGATTTTTTTTTTTTAAAGCAAATATTTTAACAAGACAATTAATCAGCAGGTATGAGATTCCACATTTGGAAACGCTAAGTATCGTGTCAGAAAGAATGTTTGGCAATAATAGTAAGATTAAACGAGAACTTGCCAGTTTGAAGTTTGATCTTTATTTTATGAGGAGTTACGTTGAGGGACTACGTGAAGAAGAACCCGTCCAGACCGCACACGCGTCAATCTTCAAAGCAGCGGAGTGAAATCACAGACAACAATTTCTGAAGTATGATAGTAAGATACGTAAAGACTAGAACTACCAGCTCGATCTTTATAAGGGTGGGAGCGGAGGGCACGTAGTCCCTCAACATAACTCCTCATAAAATAAAGATCAAACTTCCAACTGGCAAGTTCTCGTTTAATCTTACTATTTTACTTCGGAGTCACGTGAATGACTACGTGAAGATTTCAAAGCTCTGTGATTTTACGCCGTAGATTCAAATCCAGGCGCTCACTGCATTGATTGACTAAATAAGTAAAACAATCAACAATGCACAACCACAACATGGATGCAACCAGTTAATGGATAATTTATCACCATAATAGTAACCCCTTTATCACAAGAGGAATATTTAATACTAAATCCAAAATAGCACCACCAAATAACCACAGGTATTATAATCTCCTTATGGTAATACTTGTGAAATTCTTTGACTTATGCCTGCAGCCACGATGATATGGTCTATTAGAACATCCAATTCCTTGGCCGTCAATATTGATAGTGCCCTGGTGAAATAAGATTTAAATTTGTCAGTATCAATACCTGCATCATGCAACACATGCTTCAGCCATTTTTTAAATAGTCTGAACCGACACTTTCCTATGCAGCTATTTATGGCTAATAAAATACTGATACTGAACCTCTTTAAGGTTCTGATGGCTTCAATCTAACATTGTAAATGTGATACCACCCATAGACGTGGATCCGTAGGATATGCTGAAAACCCCAACTTATATCCTGTGATTCCAGGTCTACTCTGTTTAAGCAATTCATAGACATAGAACACCATAGTATCTGTTGCTCTTTCCATCATGTCTATTCGTACGTTCTGCAATATTTGCACTCTCTGTGCTAAAACCAGTGCCCTGAGCTTGACTTCCTTAATGGTAATTCAAGCCAAGGACAGCACTGTAATAGGAGTCCATTAACAAAAAACAACATAACATATCTCTTACATTCCAGATTATTGTATACCTGTGTCTAAAAGGTTTAGAATTGAAAATTCCTTTCACAAATCTGCAGACCAAAGGTAGTAACTCTACAACATTTTATTCTGATTCCTCCATAGATATGCAGTAAAGGCACTCCTTGCAGTATTCATAGCACTATAGCTTAACTGCTAATAAAATAAAGAGTTTACAGAACTCTAACACTACTGATATGTCTATAGTGTGATATGTAATATTCTGCTTAAGCAAAACATATCCCATTTCCTTATGTAAGAAATGTACTACTTCTGGGTAATATCCCTCCAGGTTGCAATAATCCACAGTGCAATCTGATAGTCCTCTTCCGATAATTGGCACTCCTTAAAATCTGTAAATCAACAAACCAATACGATTATGTAAAGGATGTGAAACATCAGTTATAGAGTGCACAAACAGATTAATTCTGTTTGGAAATCATAATAGGCTTTGTGATCATTTTTAACACCTGAGGATACCATGGTTTTGTAGATCCAATCTGGTACCACCAATCCTTCCCGAAGCGGAATCCTGTTTGCTCTTCTGTATATACTGTTAAATGAGATAAAATGGAGAAAATGTATACAAACATTATACCCCAATGCAGCGAGAAACATCCACCGCTACTGCCCCAGGATCAGGTTCCATGACATTTATTTAGGTAATTGGTGATTAAGTCTGGATACAAACAAGTCATCAATCGTGCAACAATATTATTAAATTTGTCACGATCCAACATCCATTCTGTATTATCATTGATTTACATGACCTTGAGTCTTCAACTATATTGAATCTGCCTCATAGGTAGATTGCCAACCAAATATTTCTGGTAAACACCAGATCCAGATCACATTAGCCAGTCTATTACAAGATACTGACTTATACCACTCGAATAATTGACATACGTTCTGTTCCGTAGTGTCAATCTATACCTAAACATGCAATCTTTGCATATGAGCAATTAGCTTTAGGCCATAAATGTTCCTAAAACTTTCATTAATGATCCCTTGTTATTGGATCAAAAGGTACTTTCTCCATATTCCATGTACCTCCATAGCTGGAAATACTTATGTATGACCTCAACTTAGAGCACTACAATTAGTGTGTAGCATAATGGAAGGTGTTCAGCCAGAATCTCTCTGGAGGCATTTGAGACTCCTGATTCATTAATATTCCTGTAATAACTGCAACTGGCAAATACATGGCCTGGCAAACTTGCCCTAAATTGTATTATCCATCCTTACTGTAAACTCTGATAATGCAGCAGTCTAAATTCTACAGCTGAAAATAAGCCAAAAGTTTGCAAAGTAGGCTTGCTTCCTGCCTAATTGAGGGTTGGTGCTCTGTAATGAGCTTAATACAACTTCCAATTAAATGCCTAATTGAGGGTTAGTGCTCTATAATGAGCTTACTACAATGGTTGATGCTCTATAATGAGCTTTATACAACTTCCACTTAAATGCAGCCTTAATCCGTAGTCGGATTAGAACCATGTGTTCTCATTTAATAATGGAACCCAAATAATCAATAACTGTGTATGGTAATTGTTTAGATTTATCTCGATGGTTAATAAATCTCCAAAGTGAGCTTGATTCTAACACTTATGGTTCTGTTGTAGTCCGAATGTTTCCTACAATCAGAATATAGAAATAGACCATTACCAAATGGCCCTGAGTTCTTAGTAAAGCTAATATTAGATCCAACAACCTGACAAATAGTCTCAGGGCTGAGACTAAACCTTAATACAATGCTTTAAATTGCCATAATTGGCTCATCTAGATGAATTAAAGATATCTATTATTATTTACCATATACAGTCACACAGTAAAATGCATATTTTTGAAATTGGCTGCATAACATTAACAAATGTTACGAACTGTTTATTATACAGTACAAAAAAGAGTTAAAACTTGTCAGATCTAGAATAATTCTACACCCACCATCCTTATTAGCTCTCATAACATACTTGGCATCAATTGATGGTAATGGTGAACTGACTTCTTAATCATCCCTTTTCCACAATATTTCATGTTTTGTCTGAATCTACATATTCTCTTATTTTGAGAAATATGTGTCCGGTTTCAAATACCTTAGTAAGAGAAACCAAATATGGGTAGAATTACATTCTAAACCCCACAATACTGTACAGTATAATATATCAAATTGCCATCTTTTAGCAAGAATTGTAATCTTCCCCAACTTGTAAGTGTAAAACATTTAATATGTTTCTTACAGAACCAGACCTCCTACCTCAGGGTTTGCCTATGGCAATTGTATTCCCCTGATCTTAGTGGAATATTGTAACCTCCACATATCTCAGGAGGAGTGCGCCTATAACGCACATATGGGAAAGACAAATTTGATCCTTTACTATCCCCAGTCACCACATATTGGTAGGGAATACGGCCTTAATTTGATCTGTCAATCACACAGGAGCATTCCTTTTTTGGCTAGATCTTTCTAAAAACAGATTATTAGGCAATTTAAATATTAGATGGTGTACAGAGCCCCCAAACATAGGGTATATATTAGGTCTTATAGCACTTTTATAAATACAGTTATTTGAAAGTGCTCACTACACATGAGTGCTAATTCAACCTTGTTGTGATATAGACACATGCTCTCCATCCAACCTTTGGTCAAAAAAGCCGTAATGCCTGACCAGTAATTTTAATATCCTCTCCCCCGCTGAGACTTGCTGATAGGGCTCCATACTGCAGGTTTTATATTTGTAGACAGCTCATACCTGGTTAGAACCTGGAGCTGCTGGGAGAGTAAGTATTTTATTGACATAGTTTATTTATCTCCCAATGGTTCCCTTATCTTTTTGGAACCACAACTTTGATATATTGTGCCAACTCTGGTCCTATGGGCTCTGTATTGGGCTCTAGTCCACATATGATCCGTTTACTTCAATCTTTGTATGAAATAATCCTCCTCATGGAGGGGCGAATTTACATCCTGCTTCAGGTGTTTCTAGCGCTGGCTCTCCCATAGGCCTACACATAGTAACCCTTCCAGTTGCTCGCCGTGCGGGCTCTCCTGTAGGCCCATGCATAGGCAGCCCTCTTTCAGGTGTTGCTGGCGCTGGCTCACCTGTAGGCCAACGCTTAACTTCCAGATATAGTTGGCGCTGGCTCTCCTGTAGACCAATGCATAAAAATTCCTTTAACCAGGCATTGCTCACACTGGCTCACCTGTAGGCCAGCGCTGAACCGGACTTTCCCAAATACTTCCTACGCTGGCTCTCCCTTAGGCCAACGTTGAGCCGGATCTTCTAAAGCACTCCATGCGCTGGCTCTCCTATAGACCAATGCTAAACCTGGACCTCGACCAGGCACTCCCTGCACTGGCCCTGTAGGGACAATGCTAAAACGAACCTTCCCCAGGCACTTCATACACTGGCTCTCCTCTAGGCCAACGCTAAGCCCGGACCTTCCCCAGGCACTTCATACGCTGGCTCTCCTCTAGGCCAACGCTAAACCTGGACATTCCCCAGGCATTCCCTGTGCTGCCTTGCAACTAGGTTCTGAATATAACAGACTAGTTACCTGAATCGGGGATCCTCCGGTCTGACTTCTCTAATGGCCATCTCTATTTATTATGCGCTCTAATGGCGCTACAATGGTAACCGTTTTTTTAAATTTTTAAAAGGGCGCCCGCTACTCACAGTCCCGCGGTCTTATTTGAGTACTCTGCGGTACACCTCTACAATATTTCTTCTTTCTGACGTATTTTCTCCACTACAAGTCTTCTGAAGAAATCGACCTGAAAAACGTGAGTAAACACTTACCTTCAGGTTTTTTACTTACCGGTTTGGAGGAGCTCTGCTCACTCCAAACACATCGGCACTTACGCTATGTGTCTGACGATATGACGCGTGTGCGGTCTGGACGGGTTCTTCTTCACGTAGTCACTCACGTGACTCCGAAGTAAAATTAAGGGTGCATGCAAGAGTTAACTTGTAATGTTTGACAATTTGTGATGTTTTCTAGTTAATTTAATTTTTTCTGTCATAGTTATTGTATTTACAACAAACAATTGCATTTAATTATCAATTTATTCAGTGAGGTACAGGTACTGTATAACAAAGCTTCTGGAGAAGCAGAAATGTCCTGACAGTAAGTTTCTTATTTCCTTAATTTAACCTTGTGGTTGCTGCAGTGTTTTTCAAAATATTCTTCAATGATTTGTACGAATGAACTGCAGATGCTGGTTTAAGCCGAAGATAGACACAAAAAGCTGGGAAAAGCATGAAAATGAGATACTGCCTGTCCCGCTGACTTATTCCAGCTTTTTGTGTCTATTCGTCAATTATGGCAAGCACTGTTATTTCAACACCTTAATATTGCCCACTATGATTTCATAAACTTGATTATGCCAGTCATTTCTAAATTAAGCCAGGCTCAGACTAATCATTATGTATGGATTAGGTAGGAATAGGAATGATGGATATCAATTTATTCATTATTTCAGGATAATTATGAGAGTGTTGGAACAGATCATCTTCCCGAGCGCTGCCTCAAATGGCAACGAGGAGAAAATGTGTGAAAGAACAAGTTACAAACTAAATTCCATAAAATAGAACAAAGCAAAGCATTTGGGATAAAATGCACCATTTTGAGAAACAATTTTCCTTCTTCAAGGCTGCAGTACAAGAAAAAATTGCAATAGAGCTTTCCTGACAGACTGGAGTGCAAAGTCCTAGCTGTAATATTACTCTCAATTTTGGGGAGTGAAGTTGTCTCCTTGCTTGATTTTAGTGTATGATTTGAAAGGTTACCCAAGGTAAATGCTGACCTTTGCTTTGCAGCTCCCTTCTGGAAGATATAATTTTTACAATTCTTCAATTATCTAATTAAGAAATAAGATTTTAGTTTAGTAATACTGAGTTGATCTTGGGCAAAGTAAGTTGACTTTTTATAAAAACCATTGACAAGTTCTCACTCAGAGTGTGGTGGGTATATGGAATAAGCTACCAGAGGAGGTAGTTGCGGCAAGTGCTATAAACAGCATTTGGACAGGTACATGGATAGGAAAGATTCAGAGGGATATGAACTAAACAGCGGCAAATGGAACAAGCTTAGTTGGGCATCTTTTTATGCATGGACAAATTGCACAAAAGGGCCTGTTTCCGTGCTATGACAGGTATTTGAATTTGCATCATTCAACCTTTAAATATCAATTATTTATCTGCCAAAGCAAATAAACAACATTTTGTTTTGTTCGCCTTGCTATTATTGCAGTACCGGTTAAAGCATTAAACTGCTCAATACATATAAATACAATATTGGAATTGTGCTCAAATGCACATTTCTGTGATAGCTCAACAACATAATTCAAACAGTATTCCCAAGTTACTGCACAATTATTTTTACGTCTATGATTTATCTACAAGGGAAACGTTTAAAACAAATGGTTAGCATTGGAGATGGTTCATTTTAATTAAAAATACATATCAAAATGTAATCTTGAACTTTTGGTATTTTTATACAGGATGACAATGCCATATCATTGGGATCGACGTGTAGTTTCTAAGTAAATCAAAGATATTAGTAACACATTTAGTTTTGTTATTTTTCCAATCCATCTAAAATCAAAACTTACAAATGTATTCAATTTTTTGATATAAGTGATTAATCATAAAACCCATGTTGGAATTTAAGGGTTTAGATGAATGTCTGAAATACTGTAATCAATAGAGACATGCTACATTATTCAAAACATCACTAATTCATGATTGATGGTAGATAGATGATTATTGGAATACTGAGACTGGATTTGCCAATGGTAATGACTTCTTGGCTGTACCATTTACACTTCTCCAGAAATTACCATGCCTTAGTCAATATATGTGTGATAACTAAACTATCGCACAGGGATCTACCAGGCAATGAAGATGGTTGCCTAGAAATACACAGCCCACATAAAGCAGAAAAAATACAAGCTGACCATTTATTGTGCCACTGGTCTACTCTCAACCATTTGAAAAGTAAAGAAGATAGCATAAAGAGTGTTATCAAGTGGCATTTATACACCCTATAATATTTGTCATTCTGGGTATTGAGTATAGATGTTGGAACAACATGTTATAGTTGTACAAAATGTTGGTGAGGCAACACTTGATGTCCTGTGTTCAGTTTTGGTTACCCCACTATAGGAATGATGTAATTAAGTTGGAAATAGTGCAGAGAAGGTTTACCAGGATGTTGCCAAATATTGAGGGGCTGAGCTATAGGGAAAGGTTGAGCAGGCTAGAATTCTTTTCCCTGGAGTGCAGAAAACGGAGGGGTGATTTTATAGAGCTGTATAAAATCATGAGGGGAATAGATAGGATGAATGTGTGGAAGTTAATAATGATTTAATAATACAAAATGGATTCCGATGAAACTAAGACAAGCTTTACCTTCTTCTATTAAATAGCAAGGCCAGCGAAACGCACTAACCTTTGCTTTCAGTACATTAACAAAGCTAGCAGACTGTTGATGTTCCCTTTCCAATAACATAAGCAAGATAACAAGCACAAGATTCATGAATGTCTCCTCTATAACATAAACATCAGATCTAACCCTTGTTCCACAAGATTATGATGTGCGTCATAAGTAGAAAAAAACAAAATGCTTGTTCTGCAGAAATATAACCTTTTCCTCTGTCAGAAGAACCTGTCAATCTTCTTATGCTGTCAATCTTTAGGATCTGTCAATCTTAAGAAGCAAGAGGCTGTGCTAAGCTTTATAGATAACATATTGCTGAATCGTCGATTATTGGAGTATATATATCTAATTCGATCACTGCCCCTTTGTGTGGGGATGAGAACTATGTATAGTCTGTAATCTGCATACTGTTAAGAGTTTTACCACAACCGCCCGGTGAAATAAAGATTGTACTGCTTGATCACTGATTTTATTTGCGTTTCTGTTTGTTTAAGCATATATGGGCCACGACAAATGCAGTCTTTTACCGAGGAAAGGGAAATCAAAAACAAGAGGACATATGTTTAAGGTGAGAGGGAGAAGATTTAATATGAATCCCAGTGGCAACCTTTTTGCTCAGAGGCTGGTGAGTATATAGAACGAGTTGCCTGGGGAAGTAGTTGAGGCAAATCTTATAACAGCATTTAAAGGACACTTATTAAACGTGCATAAATGTTCGATTAATGTAAGACACACTTCAATACAATTTAAAATTTTACATAGATTATATTATTCGAAAACTAAAATTCATAAAATTTTCCCAAATGTATCATCTATTTGTGATAAATGTCAATCACAAGAAGCTACTATAGCGCACTCATTCGTTTTCTGTACAAAAATTCAAAAATGTTGGAATGAAATTTTCAAAATCTTTACAAAGTTATTTAAAATAAGACTGATACCCAAAGCAGAATGGATTATCTTCGGAATAACGGAAGATGGTCCAGAACTAAATGTGTTTCAAAAGAAACTAACAGACTATGGGTTAATAACTGGAAAAAAGCTAATTCTAAAATTTTGGAAGAAGGCTCCAATACCAACTATAAACATGTGGATTTCAAATATGTTCGAAACATTACACCTAGAAAAGATAAGACTCCTCCTAGCAGGTAAACCAGATCACTTCCACCTGATGTGGTCTGCATTTATAGAATTATTACAAATATAGGGTGCAAAGGTACCTTTAAAAAAAAAATTGAGGTCAGGTAAGGGGGGATGATAGTTGAAGAGTTGGTATGTCCCATTTGCGTAATGCTCATAAAAATATTTGTTTCTCTCTTTTTCCTCTTTCTCTTTCTCTTTCTTTTCTAGGGTCTATTTCTTAACTCTTTTTCTTTTGTTTTTAATTTTGTTCTTATAGGGTCTTCGTCCTTTTTTGTTGTCACATTTTCTACACTCTCACTTTTTCCTTCACTTTCTTCTTTCTTTCAATCTTTTCCTTTTCTAGTGTAAAAAATAAATGGAGTACATTAATTGTAAGAAGACATAAGTGACGAGTACTAATGTATGTGGTTGTAATGTAATGTACTTCTAATAAATAAAAAATAAAAAAATAAAAATTAAAAAAATAAATTAAAAAAAAGCATTTAAAGGCTACTTGTACAAGTACATGGATCGGAAAGGTTTCGAGGGATATGTGCCAAATGCAAGTAAATATATTTAGCTTAGATGGGGCCTTCTTGGTTGGCATGGTTGACTTGGGTTAAAGGGTCTGCTTCTGTGCTGTAACGTCTGCAGTAAGATACTGCAGATGTTCTACCAATTGGTGATAGCGAGTGTGGCCAGGACAGTGTGAGTTTTTGACTGTATTAGCTGCTCTTTTGAGATAGCATGTCGTTTGATGGGATCATCAAAGACACACCGTGGCCATGTTTTAATCTCGCTACGACCATAGGAAAGAAGGTACAAGAGCCTTGGGAACTGTGAGCTCCAGGTTCAGGAATAGCTTCTTTTATTGAATAATCAGGCTCTTGAACCAAACAGAACAATCCTGACTATAATCCTACCTCATTTATGATCTATTATGGACTTTGTTTTGGTTGCACAACGTACTTAGGTTTGCACTATTTTGATCTGGTTACCTACTATTACTGAAAATTCATTGTATCAATGGTTATTGTTTATTTATTTGCAGTGTTATTGCGTTAATGGACCTGTCAAGATGCAACAAGAAAAAATATGCACCATCCCTAGTGCACATGACAATGAAACATTCTTTACTGTTGACTTGACTCGCTTGAGGTATGACTGCCCTTCACAACAAGGATGCATTTGCCAGAGTGTGACATTAAGAATTTCTGAAATAGCTCGTTAGTTGGAATTATGGCAAAAAGTTTCCAATAATGGAATGATTCACAGCATAAAAATTGTTGATGAAGCCTATTTATCTCATCTCTGGCATATTGCTTCATTTTCTCAGAGCAAAATCCTAGACTCAGCCATCTGCAAGTGCTTCATTAATGACTTTTTTTCCATCAAAACTTTGCAGCTCTTCATAGATGAATCAGGCTCTGTCTGCCAAGAGTTCTATGGCTTTAGAATTGGATGGATAAATCTGAGGTTCCATTTGTCCCATACAAGTTAATAACTAACTAGAGCATGTCCAATGACTGGTAATACTACTGTCAATAGCTTGTGAGTTACCATTAGTCAGAAATCTATCTCTACTGGCAAAATAGGTAATGTGGGTACAAAAGCCGGTCAGATATTGGATAGTCTGCAGTCAATTACTCACCTCCTGGATCCCTAAAATCTTCCCAATGGCCATCATGCTATTGAACACTACAAACTCCATCTAAACTCTGAACTACAAACTGCCTTAATTTAACTAGGGACTTGGGGCATTGTTTTTATTTTTGCACTGTAATGTTTATTTTTTTATTTGTCTTTTTGTTGTTTATTATGGTCTCCACTGAGTACTTAGTCTATGTATCTGTTGTGCACCAAGTAAGAATTTCATTGTTCTATTTTGGGACATATGAGAATAAAACACTCTTGACTCTTGACATCTACAGATTATGTCAGAAATGTGGTGGAACAAGATAATGATGGTGCATTAAAGAACCATGAGACAAAGTAACCCACTTAATTTGTATCCTATTAAATTATTTAAATCAACTTCTCTCCATGACAGATACGGTACTAGGATGCAGTACATATCATCTGTTAGCTTCACTGTGACAACTTGCTTCTTTGACAGCATTTATCAAATCTGCAACCACTAACATCCAGAAAAATACAAAGATCAGACTTGGTTACACCCAATATTTTGCATTCAAGTCACACATTTTGTTTTTGACTGAAACATATATTACCAATCCTTTATTGTGGATTGGTCATATTCCTGAAACTCCTTACCTAATAGTATTGGAAGTACTTGCAACAACTAGAGCTCAGTAAGAAGTCCATTTGTTGTGGCATGTGATAGCGGCCCATAATCTTCTCAAGAGCAATAAGGATGGAAAATGCAGCATTATAGGAATGAATAAAATATCCATTTCCACATACAACTCAAGACCAAAGTTAATAGATAATTCCAATAATGCCAATGCACATGTAAAAGGATGTACATGGGAGTTCCACAGAGACAGATCCAAGTTTTAATAAATGGCTCTGAAATTCTTTGAAAATGGAGACAGCAATTACTTATAAGATGTTCAGAAAGGATAGATAATCAAACATCACAGAAGTGACCCCAGATTAAAGATAGCCTGTATTTCATGCCCAAACTGGAAAGTACACAAGGGTCTGAAGAAGGATCTCGACTGGAACCGTCACCCATTCCTTCTCTCCAGAGATGCTGCCTGTCCCATTGAGTTACTCCAGCTTTTTGTGTCTATCTTTCATTTAAACCAGCATCTGTAGTTCTTTCCTGTTCATAGAAAGTACACAATACAGTATGATTATCTCATTTGCTGAGTCGTAACAAGGGTTACTCATCCCCTCCTTCCCTTCCCCTTCCCAGCTCTCCCACAGCCTACTGTCTCCGCCTCTTCCTTTTTTCTTCCCCCCCCCAACTCCACATCAGTCTGAAGAAGGGTCTCAACCCGAAACGTCACCTATTCCTTCGCTCCATAGATGCTGCCTCACTTGCTGAGTTTCTCCAGCATTTCTGTCTACCTTCGATTTTTCCAACATCTGCAGTTCTTTCTTAAACATCTCATTTGCTGATGCTTTTTAACCCTGGGAATCATGAAAAAGTAATTTTGCTGAAATCCCAGAGTCAGGAAAGTAAAACTAGAGTAGATGCAATTTTCTGTGTATCGTTGTGCCATGATGGTTTGACCACGAGCAGGACAAACTAAAAAATCAAAGGATAACCAACAACTTTTCAGTATGTGCTGTTAGCCTGAGGAGCTCTACTAACAGATGGCTCATGAAAAATCATTTCACTCTGTGTCTAGAATTGCTGGAGGCAGTTTGTAGCACTGTCTTAAATTTGATATTGTTTCTGTTATTTCCAAATCAAACCTTGCTAATATCTTCCTTTCCAGTCTCCTAGCCTCCAGCTGACACAGATCCAAAGTTTTGACACATCCTGTGGTACATTAACTCCTGCTCAGCTGCCACTTGTATATTTACAGCCATTCATCCGTTCACGTCCTTTGAATGCTCTTGCTTGTAACTGCTTTTCCTCATCCTGCCTTTCTAACATCAAATTTTCAAATATCTAATTTAAACATACAGCTTGGAAACAGGCCCTTTGGCTCACCGAGTCCACACTGATCCATTCACACCTGGCCATAAACACATCTCTGAAACACCTACAAAACAAGGATTTCTACCTTTGACTCCTATTTATCGACTATAGCTCTGCCTTCTACACCCATCTATACTATTAAAAGTCTCATCTTGTCTGTGTGTGTGTGTGTCTGTATGTGTGTCTGTGTTTTTCTACCTTCGTCAAAACGCTTCGCGGTAGCGCTTAAATACTTACATATTCTGACTCACATTTTGGCCCCTCCATGCAGTAATCAGGTCCACTTAAGATTTCATCCTATATTTCACAAGGTATTGACGATTCAATTTTTTAAATCAGCCAAAAAACGGTTCTCACACACAGCCTTTTTCCAGGACATTCCAATGATGATGTCACAATGCCACTCACAGTGCACCAATCACAATGAGCTCTCAAGGAGCCGAGTGCCACAATGACATCACAATGGGACATTGCCAACAGTAACCACAGCTTCTCACAGACAGCCTTTTTTTTCCAGGAGCTTCCAGTGCCACAACCTCCACACCCTTCCACCCCCCAGGTTATTCACACCCCCAGCCCCATCCCCCCCCTGGTTATCCACACCCCCCACCCCCTCCCCCCCATGGGTTAGTCACACCCCTTGCCCCCTCCTCCCCTGGTTATTCACACACCCCTGCCCCTTTCCCCCCGGGTTATTCATGATTAAAGTTGTTTTTTAAACACCAGCTTCCAGTGACGTCACAATGCCCCCCCCCCCCCACGGAACAGTGACACAGAATATTCCACCACCTTCCAGTGACGTCAGGGGGAGGGCCTCATTTAAAAAACAGCTTCATCAGCTCTCCAACGCACACCGTTGGGGAGCAGACCCCAACGGATCTGCACTTAGTCTAGTATACATAAAAATCTCATCTTGTATGTGTGTGTGTGTGTCTGTATGTGTGTATGTGTTTTTGTATCTTCGCCAAAATGCTACGCAGTAGCGCTGAAAGTTTTACAGAATCTTACTCACATTTTTCCGGTCATCGCCATAATCAGGTTCCCTTCAGATTTGATGCTATATTTCAAGTTATTGATGATTACAGTTTAAAAAAAGCAAAATTTGAACAAAACCAACTGCTTCCCAGAGACACTCCTCCAATAGCTTCCATTGATGATGTCACAATGCATATCACAGTCCACCAATCACAATGGGATCATTTACATAAGCTGCAGAGTAATTGTTGCCAACGGTAACAGTGAGTAGCAGAAGGAAACAAGAGATGCAACAAGAAATAACTGAACATGTCAAGGATCAACGAGAAAGAACACAAAACAGAGGGGAGCAAGCGACACAACAAGAAAGAACTGAATGTCGACGATCAACGACAAAGAAGGCAGAACATCAACTGGCAGGTAAAAAAGAACCATTTGTATTGAGATTTATTTTATTTCAAACAAACAGATCGCCATTTTGATCTAATGCTTCAGAGTTCATTAATATATAGAATTGTATTTAGAAGTTTATAAATATTTACATCCTGATGAATATCTACCTCTTTCTTACATCATGCCAAGAGGAGGGTGCAAACGAGTTGCAGCATGGTCAAGGAAAGACGCAAAGAGACATCAAGAGGAAATGAAGAGCAGAAGGGAACAAGAAACGCAACAAGAATTAACAGAACATCTCGAGGAACAACGAGAAAGAACACAAAACAGAGGGGAGCAAGAGACGCAACAAGAAAGAACTGAACTGAATAAATCTCATTTTTAACGTTTAAATTGTTGTTATATTTTGTTCACATTTTAAGCTTTTTTTTTTTTCTTTTTAAAAAATGTTTAATAAATATTTTAGAATCCATACAACGTAGTATAGACCAAGAATAACATAATACATTTCATGTACAACTTCTTGTTTTTAAATTTAATAATAGAAGTAGCAGAATCAAGAAAAAGAAAGTTAGGTAAGATAGTGATAGTGATAGTTCGTGAAAAAGTAGAAAGAGCCCATAAAGATGTAAAGCATGAGAAAAACAAACAAAACAAAAACAAAAAAATTAGGAAAACAAAACAAAGAAAAAATAGAAAGAAGATAAAAATAAAATAAAATAAAAGGGATATACCTGCTTCGTATCTTTGCACACTCGTCACCCGGTTCTGAAACAGTTAATTTCCAGGGTTATGTTGCACCATATGCTTGTAATAAATCGATAAAAGGAGACCAAATCTTTAAGAATTGGTCTGATTTGCCTGCTAGGACTAATCTCATATCTTCGAGGTGTAACATTTCAGACATATTTGAAATCCACATTTTAAGCGTTGGTGTGGGTGCATTTTCCCAGAATTTTGGTATACGTTCTTTTGCCGTTATTAAACCATAGTTAAGGAAACTCTTTTGGAACGAAGTCAGCTCAAAGCCGACTTCCAATGTTCCAAAGATAATCAGTTCTGCATTGGGGTTCAATTTTATTTTAAATAATTTTGTGAAAATTTCAAAAATTTCATTCCAAAATTTATGGAGTTTTATGCATTAGACAAAAGAGTGTGCTATGGTTGCATCTTGAGATAAGCATTTATCACAGATGGGAGAAACATTTGGAAATTTTTTATTCAGTTTTGTTTTCGAGTAATATAATCGATGTAAAATTTTAAATTGAATTAAGGTATGTCTTACATTAATCGAGCATTTGTGTACATATAGCAAATATTTATCCCATGTGTCTTTCGAGATTTTTATAGATAATTCTTGTTCCCAATCTCTTCTAATTGCGTCAGACGATGGTATTTCTATATTGCAAATGATATTATACAAATATGATATTAAATTAATTGAATCCGCATTTCTGTTCATGGCTTCATCTAATATATATGAAGTCAAAGTTTGATATTCTTGTGTATGTTTTTTCAAGTAGTCACGGATTTGAAGGTATTTAAAGTATTGATTACTTTTCAGGTTGTACTTAAGTTGTAGTTGTTGGAATGATAGAAGGTTTCCCATTTCATACATATCTTCAAACATTTTAATTCCTATTCTTTCCCAGTGTACAAACGTTTTATCAATAATAGATGGTTTAAACGACGGATTATTAACTATAGGAGAGAGAAGCGATAGATTTCTTAATTTGAAAGTTAATTTTATTTGTTTCCAAATTCGTATTGTACTATGAATAATTGGATTTTTCTTGTATATTGTATTATTCCATTTTATCAGTGAGAGAAGGATCGCTCCTATATTAAAAGGAGAACAATCCTCTCTCTCCATTACTATCCAATCTACCTGTTGGGCAGAATTGTCCAACAAGTAAATTACATTTTTGATATTCACTGCCCAGTAATAGTACAAAAAATTGGGGAGTGTCAGTCCACCGAATTCTTTGTGTTTACACAAGTGTCTTCTTTGAATTCTATGGGACATAGTCCCATATGAAATTTGTGATATCAGAATCGAGTTTAAAAAAAAAAATGTAGGTAAGTATATTGGTATTGATTGAAATAAATATAAAATTTGTGTTTAAAAAAATCATTTTTATGGCATTTATTCTGCCTATTAAAGACATCGGAAGTGTTTTCCAAAATTTAATCAAAGAGTTTAATTTAGTAAGTAAGGGCATATAGTTTGCATTGAATAAAGATTTATATTTTCAGATAATTTGGATACCCAGATATTTAAATTTTTCTGTCGCAATTCTAAAGGGGAATTTTAAAAGGTGTGTCGGCTCTTGAGGTTGTATCGTCATAATTTCGCTTTTATTCCAATTTATTCTATATCCTGAGAAGGATCCGAATTCCTCTATTAAATTTAATATGTTTTTATGCTAATTTGCGATTTTGTAATGTATAATAATACGTTGTCTGCATATAGTGATATTTTATTATTTGAGTGTTTTGTATTATAACCATGAATATTCGGATGCGTTCTTATACTTTCTGCTAAGGGTTCTATCACAAGAGCGAATAGCAGGGGTGATAATTCACATCCCTGTCTATTGCCCCTGGATAGTTGAAATTTCGGAGTGCAATGGCTCCAAATGAACCGGGATCTTCTAGATCTTTGTCTTTTTTAGGTATGAGTGTAATAGTTGATTCCGCTATAGTTTCTGGTGGTGTTTGTTCTTTAAAAGCGTATGTGTACAATTTTTGTAGGCGTGATGAAATTGTCTCAGAATCTTTTATAAAATTCATTACTAAATCCATCAGGTCCTGGCGTTTTGCCGTTCTTCAGTGCATTTATTGTCTCTTCTATTTCTTTAATTTAGACCTGAGCTCCTAATTCCTCTTGTTCCAACAGATTAAGTTTGGGGAGGTTACAGTTATCCAAAAAATTTATAACTTTAGTGTTATCTGCTGTAAATGGTAGATTATTTGAAGATTTAATTATATATGCATATATACATGTTCGAAGTTTCTTTATATATCACTCGGTCTTGAACTGGCCCTTCTTCCTTCTTACAATATTCGGTTAAGAGAGCGGAGCTTAATGTAAATTAACATCAACTGAAGTTCTTAAACACGTAGCTACCACCTGGTTATCTTTTTATGGTATCTCTATTTTTAGATACTATAATATCACTTTTTTTATTTTTACGTCACTTCACATTTTTCTGTTTTTTTAATTAAGGTTAAGTTTAAAAGGGATATTCCAACAGAACCTAGTAGCCGTGTGCCCACCCAACACCTAGAGGCCTGAGGTATTGTGTTGTACCTTAAGACTTAAAGGTATCAAAGTAATTCATAATGCAAGACGATAAACAAAAGAAAATCGGAGGAATCACGTTTTGTAGCTGGAATATAAGGGGTGCTAATGAGCCAATCAAAAGTGGTAAGATTTTCGCACAATTAAAATCACTTAATGCAGACATAATTTTCCTACAGAAAACATACTTGAAACTCCAAGCTCAGACCAGACTGAAGGCAAATTGGATCGACCAAACATATTACTCTTCATATATCTCTAAATCTAGAGGCACGGCAATTATTATTCGTAAAGGTATACCATTTAAATCGAAGAATATTATAGCTGATAAAGAGTGGAGATATCTCATAGTTATGGGAGAGATCCACTCTACCCCACTTACTATGGTAAATATATATGCACCTAATTTTGATAATCCTCAATTTTTTAACAAAATCCTGAATATAATTTCAGAGTTTAATCATCAAAATGTGATAATTGGGGGAGATTTCAATTGCGTTTTAGATCCATACCTGGATAAATCTGCACAACAAAAGAGGCTTAACATAAAATCTAAAGCCAGTAAACTCCTAAACACATACACAATAAACACAAATATAACAGAAGTATGGAGGATTGCTAATCCAGTTGGAAGGGAATACTCTTTTTACTCAATGGTACATAAAACTTACTCACGTATCGACTATTTTTTAGTGGATACGAAATTAATTCCTTACACAACGAATCCTAAATATCATAATAGTATAATTTCTGATCACTCCCTGTTAATCTTTTTCTTAAAACTAGAAGGAATGTCCAATAAAAAATCGTTTTGGAGGTTCAATCCCCAAATTTTAAACGACCACAAGGTGGTATATATCTAAAACAAAAGATGGAAATTTTTTTTGAGACTAACGACACCCCAGGCATTTCACCCTCTTTATTATGGGAATCTTTTAAGGCATTTATTAGAGGATCGTTAATTTCATATCAATCTTTTCAAAATAAAAAAATAAGAAAGAATAATTGCAGCTAGAATAACAAATTAGACAATTGGATCTAGATAATGCTCAAGATCCAACCATAGACAAACACCATAAAATAACAATACTGAAATTTAAATTAAACAGAATCTTATCTGCAAAAGTTATAAGACTATTTCAAATTACAAAACAGGAAAATTTTGAATTCGGCGATAAACCACATAAACCCTTGGCACGTCAACTGAAAAAATGGGAAAAGGATCATACGATTTCAAAAATTTAATCAGATAAAAGTGAATTGTTAACATTACCTAAAAACATTAATAAAAGATTTGCTCAATTTGATCAAAATTTATATACATCCAAAACATTTTAAGCTTTAATAAATCCCTTTTCCACTTGTCGTGCCAGTCAGGTTGTATAAGGGAGAGGTTTCATTTACAATAAAAAAGTCCAGAATTTTCCTTGTGGGGGGGGGGTGTGATGGAGGGGAGGTGATCACCCCCTCCCCCCCGATTGATTTCCTCCGAAAGTTCCAGAATTTTCCTTGTGGGGTTGATGGAGGTGATTGGCTCCATGATGAGCGCTGACACCGCATTTGAGGACCAGCCCTCCCATGTGACACTGCACAACCCCCCCCCACCCTCGCATTGGGGGACAGGGCCCGATGTGGCCCAACGGGTCCCACTTGGTCTAGTATACCTATAAAAGTCTCATCTTGTATAGATGTGTGTGTGTTGTGTGTGTCTGTATATGTCTTTTTGTATCTTCATCAAAACGCTACGCAGTAGGGCTGAAAATGTTGCACATTCTTATTCACATTTTTCCTGTCCACACCATAATCAGATTCCCTTCAGATTTGATGCTATATTTCCAAAGTTATTGATGATTAAAGTATTAAAAACCCAACTTGGAAAAGAATAACTGACTCTGCTTTGAGATTTTTCTACCAGCTTCCAGTGATGATGTCACAATGCCATCTCACAGTCATCCAATCACAATGGGATCACATTTACATAAGCTGCCTTGAAGATTCCGAAAACCGAAAATGACATCACAGTGTGATCTCTGCTGCTCTCTGCTGCTGATGTCTGTTGTAAGGAGAGAGATGTAGTGGGGGAGATTTAAACATTTTAAAGTGACATTTAAAAGTTGGATTACTTCAAATCTGCAGTTAGGCAGTTATGACGTCACAATGTTCAAGTTCAAGTTCAAGTTCACATTTATTGTCACATGTACCAATTGGTTAAGTGAAATTTGTGTTACCATACAGCCATACAAATAAAAAGAGCACCATACACAGTAGAGTTTAACATAAACATCCACCACAGCGGAATCAAAATTTCCCACTGTGATGGAAGCCAATGAAGTTCAGGCATCTTTGTCTTTGTTCACCCGGGATCAGGGCCTTTGAACCCTCGACAGTCGCCGCTACGGACGGCCCGATGTACAGGCCCTCTCGCCGGGATGATCGGAACTCCGACGTTGGAACAGGGGAACACACTCGCAGCTTAGAGTTTCCAAATCGGCCACTTCTTACTGGAGACCGCGGATTCCAAAGTCCACAGGTCGAGCTGGATGGACCACCAACAGTAGCGACCCCCGGCAAAAGATCCCAGGCCTCCGCAATGTTAAAGTCAGCGTTGCTCCCGCGGCTAGAAGCTCCGCAAACCACAGCTCCAGGGTGTTAAAGTCAGCAGGCCCAACACAGGTGATCCCCGGCAAGGCATATCCCCGATCCGCAAATGTACTTCAGTGCTGCGCAGCTGCTGAAGCTCTGGGCCGTCTCTGTAGGAAAGGCCGCGCCAATCCAGTTGGTAGGTTGTGAGGGGGGCGAAGATGCGACAGGAAAAAGACGCATCTCCGTCCAGGTAAGTGACTGTAAAATAGTTTCGCCCTATCCCCCCCCCCCCCACCACCCCCACCTAAGACATACTAAGAAACATTTAAAACATACAATTAGACACAGTAAATATAACAAAAAGGTGAAAGGATTAACAGCTGCTGGTAAGGCAGCCATTGCTGATGCCACCAGGTGGAATGCCCTACCAGCTACAATGTTTCTATCCCAGAACACTGAGTCTTTCACAGCAAATGTCCTTCAGGGAAAGAATCTGCCAGCCGAACCCAGCACAGCAAAGTTTAATGATTAAATTTGGATAACAAAAGATGGCCTGTCGGTGGCATCTACATCACATTAAATCTTCGTGCAAGTGCATTTTTTAAAAAGTTTAAAATGGCCTGCACAGTGAGTGAGTGCACACAAGAGCAAGCCCTTACCCATCCTAAATATTTATTCCACTCTTTGCCCCAGCTAACATTAAAATGGCTAAGATGGTGGATTTTTCCAGACAGTTACTGAGCTTATCTGTCTGGAATGTGTATTTGAGAACATTGTCCATGTTTCACCTTGAATGAAAAGCTCAAAGATAAACAAAAGGACGTTGAAGATACAGAAGTAATGAAGGAATGTATAAGGGACATGGACAAGATAATATTAATACTAACTGTTGATTTAAGAAAATATCTAACCATTATATTCTAATTATAATTAACCAACTAATTAAACAAATTTAATAATACAAATTATTTGT
This sequence comes from Malacoraja senta, assembly GCA_038087875.1. NCBI lineage: Eukaryota > Metazoa > Chordata > Chondrichthyes > Rajiformes > Rajidae > Malacoraja > Malacoraja senta. The sequence goes on along the minus strand of CM075977.1, from coordinate 240,845,096 downwards.
GAGTGTACGTAGTAAATATGAACAAATCATGAATAAACCATGAGACGGGGAAAGAAATAATGGGATTGTATGTTATATATTTTAAAAGGGAAATGAACTAATATTACTGATATATACTTATAAATATATGCTTATAAATAGTAATTAACCAAAATGTCAATAACATTACTAACGTATTTTTCTTGTGTGGGAAGGAGTTAGGCACAACATAAACTTGGAAAAAATCCAGGAATGAGGTTTTGTTTAACCCCTCGGTACCTGCTTGTATGGTAATTGGTTAGATAAATTGGAAAGGCATAAATACTTATAGAACTGAGAATATGTTGTGTTTTATATTTGGTTTTTTAATTTATTTTTTACTTTTTTATATTTTTTCTCTGAGTCTTTGGTTTTTACTAGTGCTAGTTTGATAAATTTAAATAAGAATAAACAAGATATGAGACGGTCTGTAGCTTTTTATGAGGTGTTAATAAGGGATTGGAGTTCAATGTAAAACAACACCAACGGAAGTCCATACATTTTTCGCCACCTTAGGTGGCTATTTGGCTTTAAGGTATCTTTTCTTAGATACCTTAACTTCACTTTTTAAAAAAAAATCACTATATAAATTTGTATTTGCTTAGTTTTTTTGTAATCAACTTTAAATCACAATTTTTCTTTCTTTATCTAAGGTACTTTTGGAGAAGGAGATGTAATATAAACTTTAAAACTTGGGATGACCACCCAACACCCAGAATTCTGAGGTATTTGTTTGCACCATATGATTCAAGAATACTATTTTGATATATAATGCAAGACGATAGACAAATAAAGAATGGAGGAACCACATTCTGTAGTTGGAATATAAGGGGTGCCAATGAACCAATAAAGAGGGGTAAAGTTTTTGCTCACCTAAAATCTTTGAAAAGCGACATAATCTTTTTGCAAGAAACACACATGAAACGGCAAACACAAATGAGATTAAAGGCGAAGTGGATAGGTCAAACATATTATTCGTCATTTACTTCTAAATCTAGAGGTACGGCTATTCTTATTCGAAAGGTATACCTTTTAAATTAAAGAATACTATATCAGATAAAGAGGGAAGGTACATAGTTTCGGGAGAAATTTATGCAACCCCACTAACTATGATAAATATTTACGCTCCGAATTTTGATAACCCCCAATTTTTTGATAAAATTATACATATAATATTAGAGTTTAATTACCAAAATGTGATAATAGGGGGGGATTTCAACTGTGTTTTAGATCCATACTTAGACAAATCAGTAAAACAAAGGAAGAGTAATTTAAAATCTAAGACTCGTGAACTTCTAAATACATATATAAAAAATACTAATATAACAGATGTATGGAGATCTGCTAATCCAGTAGGAAGGGAATATTTGTTTTACTCTTCGGTACATAAAACTTATTCAAGAATTGATTATTTTTTAGTGGATATAAAATTAATGCCATATAGAATTAATCCAACATATCACATTAGTAGTATTTCTGATCACTCTCCGTTGACTTTTTCAGTAAAATTTAAGGGTATGCCGGGTAAAAACTTTTTTTTGAGGTTTAATACACATATTTTAAATGACTTACAAGGTTATCAATACTTAAAACAACAAATGAAATTATTTTTTGAGATAAATGATACACCAGGTACCTTGCCTTCTTTACTATGGGAAACTTTTAAGGCATTTATTAGAGGAATTATAATTTCATATGAAATTTTTCAAAATAAAAATAATAAAACAGAACAAATGTTGCTAGAACAAGAAATTAGACAGTTAGAGTTAGATAATGCGAAAGACTCCACTATAGATAAACATAATAAGATAATATTACTGAAATTTAAACTTAATCGAATTCTCTCGGCAAGAATAATAAGATTATTCCAAATTACAAAACAGGAACATTTTGAGTTTGGTGACAAACCACATAAGCTGTTAGCGCGCCAACTGAAAAAACAAGAAAAAGAAAATACTATAAATAAAATTAAATCAGAGAATGGTCAATTACTAATACTACCTAAAGATATTAATAAAAGATTTGCTCAATTTTATCAAAATTTATATACATGAAAAACTAAAATAGATAATTGTAATCTTCCAAAACTTGACCTTTTGGAACAAGAGGAACTCGGAGCGCAAATTACAATCGAAGAAATAGGTGAAACAATAAAATCGTTGAAAAATGGTAAGGCACTGGGACCAGACGGTTTTAGTAATGAATTTTATAAAAAGTTTCATGAGATAACGACTCCCTATTTATTTAATTTATATACTCACGCTTTTAAAGAAAATAAACTACCTGAAACATTAGCAGAATCAACTATTACGCTTATTCCAAAAAAAGATAAAGATCTAGAGGACCTGGGTTCATATAGAGCTATATCACTTTTAAATACAGATAAGAAAATTTTAGCAAAGACTCCAGCCAGAAGACTAAGCAAATATATTAGTAAATTGATAAACCCTGATCAAACGGGGTTTATACCCAAAAGATATTCATTTAAGATTTTGAGACGCTTGTTTAATATAATATACTCACATGAAGTGGAGGAAGAAGATATATCAATTATTTCTTTGGACGCAGAGAAAGCATTTGATCAGGTAGAATGGCAGTATTTATACAAAGTATTACAAAAATTTAATATGGGAGAGAATTTTATTACATGGGTGAAATTATTATATGATAAACCAATGGCAAGAATATTAACTGATAATATGTTATCTCAAACATTTCAATTATCAAGGGGTAATAGGCAGGGATGTGCTTTATCACCCCTACTATTCGCCCTGATGATAGAACCTTTGGCTGAAAGTATAAGAAGTCATCCGAATATTCAGGGTTGTGATACTAGGGACGCAAATAATAAAATTTCATTATATGCAGACGATATTCTGTTATATATAACAAACTCACAAACGAGCATACCAAATTTATTAAACTTAATAGAGGAATTTGGGTCCTTTTCTGGATATAGAATAAATTGGAACAAAAGTGAAATCATGATGTTAAAACCTCAAGAATCTACACACTTACTGAAGTTCCCCTTTAAAATAGCAAGAAACATTTAAATATCTGGGTATTCAGATTACTAGAAAACATAAAGCTTTATTCAATGCCAATTTTATACCTTTAATAAACAAACTTAATATAATGATTACATTTTGGAAAACACTTCCTTTATCATTAATAGGTAGAATAAACGCTATAAAAATGATCTTTCTACCACAGTTATTATACTTATTTCAGTCTATACCAGTATATGTACCAAAATATTTTAAAAAAAAATTAAACTCTAATATTACTAATTTTGTTTGGGATTATAAATCACATAGAATTTAAAAAGAACACTTATGTAAACCAAAAGATGTCGGGGGACTTTCACTCCCGAATTTTCTGTATTATTATTGGGCAATACATATTAAGAATATAATTTACTGGTTGGATAGTTCTACCCAACAGACAGAATGGATAAAAATGGAGAAAGAGGATTGTTTTCCTTGTAATATAGGAACGATCCTCTTCTCCCCGAAAAAATGAACAATACAATATATAAGAAGAACCCAATTATACAGGATACAATAAGAATATGGAAACAAATAAAATTTATTTAAACCATCTCTTATGGACAAAATATATAATCAATGGGAAAGTTTAGGAATTAAAAGGATCGGGGATATGTATGAAATGGGAGATTTACTATCATTTCAACAATTACAATTAAAATTTAAATTGAAAAACAATCATTATTTTAAATATCTTCAGATTTGCGATTTCTTGAAGACATACATACAAGGATATCAAAAAATAACTCCTGATTTATTGGAAGAAGCAATGAATATTAAAGCTGATACACAAAAATTAATATCATATTTATATAATAGTATTTTAAATATAGATTTACCAGCGACAGAGGTACTTAGAGAAGAGTGGGAACGGGAATTAATGATAAAGATTACGAAGGTTACATGGGAAAAGTATTTGACATACATTCACAAATGTTCGATTAATGCAAGACATAATCTAATTCAATTAAAAATTTTACATAGATTATATTACTCAAAAACAAGATTAAATAAATTCTACCCAAATATATCCCCCACTTGTGATAAATGTTTAACCCAAGATGCAACTATAACACACTCTTTAGTTTCCTGTATAAAACTTAATAGTTTTGGAGTGATATTTTCGAAATATTCACAAAATTATTTAAGATAAAAATGGAACCAAATAATGAATTGATTATATTTGGGGTAATGGAAGAGGGGAATAAATTGAATCCATCTCAAAAATTATTTTAAAATAATGGTTTAATAATAGCAAAAAAATTAATACTTAAATTTTGGAAAAATACACCAATACCAACACTCAAAATGTGGACTGCAAGTATGTTGGACACCGCACATCTTGAGGAAATGCGATTCCTCCTAATAGATAAATTTGACCAATTCATAACGAGTTGGTGTCCATTTGCCGTCTTTTTGGAATCATATGGTGCAACACAATTGTAAAAGCTAACTTGTGACTGGGCGAGGGATGGTCAAGATTATAAATAAGGTCTCCTTACTAATTTTTTCTTTTTCTTCCCTTTATTTTCTTTTTCCTATTTTCTATTCTTTAACTTTCTTCTTTCACTTTCTATTTTTCTTTTCCACACACTATATATCTCATATTTTTCTATACTTCATTATCTAATTTCTTTTTCTTTTTCTTCTTTATTATAATAAAAAAATATAAGCAGCTGTACATAAAATGTGTTATGAAATATGATTGTATACAAATGTACTTCTAATAAAATTAATATATATATTTTTTTAAATGGCTGACCGAACCCCGGGATGACCTCCAGAGCCCACGGGCCGGATCTCCCAGAAATAATGAAGCTGGAGCTGCCGACTTTGAATGTACCCCCGTTCGTTACAGAGCTGGAGCTGCCGTCTGTGAAGGAATCCCCGTTCCAGCGCAGGTCCGCAGAAACAGCAGGTACAGTAGACTCAATACCTGGAAACGTGGCCGACGGGCAGGACTTCAGGTCAGACTGAAGCACAGGAGATTTCGGCCCCCTCTCCCTACTATCCACTGGCCAACGTACAGTCCCTTGAAAATAAAGTGGAGGACTTAAGGGCAAGGCTGCTTTATCAAAGGGAGCTGAGGGAATGCTCTGTGTTCTGTTTCACAGAGACATGGCTCACCCCCAGCTCCCCAGACTCAGCGGTCCAGCCTGAAGGTTTCTCCATCCACCGTATGGACCTACACTGGCATCTGGGAAAGGGAGAGGAGGGAGCGTCTGCCTCATGGTCAACTCTGCGTGGTGCTCAGACGTGGCAGTCCTGTCCAACTCCTGCTCTCCACACCTCGAACATCTGGCGGTGAAGTGCCATCCCTTCTACCTCCCAAGGCAATTCACCTCCATCATCATGACCGCGGTGTACATCCCACCCCAGGCAGACATCTGTCTGGCACTGGAGGAGCTGCACGCCATGGTCAACAAACACCAGACGTCTTACCCCGAGGCATTCACCACCATAGCCGGGGACTTCAATAAGGCAAACCTAAAGAAATCACTCCCTAACTTCCACCAACATGTCTCCTGCTGCACCAGAGGACCAAACACCCTCGACCACTGCTACACCACCATCAACCAACGCCTATCGTTCTATCCCTCGCCCTCACTTCGGTAAATCCGACCATACCACGGTGCTGCTTCTTCCTGCCTACAGGCAGCAATTAAAGAGCGCACCCCCAGAGGTGAGGACAGTACAGAGCTGGTCGGGGGGGGGGGGTGGGGGGGGCAGAGGAACAACTCCAGGACTGTTTGGAGTCTGTAGACTGGGCAATGTTCAAGGACTCGGCAACGGACCTGAACGAATACGCCACAGTCGTTACAGACTTCATTAAGAAGTGTGTGGAGGACTGCATCCCCACCAAAACCTTCCGAGCGTTTCCCAATCAGAAACCTTGGATGAACTTTGAGATCCGCACTCTTCTGAAGTCCAGACACCGGGCATTCATGTCTGATGATAGAGTGGCCTACAAGAAGTCCAGATACGACCTTGGTAAGGCCATCAAAAAGGCCAAAAGGGACTTCTGCACCAAACTGGAGGAAGAGACAGATGTTCGGCGGCTGTGGCAGGGCCTGAATGCAATCACCTCTTACAAGTCGAAAGCAGGAGGCAGCTCGAATGTCGGCGAAACATCACTCACTGATGAGCTCAATGCGTTTTACGCACGCTTTGATAGGGAGAACACCGATGTGCCTTCCCGAGCCCCCATTAGCTGTGATGGTATTTCAGTCTCAGTCACAGAGGCCGACGTCAGGAAATCCTTCAGAGGGGTGAACCCTCGAAAAGCGCCTGGACCTGATGGTATACCTGGTCGTGTTCTAAAAACCTGTGCGGACCAACTGGCTGGAGTTTTTACGGACATTTTCAAACTCTCACTTCTGAGGTCTGAGTTTCCCACCTGCTTCAAAAGGGCATCAATTATACCAGTGACCAAGAAGAGTAAGGTGACGTGCCTCAATGACTATCGACCTGTGGCATTAACGCCTGTGGTGATGAAGTGCTTTGAGAGGTTGATCATGACGCAGATCAACTCCTACCTCGACAAAAACCTGGACCCACTGCAGTTCGCTTACCGCCACAACAGATCAACGGTGGATGCGATCTCGCTGGCTCTCCACTCCGCTCTGGACCACTTGGACAACAAAAACTCATGTCAGGCTGTTATTCATCAATTACAACTCGGCATTTAACACAATCATTCCCTCCAAGCTGGTTACCAAACTCGCAGAACTGGGTCTCTGCGCATCCCTCTGCAATTGGATCCTCGACTTCCTCACTCTCAGACCACAGTCTGTTCGTATTGGTGGAAATGTGTCAGACTCGATAATAATCAGCACGGGAGCACCTCAAGGCTGCGTGCTCAGTCCCCTGCTGTACTCACTCTATACTGATGACTGCGTAGCCGGACATAGTGCGAACTCCATCATCAAGTTCGCTGACGACACCACTGTTGTGGGACATATCATTGATGGGGATGAGTCTGAGTATAGAAGAGAGATCGAGCAACTGTCCATATGGTGCCAGCACAATAACCTGGCCCTCAACACCAGCAAAACCAAGGAACTGATTGTGGACTTTGGAAGGAGTAGGATGGGGACCCACAGTCCTGTTTATATCAACGGGTCGATGGTTGAAAGGGTCAAGAGCTTCAAATTCCTGGGCGTGCACATCTCTGAAGATCTTTCCTGGTCCGAGAACACTGGTGCCATTATTAAGAAAGCACATCAGCGCCTCTACTTCCTGAAAGATTACGGAAAGTCGGTTTGTCAAGGAGGACTCTCTCTAACTTCTACAGGTGCACAGTAGAGAGCATGCTGACAGGTTGCATCGTGGCTTGGTTCGGCAACTTGAGCGCCCTGGAGAGGAAAAGACTACAAAAAGTAGTAAACACTGCCCAGTCCATCATCGGCTCTGACCTCCCTTCCATCGAGGGGATCTATCACAGTCGCTGCCTCAAAAAGGCTGGCAGTATCATCAAGGACCCACACCATCCTGGCCACACACTCATCTCCCTACTACCTTCAGGTAGAAGGTAAAGGAGCCTGAAGACTACAACGACCAGGTTCAGGAATAGCTACTTCCCCAAAGCCATCAGGCTATTAAACCTGGCTCGGACAAAACACTGAACTTTATTAGCCAACTAACTGTTATTTGCACTTTATCAGTATATTGATTCATGTGTGTATATATTTATAGAATGCCTTGTAGTCAATGCCTACTATGTTCTGTTGTGCTGAAGCAAAGCAAGAATTTCATTGTCCTATCAGGGACACATGACAATAAACTCACTTGAACTTGAACAATGAAACAGAAAAAATAATTTAAATCAGAATGAAATTTAGAAATTTTGAAAATATTTCATAGAGCCATGTCAGAATAGTCAATGCAGCAAATTATGATCTAAAAGCCTTCTGTCAAACCACAGATTATAGAACATAGAACGGTACAGGACATGAACAGACCATTTGGCCCACAATATGCCGAACATGACGCCTAGCTGAACTGATCTCATCTGTCTGCACATGATCCATTTCCCTCCATTCCATGCACTTCTATGTGCCTATCCAAAAGCCTCAAACACCACTGTCGTATCATTTAGCAGTAATATTTTTAATGATTATTGAGGCACTGGGAAAAAAAATTTAAACAGCAATTGTGTCAAAATTAGTCAAACATTAACAACTAATTGGTAATAACAGTTTTATGTATCTAACATTTTTGTCATGATTTATTCTAGATAGTTAGCTGTTCCCTATATACTTTTAATCACTCAATACTGTCATGGACTATTTGACATGATTTCTCTTCAAGATTCTTACAATTTTTTTCTTAATCTTTTTATAGACTTCACAGCATTTGTAGTTTTGTGGTTTTCATCTGTCAATAAAACTGGATAAAGTACACAAGAGTAAAGAATTGACAGGCAGGTAACAGCAGGAAACCACAAAATTTAAGAATATTAATAATGTTTGAATATCACAGCCGGTTCCTGAAATTATGATTGAATTCCAATAATGTGGTTCCTGATGGACAGCCTCATCATGAGTAATAATAACTACATTTATTTGTTGACAATGTTCACTGAGTAATTTGTTTACTACTAATCTGCTGTCAAATAGCAATTTTCACACTATATCAGTTGTCCCCTGATGTTAAATACATCCTTACATGCCCTGTGCCATTATCAACCTTGATACCATTTCACTTGTGTCACATAGCTGCTGTCATGCAAAGACCTTTAGCACACTGGGTATGCAGTCTACAAAACAAAAATCAATGGGAAAAAAGAACATAATAGCAAAGACCTCTGGAATCAGTTTGAAGCTGTAATTCAATCTCAGAGTTCAATTTATGTTTGATCAGTGCGCTATATACAATGTCTATTTACCTTGAGAAGCTAGCTTTAGTAGGTGATTTTATTTGTATTCTCTCTCTGCTGACTGTAATGATGCTGTATGAAATGGGTCAGATATTCTCCAGACTATGATAGATGAACAGGTGTTTCTTGCACAACACTCTTCAGTCAGCAGTTGTTAATAAGTGAGAGGAGAAGGCCAAAGAATGGCTGATGGATGAAATAAAGAACATTTTTATGATGTTACCTCATTTACCACTGAGAAAATATGTCCGCGTTGTTGGACCTGAGTAAGTGGCAGCTCACGGATGATTAAGGTCCACTTTGCCTGTTAATATTCCATGTTGAAAGTAGGTGCAAAAGGAGAAAGATCTGACTCTTCACACAAACTCCTGGGTGCGAGAATATATCCCTTTGGGAGCTATGCCTCCACCACATTTTACAGACTGGGATGGCACAATAAATAACATTGTTTGTGACTGAGTGCAGCAGATTCATTATTGGCCCTGATTTGTTGTAAAAAAAAGTGAACTTAGCATGAATCAATATTTGCTCGAGCTTTCTAACTTTTGGAGAATATTTGAAAAGGGAAGTTTGCAGTTCCATGCATACTTATAGTTACCTTTCCTTCTGTAACATTTATAGTATTTTTTTAAATAGCTGCTTAC
>CM075977.1:240738073-240835309 GCA_038087875.1 Malacoraja senta | reverse complement strand
GGTAGGTTTGAGATTGTGCAGGCTGATTCAACAATCTGCTACTAGCGGTTCCTGAACCTGGAGGTGTGGGCTTCACAGGCTTCTGGTTCGTCTGCCCGACTGCCGCAGTGAGAAGAGGCATTTCCTGGATGGTTGGGGTCCTGATGATAGATGCAACCTTCTTAAAGCAGAGCCTCATGTAGATGCTTTAAATGGTGGTGGTGGGGGGGGGGAAGGGGGGGGGAGGGGGGGGGGGAAGGGGGGGGAAGGGAGGGGAAGGGGGGGGAAAGGGGGGGGAAAGGGGGGGAGAAAGGGGGGGGGAAAGGGGGGGGAAGGGGGGGGGGAAGGGGGGGGGGAAAGGGGGGGGGAAAGGGGGGGGGAAAGGGGGGGGGAAAGGGGGGGGGAAAGGGGGGGAAAGGGGGGGGAAAGGGGGGGGGGAAGGGGGGGGGGGAAGGGGGGGGGAAGGGGGGGGAAGGGGGGGGGAAAGGGGGGGGAAAGGGGGGGAGAAAGGGGGGGGGAAAGGGGGGGGGAAAGGGGGGGGAAGGGGGGGGAAGGGGGGGGGGGAAAGGGGGGAAAGGGGGGGAAAGGGGGGGAAAGGGGGGGAAAGGGGGGGGGAAAGGGGGTGAAAGGGGGGGGGAAAGGGGGGGGGAAAGGGGGGGGGAAAGGGGGGGGAAAGGGGGGGGGGAAAGGGGGGGGAAAGGGGGGGGGAAAGGGGGGGGGGGAAAGGGGGGGGGGAAAGGGGGGGGGGGAAAGGGGGGGGGGAAAGGGGGGGGGGAAAGGGGGGGGGGAAAGGGGGGGGGGAAAAGGGGGGGGGGAAAGGGGGGGGGGGAAAGGGGGGGGGAAAGGGGGGGGGAAAGGGGGGGGGAAAGGGGGGGGGGGAAAGGGGGGGGGAAAGGGGGGGGGAAAGGGGGGGGGGAAAGGGGGGGGGGAAAGGGGGGGGGGAAAGGGGGGGGGGAAAGGGGGGGGGGAAAGGGGGGGGGGAAAGGGGGGGGGGAAAGGGGGGGGGGAAAGGGGGGGGGAAAGGGGGGGGGAAAGGGGGGGGGAAAGGGGGGGGAAAGGGGGGGGGGGGAAAGGGGGGGGGGGAAAGGGGGGGGGGGGAAAGGGGGGGGGGGGGAAAGGGGGGGGGGGGAAAGGGGGGGGGGAAAAAGGGGGGGGAGTAAGGGGGGGGGAGAAGGGGGGGGGAAAGGGGGGGGAAAGGGGGGGGGAAAGGGGGGGGGGAAAGGGGGGGGGGAAAGGGGGGGGGGAAAGGGGGGGGGGAAAGGGGGGGGGGGAAAGGGGGGGGGGAAGGGGGGGGGAAAGGGGGGGGGAAAGGGGGGGGGAAAGGGGGGGGGAGAAAGGGGGGGGGAGAAAGGGGGGGGGGAAAGGGGGGGGAAGGGGGGGGGGAAAGGGGGGGCGAGGGGGGGAAGGAAGGGGGGGGAAAGGGGGGGGGAAAGGGGGGGGGAAAGGGGGGGGGGAAAGGGGGGGGAAGGGGGGGGGGAAAGGGGGGGGGAAAGGAGGGGGAAAGGGGGGGGGAAAGGGGGGGGGAAAGGGGGGGGGGAAAGGGGGGGGGAAAGGGGGGGGGAAAGGGGGGGGGAAAGGGGGGGGGAGAAAGGGGGGGGGAAGGGGGGGGGAAGGGGGGGGGGAAGGGGGGGGGGGAAAGGGGGGGGGAAAGGGGGGGGGGGAAGGGGGGGGGAAAGGGGGGGGAAAGGGGGGGGGAGAAGGGGGGGGGAAAGGGGGGAGGGGAAAGGGGGAGGGGAAAGGGGGGGGGAAGGGGGGGGGTGAAGGGGGGGGGGAGAAAGGGGGGGGGGAAGGGGGGGGAAAGGGGGGGGGGGGAAAGGGGGGGGGGGAAAGGGGGGGGGGGAAAGGGGGGGGGGAAAGGGGGGGGGGGGAAAGGGGGGGGGGGAAGGGGGGGGGGGAAAGGGGGGGGGAAAGGGGGGGGGGGAAAGGGGGGGGGGGAAAGGGGGGGGGGAAAGGGGGGGGGAAGGGGGGGGGAAAGGGGGGGGGGAAAGGGGGGGGAAGGGGGGGGAAAAGGGGGGGGGGAAAGGGGGGGGAGAAAGGGGGGGAGAAAGGGGGAGGGGAAAGGGGGGGGGAAAGGGGGGGGAAAGGGGGGGGGGGAAAGGGGGGGGGAAAGGGGGGGGAAGGGGGGGGGAAGGGGGGGGAGGGGGGGGAGGAAAGGGGGGGAAAGGGGGGGGAAGGGGGGGAAGGGGGGGGGGAAAGGGGGGGAAGGGGGGGGGAAGGGGGGGGAAAGGGGGGGGGGAAGGGGGGGGAAGGGGGGGAAAGGGGGGGGGAAAGGGGGGGGGGAAAGGGGGGGGGAAAGGGGGGGGGGAAAGGGGGGGGGGAAAGGGGGGGGGAAAAGGGGGGGGGGAAAGGGGGGAGGGGAAAGGGGGGAGGGGAAAGGGGGGAGGGGAAAGGGGGGAGGGGAAAGGGGGGAGGGGAAAGGGGGGAGGGGAAAGGGGGGAGGGGAAAGGGGGGAGGGGAAAGGGGGGAGGGGAAAGGGGGGAGGGGAAAGGGGGGAGGGAAAGGGGGGAGGGGAAAGGGGGGAGGGGAAAGGGGGAGGGGAAAGGGGGGAGGGGAAAGGGGGGAGGGGAAAGGGGGGAGGGAAAGGGGGGAGGGAAAGGGGGGAGGGGAAAGGGGGGAGGGGAAAGGGGGGAGGGGAAAGGGGGGAGGGAAAGGGGGGAGGGGAAAGGGGGGAGGGGAAAGGGGGGAGGGGAAAGGGGGGAGGGGAAAAGGGGGGAGGGAAAAGGGGGAGGGGAAAAGGGGGGGGGGAAGGGGGGGGGAGGAAAGGGGGGGAGGAAAGGGGGGGGGGAAGGGGGGGGGGGAAAGGGGGGGGGAAAGGGGGGGGAAAGGGGGGGAGAAAAGGGGGGGGGGGGAAAGGGGGGGGGGAGAAAGGGGGGGGAGAGAAAAGGGGGGGGAGAAAGGGGGGGGGAGAAAGGGGGGGGGAGAAAGGGGGGGGGGAGAAAGGGGGGGGGAGAAAGGGGGGGGGGGAGAAAGGGGGGGGGGAGAAAGGGGGGGGGAGAAAGGGGGGGGGAGAAAGGGGGGGGGAGAGAAAGGGGGGGGGAGAGAAAGGGGGGGGGAGAGAAAGGGGGGGGAGAGAAAGGGGGGGGGGGAGAAAGGGGGGGGGGAGAAAGGGGGGGGGGAGAAAGGGGGGGGGAGAAGGGGGGGGAGAAAGGGGGGGGGAGAAAGGGGGGGGGGAGAAAGGGGGGGGGGGAGAAAGGGGGGGGGGAGAAAGGGGGGGGGAGAGAAAGGGGGGGGGAGAAAGGGGGGGGGGAGAAAGGGGGGGGGAGAAAGGGGGGGGGAGGAGAAAGGGGGGGGAGGAGAAAGGGGGGGGAGGAGAAGGGGGGGGGGGAAGGGGGGGGAGAAGGGGGGGGGAGAAGGGGGGGGGAGAAAGGGAGGGGGGAGAAAGGGAGGGGGGAGAAAGGGGGGGGAGAAAGGGGGGGAGGAGAAGGGGGGGGGGAGGAGAAGGGGGGGGGAGGAGAAAGGGGGGGGGGAAGGGGGGGAGAAGGGGGGGGGAGAAAGGGAGGGGGGAGAAAGGGGGGGGGAGAAAGGGGGGGGGGAGAAAGGGGGGGGGAGAAGGGGGGGGGGAGAAGGGGGGGGAGAAGGGGGGGGGGAAAGGGGGGGGGGGAGAAAGGGGGGGGAAGAAAGAGGGGGGGAGAAGGGGGGGGGAGAAAGGGGGGGGAGGAGAAGGGGGGGGAGAAGGGGGGGGAGAAAGGGGGGGAAGGGGGAGAAAGGGGGGGGAGAAAGGGGGGGAGAAAGGGGGGGAGAAGGGGGGGGGAGGAAAGGGGGGGAGAAGGGGGGGGGAGAAGGGGGGGAAGGGGGGAGGGAGAAAGGGGGAGGAGAAGGGGGGAGGGGAGAAAGGGGGGGGAGAAGGGGGGGGAGAAGGGGGGGAGAAAGGGGGGAGAAGGGGGGGAGAAAGGGGGGAGAGGAAAGGGGGGGGAGAAAGGGGGAGAAGGGGGGGAGAAAGGGGGGGGAAGAAGGGGGGGGAGAAAGGGGGGGAGAAGGGGGGAGAAGGGGGGGGAGAAAGGGGGGGAGAAAGGGGGGGGAGAAAGGGGGGGAGAAAGGGGGGGGAGAAAGGGGGGGGAGAAAGGGGGGGGGAGAAAGGGGGGGGAGAAAGGGGGGGGAGAAAGGGGGGGAGAAAGGGGGGGAGAAAGGGGGGGGAGAAAGGGGGGGAGAAGGGGGGGAGAAAGGGGGGGGAGAAAGGGGGGGAGAAAGGGGGGGGAGAAAGGGGGGGGAGAAAGGGGGGGAGAAGGGGGGGGAGAAGGGGGGGAGAAAGGGGGGGGGGAGAAGGGGGGGGAGAAGGGGGGGGAGAAGGGGGGGAGAAGGGGGGGGAGAAGGGGGGGAGAAGGGGGGGAGAAGGGGGGGGAGGGGGGAGAAGGGGGGGGAGAAGGGGGGGAGAAGGGGGGGAGAAGGGGGGGGAAGGGGGGGGAGAAAGGGGGGGAAGGGGGGGAGAAGGGGGGAGGGGGGAGAAGGGGGGGAGAAGGGGGGGGGAAGGGGGGGGGAGAAGGGGGGGGAGAAGGGGGAGGGAGAAAGGGGGGGGAGAAGGGGGGGGAGAAGGGGGGAGGGGGAGAAGGGGGGGGAGAAAGGGGGGGAGAAGGGGGGGAGAAAAGGGGGGGAGAAAAGGGGGGGGGGGGAGAAAAGGGGGGGGGAGAAAGGGGGGGGAGAAAGGGGGGGGAGAAAGGGGGGGAGAAGGGGGGGTGAGAAAGGGGGGGGAGGGGTGGGAGAGAAGGGGGGTGGAGAGAAGGGGGGGAAAGGGGGGGGAAAAGGGGGGGGTTCGGTGTGTCACCCACAGCGCATGACAGTGCAGCCGCACAGAGGGAGACGGGGCGGACAGTGCTGACCCCGGGGTGCTAGCTGAGGGATGTGCTCCTTCAGCTGCTTACACCTTGCTCGGGTTCAGAGCAAAGATACGAGAGCAGTTGGTTCAGAGTGCTCAGTCACCCTCCACAATTATTTACAGCACAAAAATGGATCATTTTGGCATTTTTTAACAGGTAAGAAAGTACGTGTTCTTACCTGTTAAAAAACGCCGAAATGGTTAATTTTTCAACTGCAAATAATTGTGGAAATTGTGGTAACCGTGAGAGACAATTATCCTACTTCAGAATTCCAAACCTGAGGAGAAATTATGGTAGAGAGAAGCAACAGCTGAAGGGACAACAACAGCCAAAGGTTGGCGAACATTGGCCGTGCAGATATCAAGATTGAAAATATTGGCAATTATCGCGTTTGCTCAATGCATTTCAGGCATTATTTGTGTTTTTCTTGATTCCTTTGGTATCTAAAAATGTAAAATCCCACTTGAGAACCATGGGCGATTTTAAAATTTTAGTCAGATTTATCACTTCTGAAACTTTTTAGATACCATGCGTCACGCCCTTTGACCCGATGACCTTACGTGCAACTCCCCCATAGTCAAAAGTGGAATTCTTCCATAGCTAGAAGTTAGGAGGTCGTATTGCAATTACATAAGATGTTCGTGAGGCTACATTTAGATTATTGTGTTAAGTTTTGGTCACCATGTTGCAGGAAAGATGTTGTCAAGAGAGTAAACATGGTTTTGCAGATAGTGAAGATGGTTGTGAAAGATTACAGCAGGATCTGGATCGATTGGCCAGGTGGGCTGAGGAATGGTTGATGGAATTTAATACAGAGAAGTGTGAAGTGTTGCATTTTGGGATGTCGAACAAGGGCAGGACCTACACAGTCAATGGTAGGCCTCTGGGTAGTGTTGTAGAGCAGAGGGATCTAGGAGTACAGGTGCATGGTTCCTTGAAGGTTGAGTCGCAGGTAGATAAGGTGGTCAAGAAGGCTTTTGGCACGTTGGCCTTCATCAGTCAGAGTATTGAGTATAGAAGTTGGGAGGTCATATTGCAGTTGTACAAGACATTGGTGATACCACATTTAGAAAATTGTGTTCAGTTCTGGGCACCATGTTATAGGAAAGATATTGTCAAGTTTGAAAGGGTTCAGAAAAGATTTACAAGGATGCCAGGTCTAGAGGGTGTAAGCTATAGGGAGAGGTTGAGTAGGCATGGAGCGCGGGAGGATGAGGGGTGATCTTATAGAGGTGTACAAAATCATGAGAGGAATAGATTAGGTAGATGCACAGAGTCTCTTGCCCAGAGTAGGGGAATTGAGGACCAGAGGACATAGGTTCAAGGTGAAGGGGAAAAGATTTAGTAGGAATCCAAGGGGTAACTTTTTCACACAGAGGGGGGTGGGTGTATGGAACAAGCTGCCAGAGGAGGTAGATGAGGCTGGGACTATCCCATTGTTTAAGAAGCAGTTGGACAGGTAAATGGATAGGATAAGTTTGGAGGGATATGGACCAGGCTTAGGCAGATGCGACTAGTGTCGCTGGGACATGTTGACTGATGTGGGCATGTTGGGCCGAAGGGCCTATTTCCACACTGTATCAATCTATGAGAGGGAGGGTGCAGAGAAGATTTATGAGGATGTTATCGAGAGCCTGAACTATAGGGAGAGGTTGAGTGGGCTGGGACTCTATTCCTTGGAGTGCAGGAGGATGAGGGGTGATCTAATAGAGGTTTACAAAATCATGAGTGGAATAGACTGGGTAAATGCACAGAGTCTCTTGCCCAGAGTAGGGGAAATCAAGAACTGGTTGACTTAGGTTTAAGGTGAAGAGGGAAAGATCCCTTGGGAAAAATTCCTTGGGAAAGACCCAAGGAGCAATTATTTTTTTTCGCACAAAGAGCTGAGTTCCACACGCTTTGCTTGAACCAGAGAGTAATTCAGTCTGAGCTGCCTCCATGTACATTTCAATTGAGTAATTCTCACAGAAATTTAGCAATGTGATTTTAACCATTATCAAAATGTTTTGATTGAACTTCAACACCATTCACACCAGGATAACAACAGATTTGAACAGTGTATACTTGTTAAGCGTGTATAAGCTTTTTTTCCATATGGAAGTGCTTGCCAATACAAGCATTTACTGTCAGCCCAGCTTGTGCCATTCATCATTGTGATGGTGAAGGATTAATGCAGTTTTATTGAATTGTCATTTGTATTTGATTGCAAAGAACGTTTGTGGTCAATGTTATTAGCTTTGCTGGATTACTTGGCTACATAACAACTGCCAAGCATTTATTCATGACTATGACTCATGGAAGTTGGAGAATATTCATATCATGCAAAAGAGGTAATAGAATTAGTATTGCCTGGTTTGTCCATTGGTGAGCTCCACAATCTTGCATTAAGGATTCTATAATGTTTTCTTTCCATGTTACTGATACACCACACTATTTTTCCTTTGGTTACCTTGTCTGAATTTCAAATGTATGTGATGTTGCCTGTGTAGTGCAATAGATTTTGCTGGTTTCAATGAGAAAAACTCAAATGCACTCACTTTTGTGTTATATTTCTAACGGAGTGGTGACATTGTTTGCTGAATTCGTTTTTTACAGTATTGAAGTATCATTCGGGTTGATCACAAAGAAAAAAAGTGCACACACCATCCTACTCTTCAGGCAACTGCCATTTAAGGAAGTGATCATCTGCTTTCTAATACGGAAACAATTGGAAAGTCAGTTTGGAAAAAAAAATCATTCCAACAGCTAACTTTAAACAAAGGTGTGTGTCTGTATGACCAAGAAATCAAACTAGTGCAAGGCAGATGGCAGGAGATTTACACCCTCCAAGATCTTGTGCTCAGAAACCAGAACTATATCTGATTTATGCTGTTGGTTAATGACAAAACAGTCATAAAACATTTTGCTTTGTCTGTAAAATGACTATAAAAAGACACCTTGAATTTATAGACTGCAAAATATAGACAAAGTGGTCAAACCTACTTCTGATCTCACCATTCTGGTGCAGGTGCGTTGGAGTAAGAGTATTAATTGTTTGTTCTCTTTAAGCTGTTGGAGTACAAAAGGTAGAGACTTTTCACAAATAATTCAGATAGTAAATGTGTGAATATAAATGTATCAGGTTCATATTTGAGATCAAGAGAGGATAAAATGCATTGTAGAACAGTTAGATTTTGGTTCTCAAGACATCAATCACTATTAATTAGCCTGGTTTTAATGAGGATTAATTTAAATGATGTTGGAACTGATTTCAAATATTTTCCTAGCCATTAAAGTTGTATATTTTTGTGAGCAAATCTCATAGCATTAAAAATATTATGGATGGTAATATCTAGGAGAGAATAACTGACTGCAAATCATGGATGTAAAGTTAGGTAGATAGTCCAAGTTTATTTTTCCCGGGGAGGAAATGACAATTGCTAGAGTTCCTAGGTTTAAGATGATATAAGGAAAGTTTAAAGGATATTTGCAAGACAAGTTTTATTTTATACTAGAGTAAGTGGGACCCGTTGGGTCCCAGTCACATGGGAGGCCTAGTCCCCCAATGCAACCCATTCCCCAACACAATATTCCACCACTCACTCGTTCCCCCAACGCAATATTCCACCCATAACCCCTAACTGCGCAGGCGCGGCTCATTTCCCCTCATCCCCCCAGCACTCTCTCCCCCTCCTCTTCATTTGTGGGAGGGGAGGGGGTGGAGGGGGGGAGGGAAGGGAGGTGTGTGTTAGGGAAGTGTGGGGTGGGAGGGGAGGAGGGGAGGGGGGCTGTATGTGGGCGGGGTTGTGTAGGAGGGGGGGACAAGCTGGTGTGGGGGGAGGGGGGTGTGAAGGAGGGGGGGCAGTGAGCATTGTGGAGCTGGAGAGAGGATGGAAGGGGGGGGGGAGCGCGAGCCTGCTGGAGCCGGGAGACCGTCCCCGATTCCCACACCAGCTCCAACCCCAGCGGCGGCCAGAAATGAAAATAGAAACAAACTTACTCTGCGGAGCCCTCGGGTTACTGTCCTAGTCGCAAAAAAAAGATGGCGGTTTGAAATTCCTGCAAGGACCCAACTGCATGGGGTGTCCTTTGTGACGCCTGTTAACTAAAAACAGCAAATGGGGTCGGGGCAAGTGGGGCAGGGCACGTGGGTGGGGGTAGGCAAGTGGGTGGGGGTGGGGTAAGTGGGGGTGCTGTTTTATGTTTTTTTTTTACTTTTAAACGTCAATAACATAAAATACACCATCAATTTGAACGTAACTTGTTTCATTTGCATCACAGGACAATGGTGAGTAAGGTGGGCCAAAATGGTAGCTTGAGGTGCAAACAAACAAACAAACAAACAAACAAACAAGATGAGGGTTTTAGAGATCGATAGATCGATAGATAGATAGATAGATAGATAGATAGATAGATAGATCGATAGATTAAGTGGGACCCGTTGGGTCCCTTTGTCACATTGGAGGCCTGGTCCCCAACATAATATTCCACCACTGAGCCATTGCCCCTAACTGCGCAGGCGTGGCTGATGGGTTCCTGTTATGACCTAGTCCCCCCTCCTCCACTCACACCCTCCCCACTTATGCCCTCCCCTTCCCACGCACTCACTCCATCCCCCCTCAATCCCCCCATCCACTCTTGGCAGAACACCGGCGGCGCAGCCATTCCTGCCCTGTAGGCTCCCATTGTGGCGTAGAACACGCAGGTATTACTGCGCAGGCGCAGCAGACGGGCACGGCAAGTGGAAAAGGTATTTATTAAAGCTTAAAATGTGAATAACTCTTAAAATATAAACACAATTTAAACGTTAAAGATGATTTTTATTCAGTTCAGTTTTTCCTTGTTGCATCTCTTGTTGCATTCTGCTGCTCACTGCAGCTCTATGTCTCTTTGCTGTTGATGGGAAAATAGACACAATTTTAATATAGAGACATTACTGAGTGGTCAAACTTTAACTTGAAGAAATTCTGAGAATTTACCTCAGAAGTCATCGCTCAACCAA
Source organism: Malacoraja senta (assembly GCA_038087875.1). Taxonomy (NCBI): domain Eukaryota; kingdom Metazoa; phylum Chordata; class Chondrichthyes; order Rajiformes; family Rajidae; genus Malacoraja; species Malacoraja senta. The sequence continues at coordinate 240,825,538 of CM075977.1, read as the reverse complement.
GCACGCGTTTAATGACATAATTCTTGGTCGAATTTCCATCATCAGGAAAACTTTGACATTTTCCTTCACCTTTCCTCGGCTAAGAGCCGCATATAGTTGTCTATGTTGAATTAGCGGTTTCTCAAGGTATATCAACACTTTCTCCATGGTTTGTCCATGTGCTTTATGGATCATTATAGCAAAACGACTGAATCGGGAATTGACTCCGCTGAAGGGGAATGTCTTCATCTTCTGTCAAATTGAGCATATTCCTAGGAATGAGAACAATGTCATCTTTGAAGGCTCCCATGTTGATTCTTGCAATGATCAGTTTATTGTGTAGCTCTTCCACGATCATCCTCGTTCCATTGCATAGCCTTGGGGGTTCCAAGTTTCTCATTTACATGATTGGAGATCTTTTTTCAACTCCAATTTGTGTGGTGGTAATCCAGAGATCTCGAGTGAATCGAGGAATTCTGTTGGAAAGTGAGTAGCATTAGTTCCCTCAGTGACAGTATTGAAAATAAAGTACTCCTTATTGATTCCAGGGAAGCGGCTGATACATGTAGAATTGATGCTTCTCATGGTATCGTTGTGTAGAACCTAGACACAATTGTCGGAGAATAATTCTGCAGGATTGTCAAATGTGGGATAGATTAAATCAAAACAATCCTCCAGTGTTCTTGCTGATAGAACTATGTCTTGTGGCATTTCAATTTCATCGTTTTCATTCTTTAAAATGTCGTCTTCTCCAACTTTCAACAAAAATTGAGAATAGTTGCCTTCTCCCTCTCTCAATCGCATATTCGTCTGCAATTGAAACTTGGTGAAAAGTTTCCACAAATAGGATTTCTTGATACAGCAATTTTGAATATCAGCATAATTTCCCCTTTTCACTACAGGAAGGAGTTGTCGAAAATCGCCATAACAAATGGTAAGAATCCCACCAAAAGGCTGAATGACGATGCATATATCTCAAAGAGTTCTGTCCACTGCTTCAAAGTTCTCCCTGCTAATCGACGGGCACTCATCTCAAACAATGAGTTTCACTTGCCTCATCAAACATGCTGTGTTTGAGTTCTTCTCAATGTTGCAGAATGTATCGTGGGTCACTTGGATGGGTATCTTGAATCGAGAATGTGCAGTTCTTCCACCAGGCATTAATGCAGCTGCCAACCCTGAGGATGCTACAGCAATAGCAACATCACCTTGACTTCTAACTTTGGAGAGGATCAAATTAGTGATAAATGTTTTTCCCGTTCCTCCTGGTGAATCAATGAAAAACATTGAAGGAAGATTCCTTTTCAAGCAGTTGCACACCTGCTCTCTGCTCAGCATTCAGGAGAGGCTCATTCTCCTCAACAAATTGCTGTTGTTCAGTTCTATTGTATTGCAATTCCTGCAGTAATTCTGGATTGTCATCATCAAGGTGCATCCTTCCATTTCATGTCGTGGCAAATGAAAGCATTCCATTGTTTTGTTGTAATTCTCAAGCTTTACCTTGAATATACAACAGAGCCTGATCATGATGCTCCTCATCAATCATGATATTAGGATCACTCATTGTTCTTCGTTCTCTTTCAAGATAATCTTCAGACATTGAATTCTTGGCGATCGCAAAATTGTTGAGGATTGTTGATCTCAGTATTCATCAGCAAAACAACAAACAAATCTCTCATTGCACTGGGGAGTCTTCTCTTCTCAGCATCTTCCTTTGTTTGTTGCCAATGGTCATCAGTCTGCAACAAACCTCTTTCTCTGCAGACGTCTTTGAAGAAAGGATAAATTGTTCCATCATGTGTCTTCAATGAATCAAAAGATACTGGCCCTTTTACGTGATGGAGAAGCAGTCTCAAGTAGTAGAGGTCACCACATCTTGGAGACACGGTATACACTCATCCCAGAACATTTGCTTCAAAAATACCTGGAAGATCTTCCACTCTCTTTCCAGCCTTCCTTCTTTGCCATCTCCTATTGTTCCATGTGTAAAATCAGGGAACATCAGCATAGTAGAGTGTTCTTGCAAATGGCTCTTGAGAACACAATGCCATGAATTCAATTAATGTCATTCTCGCCATATCATCATTCCTCACTCGCTGAGCAGCATCGACTCTGATGACGACTCATTGTTCTTGTGGTAGATGTACCTGGAGTCGAAAGACGGCGGAGTATCTCTCATGAGTCGGAAATCCAAGGATTAATCCCACTGCTTCTGATGGACCAATGTATCTGCCAGTCAAGTACTGTGTAATTTCGTTATGCCTGTTAACTCCAAAAACTGCTTGATCACTTCCCTTCAAGGTGTACTTGATCACATATTTGACCGACTTTACAGAGGAGCATATCTCAACGTTGATGTGACATTTGAACAACTTCAACAGTTGAGCATTATAGGGCACCACCAAATCAGAAGTAATAGGTCGATGCCAGCGTCCCTCTTGATGTCCCTGAAATCCTCACATGCCTGACAACCTTCTCATGTACAGAGGATATGAATCATATCCACACCTTGTCCTCTCGAAAAATGGCTTTGGGATTCTCTTACTGCATCTTCCATCCTTCCAACATGGAGAGGTGTGGTTGCAGAGTGGTCCATGAAGCATGTGCTTGGGTACCAATTCATGCAGCTCAGGATTTACTTGCGGGTCTGGTATTTCAGCTTGCACAAATCTTGTCGAAATGTTTTGGTCTTGGCTTACTCATTTTGTCAAGCCACACCAGACAGTGCAAATGAGGCAGGCCTCTCTTCTGATATTCCACAGTCAAGACGAAAGCTATACAGTTGCCAAAGAGGCCATGTGGTCCAGTGAGGTACTTGATGAATAGCTTCAGTTCAGTTCAGTTCAGTTCAGTTTTATTTGTCATATGTAGGTTAACACAGGGTCAACATTACAATGAAATGTGTCAGACAAGACAACGGGTCACCTCAGCAATGATATTACAAGGATAAAAATAAGATTAAAGACAATAATAAATAAAAAATAAAGTAATCAACATATATGATGTGTTTATGAGTTCAGAAGCCTGATGGCCTGATGGTAAAAACTGCTCTTAAGTCTGGTGGTACGTGCAGCCATGCTCCTGTATCGTCTGCCTGATGGTAACAAGGAGAACAGTCTGCGTGCAGGGTGGCTGTGGTCCTTGATGATGCTGTGTGCCTTCCGCAGGCACCGCCTGTGGAAAATGTCCTGAATGTCCGGGAGACAGTTGCCAGTGATGTGTCTGTGCTGCCTTCACCAGTCTCTGTAGTGATTTGTGGCTGTGGGCAGAACAGTTCCCTACCAGACTGTGATGCAGCCCGTCACCAGACTCTCGATGGTGCATCTGTAGAAGTTTGTGAGGATGCTGGCGTTCATGCCGAACTTCCTCAGTCTTCTCAGGAAAAAGAGCCGTTGGCGGGCTTTCTTAGTTATTGTGTCTGTGTGCAGTGTCCAAGAGAGGTCCTCAGTGATGTGCACACAATATTCTTGCAATCAAGTCACGTCTATCAAATGACTGCTGATTGTGAAATAGGCACTGTCGCATCTCACTCCACTTCGGATTACAAGGCATCATAATGAAGAACGAAGCATTGCCATACTTCCGAACGTACATGTGTCCTGGCATCGTTCCATCATGTATCTCGGTCCACATACAAATGTTGAGGAGAGGATGATTCGCTTTCCGATGTTTTCCAAATCATCATTATTGTTTAATGCATCTGCGAGGCCTCTGTAAGTGGTTGTTCTCAACGAAGCTTCTTGATTCATCCGAATATAATTGAGCCTATCAGCCTCAATCTTAGCTGCCATATCAACCACATATTGTTGAAAGAGTCGTCCTCCTCTCAAAAGGTGGTTTAATTCATTATCATGATTCATAGTCCTATAGACATAATATCGCATTGCTGTCAATTTCTTGTGGTTACTCATTTGGAGTTTGTGATGTCATCCATCATCTCCATGTGGAAAGAAAAGGAAGTATTGAAACCTATCAAACGACCTATGAGACTCTGAAATTACTTTCAGGCCTCCTCCTCTTTCTTTCAAGATAATGTGCTGAGGGTCATTATCTTTTGGTATTATGACGGCAACTTTATTGGCAATTTGTGTGTTAAACCGCCTTTCATGTTCCAAAGCTGGCCGATGATCTGGATGAATGGCGATTGATGCCTCTGGTAAACCTTGAATTCTTTCCTTTGCGATTGTAAGTGTTTCAATGCAAGGGTTGTTTTGTCTTATCAAGTTTTCAAGCATTGCAACGATTTCCCTTTGAATACCAGCATTTCGCTGTGTACCCATTCGCAATTCAATAGATCTGCAAGAATTGACTTTGCTGGTGAAGGTCAGGCATCAACGAACCAAGGTAATGATGAATCTGGCCTTGAATGATCACTGAAGGATTCCATCTGGGTGGCACCACTTCCTTGGCACCGAATGACGTCAGTTGAAAGAGACAGTTGTATTGTCTAATATTCTTTCTGAACTCGTTTGCTAGTGGTGTGTCATAAGTATACAATCTCATGAGTTCATCAGGCAGTGCCCGCAGAGGAGCAATGTTCACCTGACCCTTCATGCAGCAAAAGTTGGCGGTTTCTCCAGAGAAACGGTATGCTCGACACTGAGGGCAAACCTTGGTCATTTCACCAACATCAGCAGAAAGATTTCTCCTTGCGAGTTGTGCATTTCGTCTTGTTGTATCTCTGGTCCGCTGTTCAGGCAGTCTTCTAGTTCTTTCATCTCTCATCTCTTCATGCCTTCTGCTTTGCATTCTTTCTCGTTGATCCTTGAGACGTTCAGTTCTTTTTGGTTGTGCTTACTAATCCTTTCTTTTTTGCGTTCTACCTCGTTGATCCGCGAGACATTGAGCTCTCGCTTGTTGTGTCTCTTGTTCCCTTCTGCTTTTATAAAAAAAAATTAAAATTTTATTTATTAGTACATTAAGTTACAAACAATTACATTAGTACTCATCACGTATATCTTATTACAATTAATGTACTCCTTCATTTTTTAAAGCTAATAAAAAGAAAAAGTTGAAATTAAGAAGAAAGAGAAAGTGAAGGAAAATAGTGAAAGTGAAAAAGCGTGTCAACAGGAAAGAACAGAGATCCTGTAGAAGAGAAATTAGAGAGAAAAGATTAAGAGATAGACCTTAAGGAAGAAAAAAAGAGAAAGAAGAGAAGAGAGAAAAACAATTACTCTATTATGAGCATCACGCAAATCAGATATACCAACTCGCCACCTTTCATCCCCCTTTACCAAGTCCTGACATCGGTACCTTTTTAAAGTACTTTTGCACCTTATGCTTGTAATAGTTCTATAAATGAAGACCACGTCAGATGAAAGTGATCTGATTTGCCTGCCAGGTGGAGTCTTATCTCTTCCAGGTGTAATGTTTCAAACATGTTTGAAATCCACATGTTTATAGTTGGTATTGGAGCATTTTCCCAAAATGTTAGGATAAGCTTTTTCCAGTTATTTACCCGTAATCAAATAGGTTCTTTTGAAACACATTTAGTTCAGGGCTATCTTCCATTATTCCGAAGATAATCCATTCTGCTTTTGGTGTCAGTTTTATTTTAAATAATTTTGTAAAGATTTCAAAAATTTAAATCCAAAATTTTTGAATTTTTTAACAAAAAACAAATGAGTGCGCTATAGTAGCTTCTTGAGACTGACATTTATCGCAAATAGATGATACATTGGGGAAAATTTTACTAATTTGGGTTTTTGAATAATATAATCTGTGTAAAATTTTGAATTGTATTAAAATGTGTCTAACATTAATCGAGCATTTATGCACATTTAATAAATGTTCATTCCACCTCTCCTTTGAAATTTTAATAGCCAATTCTTGTTCCCAGTCTCTTCTAATACCTTCCGTAGTTGGTATTTCTACATTTAAGATAATATTATACAAATATGATATTAAGTTATGCTGATTCAGCTTTTATCTGCATTGCTTCGTCCAATACATCTGGTGGCATGTTATAATAATCTTTTGTATATTTTTTCAGATAATCACACATTTGAAAATATTTAAAGTATTGATTGTTTCCCTGATTATATTTTATTTGTAATTGTTGGAATGATAGTAATTTTCCAGTTTCATACAAGTCTCCGAGCGTTTTAATTCCTAATCTTTCCCATTGTATAAATGATTTGTCTATAATGGAGGGTTTAAACGAAGGGTTATGAACTATTGGGGATAAAGGCGATAGATTTCTTAATTTTTAATTTTGTTTTATTTGTTTCCAAGTTCTAATTGTACTATGTATAATTGTTTTTTTGTTATAATTTATATTATTTAGTTTCATTGGTGAGAGGAGGATCGCTCCAATATTACAAGAGCAGCAGTCTTCTCTCTCCATTATAATCTAGTCCACCTGCTGGGCAGAGTTGTCCATCAGTTGAATCATATTTTTAATATTTACTGACCAATAATAGTGCATAAAGTTAGGGAGTGCTAAACCCCCTAATACTTTAGGCTTGTTCAAATGTGTTCTTTGTATTCTATGGGATTTATAATCCCATATAAAGTTAGTAATATCTGAATCCAATTTTTTTAAACACTTTTTTTGGTAAATATATAGGAATTGATTGAAATAGGTATAGAATTTGTGGTAAAAAGATCATTTTTATTGCATTTATTCGGCCTATTAAAGACATCGGAAGAGTTTTCCAGAATTTAATTAATGTATTTAATTTATTAAGTAGAGGATTATAATTTGCTTTGAACATACCTTGATATGTTCTGGTAATTTCAATACCCAAGTATTTAAATTTTTCTGTAGCTATTTTAAAAAGGAATTTTAAGAGATGTGTTGAGTCTTTCGGTTTTATTGACATAATTTCACTTTTATTCCAATTTATTCTGTATCCAGAAAAGGATCCAAAATCCTCAATTAGATTTAATATGTTTGGTATTGTAATTTGTGGTTTTGTGATGTACAATAATATATCATCCGCATATAAAGATATTTTATTATTTGAATATTTAGTGTTATAGCCACGGATATCTGGATGTGTTCTAATTTTTTCCGCTAAAGGTTCAATTATAAGAGCAAATAACATCGGTGATAATGAGCATCCTTGTCTGTTACCCCTTGATAATTGGAATTTCGAAGATAATATGTTATTAGTTAATATTCTAGCTGTAGGCTTATTATATAATAATTTAATCCATAGAATGAAATTCTCTCCCAATTGGAATGTTTGTAATACTTTAACCATATAATTCCATTCTACTTGATCAAATGCTTTTTCAGCGTCCAACGAAATAATTAATAATTCTTGTTCTTCGGTTTTGTGTGAGTGCATTATATTGAGTAGCCGTCTCATATTATTAGATGAATGTCTCTTAGGGATAAACCCCGTTTGATCTGGGTTTATTAATTTACTAATATATTTACTTAATCTTCTAGCTAATGTTTTCGCTAATATTTTTTGATCTGTATTTAACAATGCTATAGCTCTATATGAACCCGGTTCTTCTATATCTTTGTCTTTTTTGAGTATTAATGTGATCGTTGATTCAGCTAGTGTGTCAGGTAATATTTGTTCTTTAAAGGCATATTTATACATTTTTTGTAAACGTGGTATAATTTTGTCATGAAAACTTTTATAAAATTCATTATTAAATCCGTCAGGACCTGGAGTTTTTCCGTTCTTTAATGAATTTATTGTGTCTTCTAATTCCTTAATTGAGATTTGTGCACCCAATTCCTCTTGTTCCTTCAACTCTAACTTTGGAAGATTACAGTTATCCAAGAACTCTGTAATTTTATTGGTGTCCATTGTCGTTTTGGATGTGTACAAAATCTCATAAAATTGCGCAAATGTTTTATTAATATCATTCGGTAAAGTTAATGATTCCCCTCTATCTGATTTAATCTTTTGAATCGTGTGTTCTTTTTCTCGTTTTTTTTAGCTGACGAGCCAAAGGTTTGTGTGGTTTATCCCCAAATTCAAAGTGTTCCTGTCTTGTAATTTGGAAAAGTCTTATAATTTTGGCTGATAATAATTTATTTAATTTAAATTTCAGAATTATTATTTTATTATGTTTATCCATAGATGGATCTGTAGCATTATCTATATCCAGTTGCCTAATTTGTTCTTCTAACTGTCTTTGTTCATTCTTATTCTTTTTATTTTGAAAAGCTTGATATGAGATTATAACACCTCTAATAAATGTTTTAAAAGATTCCCATAGTAAAGTAGGCGATATATCTGGAGTGTCATTTATTTCAAAAAAGACGTCCATTTGTTTTTTTAGATATATACTCCCTTGCGGGTCTTTTAGGATTTGAGGTTTGAACCTCCAAAACGATTTGTTCTTAGACATTCCTTCCAGTTTTAAAAAGAAAGTTAGCGGTGAATGGTCTGAAATCGAGTTGGTATGGTATATTGGGTTCACAGTATAAGGGATTAATTTTGTATCCACCAGGAAATAATCTATACGTGAGTATGTTTTGTGTACCATTGAATAAAATGAGTATTCCCTGCCAGTCGGATTAGCAATTCTCCAAACATCTGTTATATTGGTATTATTTATGTAAGTATTTAAGAGTTCACTAGTTTTAGATTTCGTATTACCTCTCTGTTTATGGCTAGATTTATCTAAATATGGATCTAAAACACAGTTAAAGTCTCCTCCTATTATAACATTCTGGTAATTAGATTCTGCGATTATGTTCAGGATTTTATTGAAAAAATGAGGATTATCAAAGTTAGGCACGTATATATCTACCAAGGTAATTGGGGTAGCGTGAATCTCTCCGGTAACTATCAAATATCTCCCTTCCTTATCTGTTATGGTATTCTTTGCTTTGAATGGTATGCCTTTTCGAATAATGATTGACGTACCTCTAGATTTCGAAGTATATGAAGAATGATATATTTGACCTATCCAATTCGCCCTCAATCTAGCCTGATCCTGGGATTTGAGATGGGTTTCTTGTAGAAAGATGATGTCAGTATTGTACATTTTCAGCTGAGCTAATATCTTACCCCTTTTAATAGGTTCATTAACACCTCTTATATTCCAACTGCAGAATGTGACTCCTCCTAGGTTCTTTTGTTTAACGTCTTGCATTTTGAATAGTTATAATACCTTTAAATCTTACGGTGCATCCATACCTCAGGTCTTTAGGTATTGGGGGAACCTTTGCGTTACTAAGTTCTGTTGGCATATCCCTTTTACGCTTATCACTAAACAAAAAACACGAACATGTGACTTGATGTGATAGTAAAAAATAAATTGAAAAAGTGAAAATACAGTGTCTAAAATTGTCGACACTGTAACAAGTGGCCCACCTGTAGGTGGGAGAAAACCTTGTATCGACTTCCATTGTCGATGTTAAACAATTAGCTCCGCTCCCTTGATTACTCATAACATAATGGGACGGGACCTCGCAATCAGATATATAATACAAATTTACCCTATATATTTCGTTATAACATATCATATATATATATAACAATTTTATCTACTAATTGTTTAAACGGATGATTTTACCTTCAATAATAATCAACTGTTGGTTGAAGGGGTTAACGTGAAACGTGCTCCTGGATCTAAGCCAGGTGCTCGTTTCTCCTCCCCTCCCCCCAATTATAGATAAGGCTTAGATTTAGTGAATTTTTGTGTTAGTTCATAAATTTGTTTTTTCTTGTTAGCGTCCGTTACTATTTCTATATTAATATTGTTAAATTGTTAAATTATTAATAGGTTTAGTTCTTTACAATTTAAATTAGTATTTTAATCTCTTAAACAATTGATGCTTCTGGTATAATCCACTCTCTTCGGTTCGACGATCCTCTGTTATCCTCTATTACTTCGTTTGGAACACAGAATGTCCTTGAGTTAAAATTCCACAGATAAGGAGTCTAGACATCCGCAGCTGCAAGCATTCTTCATTTAAGTTTTTTTTTAAACACTAGAAGAGTTGTTTCTTCACGTCAGATCAGCCATTAACTGTGGAATAATAATAAAAAAGTTTGTCCATACCATCCATATATTCCCGCTACTTTTCCACGATGCTCTGGGCATATTTGTACGCATCCTCCGGGTTTACAAATGATTTCTCGCGTCTCTTATAAGTAATTTGCATCTTAGCCGGGTGGAAGACACCGTATCTAACATCTTGAATTCCCTTAAGAATGTCTTTTGCCTTTGTGAACTGATTTCTCTTTTATAGAATCGTTATCAAGCCTCAGTTGCATTCCATATTTGATTTTACTCATCACCTCTTCAAGTTCTGAAATGTCCCGAAATTTCACGATAATCTGTCGTGGGTGGTCTGGTCTTGTTTGTGATCTTGGTTTAAATCTCGGTACTCGATGTGCCACTTCAATTTTCGGTTCCTTGGGGAGATTAAGCAGTTGTTTGAATAAGCCCATAGCAAACTCACGAATGTCCCTTCCCTCAGCTCCCTCTGAGACTCCAAGAATTCTGAAATTCTGGCGTCTTGAGCGAGCTTCCAGGTCAAGGCATTTGTCTGAAACTTTCCCCAGACGAGTCGCCATCTGTCCTGTAGTTTGCTCATGTTCTTGCCTCATTCTCTCCATATCTTCAGCCATTCGAGCCATATTTCTCTCCATTTCCATGATTGTAGGCATACTTGCAGCCACTGTTTCAAGCATAGCCGTGAACCTGTCCGTGGTAGCTTCTTCCACCATATCAATTCTCCGGGATAATTCTCCTTTCACATCATCAATTTGTTTGTTTATTGTGCCAATTGAATCAATAACTTTCTGATTACCAGCACTCATATTCTCCATCATTTTTTCGATTTGGTCCATCATTTTTCCCATCATATTTTTGTTTTCATCCACAATTTCAGCTTTTATATCTCTCACCGATTTCTTTAAATCCTCAAATTCTTTATCTTTGTCCTTAGCCAGATCTGTCTTGGATCTTGTAGACATTTCTGCAGCCACTTCAGGGACCCTTTCAGAGGTAACTTCTTCAGGATTCTTCAGGCTTTTCAGCAGCTGTCTTGTAACTGTTCTCTGAGGACTGAGCTGGAGACAGTTTTTTCATTTAAAAGTCCTTAAACCACCGTTTAATTCATCGCGCTTACTGATGACATCATCAGCGCGATGACCAGAAGCTCCGGTAAGGTTTTTAAATCGGTCCCGACCAGTAGACCCGTTTTAACGCGAAAAATCGCGAATTTTTCGGGAGCGGAGCTAGGTGTGCGTCTGTTAGTGTAACATGGCGCCACCGGAAGTTCCTCCCTTCTACTTCTTGATGCTTCTCGGTGTCCCTTTGCAATGTTCCTTGGCCATCCCGCAACTGTTTTTCTCCCTCTTCGGGGCATGATGTTAAAAAAAAGCAGCCTAAACACAATTTCATTTGTTAACTAAGTGGAACCCATCGGGTTCTTGTCACACGGGAGCTCTGGTCCCCCAACGCAATATTCCATCACTCACCCATTCCCCCAACGCAACGCATTCCCCAACGCAATATTCCTCCACTCACCCATAGCCCCTAACTGTGCAGGCGCGGCTCATTTCCCCTCATTCTCCATCACTCCCTCCCCCTCCAGGTGGGGGGGGGGTTGTGGGGGGGAGGGGTGTGTGGGAGTGGGAGTGTGTGGGCAGGGGGGGTTGTGGGGGGAGGGGGCTTGTGGTGGAGCGGGGAGGGGAGGGTTGTGGGGGGATGGGTGTGTGGGAGGGCAGGAGGGGAGGGGTTAGGGAAGGGGTGTGTGTGTGTGGCCGGTGGGTGTCAGGTGGGAGGGGGATGCGTTTGAGCAGGGGGGTATAGGAGGGAGGGAGGCGGTGGTGTGGGGGGAGGGGGGTGTGGGGGAGGGTGGTGTGGGTGGAAGTGGTGTGGGAAGGAGGGATGTGGGAGGGGGAGGAGGGATGTGGGAGGGGGGTAGGTGGTGTGTGTAAGGGAGGGGGTGTGTTTGCAGAGGGGCTGTGGAGGGAGAGGGGTGTGTATGGGGGGATCGGTGGTGTATGTGGGCAGGGAGGGGTGTGTGTGTGCGGGGACGGTGGGGAGGGAGTTGTGTGGGCGTGGAAGGATGTGTGTGCATGGGGAGGGGGTTGTGTGGGTGGGGAGGGGGTTGTGTGGGTGGGGAGGTGTGTGTGTGGGCAGGGAGGCGTGTGTGTGGGCAGGGAGGGGTGTGTGTGAGCGGGAAGGGATGTGTGTGCGTGGAGGGGTGTGTGTGGGTGGGGAAGGGGTTGTGTGGACGTGGAAGGGTGTGTGTGCATGGGGAGGGGGGGATGTGGGCAGGGAGGGGTGTGTGTGGGCTGGGAGGGTGCGTGGGTGGGCGGGGATGGGTGCATATGTGGGTGGAGAGGGGGTGTGGGCAGTGGGGGCTGTGGGGGGAAGGGGCTCTGTGGGCGGGGCGGGTTGTGGGGGGAGGGGTGTGTGGGAGGGGGAGTGTTTGGGCAGGGAGGTTGTGGGCAAGGGGGGTTGTGGGGGGAAGGGGCTTGTTGTGGAGAGGGGAGGGTTGTGGGGGGATGGGTGTGTGAGCGGGTGTGTGTGGGGTGGGGCGGGGGTGTTGTGGGGGAGGAGGTGTGTGGGAAGTGGGGGATTGTGGGAGGGAGGGTTGTGAGTGCGGGGGGCAGGGGTGTGTGTGCGGGGGGGGTTGTGGGGGAGAGGGGGGTGTGGCAGGTGGAATGGGGGTGTGGGCGGGGGGAGGGCTTTGTGGGTGGGGGTGCGGCCCGTCCCCCAAGCAATATTCCACCACTGACCCATAGCCCCCAACTGTGCCAGGGTGTGGGCAGGGGAGGTGTGTGTGTGCGGGGGGAGGAATCTGTGGGCGGGGAGAGGGGTGTGTGGGTGGGGGAGAGGGGTGAGTGCTCGGGAGGGGTGTGTGGGCAGGGGTGTTGTGGGGGGAGGGGTGTGTGGGTGGGGGAGGGATGTGTGTGGGCGAGGGGGAGGGGTTTGTGGGGGGAGGGGTTTGTGGGTGGAGGGGAGGGGTATGTGGAGAGGGGTGGAGTGTGTGGGCGCAGGGAGGGGTGTGTGGGCCGGGGGAGCAGCCCATCCCCCAAGGCAATATTCCACCACTGACCCATACCCTCTAACTGGTCAGGCGCGGCTGACAGGTTTGTTTCCGTTGTGTCACCAGAGATCCCCGTTGTGACGCGAGTCACGGCCACCCTCCCACAACTGCACAGGCGCGGCCGACAAATGGGAGCGCGACTGCAGCGTTTTTAAAGTTCAAAATGGCAATAATCTGTAACATCTACCTGTCCCTCTTCAGTCCCCTATTCCCCTCCTCCATTATCATCCCTCTCCTCAACCTCCAGCAACCCTCCTCTGCTTCCTTCCCTCACACCCTCCTCTGTTTTCTCCTCCCCTCCTCCATTATCTCACCATCCCTCTTCCTACCCCTAGCCTGCTCCATTCCCCCTCATCCCACAGCACTCCCACCCCCTCCTCTTTACCCTCCCTCTTTTTTCCCATCTCCTCCTCCCCTCCCCGCCCCCACTCCCTCCCTCATCTCTCCGTCCCTCTCCTTTTCCCTACCCTCAGTCACTCCCTCCCTCCATCCATAACCCCTCTCCCCACCCTACCCTTCTCCTCTCCCTCTATCCCCCTGCTCCTCCACTTCTCACATGCCCTCCTCTCCCTCTATCCCCACTCCCTACCTCCCCCACTGCCTGCCCACCTCTCCCTCTATCCACCCTCCCCCACCCCCCCTCCTCACCTCACCCATTCCCCCTCCCTCTCCTCACTACCCCCTTCCTCACCCTCTATCCCCCTGCTTCCCACTCCTCGCCTCCCACCTATCCCACCCTCCCACAATGAAAATCGTGATGTGTTTTTTTAAATAACCTGAACACAATGTTAGCTGTTAATGAAAATTGACTAATTTGATTAAAAATGGATTTAAAAAATAAATACAATCAATGCCAATGAAAATTGCGATTTTTTAAAGTAAATTAAATTTGTGATCCCATTGTGACGTCGTTGTGAAGTTGAAGGCGGCTGACGGGCAGGGCAAGTGGAAAAGTGGTTTGAAAAGTGTTTTTTGTGAAGTTTAAATTGAGAATAACTTGTAAAATATAACATCAATCTGAACAAAACTTGGAGGACATCGCAGGACAATGGTGAGTAAGGTGGGCCAAGAATTGTAGCGCTATCGTGTTCGCTACAATTTGGCAGAGTTTCCGGAACTCACGCACACGCACACACGCATACAAACAAACAAGATGAGAGTTTTAGTAATATACTAGACTAAGTGGGACCCCCGTTAGGTCCCAGCTTCACACGGGAGGGCTGGTCCCCCAATGCAATATTCCACCTCTCCACCTATTCCAATATTGCTGGCTGGCAGTCCAGTCACTCATGGCTGGTGTGGTGGCAGTTCACTCAGTCACCCCTTCTCCCGTCACCCCCACTCTGCTCCTTGCCATTCCTCCCCCCCCACGCATTCAGTCCATCTCCCCTCAACCTCCCCCCATGCACTCTTAGTGGCTCTCTAACAGTGCAGCCATTCTTGCCTATTAGGTTCCCATTGTGATGAAGAACACGCAGGCATGACAAGTGGAAAAAGGATTTATTAAAGTTACCTCACAGTACTCCAAGCAGAGTGCAGACCAGCAAATCCAATTTCACAGCATTTCAAGCAGAGTGCACACACATACACTCACACACACACAGAGACTCCACACACACACACACACACACACATCACAATCACACTCACACACACCACACACACCATATATATGGCAGTAAACTTTTTTGAATACTCAAACGGCTCAGCGTGGTGTCTCCACTTTGGGCCTTCTGCAGTCAGCAACACTTCCGCATTCAGCACGACCTCTGCACTCACCGGCATTTATGCGTTGTTCAGCGTGACCTGTCCACTACCTCACGGAATGAGCGGACCTTTTGCAGTAAACACAGTCTGATCTAATAAAGCATTTATTCAGCCACAACTCAAAGGCCACAACTCAAAGGCCACAACTCAAAGGCCACAACTCAAAGGCCACAACCCAAAGGCCACAACCCAAAGCCACATCCCAAAGACACATCTTAAAGCCACATCTTAAAGCCACATTTTAAAGCCACATTTAAAAAACACATTTTAAAGCCACATTTTAAAGCCACATTTTAATGCCACATTTTAAAGCCACATTTTAAAGATACATTTTAAAGCCGCATTTTAAAGCCACATTTTAAATACACATTTAAAAAAACACATTTTAAAGCCACATTTTAAAGCCACATTTTAAAGCCACATTTTAAAGCCACATTTTAAAGCCACATTTTAAAGCTACATTTTAAAGCTACATTTTAAACACACATTTTAAAGCTACATTTTAAAAACACATTAAAAACCACATAAAGGGCACTCACAGGTCAGTAGACACTAAGTGTTCTGTAGATTCACAGCTCAGACTGAGAGTCGTGACCTCTCCCTCACCATCCTGCAGACAGACTGAGCCACGTCCACACTTCTGGGTTTTATAGTCCCTCCCCCTCCCACCAGAAGGCCTTCATGGCAGAGATTGACAGGAGAGAGAATCTCAAGATTTTTTAAAACATTAATAACTCTGTTATTTTTCATCGATGGGAAAAATCCACAGCACCTGATGAGCGGAGGGGGACTCTGAGTAGGATGGCCAAAAATCACAGCCGTACGTGGTAGCGTTTTTTTTAAAATCAATATACAGCGCAAACAGGAAGTGGTCAAGGTGAGGCTTTTAATTATATAGATAGATAGATTACCTTGGACTATGAATATGAAGTAGAAATCTGATCTGTTTCTGACAATGATTGTTCCATATTACTCATGCTTAACTAAGAATTAATTTAATTCAGATTTCCAGAATGCACTATAGTTTGATTTTGTTTCAATGTTTAACTTACTGCCAATTCTCTTCCAACCAATGCCCACCCTCAAGAAGTTCTTCTCTTCTCTCTGATAAGATTTACATATTTTCTCTTAAATTGTTCACCTTCATTGCCTTTTGTTTTCTATCTTGGGTTGGTCTTGAGTTCACCCACTATAATCATTATTTATAGACACAAAATGCTGGAGTAACTCAGAGGGACAGGCAGCATCTCTGGATAGAAGGAATGGGTGACATTTCAGGTCGAGACCTACACAACCATTATTTAGCTTTACACCATCACCCCATTTGACAGTCAATCCCATCACAGATTTTCTTATTTATTGTTTCATATTGTTCTTCATTTCCTTAACTTGTCTTAAAAGAATTCCATCTCAAAGTTTTTCCTACTCTGATGAAAAATTGATCTGAGAAGTTAGCCATCTACCTTATTAAAACTAATGGATTAATAATTAAATAAATTGTTAATAATAATTAATATTAATAATATATTTCTGATAATAACCTTGGGTTACTTGTACAAGGCTGTATCACGAATACACTAGAAATTCCTGGCTAAGATTGTTCTATAACTGTGCAAAAGAAAGGATGGTACTCTACTCTGCTATATTTGCCATTTTCTTCAACAAAAATGTAGCAGCTTTCTACGGAACTACTTTGGTTCTGTCTTCACTAAGGAAGACATAAATAATCTGCCGGAAATAGCAGGGGACCGCGGGTCAAAGGAGTTGGAGGAATTGGGTGAAATCCAGGTTAGTCGGGAAGTGGTGTTGGGTAAATTGAATGGATTAAAGGCCGATAAATCCCCAGGGCCAGATAGGCTGCATCCCAGAGTACTTAAGGAAGTAGCTCCAGAAATAGTGGATGCATTAGTAATAATCTTTCAAAACTCTTTAGATTCTGTAGTAGTTCCTGAGGATTGGCGGGTAGCAAATGTAACCCCACTTTTTAAGAAGGGAGGGAGAGAGAAAACGGGGAATTACAGACCAGTTAGTCTAACGTCGGTAGTGGGGAAACTGCTAGAGTCAGTTATTAAAGATGGGATAGCAGCACATTTGGAAAGTGGTGAAATCATTGGACAAAGTCAGCATGGATTTACGAAAGGTAAATCATGTCTGACGAATCTTATAGAATTTTTCGAGGATGTAACTAGTAGCGTGGATAGGGGAGAACCAGTGGATGTGTTATATCTGGACTTCCAGAAGGCTTTCGACAAGGTCCCACATAAGAGATTAGTATACAAACTTAAAGCACATGGCATTGGGGGTTCAGTATTGATGTGGATAGAGAACTGGCTGGCAAACAGGAAGCAAAGAGTAGGAGTAAACGGGTCCTTTTCATAATGGCAGGCAGTGACTAGTGGGGTACCGCAAGGCTCAGTGCTGGGACCCCAGCTATTTACAATATATATTAATGATCTGGATGAGGGAATTGAAGGCAATATCTCCAAGTTTGCAGATGACACTAAGCTGGGGGGCAGTGTTAGCTGTGAGGAGGATGCTAGGAGACTGCCAGGTGACTTGGATAGGCTGGGTGAGTGGGCAAATGTTTGGCAGATGCAGTATAATGTGGATAAATGTGAGGTTATCCATTTTGGTGGCAAAAACAGGAAAGCAGACTATTATCTAAATGGTGGCCGACTAGGAAAAGGGGAGATGCAGCGAGACCTGGGTGTCATGGTACACCAGTCATTGAAAGTAGGCATGCAGGTGCAGCAGGCAGTGAAGAAAGCGAATGGTATGTTAGCTTTCATAGCAAAAGGATTTGAGTATAGGAGCAGGGAGGTTCTACTGCAGTTGTACAGGGTCTTGGTGAGACCACACCTGGAGTATTACGTACAGTTTTGGTCTCCAAATCTGAGGAAGGACATTATTGCCATAGAGGGAGTGCAGAGAAGGTTCACCAGACTGATTCCTGGGATGTCAGGACTGTCTTATAAAGAAAGACTGGATAGACTTGATTTATACTCTCTAGAATTTAGCAGATTGAGAGGGGATCTTATAGAAACTTACAAAATTCTTAAGGGGTTGGACAGGCTAGATGCAGGAAGATTGCTCCAGATGTTGGGGAAGTCCAGGACAAGGGGTCACAGCTTAAGGATAAGGGGGAAATCCTTTAAAACCGAGATGAGAAGAACTTTTTTCACACAGAGAGTGGTGAATCTCTGGAACTCTCTGCCACAGAGGGTAGTCGAGGCCAGTTCATTGGCTATATTTAAGAGGGAGTTAGATGTGGCCCTTGTGGCTAAAGGGATCAGGGGGTATGGAGAGAAGGCAGGTACGGGATACTGAGTTGGATGATCAGTCATGATCATATTGAATGGCGGTGCAGGCTCGAAGGGCCGAATGGCCTACTCCTGCACCTAATTTCTATGTTTCTATGTTTCTCAAATTTAAGCTGTTGACTCAAGACTGTCACTCGTTTATATTTATTAGCCAATTGCCATACTGTCTCTTTCATTCCTTGGTGTTAATATTACCAATGATCTGTTGTGGACCAACTACATTGATGCAGAGAGCCCAAAAATCACACCAATGTTTCTACTTCCCGAGGAAATTAAGCATGTGTCTAGGGACATTTCCACCATGGAAAGCATACCTTCTGGTTACATCACAGCTTGGTTTGGGAACAGCTTTGCCTAAGATCGCAAGAAATTGCAGAGAGTTATAGATGTAGCCTAAACCATCACAGACCCGACTTCCCACCATTAATTCCATCCACACATCGTGTTGGCTCAGAAAAGCAACCAACATATCACACACTTGGCCGAACCTATATCATTCCTTCTACTCCCTGCTCCCATTCAACAGACGCTTGAAGGTGTACACTACTAGACAGCAACAGCTCCTTCCCCCCTGTTATCAGGCTTCTGAACAGTCCTTCCATTAGATACATTCTGTCCCTTTCACCTCTACCCCATTGTGGACATTGGACTTTGTGGAGCTGATGCACTACAATGTTTGGAACTATATTCTGCACTTTGTATCTTCCCTTTGTTCTATCTCTTGCATTTGAGTTTGACATGATTGTATTTATTGTGTCATCGGGGAATGACACCAAGTTCAGGATTTACCGCACCGACACTCACAGTAGGGTGAACTCACGTGATATATTTTATTTACAGCAGTAAGAAAGCCCAGGACCACATACGGGTGCTGTCCCTTGCCATCAGATTACTATGCAGGGACGCTGGCGATCTCAGGGTTGTCCCGGCAGCTCTTCGAAGGAGGAGTTGTGGCAATCTCAGACTCCTTTCTGCAGTTCACCCTTGCTTCAAGAGGAGGCACTGGCAGTCTAGGGTTTCTTTCCAGTGGCTCAGTTTTAGGCTTGAAAAGTCAGCACTGGTGGTCTCTGGATTATCCTGGCAGCAAGTTGTTGCCTTTGTGAGTGTGGGCATAGTCCCTCAATGTCTGTGGGCAGAGTCCCTCAATGTCTGTGGGCAGGAAGAGATTCTGGCATCTCATGCTTGCCCCAGCCACTGAGCCTCAGTAGAGGTGTGTATGAAGAAACTGCAGATGCTGGGTTACACCAAAGATAGACACAAAATGCTGGAGTAACTCAGCAGTACAGGAAGCACCTCTTGGAGAGAAGGAATGGATGACAGGCATTTCAGGTCAAGACCTTTCTTCAGATGTACTGGGTGTCCAGGATTTCTTCCTAGCAACTCAGTCTTGACAAAACAGTGGCATTCTTTGTGAATAAAGATAGCTTTCTGAGCTTGACAAAACAAACTGGTGTATGAAAAACAATGTGTAATCTGGAAACTCTGAGAGAATACTCTGGCGCCAAAGAAATAAAATAAAGTTTCATAGGTAGACAAAAATGCTGGAGAAACTCAGCGGGTGAGGCAGCATTTATGGAGCGAAGGAAATAGGTGACGTTTCGGGTCGAGATCCTTCTTCAGACTGATGTGGGGGTTGGGGATGTGGGAAGAAGAAAGGAAGAGGTGGAGACAGTGGGCTGTGGCAAACTGGGAAGGGGATGGGAAAGAAGGAGAAAGCAGAAGTCACTGTTCATACCGCTGGGGTGTAAACTAAAAGATGGGGTGAAACCTATCCATATCAGTCTGAAGAAGGGTCTCGACCCGAAACATCGCCTATTTCCTTCGCTCCATAGATGCTGCCTCACCCGCTGAGTTTCTCCAGCATTTTTGTCTACCTTCGATTTTCCAGCATCTGCAGTTCCTTCTTAAAGAAAGTTTCATGTTTACATAATACATTTCACAACTTCAAATGTCCCAAAGCTCTTTGCAGCCAATGGAATACTCTTGAAATGTAGCTATTTTTATAATCTCAAAAACTACACTGCAAACATACATACAAGGTCTTAAAAATAGGAATGTACTGCTAAATACATAATCTATTTTTTATTCATCTTGACCGATACTGGTGTATTGGCCAAGATATAAAAGATTCACTGATTCATTCGTGTGCGTTTATACAGAACTTAACTGGTCCAATGCAAAAATCTAATTCGAATTTAGCGACCACTTTGTTACTATTGAGACTATTGAGATTTTGAGCTAAAATGGATGATTTAAATGGTCCCTATCTGTGTGGGATAGAAGCAGTAGAGGTAAAATTGTGGCAGGGATGAACACCATGTAATTTAAATGTTACCTTTTATATGAGACATTAAATTGAGACTCAATCTGCCTTATATAGTCAATATAAATGTTGTCATGTTACTATTTTGAACAGGGGAGTTATCTTTAGTGGCTGGAGTAATAAGAGTCATACAACAAGGAAGCAAGCTCTTCCTTTGGGTTTGGACATCTAGAGGCAGGAAACATGTTCCCGATGTTGGGGGAAGTCCAGAAACAGGGGCCAATGTTTAAAAATAAGGGGTAAGCCATTTAGAACGGAGATGAGGAAACACTGTTTCACACAGAGAGTTGTGAGTCTGTGGAATTCTCTGCCTCAGAGGGCGGTGGAGGCCGGTTCTCTGGATACTTTCAAGAAAGAGCTAGATAGAGCCCTTAAAGATAGAGGAGTCAGGGGATATGGGGAGAGGGCAGGAACGGGGTACTGATTGGGGATGATCAACCATGATCACATTAAATGGCGGTGCTGGCTCGAAGGGCCGAATGGCCTAATCCTGCACCTATTGTCTATTGTGTATTGTCTTTTGTGTATTCTCTTCAGCTCAACTTACCCATGCTGACCATGATGCCCCATCTACGCTTGTCCCACCTGTCCGTGTTTGGCCCAGATACCTCTAAACATTTCCCATATACTGTCCAAATGACCTTTAAATGTTGTACTAGTACCTGCCTCAACTGCCTCCTCTGGCAGCTCATTGCATACACCCACCACCCTCTGTATAAAAAAGTTGCCCCTCAGGTTCCTATTAAATCTTTCCCTTCTCATACTAAACCTTCTTGATTCTCTTGCTCTGGGTAAAAGACTCTGTGCATTCACCCTATCTATTCCTCTCATAATTTTATACACCTCTATAAGATTGTATCTCAGCCTCCTGCGCTCCAAGAAATAAAGTCCTAGCCTATCCAACTCTTCCTATCTCAAGCCCTCAAGTCCTGGCAACATCCTCAACACATGCAGCCTCACCAAATATCATTGTTATCAAAATATTATTTATGAGGAGTTTTTGTACCAATTAGCTGCAGATTTTCCTGGACCTTAGCCTCAAAAGATGCCAATACTTTGAAGCAACTGGAGGCCATGATCAGACATCATACAATTACAAATATATTTTTCCTCTTGCCACCATCATTCAATATCCTAGAATCACACATCCTAGAATCACTCAAGGGAGAAATTGTTCACATTGAAAACACTCATCATTGTTCGTAAAACTAATGAATGATTAAAACTGAAATGAATTTAAATCTATCTGTTAGAACAGATCAATTGATTCCTTATGCTAGTTTGCACATTGGTAGATTTACAACCCTCATCAGTTTTCTTGAAAGTTATGCATGATTAAACTTAAATCAATCACTCTGAACAGATCAATGCATTCCTTATATTAATTTTTACACAGCCTGAAATGGCCATTCCTGCTCTTAAATCCTTTGCATGATTTAAATTTAATTTAAGTTTAAGTAAGTCTGTCAAATTATTGCATTTTCTTGGATCAATTTTCACAATGCTCATTGAAATCAATCTCTGCTACTCTATTTTAGATCAATTAATCAAACAGATATTTAAAGCCATGCAGAAAGACCTCGTTTACACTTGACTTCAACGCAGGAAAAAAAGTTTTCACACTTATTTTATGCAAGTTTCTTCTCGGGACACTTGATGCACAATTGACTTTGTTCACAATCACTTGTTGAGCATGTCTGTTCATGCTGCTTTGGTTATGGTCCAGGTTCCAGGAAGCCAAAAAAAAGACACATGCTACCCAAAGGAAGAACAACCTATCTACCATATTTTGACCTTCATAGTCAGACTTCCCAACAGTAGCACAGACTGTCAATGCAAGAGCAGACCTCTGTTTGCATTTAAATGTGTTGAATTAAATGTCACCACATAATGCTACATGCCAGAATTTTTAGGCTTCCATGTCCAGTTGGGAGATGGAACTAGGTTATTGTGTGAGGTAAGGACAGAAATTGAAGATGCTCATCAAAGTTTCATCTTAGAAATGGTGCCAAAGGACCTGAGGATTCCTGGTGTTATGCTCCAAATCAGAAAGGGAGAGTGAGGTACACCAGCAATTTCAGGAGCATTAGCCTAACCATGGCAGTTGTGTTAATAATTTGGGGGCAAACGTATGTACATGAAAATGAATGTAGGTGTACTGAAGGCAAATCACATTTTGCAAACCAGATCAAATTCTTTGATGAAAGGAAAGGAATCATTGAGGGTGAGCAGTGAGATTAAACATGTTTAAATGGACCTTTGTGTGTTTGACAAATTACGAGATCCTAAAATTTATGTGGAAAATTTAGGTCAATGGAATGAAAGGGCAATGATTGTATTGGTACTGGATGGAAAACATAGGGAAAGGGTGAATGGTTTATTTTAAGTCTGGAGAGAGAGTTATTTTGCTGTTGTTTGTGGTCAATATATGGAATACTGATCTGTTTGATGTTTATGAATGAATTTTCAAACTTAGTTTAGTTTAGTTTTGTTTATTATTAGCCGCAGTCTGAAATCATCTCAAATATAAAATTGTCCTCATTATATTCATATCACTTCTTTGTCATGTTTCTGTCTGACTCTTTAATTTCTACATTCTGCAAACCTCTGTGATCACTGCACTTCTCCAGTTCTGGCCACCACCATGAGCCTGATTTCCATTTGCACAGTTTATATGGCATAGGTCTGAAACATTGAAATTCCTTCCCTAAACCTCCCCATTATTTGATGTATTTAACATGGTCCTTAAAATCTACCTCTGTACCAGTTTGTGATATAGTACTATCGCAACGGAGAAAGTACAAATACAAAAAATGTGCAAGGGCTTATCAAAGTAGATTGGGAGATCGGGACTACACCATTAGCTTATGAGAGGCCTGTTTAGTAATTGAATAACAGTGAGGAAGAAGCTGTTCTTGAATCTGATGGTATGTACTTTCAAGCTTTTGTATCTTCGGCTTGATGAGAGAGGAGAGAAGAGGGAATAACCGGGATGCAAATGGCCCTTGTTTAGCTTTCCCGAGGCAGCGTGTTAATGGGGGCATGGGGGTGGAGGATAGGGGAGGTGGGTGGACTGAAGAGGCAGGTTTGTTTAACAAAAGGCACATAGCGCTGGAATAACTCAAGGCAGGCAGCATTTCTGGAAAACATGGTCTCATTTGGGGTTGGGACCCTTCAATCAATCTGAAGAAGACTTCATGTCTTACTTTGTAAACCAGCATCAACAGTTCCTTGCTTCTACATTAGGCTGGTTGCTTGGTGGACTGGGGTGCATTCAAATTCTCTGCAATTTTTTTTTAATTCTCTGTGAGGTAAGGGAGAACAGTTCATGATATTGGATCCTACTGCAGAAATATTTTAAAGATTTTAAATTTTATTTGTGACCAATGCAGGTTTGTAAATTGAAATCTCATGCTAACAATGAGAGCATAAAAAAGGCAATGTTAAATTGGAGCCAGTTCCAAAGAACTCAGTTGTATTTTGTCAATGTGACTGCTTGCATCATAAACAGAACAGACATGTGTTTAAAATAAAGTGCATACCATACCATTTATGCCTCATTGTAGACACTATCCCCTTTGTTTGCAGACTCTGGTGTATATTAAATCATTAAAAGCCAAAGCACAATTGTCTGTAAAATAGAGCAGCTATCAACCCACGTTACATAAGTATGGCATTTGCAGTGAAAGACATTGTGATCTTCTGACCACATATTTCCGCTTGAATTTACAAAGCATTACTTATCAGAGTAATTTGCTTTCCTGAAGGAAAACAAATGATTTTATGGTATGTTGATCTCAGTGCAGCTGTTAGCCTAATAAGTAGAACTGACAGTGTCTGGAGGTCTTGTTTAACTTGGTTGTATGAAGATAAAACCAAACCTGTGCAATGAAGCTTAACTCAATTTTATGGAAAGTTTAAGGTACCCAAAGTATATTTAGTTAATGAAAGTGTATCAAAGGGAATCAATCACGGCCATTATTTATGGATACAGGAAACCGTGACTTAGGAGTTTAAATTCCTTTTGCATAAAAAGTATATGGAATCTTAATGAAATTAGTAGGTTTGCTCTTTTTTTTACCACAGGAATGGAAGTAAGAAAAGCATTTGTTTCCTTAATATGCAACAGATGGCCAATTAGTGGGATGGAATGTTTTGTGCAATATTCAACAATGAAAATGATTTTGAAAGGTTTGTATGTTTGCTGGTGATCTATGTTGCATTCATCAGTGAATCAGAAGATGACAGTGTAATTATATTTGTGATTTCTATGTTTTGTCTTATTGCAGTAAATAGGTGACTGAAATGGTACTTTCAACAATGTACATTAATTGTTACTGACATGCAAGATAATTTGCAGCTGTAAAATTGTTATGGATATTATTTCTTCTTGTTATATATAACATATAAGATGTAAAAATAATTGTTCATTGTAATTAAATAATAAAATATAAGTTTGTTATCTTATAAATCAATAATCAACATTGTGAAAACTGGCAAAGAACAAAGTAAAAGTTTGATATATCGGATTAATATTTCAGAAGATATATTGGAATTATAGTAATTGTAGGTCAGAAGACCTTAAACAAACTTTAATTTGTTACAAAATATACACTTTTTAATGTTAGGCATCAACAACATAGTTGTCTGAGAGAATTTTTAGAAGAAATCGTGACCTGCAACAGAATAACAATTTATGTTCTTTGCTAATATAAAATCCATGTACTATTCAGAGTCCTTACGTCAAGTTTCATTTTATCCAATCATTTCAATCATCACTTCTCTTCACCGGAAGCCATTGATTAATGTGTACATTGGGATTAAAAACAAACCCTTATGGCGTATCAGATTCATGTGGGTGTTCTTGAAGAGTACAAGCAGAAATGAACCCAGGCAGATTGCTTGACCCTGGACCTGAATCGCAACTGACTTTAATTTTGTCCACACTTAATAGCCAGTTGTGAACTTTCCAGCAGGGGTCACCAGATAGCTATTAAGTGTGGGAAATTCAACCAATATACCCAACACCAGCCATGAACTAACTGTCTTAGCTCATACCAAGGATTAACATTGAACCTTCCTTATCCTCAGTGCTACACAATATACAAAGCCAGGAAGCCATGAGGAAAACATTATGGTTTTCAACTTTTGCATGTATTATTGTCATGGGTACTGAGCTACAGTGAAAAGCATTGTTTTGCATGCTATCTAGTCAAATCACATAATACACGAGAAAAACAGGTAGTGGAATAGAAAAATAGCCAGAGTAAGGGGCAGCATGGTGGTGCCTTACAGCACCAGAAACCCGTGTTCAATCCTGACTATGGTAGCAGTCTGTATGGAGTTTGTACATTCTCCCTGTGACCGCGTGGGTTTTCTCCAAGTGCTCCGGCTTCCTCCCACACCCAAAGAAGTACAGGTTTATTGGTTAATTGGCTTCAGTTCAATTGGCCCTAGTGTGTAGGATGGTGCTTGTGTATGTGTTGATTGATGATCGGCATGGACTCAGTGGGCCAAAGGGCTTGTTTTCACACTGTATCTTTAAAGTCTAAAGTCTAAAGTAAAGTCTAAAGTTTAACGATAACATTGCTGACTACTAGTGCTAGCAATCATATTACATCCACTATCACTCCAATAAGACTTTACAGAGAGAACATCCATTAAAATTGAATAATTTGGAAATAAGTTAAATTGTAGCTGGACATCACTTTACACCTTTCAATGACAAATATTGAATAAAGCTGCAAGAGATTAGCATAGTTACAACTGCTTTAAATTGACAACATTGCTGAATGTATTAATTAGATGGTGCAATATTGATAATCCTTTATTGGTAAGTACTTAATATGCACACACTATCTATGAATTAACCAGAGGGCCTCAGTTTTTCAAAGATTATCCCAGTCCAAAAATCAATTGTAGCCACAATGCACATTTCACCCTCGTCTTTCTGGAAGAGCGCACTGCACTTCTGTCCAACAATCTTTTCCCCCAATTATATCAGTTCAGTCAGATTTTCCTCACTTGGTCCCATCCTAAATTACCCAAGTGAACTTATAGTGTCCTTTGCGTCTCCCTTCTCACTTGCAAAGTATGTGAGTTATCTGAGGGTAAATTCTCTTCAATAGTATGGATGGACAGGACAAGTTCCAACTGTGCACAGATAATATCTAAGCAGAACTCTAATGTACCTCACAAACCATCCACCACTTCTGTATTGTTAGTGAATAATCTGATATTTAATCCTGGATAGACTGCAAATTATTGTGTCAACACACGAAAGTATGTGAATTCACTCTTAAAATCTCTGTGCATTAATCTTGTTGTTTCTCTTCTCAAAATCCACCTCCACCAATCTTTTCTTTTTTTCAGTTATATATTTGGCACAATGTAGAAATGTTCATTATTACCAGGATATTTTCTTATATTTAAGGAAATGCATAACAATAATTTACAATTGGAGAGCACATATGGAGAAACAAAATGCAAATGGGTGCTTCACAATAAATGACGATTAGGACATATTAGGTCAAAAGACATACAAAATCTAAATGCAAAATCTTGAGGAATGTTAAAGGAGAAAGTGAGAGGCAGAAAGATTTATAGAGAGAATTTCAGAGGTTTACGTTTACACCAACTGAAGGCATGATTGTTAGTGGTGGATGGATTAAATTCAAGGATGAAGATGAGCAGTGATATCTTAGTTATAAAGCTGTAAGATATTTTAGAGATACAGAGTGATAATAGAATAGAAAACAAGGATGAGTATTTTAAAACCAAGGTATTGCCATTGTAGGTTGGCCAGCGTGGGTATAATCGATGAACAAGACTCTGCAATTAGGTCAAGCAACACAGTTTTGGTTAACTTCATTATTATGAAGCAGAGTTGGGAAAGTGACCAGGCACGAATGGGAATACCCTAGACTTGATTTAAACTAAGGAAATAATTAATGTTTTTGGCAACAAATTATCTGAGGTGGGGCTAAACTTGTGAAATGTTACAGAGGTGGAAATAAGCCATGTTTGTGACAGCATGGATCCGTGACCCAAAATTTAAGGACAATTATATCTCCACTCAATCTGTATCAGTAGATGCCAGCTGCAGTAAATGACAAGAGGTGTGCTAGCTAGGAAGCAGATTTAGTGATTGGGAGGCCAAACCTTGCAATCTTATGTTTATTTGGTTGGCAGAAAAATCTGCTCATTCAGCAATGCATATCAAACACCCTAACAATTCAAAGCCTGAAGTCTGAAGAGCCCTGACCCAAAACATAAGTCTGTCCATTCCCTGAACAGATGCTGACTAACCTGCTGAGTTCCTCCAGCACTTTGTGTTTTGCTTCAAATTCAAAAATTGGAAGACCAACAAAGGAAAAGTTCAGTATTTACATTTAACGTACATATTGAACCTGTTGCTCTGTCTCTTGTATATTAATGTTGAGGGGTACAAATGGAAGAGATCTAAATATCTTTGGAGGAAACCTCAAGAAGTAGTACACCTGCAGGAAGACTTCTTGCCCATGATTCCCTAGCAATAATACAGGTAAGAATGAAACCAAATGATGGTGGATATACATAAGTAAGAAGCCATAAATATGTTTTGGAAAATAATCTGATCAACAATGAGCAAATCTGGAAAAAAAGGCCAAGAATGAGAAAAAATAGATTGCACTTGTCCAAATCATGATTTTGATCAGTCATTTTGCTATATTGTATGAACAGCAAACTAGATGGAGGGATTCAAATAAGGTCACATTGGATGAGCTTGAATGAGGTAAGTGATACAGTACATGTTCAAAAAATGTTGCAGAAGAGAGAGAAAATAGGGATGGATTTTACAAGTATGGAATCAAGTTTTTTCTTTGAGAGAGATGATCATATGGAGAATGCTGTATAAGTGCCTAAATGGAGAGAGCTTTTACCAAAATCAGCTAAACTAGGGACAGGAAGGTACATTTTGCTTTCAGCTAGTAAATTATGGTTGTGTCAAGTCCATAGAAATCTCAATAAAGCATTTATTCAAACTCAAAATAAGACAAATTAAGTCACACATTGTCATCTCATGACCAGATTATAAATTTCTGTTAAATTATGTTCATTGTTGACCATTTCAATTGCTTTCTTGGAATGTGGTTACAACTGAATGCTCTGCATAGTTTAGTACTGAATGGAATTCATGCATAGTATTAAAACCAAGAGGAAATTATCTTTGCTAACCATATAAAGGAATATTAATTGAAGGAAACAGTGGCTCTTTGATATGTCAATATAATAAATGGATGCAAACTCCATATGTTAAGTGGTAAAACCCCTGTCTCACTGTGCGAGCTGACCCACGAGGTACCCCGAGCTTAAAACAAATTTAACTCGTGGTAATCACGTACGATTAACGTAGCGGGAACGTCGGAACTCGTGGACGCAACTTAGCGACTCTTGGCGCTAACGGCAGGTACCCGTGACACGTGTTAACTCATGGAAAAATTCAAACATGTTTAAACTTTTCCACGAGTAAAATGTACTCTTGAGGTTAAAATGTGAAACATTTAAACACGTTGTAAGAACGCAGTGGCCCGTGCGTTTACCTCAGTGACTCGTGAGTCTACCGTGGGAACTCTTTAACTCAGCGGGCAGGCAGCATCTCTGGAGAGAAGGAATGGGTGATGGGATGACATTTCCAAATTGGGGGGGAGTGGGGGGTTGGAGGAGGGAGGGGGGGGTGGAGGAGAGAGGGTGGAGAGTGGAGAGTGGAGGGAGAGGAGGGGGAGACAGATGGGGGTGTCTTCATTCACTAGCGGCGGGTGCCGGTCACTGAAACAGGTAGGTGAGATTTCACATCCACCTTGTGTGTGTGTGTCTCTCTCCCTCCCTGCCTCTCACACAGGCTGAGAGACTCTGCCTCTGTGAGTGTACGTCTCTTTCTCCCCCTCTCCCACACACAGTAAGACCGAGGTAAGTCCATCTGTGTAAGTCCATCTGTGTCTCCCACATACACAGTAAAACTCTGCTTTGTGTGTATATACATCTCCTCCATTTCCCTCTCCCCCCCCCACCACCTCTCTCTTTCTCCCCCCCCACCTCTCTCTTTCTCCCCCACACACAATAAGACAGATGGATTCTGCTTAGTCTCTCTTCCCTCCCACACACACAGATAGATCGAGGTCCTGTGCGCTCTTTCTCTCCCCCCCACAGTCACGCCGAAGTACACCACACTGCCTCTGTGCCTCTCTCTCTCTGTCTCTCTCCCCATCTCCTTCATACACAGTCAGAGGTCCACACTGTCTCTGTGTCTCTCTCTCCCCTACACATACACTCACAGACTGAGGTACACACTGCCCATTGTGTGTGTGTGTCTGCCTCTGTCTCTCTCCCACACACAGTTAAAGGTACTCCATGCTGCCTGTGTGTGTGTGTGTCTCTCTCTCTCTCTGTCCCACCCCCCACACCCACACACAGTCAGTCAGTCAGAGGAACTCCACACTGTGTGTGTGTGTGTGTGTGTGTGTGTGTGTGTGTGTGTGTGTGTGTGTGTGTGTGTGTGTGTGTGTGTGTGTGTGTGTGTGTGTGTGTGTGTGTGTGTGTGTGTGTGTGCGCTTCTGTCTCTCCCTATCACAGTCAGAGTGAGATACTCCCCCCGCAGTCTCTCCACGGCCTCTCCCCGGGCAGGGTGCATCTGCCTCCCTCAGGCTGCCCAGGCAGTCAGACTCGACTCCGGTGGCGGGCTCCAGGCACAGCTCCTGCCGGCCGGCTCGGAGTGGCGACGGAGGACAGGGGGAAGTTGGCCACGAGCGGGGCAGTCTCAGCTCTCCATGCAGTCCGAGTCTCGCTGGATCCTCGTAATCCTCTGCCTCTGTCAAATGGGTGAGTTTAACCTGACCCCCCCCCCCCGCCCCCCCACAACCTCCCTCCACCTCAACTCACGCCTGGGCACCAAAGCAGCTCAGGAGGCGAACCCTGAGCTCCGTCTCCCAACAATCTGATGTGCGCATCCGTCCACATTCAAAGATTTCATCTCCAGTCTCCCCGCAGTGTGTAGACCTGGCAGTAAATTCAATTAAAATATAGCAAACCTCCGCCTGCTGGTCTTCTAACTACATGATGTGTGTTTCAAACAAATCATCAGTATAACTGCCCTGGCACTGGACGGTGCGCATTTTCCGTTTGTAGGTCACATCAATAGATGCGGCCACGCTGAATTCTATCTTTAACTCAAAGCCGCAGGATGGAGATGTTGCTTATTAAAACAGACCTTCATTGAAGGTTGGCTCAAGAGTAATTCGGGAAAGGAACTTGTTAACTCGGGAGACGAACTTGGAACATCGCAGAAATGACAGTTAACGGCAAACTTGAGTCATACCCGTGGGAACTCGGTTAAACTCTTGATCATAAACTTGGAGTCTCGTATGCAACCACGAGTCTTTCACTCTGGGTCACTCGTGGGTCAACTCGCACAGTGAGACAGGGCTTTAAGGAATGTAAAACTGGATCAATTTTGTCATCGAAGATTTATACGTTGCAATAGTGTATACTGTCAATAAACTGAAAGAAAGTGCAGAGCGCCCCTTTGTTTTTCTGAGTGACTGAGATAAAGTTCAGATAAAATTATCTCAAAGTTCTACTGGTGCAAAAGTGGGATCACCTATATCAGCTTCGATAAATTGTAGTCTTTTAGTAAAGGCAGCAGGGGTGATAAGTCTCTCCAGATAGGCACGTAAAACATTAAGGCAAGTGCCCTGTCTCATCATAAACAGGATAAATAAACAATGATAACTGTGTTTAGTGTAGTAATATTACAAATTATTTAATTATTGAACAATGACTCCATATGCAGTGGCCTATCTACACACTATTATGCTCGATGTTTGTGAAAGGGCAGTCTGAAGAATATTCTGGAACTTTCATTTGTTTAAAATACACCTTTTTTTGGTATCAATTTTTGATCACTTTAAAATATTTTATTACACCAAGGTGACCCTTTTAAAATCACTTTTTGTAATGGAAAAGTAGGAAATAGAATACAAAAATAAGTTTTATTTGAAAAATATATAAATAGAATACAAAATGTATTTTTAAAATACGAACATAATTACACTTAAATTGGTATACTTAATGTGAAAATATAACTGTATTCAAAGTCATAGACACATTTACTCAATAGATGCAAATGGCTGACAATGACACTTCCAGTTTCCAAAGAAAGGAAGTGAAACACCAAATACACAACCATTTTTAGCTTTGACGAACATCTTGTAAAAGTTTGTTAATTTCTGCCACAAGTTCACTGGCATCAATGAGTTCATGTTTACTCTCACGCTTACAAGGAGCAAGCTGGCTGAGAACATTATCAAATTCATCTTCTTCGTAATTCTCTGGGATTTCCTCCATGGCAGGCAACCACTTAGAAAGAGGTTGTGGGTTTATATGATTTACAGGAGCAAGACCAACACTGTTCACTGGATTCTGGAAATGAGTGCAAGCCGCCCAAGCTGCTACCCCTTGTGGGTAGGGAAGTGGCTTTAATGCCAAGTGTCCTTTTTTATTTTCCAAAGAGCTTCCACTGCCAACCCCATTGCATTCTGTGTACATGTCCATCTGTGGAGGCAGTAGTCGTTGGAAAACACTGTTCATTTCAGATAGGAGAGAGGAGGTTCCCAGGTCCTCTGCCTCGTCATTCTGGGAGTCTTTGCCAAAGGTCAAAAAGCTTTTTTTCTTCTCAGTGGAATCTGAAGAGTCACAATCATCTTCCTTTGGCTGCTGTGGATCCTCACCAGGAATAAACATGTTGCTTCTGTAATCAGCAGAAACCCCTGTAGATAAGGGAGGCATCCAGCATTGATCAGAGTGTCCCAGTACCTTGCATTCATCTGTGCACAGCTTCATTGCTGTAAAACAAAAACATTGTATGTTACATAAATTGCTGGCATCTGACAACTCTACCACTATCACTAAGAAAATCTAAACGTCAATTGCCAAGTTTTCTCAGGACCAGGAACAACAATCCATGGGTAGAAATTGATGAACTTGATAGTACGTCAGATTAGTAACAGAAGATGTACAAAGCCTATAAATTACAAGGTCTGAAAATCTGGCTGAGGTAATAATATCTAAGAAGAAATATAATGATGCAAGGCATTATACCAATCGTGGTTTTTTGTAACTTAATTTAATGTAATTATTATTGATTGTTTTTATTTCAGCCAATAAGCTTTGGATGTTGAGGTCATATCAAACATGAGTCAGAAATGAGTCTACATAAATGCTGAAGATATGACCCAAATGAGAGTCTTCTATATACACAGACTTTCTACTTAAGCTATGGCAGGAACTTGAGACTTTGCACTTAAATTGGTTATGGATATTCAATTTACAATTTGTGCTTATTTCCAGATGAGAACATTGTCCTTGTCTAATTAAGGTAATTTGGTTGATTTGTTATAGTGATACTAAATAAAATGAAAGATAGGAATAGTATAAATATACCATAATGTCAAACTGGCTACTAAAGCAAAAAATATTGTTCTGAAGTCCACAAGGGGAATCCGCTTTAGTTTGGAGCTTGTATCATTCAAAATAACGCATTAGAACTTTCCAATCCATGATGCAAACAAGCATGGCTTCATTTTGAAGAGTGGTCATGGAAGTCCTTTAAGCAACCTTGCTTACTGTTAAGGTTATTTTGCAAAATTTGAGCTTTCCAAATTTCAATCCAGTTTCTGGCAGACTCAAATTCAATGGTGGAAATTATGATTCAACAAATTCACCATTGCAAAACACTAAATTATTCTCTTGTACATTGTAATTATAGTTGAGAGAAGACAGACTAATTAATGACCGATAAATCTATTTCTGACCGGAAATTATTTGATTTTAACAGCAGGTTTATATTATTTAAATAACATTTTGTTCCTGAATATTGTCACAAACCATACAAAATTCAACATTTGAGTACTGAAACAAAACATCAACGTACATCAAAAGTATGGATTGCAGGGATAAAATATAGTAGATTATTAGACACAATACCTGGATGAAATCGATGGTTGTCAGTCACAAAAAGATCACTGAAGCCTTCACCCAGAAGTCTGTCAATGGGAGAATCCCTTCCCAAATCATAATCACTGTCGCCAGCTTCACTGTCACCTCTACCACTGTCTTTCAGACTGAATTTGTCCATATCTTGCAGAGCATATCTGCAATGCACAAATTATAAACCATTAGAACCATCTCCATTATAACACAAGAACTGGAGCACTTCAAAGTCAGAAACCAAATATATATATTGTTTACCTGTAGCTTCTAGAATATTTGTTTCCACGGAAATTTGGTCTTGGCTGATATTGACCTTGATGCAGCATGCTCAAAAGTTGGGAAACTTGCTAAACAACAACAAAAACACAAATATACTTTCAATTAATTTTTAACAAATAAAATCACATCCCAGGTTAACATTTTACGTAATTTATCGTTGACATTGCAGCTGATGATCTCCTTTAAGGTTTGTCCCACCCAATTGCTATAATTTGATTAAGTTTGTGGAATTCCCATTAATGTTGAAATCAGCATAAATACTGTTTACTCTGTTGCAAGTGTTTTCATGGGACTTGTGATAGTGAACGAGTGGACACTTATTCTTTATAATTTCATTATTTGCCCTTCTCATCCACTATATTAGGTGCTAAGATCACAATCTTTATTATTGTAACTGACTGTTTTTAAATTGTAGGAGTACCTACTTCCCATTACACAAGTTTATTTTTGATCAAATTGTGTTGTGGAGTCATTGTAACTTCTTGATTGCTCCTCTGAACTTAAATAGGGGCATTACGTGCTGTAATCTTAATGTAATTGTAATCTCAAGAGGTCTGAATGATGAACTAAAAACTAAAATGTGAGATTTGGCAGAGTGGTGTTGGAAAAATTAGTACAAAATATTTGTTCAATTCCAAATGCATGGTTTCTGCAATTTATTGAAGGTTGCGTACAATAATTTTATAGGCAGAGATGGCTTCATTATATTGTTAATGGAAGGGAATATTATCAGCAATAATGTGAGTTTGCGATCAATCAAGTATTCGGAACAGGAATGAGTCTTTGAACTTAAGAATCAAATAAGTAAATTAAAATATCGTGGATGATGAAATTTGTTGTTATTTATTGGCAATCAATTAGTTGAAATTCATTATGTTAATTACTTAGCAGCTGCATTGCAAATCTGTGTGCATTACATCAGAGAAGTTGCTACCCATTTAAAGCAACCATGCTATTGGTACGAGCAAAAAAAATCTCTGTGAAAGATTTAAAGCTGATTTGCTGCAGAACAATTTCAAACTCTTGGGAAAAAATTCAAGTGGGAAGAAAGGAAATCCAGATGGTATAATGAAGTTGACTAAATAACATTGTGTTTCCAGTTTCAATTAATCAATTGAGCTGTTTTCAAATCAATGATCATATTAATTTATTGATGAAACATAACATGTGACAAGGGACATCTTGGCAGGCAAGGGTCACTGCTTATTTCATCATGATATCCTATTCTGGATTTTATACGGAAAATAGTGACCTTATCTGTCACATTCTGATATATAATGTTACTGTTCTTCATCACATAACCTTCAATATTCATGGGCTAGTTGACCTAAAGGTCATTCAAAATATTTGCTGACTCCTTACCAGATGCCTATACATGTACCCTTCCAATTGGGGTCAGTATTGTTATCAATGCTGATCCTTTCGCTTACAATATTAATGTTATTGTACTTACACCTCAGAGATGAACTCATATGACACAAACCAAGGATTGGGAAGGGATTTCACTAGCCTGAATCACTCAATTTAACCACCGAGGGCAGATATTTTTTTCAATTTTGGGATGTAACAAAAGCAAAATGTTTCCTCAGAACTAAGTGGACCCAAAAGTTAAACTCCAAGATGTCACAGCTTGCAGCATGGTTGATGCTGGTGGGAAAGTATCTCAAAGACCTGCACTTAAATGCAACTAGAAACCATAAGGGAATCCTAACCCTTGATTGAAATGTTTGGAATCACAACTAATTCTGCCTGTGCATGAAGCACAACATTCAAGATTCTCACCTCAACTGGTGGGGAGGTGTGTGTGAGCTCCAGCGAAAAGTTCTCAGGCAAATGGTTGGAGGATAAGGTCACCAAACTGTTGAGAGATTGCCGGCTATGATTAGTTTGTCTGCTGCACATCTGACCCCGCTCCATTCCTGAAAGGGTCGGTGAGGAGGAAGGAGAAGCCCTATGTTGGGATCTGATGGGCAGAGTGCCTGTAGCAGTGTGCACCAGAGTAATGTCTCCTTTGTGAATCTGCCTTGATGGTCTTTTAGGATGATGTTGATAGGTGGATTCTGCTACTCGACAGTTATAAGATCTGGTGTCCTTTTTCTCCCGATTGCATCTTGTGGCAAACATAGCCATGATGAGGAGCAAAACAGCACAGATTACACCCAATGATATAATGATGATCATGGAGTCATCTAAACTACTTTTTTCATCATGGTAAATTTCTTTTCTTGGTTCGGTCAACACGATTTTCAAGGCAGCCACTGCACTGAGTCGTGGAGTTCCTTTATCTTGCACAGCCACAGTAAGGTCCCAGCTTTTCCCTTGAGCAAAAACAAAAGTATCATTTGTGTAAATGTCACAAGTTCTTGGATCCAAAATGAAATTTCCATTTTGATTACCATCAAGGAGTGTACAGGTAAATTCTGCATTGATGCCATAGTCATAATCAATTGCTGCAATGGTTGTCACCATATAATTGGGCCTAACATCACTAGGAATTGGAATCTCTGCTGTTCCATTGCGCAGAGCAGGCTTTAAAATAGTCGGTGCATTATCATTTTGATCAAGAATAGTCAAAACGACGGTGGTGTTGTTGCTGAGTTGAGGGGTGCCTCCATCCCTGGCCTGGACTACCAATGAAATTGTGTTGATCTCTTCACGGTCAAAGGTCCTAAGTGCATAAATTGCCCCAGTCGACGGCTCAATAGTGAGGTAGGTAGTGATGGAGCTTCCAGAAATGTAGGACTCCAGAATTGTATAGGTGACCTGGCCATTCTTAGCAAAGTCTACATCGGTGGCTGTCATTAAGGTGATGAATGCACCAGGCAAGTTGTTTTCATCAAGAAACAATTCATATTTACTCTTTTCGAATTGAGGAGCATTGTCATTCACATCGGTTATCTGGACGGTCACATATTGGATGCTGGTTAAACTTGGAGTGCCCTTGTCTTCTGCGATGATTTTCAGCTTATACTGGGCGATTTTCTCTCTATCCAGAGTCTCGTTGGTCTGGATCACGTAGTTTTTCTCATTGGTCTGTTGAAGTTTGAAGTGCCGGTGTCCTTGCAATCTGCACCCCACCTGCCCGTTGACCCCCGAGTCTCTATCCTCGACCCGGACCACGGCGATAAAGGTCTCCTTGTGTACTCCCTCGGGCACAGAAGCCACGTCGTTATCCAAGGGCATCAGGGTGATGGCAATCTCCGGGGGGTTGTCGTTCACATCCACCACTTTGATGACGATCTTGCAATGGGCCGGGATGGAGTTGGGTCCCAGGTCTTGTGCTTGGCCGTCGATCTCGTAGCTCTGGCTGACCTCGTAGTCTACCGATTTAAGGAGGACCAAGTGGCCGGTGTCGGCTTCAATGTAGAAGGTCTCCATAACCTGGGGGGGCACGTGACTGCTGAAGGAGTAGATTACTTTTCCATTACTCCCTTCGTCCGGATCAGTCGCGTTCAGGTCAAGGAGCAGCGAGCCCCGGGGCGAGTTCTCGGGCAGTTCGATGGTGTAAGTGGATAGCTCAAAAACCGGGCTGTTGTCGTTCGAGTCGGCGATGTTGATCTTAACCAGGGAGGATCCCGATTTGGGGGGCACGCCTCGGTCGGAGGCGGTGAGGCGCAGTTCGTAGCTCCCCTGGCGCTCCCTGTCCAGTTCGCGGATCACCATGAGGTCGGCGTACTTGGCCCCGTCCGTCCTGGTGCGGACTTCCAGCGCGAAGTGCTCGTTGGGGGTGAGCGAGTAAGTGTGCAGCGAGTTGTTCCCCACGTCGGGGTCGACGGCGCTATCCAGGGGGAAGCGAGCTCCCACCGAGGCGCTCTCGAAGATTTCCACCGGGATGACGGAGCGGGGGAAGCGGGGCGAGTTGTCGTTGATGTCGAGCACCAGCACCTCGACCTGGAGCAGCTGCAGATGTTCGGTGGGCAGGGTGATGACATCGAAGCTGATGGAGCAGGGGGTGGTGGGCTTGCACAGCTGCTCCCTGTCCAGCCGCTCGGCGATGCTCACCAGCCCGTCCTCCTCCCTCACGGACAGCAGCGACGAGTTGTCCCTCTGCATCACGCGGAACTGTTTGGACGAAGGGTTCAACTGGTCGGCTAAAGTTTCCGACAGTCTGCCGATCACCGTGCCGACCGGCTGCTCCTCGTACACTTCGTACCTCACCGCAATACCCGCCGCATCCCGGCAAGTCCAGCTGAGCAACGCCGCCAATAACCAAACACTCCGGCGTCCCGCACTCTTCTTCTCCATCTTCCGCACCCTGGACTTCTGCCCGCCCGCCCGACCGGCTTTGTTGTTGGCGTTGGCGTTGGCGCTGGCGACTCTTTTCCACAGACACAAAGCAAAAAAAAAAAAAAAACAATTCGCAAACTCCTGTCGATCCCCCGGAGCCTTTGCCCTTATTCACACTCGCGGCACATTTAGTGTCTGGGTTTTGACAGCATAGACAAAGCAGCCTTCGTGTAACGTCGCGGAACCCGCAGATGTGCCGATCTGTTAACTTTCTCTGCAGACAGAGAGAGAGAGAGAGAGAAAAAAATCACTCTCCGTCAAAAAATACAATTCTAAACAAAAAATTCTGCCAAGAGTTATTTTGCCGATCAATGTGTAAAGTCAGTGGCGGGGTGCCCCTCAGCCGAGTGAGGGGGGACGACTGCCTTTCTCCGAGCTGCACTCGCTCCCTGCGCCCCGGCTTTAGCTGGCGATCCCACCCAGCTCCGGGACGAAACTTCACTCCAACTCACTCAAACTTTCCCAAAGGCGCCTGCCGCCAGCACGACCAGCAAATCGCACAGCGACTTCACCAAATCCCCGCCCCGATTCGTCTCCACGTAGGCGGGAAGGGGGAGGGGGGGGGTGAATGGGCAGGTCCGCACCCCCGACCCCGCCTCTTGGCTCTGCTCCGAGGGACAGCGGAACAATGCAAGAAAGTTGGGTGTCTGGGGCTGCATCTGGCAGCAGCTCTCGGTGTTCGATCCAACGCTCCCTCTGCTCCCAAATCAACGCAAACTACCTTTGTCCTGCCTCTCCTCCTTCCAGCTTTCGCCCCCCCCCACCACCCCCCCCCACCACCCCCCCCCCCACCACCCCCCCCCCCCCCCGCTAACTACAATCATTCGGAAGAAGGGTCTCGATCCGAAATGCCATCTATCCATGTTCTCCAGAGATGCTCCCTGACCTGCTGAGTTACTTCAGTACTTCGTGTCTTTTTGCCAACTTCCTCCACCCACGTTTCCTTTTGCCCTCCACCGAACCATAACTCTTCTGATTCATTTTTCCCCTCGCCTATTCTATTGTCACTGTTTTGATCGTCTTCGCCTAAATCTGATTTATTTCCTGAATTTACGCATTTAAGATTTCGGTCTCACTCGATTAATTATGGAATCACTTTTGTTGTCAACGGGATGGGATCATTCCACCCTATTTTCATATCTGTTTTCTTAAATTGTATTGCTTTTCAGGAAGCGATACCCATTAATTTAGGTCCGATAATCTCAAGTGGTCTTTTTTAAACGGCATCGGTTCTCATTTTTTAAAATATTCAGTACATTTTGCCGAGAAGCTTGGAGATAAAACCTTCAGCTGCACATACAATAATTGCGTTTAGCTTTTTTTTTACGGCTTTATTATTAAAACATGCGAGTTCACAGCTTTCATACCGAAATTGAAGATCCTTAAAATTCCATTCCGTGTTACTTTAAAAAAAAGTAGTTAGACTTACCAACACCATGCAGCCATAAATGGATTTGTGCAAAAACGCTTTGCATGAGTTCTCTACTTGCAATGCACGTGCATGAACTTTCTCAGGAATAAAGCTTACATGGAAATCTGTCATGGTCTACATCGATTAAATCTGCCTTGAGATATAAGCACCTGCAATAGTGGCAAAATAATCTTTATTGCAAAAAGAAACCTGAAGTTTCATCAACCATCTGCATTTGCTTGTTTCGCACTTTCTATTGCTTGCTATAATCCCATTTACTCTTCTTTCCATGGTTCTCTGAATCTCACTGCCCCTCGGTTTCTATAAGTTGGTCTCTTTTTTTCTCTTGCGTTGGGAGGGAGTGTTTAAAGTCACTAAAGAGATTCCAGACAGACGTGAAAGCGAAGCGCAGACTCTCGCTTTCTCCTGCACTCAAATGCCTTTTAAAAGCTATTACTGATCCTCCATACAGGCAGCGTCGTGTGGAAAATCATGGATAAAAGAAGAGTGCCTCATGAATGTATTTAGTAATAGGTCATGCCGGTAGGCATTCTACCCCATGAATACTGTTTTACAACTTTGCGGTCTTTTCACAACTTATCTGCGAATTAGCATCCTATATGAGGAGAGAAAGCAAACACGAGCAACTGCAGCTTTTGAGACCCACGGCCATCTGGCGCAAACCTTCAACAATCGACCCAATAATTACATCAATTCAGTTTTATCAAAAAAAACCTCCATAAACACCAATAGGACACGTTACCACGGCTCAAAGGGATTCCAGTGATCAGACAAATTCTATTAGTTCATACTCTGTTCCCAGCAGCTCTGATAATGCTCAGAAAATCGGGACCGTGTACGTTCACGTGAAACATACATTTAACAGACTTTTTGGTCGAAACGCATCAGTCAGTACATTCCCCGTCGACACTGCTTTGTAAACGTTTGAAGGAGATAGAATAAACTTAGCTCAAGTTCGCCAAAAGCACAGGAAATCTTCCAAACGAGTCGGACTTCTGATGACAGGGCTTTATTAAAAGGAAATTGCGAGATTCGAACTTTTACTGCTCATATCGGGCTTATTCGATATTTCATAACTTCCAAATTTTTGGATTGGTGTGTGCAAGTAAAATGTATTAAAAACGTAATTGGTAATCGAAATTATTTCCTTCGACTATTATGCAAGAACGTTTATAAGTAATTAATGTTTCCTGCCCATTCTTGAATGTTCGGATATACTTGGGGGATATTGCTCATTTTGTAACTCCGTGGATTTAGTATTTGTCGGATTCTGGTGGAGAACATTTAGGTTAAATGATGTGACAATAGTGATCACAGGGAGTCTTAACCCCACAAACGTCCCATAGCAACATCCCTCCAACAATGCAACTCGTTGGTTGACAATGAAAGACAAATACTCACGAGTACAACCACCAGAGCTCGTGTTTCTGCTAGAATTCTTTATTGTCGAGGCACGCGTGTGTGTGGCTATTGACCTCACTAGGCTACTGAACCATGGGCTCTGTCCTAAGCGTTTTCCTATTTTCAATTACTGGATTGTGCTTTCGAACTGAATTCTACCAACAATTTATACAGATTCGTCAACCTGTAAAACTTTGCAAGACACACCACTGACGTTTTCTGAAAGCTCCGTCAATATATAGTATTAGTACAGAAAATAGACACAAAAAGCTGGAGTAACTCAGCGGGACGGGCAGCATCTCCGGAGAGAAGGAAAGGGTGATGTTTCGGGTCGAGACCCTTCTTCAAACTGGAGCACATTAGTACAGTTGAGCAGAGTCATACAGCGTGGAGACTAGTGTTTTGGCCCATAACTTCGATGTCGGCCATCCTAGACGCATTCCCGTGTCCCAGCGCTTTGTCTGTAGCCTTCTGCTCTTCACCAATTCAAGCGCTCGCCTAATACAACCAAATATTATGACAGTACCTGCCTCATCACCCCCTCAGTAGGTTCCAGATTTCCGCCTTCCTCTGGGTGGAAACGGAGAAGCCAGGAATTGCAGATGCATGAATCTTCAGCAAAACACATAGTGTTTGCATAACTCAGCGAGTCTGGCAGCATCCGTGGTGGAAATGGAGAGGCCACGTTACGGGCCGGGATCCTTTAGACGTTTAGGGCCGGGACCCTTCTTCAGATTCCGTCGCCTATCGTTCCCTCCACAGATAGTGCCTGATCCGCACTGGAGTTACTCCAGTACATTTTTTGCTCTGCGTGAAATCATTCATCTCAGTTCCCTTCCATACACTTAATCTATATCCGAAATCTATGCCCTCTAGTTTTAGGTACCTCTGTTATGCGGGAAAGCTTCTTAATGTACACCACATCAATGCCACTCATAATGTGTATATTTCTGCCAGGCTCCTTTGACCTTTAGACAATAGACAATAGGTGCAGGAGTAGGCCATTCGGCCCTTCGAGCCAGCACCGCCATTCAATGTGATAATGGCTGATCATCCACAACCAGTACCCCGTTCCTGCCTTCTCCCCATATCCCTTGACTCTGCTATCTTTAAGAGCTCTATCTAACTCTCTCTTGAAAGCATCTAGAGAACCAGCTTCCACTGCCCTGTGAGGCAAGGAATTCCACAGACTCACAACTCTCTGTATGAAAAAGTATTTCTTCATCTCCGTTCGAAAAGGCTTACCCGTATTCTTAAACTGCGGGCCCTGGTTCTGGACTCCCCCAACATCAGGAACATGTTTCCTGCCTCTAGCGTGTCCAAACCCTTAATAATCTTATGTTTCAATAAGATCGCCTCTCATCCTTCTAAATTCCAGAGTATACAAGCCCAGTCGCTCCATTCTATCATCATATGGCAGTCCCGCTATCCCATGAATTAACCTCGTGAATCTACGCTGCACTCCCTCAATAGCAAGAATGTCCTTCCTCAAATTTGGAGACCAAAACTGCACACAATACTCCAGGTGTGGTCTTACTAGGGCCCTGTACAACTGCAGAACAACCTCTTTGCTCCTCTACTCAACTCCTCTTGTTATGAAAGCCAACATGCCATTTGCTTTCTTCACTGCCTGCTGTATCTGCATGCTTACTTTCAGTGACTGATGAACAA
Source organism: Malacoraja senta (assembly GCA_038087875.1). Taxonomy (NCBI): domain Eukaryota; kingdom Metazoa; phylum Chordata; class Chondrichthyes; order Rajiformes; family Rajidae; genus Malacoraja; species Malacoraja senta. The sequence goes on along the minus strand of CM075977.1, from coordinate 240,783,062 downwards.
GGACCCCCAGATCCCATTGTGCTTCCCCTTTTCCCAACTTGACATCATTTAGATAATAATCTGCCTTTCTGTTTTTGCCACCAAAGTGGATAACCTCACATTTATCCACATTAAACTGCATCTGACATGCATCTGCCCACTCACCCAGCCTGTCCAAGTCACCCTGCATCCTCATAGTATCCTCCTCACAGGTCACACTGCCTCCCATTAGGCCCTTCGAGCCAGCACCACCTTTCAATGTGATCATGGCTGATCATCCACAATCAGTACCCCGTTATGATCTACTTATTTTAAAGAACGTCTTAAGGAGAGAAAAAAAGTTTTTGGGAGGAGGATAGATTCATGAACTAAGTACTTATGAAACTCCAGGCCAGTGTTGGAGTAATGATGGCTGCGTGGAAGACCGGCTTGGGAAGGAATGCAGATTTACAGTGTTCCTCGTCCCCAGGAAAGTCATGCATCAGTGACACATGCTGTAATATCGCGCTCAGAATATTTCCAATACAATACAATACGATAACATTTTATTCATCCCTGGAGGGAAATTGTTCTGCCGACAGTCACAACACACAAGGTACATGAAAACTTGAAATTAACATTGAAAACAAAAAGAAAAAGACAAGTGTTGGCTGGCTACCGTGTGCACAGCGCCTTCACCGGAACAAATGAACAAACAAACAATCACAGACTTATTCCCTGGGCAGAGGTTTCTAAACTAGAGCTCCCCCCTGCCCCACATCGGGTCCCCCCTTTGTTCTCCCACTGTCCCTCACAGTGGTCTCCCCACGCAGGGTCCTCATTGTCTTCCTCTCCCCCCTTGCGCTCATCGCCTGCGAGGCCCCACCTCCACCGAGGCTCCCATCGCCACCACTGCTGAGGCTCCTTCTGCCCCGACCATCCTCACCGCTCGGCTTCACCGCAGTCCCCCGGGAGGCCTGTGGTGTGGGGCGAGTCGGGCCTACTGGGGCGTGTTCCGGTCTTCAGTCGGCGTTCTGGTTGGCGGCGGCGCGGTTATTCGGTGGGTGGATCAGACCCATGTGGCTCCCCGGGACACTGTAATAATATCAACTTAAAAATCGTACTGTTTACAAATTTAACAATTGCGTATTCTTGCTATGACACGCAAGAATAACCACCGCCCAGTTCATTTTACCTTCTGTCTCATAATCAGTTACTCCTCTATGCATTATAAGTATCAATTGAAGCCGATATCTCTCCATTATGTACACAAAAATGACTTGCAAAAAATACGTCCTAAACTGGTTTGCTCCAATGGGTCTTTACTCTAATAATCCTTTTCTAACACACGAGTCTGTACGCTGATCGACTTGAGGATAATAATGATTTGAACATCACCTTGGCATAATATCATTCCGTTGTCTTTATCGCCACATTAGAATCGTGCTCAAATGTATGAATCAACCAAGGTTGGTTTTTGGAAGCAAACTGAGAATCGGAAGCACGATTTTTTATTTTCTAAATACAAATTATGACACGTAATACAAGGGAGAGCAACAGACGAAGCCTAAAGGGCCGAAATTAACCCAATTCAATTCAAACGGCAAATTGAAATTATGTGCACAGGATTGACAAAAATAAACTGTGGGCGCTTGGAAGGTGGAACACATACATTTGTCTTTAAGTTTGGGAAGTAAATGTCTCATCTCTTACCCAAAGTTCTGAACAATCCTTTTTAAGGGTAACTCATTGATTGGATGTGTAAAGAAACAGAACCCTGAGCTTCGGCAGTCACAGAAAATTGATAAGGGAAAAAGTTATATCTAAATGTTTGATTCCAAACTGGCATTAGTTCCATATTTTTAATTTGAAAAGCTCATTTCAAAGTAAAACCCCCAATGGATTTATTTTCATCAGCAATATAGAAATCTCCCCCCTCCCTCCCCCTCCCCCAATTCTCAAAGGTCTCCAACTTGACTCAATTCCTCGTCCCACAGATGTGGCTTGACCTGGTCAGTATTTCTAGAATTTTCTGGGAGGCATTTGTTTTAGATTAATTTATTTTTGTATGCCTCTTCCCCCTTTGTAGCACACACTAAAGGAAGCGGTTTTTAGTATGAGGCTTTTAGCAGATACAATAGTACAATGTTTTTTGATAGGCACATGTATGTTGGGATATGGATCATGTGCATGCAGATGAGATTAGTTTATCTTGCCACATGTACAGCACCAACATTGTGGGTGGAAGACCTGCTCCTGTTAAACATAGCCCTATCGATGTATTTTTATCCACCCAAATTCAGCTGTATAATCTGATGGATTATTTTACCTTATACATTGTAACATGCAAATATTCTTGTATAGTGACATTGCATCCAGACATGTTGATGGTGTCTCTTTTTAAATACAGTCATGTGCCACAATGAACAATATAGGGATTTAATGATCTACATATCAGAATATATGAGTACATGAATGTTAGCACCTACTTCATTTCAAAACTACTTTTAACAATGTCTGTACACGAATATTGAGAGAGAAGTAAATATATATTGGAGACGCAAGAGCCTGCAGATTCTGGAAACTTGAACAAAATATTGAGTAAAACTAAATACATACATAGGTACAGGATTAAGATGAGTTTAACTCACCATTGAATTAAATATCTTATTTTTAAAAGCTGAAATTGTGCTGTCTTCTAATTACTGCTGGATTGAATTTTCTTTTCCTGCAAAGTATGTCTTTTCAGTCAATTGTCAAAAGCTAAATGTATCAGAAACAAAACTTTGGAGAAGATAGGTCAGATTCTGTAAAGGAATGCCTACCTTGTTTGACTTTTGTGGTGTCTCCCTTATAACTTGTGAATCAAAAGTAGTTCTGTTTCGAACATTAATTTTGAAAGCAACCAAAATAACTTTTTTTCTGCATGAAATTGCTTCAGATGTGTGATTAACACTGCTTATGGTCCTTTTGTTTATTCCTACTAATAATAACCGTTTAAATAATGCAAATTGATTCAGTACACTATCCAGATGAACTGTTAAATGTTGCCAGATGACAGGTGTTGCTTTGTTGGTTTTATTTCTTGGCAATAGATATCTCCACCATTGGCCTGAGGAAAATGAAGTACTTTTTGTTTTGCATCATTCAAAGTCTTGGACTGGAATCAGTGGGTTAGGCTGGTAGGAGCACGTATAGCACTGCAGATGCTCATGATAGACACATTAGATTTGCTCTTTTTTCTTCCACTTCGTTCCCTGTCCCTATTAAATTTACCAGAGATCTTGCCTCATTATCACAATGCAACCCTAATTCTGAGATGGACGATTATGGCGAATCTGAGTCAAATAGTTTAACTGTGCCAAAGGAAGCAGAAGTGACAGATGCACTTGCATTGTCCAAATGAGCAACAGAAACAAGCATGCTTCATTCTCCAATAGTAAGAACATATTGGAGCATGAAACAGAGGAGTACACAATATTCTAGGAGGAATACACTCAATCAAAATTCTACAATAAGATTATACGTTTCAGATTTTAACTTTGCAATATTGTATCACTTTGGGATGTTGGATCCAAAGTATCTAAATATGGAATCAGTTGTACAGGAAGTGCTTTAAGTGTGACTTATGAACACAGCAGGGCCGGATTTAGATGAAGAGAGGCCCTAAGCTATTTCACTTGTGAGGACCCCCCCTTCCCAATCCCCCACCCCAACGACTAGAGGACCATGACTACCCGACAGTGACAGTGTGACACTTTTAGATCCTACTGTATGTTGTCATTAAACAGTTGGTTTTAAAATACAAATTGGATTCACCACGGGGCGAGCGATGCTTTACCTGGATCGCCATTTGAAGCTCTGGAGTGTTGGGCCTGCTGCTTCAACATCATAAAGCTGTGGTTTGCGGTGCTCCCAGCCTTGGGCCGCGCTGATTTTAATATCGCGGAGCCCTGGGAACCCTTTGCCAAGGGCCGCCAGCGTGAATCTCCACCCAGTTCAGCCTGTGGACTTCGGGAGCCGAGGTCTCCGGTAGGAAGTGGCCGATTCGGAAGTCCAAGCCGCCGAGAATGTTCTCCCGTTCTGACGGCGGATGGTGACCCCCAAATTTAATTGTACCAATGGCCATGAGGGGGGGTCCAAGGGGGTGTGAGGCGGAGGCGACGGAAGAAGAGCTCCAAATCACGGCGGGCGCGGAACTCATTGAGGTGGGGACGGAGGGGGACAAAGGTGAGACCTCTGCTGAGGACAGACCGTTTGGTATCAGAGAGGGGGAGGACAGGGGGATGGTGAACACACGGCAGGGATGGGGGTTGGGGCAGGAGGAAGGCAGGTGAGTGGACTGAGGCCAAGACGGTCTGGTGGAGGGGTGGTGGGTGGTCAGGGGGGTATGAGGACTGTAGTGTGGGTGGGGAAGAGCTGGGGTCACATGGTTTGAGGGGAATGGGGGAGACCCAGTGGAATAGCCACTGAGATTACCAGGGTTGGGGGACTAGCACTAGGACCCAGCGCAGTCAAACCTGGGGGAGTGGAAATCTGCAGCGTGGAAGCTTCAGGCCCGGTGCTGAGTCCAGGCTGCAGGTAAGGCGACGGCTGTGCACTGCTGGAGGGCGGTGGAGTGGCGAGAGTCAGCAGGCAAAGAGTAGGAGGTCCCGGTGGGAGGATGGTCGGTGGGGCGGCGAGGTTCGATGGTCCGGTGAGGCAACGAGGTGAGTAGGCCCCCGTAGATCTCGAGGCCCTAAGTTTAAGCTTGTCTAGCTTATACGTAAATCCGGCCCTAGAACACAGTAGTATTATGTGATTAGCTGTGGATACTCTTTTAAACTGGAATTATATTGCAGCATTTCGAAATAAATTGATGGAAGACATCCATGTTATTTTCAATAGTTTGTAATCATCCCATCACAACTAATATTTTCAATGAAATATTTGCTTTTTCAGTTGATGGTTAATAGATTGGGAAAAGAACATTTAGCTTCACTGGTGCTTTTTCTTTAGTCACACTAAACTTGCAATGTTCCTGGTTCTTGGTCATAAATTTCAAATTAGAATGAGCAAATATATTTTAAAATGTGATATTATAGTTCCTTCTTTGCTCTCTTAGGCAATCTTGAATTCATGGATGACTTAATTCCTTTATATTCAGACACTTACAATGGCTGTGCATGGTGGGTTGGGTTGTTAAGATGTTGTGCACTCCTTCTACTGTTAATGCTTAGCTTCTGCATGCCGCCACCATAAAGATACAAAGTACTCAGCCTCTTCCTGATTTTTCTTCTTCTTGATGTTAAGTGGTCAGGAACGAAGGTTTCCAATGAGGTAATAAGATGTTATATTTATTGTTTAAATACTTCCTTGAAGTTTTTTTTCTGTTATCTTAGAATACCGTTGCCACGATAAAATTATGAGCAGTATGTTTGTTTCAGGGATGACACAAAGTGCTGGAGGAACTCAGTGGGACAGGCAACATCTCTGGAGTGAAGGAATGGGTGATGTTTCGGGTCGAGACCCTTCTTCAGACTGATGTCAGGGGAGTGGGTGGGACAGAGATAGAATGTAGTCGGAGACAGTAAGACTGGTGGGAAAGGGTTATTTTCAGTTAGAGAAGTCAATGTTCATACCGCTGGGGTGCAAGCTACCCAAGCGAAATATGAGGTGCTGTTCCTCCAATTTGCGCTGTGCCTCACACTGACAATGGAGGAAGCACAGGACAGAAAAGGCAGATTGGGAATGGGAGGGGGAGTTAAAGTGCTGAGCAACCGGGAGATTAGGTAGGTTAAGGCAGACTGAGCGAAGGTGTTCAGGGAAATGGCCGCCGAGCCTGTGCTTGGTCTCGCAAATGTATAGGAGTTGACACCTTGAAGAGCGGATACAGTAGATGAGATTGGAGGAGGTGCAAGTGAAATGCTTTAAGGGAAATGCTTTAAAACATGTGGCTCATCACCAGAAGTAATTGAGTATGATCAGTGCTGGCCCGGGAAAGGATATTGTTGGTTTACTATCCTCAATACTGGCCTAGGAAATGGTATGATTGGTTCAGCTATCCTGCCAATGGATTGGGGGAATTTTGCAGATACTATTGGCGGAATTCCTTAACTGAGAAGAGATCAGGAAATTCAGCTACTCGCCATTAACCATAACCATGCTATCTATCGACAGCCCAATCACCCAAGAACATATCCTTGATGAGTCATCTCCCATTTTCAACATCCCATTTATATTTGGGAATTAGGAGACATTAAAAAAGGATGTGGAGAAATCAACAATTGTTGGAAGCCATACTTTGATTATCTTCTCAACCAGTACTGTATTGTTTCACATAACCTTCCTTGATTTCAAGCCATGGCACATTATCCACCACAATTTTAGAGCTATCTTACCCTGGCACAAGGTTCAAAAGTCCATACAACAGCTAAAAATCAACTAGGCCTCTGGAATTGAGGAACTCCCTGCCACAAATCTAAAGGTTGGGAATGGGAAACCATATCAGCGTAATTGTACCCAAGAAAGGAGACCGTTAGATTGCTGTAATTACAGGGTGGTGTCAATGTTTTCAAGGAAAGTGATCCAGGATCCTCCTTGGCAGCCTCTTCTCAGTGACCAAAGGACTTTGAGTGACCAAAGGAATTATTATCACATGAGGAAAATCAAAAATTTAACAATGGCAAAAAACGAAAGGAAAGTTCAACATATTGGTTTCTTTGTTCTATCTGATCATAATGAAATATAAGGATTATTTTCTAAATCTCCATATCTGTACTGTGCAATGTACACAGAAAATGTAAGAAAGGGAATCTATGTTTATGAATATTTTCTAATATATTCAGGAGGAATGGAGTTTGTTCAGTCACAGTTGAGGGGATTGCAGATGATCACTGAGACTGGAGACACAGTTGCAGTTTAAAGATGAAGAACCACATGGTTAAGCAATATAAGGCTTACTCATCTCTGCACCAGAGTACTAAAGGGTAAACATTAATGTTTGGTTTCCAAGACTGAACAGGTTGTATAATACTGCGCACATAGTTGATACCTCTTCTAAACTTCAGCATCCATCCCGTTCAATAGAATTGAATTCAAGCGCAGAATACAATACATAGCTGCTGCATTGTTGACAGTTTAATTCTGGGACGAATTTAAACCTCCATCAGTTTGATCTAATTTTTCAATGGATGAATGTTTCACAGAAAAATGGATACCGAATTAAAGACAGATTCACACAAGGCGTTCTTGCATTAATCCTTGCAGTCAATTCCAGAGTGATTTGGAATCACAATGCTCATCTCTTTTATCTGCAGCTGTAGCACTATGACTGATGTAAGCTCTTAGATTAATGTGAGAGAAAAAGTCAAAGGATTGGAAAAATGAGAATTACCTACTATTGTTACTCTGGATTCCAATAGATATAACTCTCCTTATTGCTGGTGGTAAGTGATGATCGGGACATAGTGATCAGAAATTGATTGTTGTCATTTTGAATTTGTTATAACTAACCCCCCTAAAATCTTGTATATGGTCCCCTTCACGCTTTACATGGGAGTCATAAAGGCATACAGCACAGAAACAGGCCCTATGACCCAACTTGCCAATGCCAACCAAGATGCTCCATCCAACCTAGTCCCATTTACCCTGGTTTAGTCCATTTCCCGCTGAATCTTTACTGCCCAAATGAATTTTAAGTATTGTTATTGTACCTGCTTCATCTCCTTCCTCTGGCAGCTTCTTTCATATACACATCGCCCTATGTGTGAAAATGTTGCCCCTTGGGTTCCTATTAAATCTTTCCCCTCTCACTTAAAATCTATGCCACAGTGCAAAGCTGGTAGATCTGTGCCTCACAAACTGGAGACCCGGGTTCAATTTTGACCTCGGGTGTTGTTTGTGTGGAATTTACACATTCTCTTTGTGACCTCTGGGTGATCGGATTTCCTGCCACATCCCAAAGATGTGCAGGTTTGTATGTTACTTGGCTGCTGTAAATTGCACCTAGTGTATAGGGAGGGGATGTGAAAGAGGGATAACATAGAACTAATGTGAATGGGTGATCAATGGTCATCATAGACTCAGTTGGCCAAAGGACATGTTTCCATGCTGTATCTCTAAACTAACTTAAACTAAACTAAACCAATCCTGGAAAAAAAACTCTGCGCATTCACCCTACCCATTGCCCTCATGACTTTATATACTTTGATAAAAATTACCCCTCAGCTTCTTACACTCCATGGAATAAAGTCCTAGCCTGCCCAACCTCTCCCTGTAGCTCAGGCCCTCAAGTCCTGGCAATACCTTCATAAATCTTCTCTGCACTCTTTACAGCTAAATGGCATCTATCATAGCAGGATGACTAAAACTGTACACAATACTCCAAGTCCAGTCTCACCAACATCTTGTAGAACTGTAAAATAATTACCAAGTCTATTCTCAGTTCCCTGACATGCCCAAAGCCTTCTACGCCATCCTATCCTGTGACTCCAGTTTGAGAGAACAATGTATTTGTTCCCTTTGCTCAACATCACTCCCCAGGTCTTTACCTTTCACTGAGAATGTCCTACCCTGGTTTACCTTATCAAAATACAACACCTTACATTTATCTGAATTAAACTCCATTGTTCATTCCTCAATCCACTTGCCCAACTGATTAAATTCCAGTCATAGTTCTTGATAACCATCTTCACTGTACGATACCACTTATTGTAGCATCACCTGCAAATCTACTAACCATGCCTTGTACATTCTCATCAATATCACTGATATAGATAATAATAATAATAATATATTTTATTGTCATTGCACATATGTGCAACGAGATTTAGTATGCAGCTTCCATCCGATGTCATAACTTAAACAACTAATAAAATTTAGATTTAGATACCCCGAGAAACATGATTTATAAACAGTCAAACAGTCAAACAGTCAAAGTCTAAAGTGCAAATGTGTCTGTGCCGGGTCGATGTGCGACGTGACCATCCGAGGGAGACAGTTCATGGGGGTGGGAGGCACTCAGCAGGGCCGGTTCAGAGCAGCTATAGCTCTGGGGATGAAGCTGTTCCTGAGTCTGGAGGTGCAGGCATAGAAGGCCTTGTAACGTCTGCTGGAAGGTAGGAGTTCGAACAGTCCATTACAAGGGTGCGAGGAGTCTTTGTGAATGCTGACGGCCTTCCTGAGGCACCCTGTGTAGTAGATGCCCTCCAAGGCTGGTAGCTGTGTCCCAATAATCTTCTGCGCTCTGTGGACGACGCGCTGAAGAGCTTTCCTCTCCGCCTCCATGCAGCTGAGATACCACACAGATGTGCCATGTGTTAGTATGCTCTCTGTGGTGCAGCGGTAGAATGTTGTCACCAGCTGTTGGGGCAGACCAGTCTTTTTCAATGTTCTCCGGAAGAACAGTCGTTGCTGTGCCTTCTTGACCAGCGCAGCGGTGTTGGTGGACCATGTGAGGTCCTCTGAGATGTGTGTGCCCAGAAACTTAAAGCTGGACACTCTCTCCACACTGTCCCCGTAGATGGAGATTGGGGCGTATTCCCCATTATGTGTCCTCCTGAAGTCGATAATCAGCTCCTTGGTCTTGGAGGTGATTAGGGACAAGTTGTTATGTGAGCACCAGTCCGCCAGGTTCTGTAGTTTGTTTCATCACCGTTGGTGATCAGCCCGATCACCATTTTGTCGTCTGCAAACTTGACGATGGTGTTGGTGTCGAATGCAAGAACACAGTCGTGTGTGAAGAGGGAGTAGAGCATGGGGCTCAGTACACAGCCCTGTGGTGTGCCGGTGCTCAGTGTGATGGTGGAGGACAGGTGCGGGCCCAGTCTCACTGCCTGCGGTCGCTCCATCAGAAAATTCAGGATCCAGTCGCATATCGGCGAGCTGAGGCCTAGCTGGTGGAGTTTGGTGGTGAGCTTGGTGGGGATGACTGTGTTGAAGGCAGAGCTATAGTCTATGAAGAGCATCCTCACGTACGTGCCCTGTCTTTCCAGGTGAGTCAGGACAGTGTGAAGAGCCAGAGAGATGGCATCCTCTGTGGATCTATTTGCCCTGTATGCAAATTGATGAGAATCCAGCCTTTCTAAGCACTTCATGGGTATTGTAGTTAGGGCAACCGGGCGGTAGTCATTCAGGTTGGTGACTTTTTACTTTTTCGGCACCGGCACTATGGTAGCTGTCTTCAGGCACTTGGGGACCGTTGCCAGAGATAGAGACAGGTTAAAGATCCTCGTGAATACCTCAGCCAGCTGTACAGCACAGTCCTTTACTACCCTTCCTTGGACTCCATCCGGGCCTGCAGCCTTGCGTGGATTGATCCTACGCAGAGCGCACTGTACCTCCTGAGTGCTCAGTGTTAAGACCTGTCCCTCCGCCATGGCTGGGGTTATTCCACGCCTGGTGGTGTTGCCAGTTTCGAAGCGGGCAAAGAAGGTGTTTAACTCATTGGCCAGTGTGATATCACTGTGGGGGCAGGCGGGGCTGCTCTTGTAGTCAGTGATGTCCCTGACACCCCGCCACATGCTTCTGGTGTCCGCGGTATTGAAGTGGTCTTCCACCCTTTGCCTGTGGATGTCTTTGGCCTTTTTTATACCTTTGTTCAGGTTTGACCTGGCAGAACTGTATGCAGAAGTGTCACTGGATTTAAAGGCATTGTTGCGTGCCCTTAGCAGATTCTGAACCTCCTTGTTCATCCACGGTTTCCGGTTTGGGAACATCATTATTTTCTTGTCCACTGTGACAGACTCCACACAGCAGTTGATGTAGTAGAGCACAGTGGATGTGTACTCCTCCAAGTCTACCTCTGTACCACTGGTAGCCTGTTGTGCAAACAGGTTCCAGTCGGTGTGATCAAAGCAGTTGTAGGGTGGCGTCCTCGGGCCATATTTTGACCGTCTGTATTGCAGGTTTGGTCTTGCGGATGAGGGGTTTGTATGCAGGCAGTAGAAACAGTGAGAGGTGATCGGATTGTCCCAGGGATGGGCAGGGGAGAGCTCTGTATGCGTCCTTGATGTTGGTGTACACTTTATCAAGCAGCAATGACCGGCACTGATCCCTGAGGCATATCACTAGTCACAAGCCATCCAGGCAAAAAAACAAGCCTCCACCACCACACTCTGCTTCCCACCGTGAAGCCAATACTGTATCCAGTTAATATAGACATAAAGTGCTGGAGTAACTCAACGGGTCAGGCAGCACCTCTGGAGAAAAAGGATGGGTGATGTTTCAGATCTACTTCTTCTTGGATCCAAAACAATCTAACCTTCCAGTGCATCCTATCATGTGGAACCTTATCAAAGTCCTTGTTGAAGTCCATTTAGACATCATTGTATAGCCCTGCACTCGTCAATCTTTTTTGTTACATTAAAAAACTCAATAACATTTGTGAGACACAATCTCCCACGTACTATGCTGCCAGAGCTATCCCGTGTCCTCTTTTTGCCCTCCTAATTTCCTTCTTCAGTGTGTTCCTCAATCCCCTCTACTCTTCCAGGGATACACTTGAACCCATATGCCTAAACCTGACCCTTGCCTCCTTTTTGCTGACCCAGGCCTCAATTTCTCTCATCGTCCAGGGTTCTGGCTCTTCACTGTAGCAGGAACATGCATAACTTGAACTCTTAGTATCCCACTTTCCAAACATCCCTTTGTCCACAAACAACTACTTTTGCAAGTCAATGTCTAAGACCATCAAAGTATGCTTTGCCCCAATTTAGAACTTTAACTTGGGGATCAAGACATGTTCTTATCCATTACTACCTTAAAACTATTAGAACTGTGTTTGCTGGTCCCAAAAGGCTCACCCACCCACCAACACTTCAGCCCTTATGCTTCCTGCGACTCTCAGAGTATAAACACATTTGACAAATTCCACAGCATCTAAGCCCTTAGATGGCAATCTGAATCTATAGTGGGAAAATCCATGATGACCCTTTTAGTCTTGCAGCTGATTGCAATCTCCCAGCATATTTCTTCCTCTAATTTCCATTGACTATTTGGTGGCCTGTAGTACAAACCCAGCAATATAATCATCCCTTTTTTCTTTCTCAGCTCCACCCACATAGCCTCACTGGATGATCCTTCATTAATGTCATCTCGGACTATTGCTGCGATATTCTCCTTTATCAATGAAGCAATTCCCATCTTATTTTACCCTCACCTGTAGCACCTGTATCCTGGAACATTAAGCAGCCAGTCCTGTCCCTCCATTCACTGGGTTTCTGTAATGTCTATTCACACATACTTATGCCAACGCCGGAGTTCATCTGCCTTACCTGTCAAGATTCCAGCATTGAACTAAATGCAATTTAATCCAATTTCCTCAATATTTAACACAATATCTGGGCCAAAAATCCTTTTGTAGGCCTTTTTTTTTCAAAATACCTGGAAGGCTAGGCTGGAACATGCAGTTTAAAAAAATGTATACTTGTGATTTACATGTTACTGGCATGATTAACTTTAACTGGTGATCCTTAATTGGTCCTAGAAAAGTGATGTTAACAATCTGGCTTCTTGAGCCACTGCATTCATGTGTACATTGAGTTTATGGCTTTTCACGATTGCTGTTCATGTATGTGGGTTTATCAATGAAAATGATTAGGAGATAGCTTGAAGAAGTCTCTGATTTTCTTTATCATTCTTGTGTTTAATTATGTAAGTTTTATTGCTGGAAATACGAAAGTCATAACAACTGGAATATTGTTTTATGGAATAATGTTTCCTGCAATGTTATAGGTAATTTTAGCTAACTGTTAATAATAAAAATGGAATTGGGTTAGATTTTTCTTTCAAAGTGCAATTATTTGAAGGGATAAATTGCAGGACAAAAGTTCCCAGCATCTGGTTGAGGTGATAAACTGAAGATTTGGGCTTTTGTTCTGCAATCTGTTTGACCAAAGGGGCCTTACACTGCCATCAATGTCTGTGTTAATAACCGAACAAGAACAGAGCAGATTGATTCACATTCAAAACCTTGTTTGGCATGATTTTTTTGGAAATATGTGTTTAGCTGCCATAATTTGCTTGATCTTCAGAGTTTCACTTGTGAAGTATACATTTTAGGCCGACCGAGAGACTGTAATAAACAAGCTACTGGTGGAACTCAGCTGGTTAGGCAGCATCTGTGGCAGCAAAGGAATATTTGATATTTCTGGTCAAGACCCTGCATCAGGACTTCAGGCAATCTGTATTTAACTTAGCTCTGCTTTCTACCCTGTATTTATAAATGATTAGCACAAAGTAGGCTTGTCAAAATATATACATGTTATTTGAGCCTGAGCTTAGTCTAGTCTATCTTATCTCATTTAAACTCTCACATGTAGGGTCAGGTAACTGTTGGTGCTTCAGGAACCGTTGAATTTTATCCCTTTTTTTGCGTCTATCATTAAGTTAGTACAGCAGGCAATCTTTCTTTGGTCTTGGTTAATACTAAAAATCAATACACTTCCTGCATTTTAGCACTATGATGTCCTTTTCTTTAGCAAATATTCTTATTTTATCCAAAATTTGGTAACAATAAGAATACTTATTTATTTATTTGTGTTTGCCACTAATTCTAGGCTCTGATGCTTCCTATCTGATCATTGCACCTGGATACGTATTTAACGTTGTCAGTTTAATGCTTCATTTACCGAAAAGAAGCAACTATTTTCGACTTTCTGAATATTACTCATACCCTGCTTATTTATTTTGCCTGAAATGTCAAATGTGTACTACTTAAATCGCGCAATATTTTCATATAGAAAAATGTAAAAACAACATGGGGTGGTTGTGCCATCATTCATGGTGGTTTCATTTATAACTACAAGTAATTTTGCACTCCTTTGTTTTTCTTATAAAATAGCGAGTAAAACATTTTATCCATATCGTGAAACTATTAAGCGTGTTTTGTCAAAATTAGTCCTTTAATATGAAACGCCAAGTTCAGAATATAAATAATTTTATTTGAATGTCTATGTAATTACACAAAGAACCTCGCTGGTTACCTAGCCAAAGAACCATAGACAACCTAACAAAGTTAGATACGGGTTTAAGAATACATTGTGGAGCTAGCAAGCAAACTCAGGCGTCTGTAGTATAAATGGGATGAAGGCATAATAAAGTTAAACATGATTCCAAGTCATAATCACAGCCTCACTACAATACTGCGAAAAACCTCGGCCACTGTTAACTAGGTTGGACATGGGCTATTTACAGAATGCATCTGGGCACAAAATCTGGAAATTAGATTACCAAGTGCATAGGCAGATTTTAATATTGTATGGTGAGTTTTAAAGTCTCAGAAAAAGTTATTAAAAACCAGCTGTTCAGATGCGTGCAGAAATTGACACGCAAGTCACAAAATGCGATTTGTTGTGTAAACGAAAGACTTGGTTATGACCAATTGAGGACCTTGGAGATAAACTTTACCCAGATTCCCAACATAAAAAAAACAAAAAAGGACACAAAGTGCTGGAGTAACTCAGCGGGCCAGGCAACATCTCTGGAGCACAGTTATAAGTGCTATTTCGAGTCGGAGCCCTTCTTCAGACTGAAAAAAGGAGATCCATTTTCTGTTGATTACTGATTCTTAAGTTTTATTTCATTATTACTTCTGGCTGATGTAGCCTGAACAATTTTTGAGTGGAACATTGTGATTGACAACACCAGGCGTTACTTACGTTGTCTAATTCTATGACTTCGAGACCGAAACAGCTAAAATAGTTGTCAGCAACTTGCTGGAAAAAGGGACTTTTTTTGTTGCACGTTCTACCAAAACTGATCTCGCTTTTTAACGAGCATTGCAAAGTGATAAATTCGCATACTGGATTGCTGCTAGTCAGATGTCTTTAAGTAAACTGCAATGGCTGTGCTATAAATGTGTCCTGATTTATAATAAACAGCGGTGTCATTGTTAGTCGTGTGACAATGGATCTGGCAGGTGGCATGTAGCTAGGATTCTGGCATCTCGATCGCCGGGGTGCCACCACATCAGTCATTTTTTTTTGTTGTCGCTGGAATTTGAAGAAGGATTTTTGTGAAGGCACGCGAGCATCTGCCGCTGAGCCTGTGCTATTAGCATTCATACAATTAACTCCTGCAGCTCCCAGTTGCCAGCAGTGAAAGCACACGGCCTTTATTGCCTTTGTCTACACAATAATGCTGATTATTCATCTCAACCTACTCCCACTGACCTCGTTACCTACAAAAAAGTACACAAGTTGGCACGTGCACCAGAACCTTTAAAATGTTTTTTTTGGGAGGGGACATGTTGAAACTGCTGGATTAGCTGCTTTTTTTAGTCTGATTTTATCACGTTAGGATACTACTTAAATTCCTGAATGTAGCGGGATTGTATTGATGCAAAGAGAGGCCAGCGTCAACAATTGAGGTACTGCAATGCAATTAAAAGAAGAAAAAAACTCGCATGGGAATGATGGAAATCGCCTAATCCACGTGCACGTTCCTTTGAAGTTAATGTCTTGGCGGTATATTATATCCCGTCGATGGCGTCCGTATTAAATTCGTGACAAAACAAAATCTCGTGCAAGATTACTTTATTCTAACCTGCACAATTGGTGATTTCGAGCTTCATTAGGCGATTCATTAGGAGTGCGGCATTTCATTAAACGTGACGAGGCCATTTTCTATTGAAAACAACCATTTATTGTTTTGGAGTCTGCATAGTGTGGTACTAATTCAAGGGAAGAGGTTAAGATGTCTTTTGGGTAAGATAGATTGTTTATGAAGTTGACAATTTAAAGAAAACCCCACGTCCCATGCTTCGGCGTGGCTTTTTACTGTATTCTTACAAGCACCTTTAATTGGGCAAGTGATATTGATGAGCCAGTAAATGCGACCCAACAATCGCCGTCTTCATTACAACTTCAAATTACAGGTGGCTCTTTGCGAAGGCACAACAAGAGGTTCTGTTTTATTGACAAATTCATTGCTTGGAAATGAGCGCCTGCAGCTCCGTGGCACAAGTCCAATTCGTGACAGCCAATCGGAAACTACCGGCTACTTTTAAAAATACTGAGTTTACGTACAACTTTAGTTACAAACTTCATGCGTAATCAACTCCATAGAAAAACAAAGACAATTGGATTTGGCTTGAAATATTTTAGGCGCTTTGGGAAGTAAGGTTTCTGGTGCATATTATATAGCTTTAATTTATCATCCTTGTCCCAGTCAACAGGTGCTAGATACTAAAACGAACTGCGCCCAAACAAAGAAGATTGATCAATATTCAGAGACGCGGCCTTCAACCAGGCTTGCTCCTGATGAATATTTGTCCTGGCCATATTCTCTTTCATCCATGTGACACCCCGACCTTTAAGTTCTAAGGAAAAGTTACTAAAGCGTTCTGTTTCGCCTCTAATTCGGCGCTACAGTCAAAAATCAACACAGCTCTCATCACTTGCTTACAACTTTCACAATAAGCGAAGACACTGGTGACATCTTTTTTAAAAACTTCTAATCCTGCAAAAAGAAATCGTCCCCAAAAAGATCTGTTCAGTCTATACGCAGAGACATCTGTCACTGTACTAAATCCTCGGGCAGATGCCATCAGTAAGACAGTACTGTTATGTTGCAGAAAGTAAAGTTCCTCATGCCACAATATATTCATACAACCACTCATTTTGAATTCGCATTTTGGACAATTTAACGCAGAGCGTCGAAGCGCTGTAAGTAACTTGTTGCTTAGCTTAGCTAACCACACAAACGCACGACAACTGAACACTGCAGCAGTGAAACACTTTAGGAAGAAGACACTAATTGGTGCAGTGCGTTGGCATAGAAGATCATGACTAATCTGTAACCCGTCTGAAGAAAGGTTTCGACCCGAAACGTCACCTATTCCGCTTCTCCAGCGATGCTGCCTGGCCCGCTGAGTTGCTCTAGCATTGTGTGTCTATCTTAATTTACTAATATTCAGCGTGGCTACCTGAGAATCTTATCTATTTTCATCCTAACAGTCATTGCACCATTATATTACAGGTTATTTCTATGATTCTTATATTAATCTTAGTTCTTGATCTTTGCCTTTCACATCAAGCCGCAAACACAATCTCTTTGCCCACAACGAACCCTCATGATTTAAATAAAAACATTTCCCCATGATTTAGAACTGGTCAGAGAAAATTAAAGTTCAATTTTGATTCGGAACTTGTAAGTGGTCAGTACGTGAATATGTATCTGAATGTGTGTGGGTGGGTGTGTGCGCGCCTTGTCTGATTCCGTTTTTCTGTACAAACGCACTTAAAATTGTTTTTGTCTTTCAAGAAAACGGTTTAATTTACATTCAAATTGGGGCACTTAATATTTCGGGCAAACAAAAACAATGCAGTTTATAGCTGTATTCTTAGTTTAAGTATTTAAATGTAGTGACAATTTGCAGTATTTTAGTCACGTCGAGTTACACCCCTTTATTTCAGCCATTCATTCAAAGGGCCATTTGGTCTATTGTTATGGAGGTTCTGCTCTTTTCAGTCGACGGTCCTTAATAATATGTGAAAGGGTGAGATGTTAAAATGAACGTATGAGTTGCAATTCGGTAATTGGGTATATTTAGTAATTCTTGGGCTAAAATTAGTTTTTTTGTTGTTTCTCCCCCCCCCCCATTGTACAGTTACTTGATAGCCACAATTGTTGTTGCAACCGTCCAATACTGATGTTAATCTCAGCGATATGTAAATCAGTACACAGCATCGCCACACTTTGCAATGTATTAGGGAGTCTTTCAAGGTTTTGTCAAGACTTGATTGATCTTCTGACCCAAATGGACGCAGGACAAAGAGAGGCAGAGAGCTTGCAGCAGGAACAGCAGGAGAGGCAGCCTGCTCTCAGTCTGAAACTCCCCCAATAAGACCGACGCAAACTATTCTCCGGCCGCCTCTGTTGGAATTTGACAGCCACCATTAGCGGGACGGGTTCAGCATCATTTAACAAACTATCAGAAAGCTGGCCAAAATCTCGCACAGCAGCAGGGGAGGCATGCTCGCCTCAGACTCCCGAACAGATTCCATTCCCATGCACGCGAAAATAGAAAGAGAGCAGAGGGAATTAAACTGCGTTGTTTTTGCTGACAACTCAAGGGCTGCTTGTAGAAGTGAACTGCTAATAAGAAATGGAGGCGGGCACGTTTTCTCGACAAACGACTCGGTCTGGTGTGTGAATTGTTTCATATATATTTTTATTGCCAATAAATGGAGGCGTAACCGACCTATTCTGTCGCATTATACGGCAGATGCGCTTGGCCATTGGAAGATTTTTCCCCCAAGCGCTCTCAGCAGATTTACTTAAGGGTAAAATAAATCAATGTAATTCGTTACTGGCTGTTGCCTCCCCCCTTCCCCCTCCTCTACTATGAGCTCCCTCCTTCATCCACGCCATATGGCAGCTGAGTCGGAGCTGGGACATGCCAGGGGGGGGTTCAATTTTCAACAAAAGAGGCCTGAGCCTAAAAAGAGGTCCATGAATGTATGGGACACATTCATATAAAGAAAAGCGCCTCCAATCCTGTCAGAGGAAACTAAAGGGGAGGGTGATGGACACGACATCAGTTTTGAGTTAAAGCTACCAAGGATATCTCCACTGCACACCCCACTCCTTTGGTCCCTTGCTGAAATCCTATCAGTTACATCAGGGCTGGACACCAAACGCGAGGTGTCGAAGAAATACAAATTAGGTTGTCATATCTGTGTAAGAAGGAACTGCAGAAGCGGGTTTAACCTGAAGAAAGGTCTCGACCCGAAACATCACCCATTCCTTCTCTCCAGAGATGCTGCCTGTCCCGCTGAGTTACTCCAGCTTTTTGTGTCTATCTTAGGTTGTCATATCTGTCCGGTTTCAACTGCACAAAAGCACTTTGATTGCTTGCCAGACTTTTAACAGCAATGTTCTAACACTATTTACATTAAACTCGCTTAAGAATTAGGCATGATGGTATTTTTCGTGTACGTTCGGTGTTACGTTTTACTTAATCTTCTTATAAACTAAATCGGCATGTCCCATTTAAACAATTTTTTTCCTCCTCCCTGTGAGCGCACTCGGTTTTACAGGAACAGAAATGCTATTATAATTTGCCTTGTCTCTTTAGTGGCTATTTTCCCCTTAAAGTCTGAATACCAAACATCTGTGCTGCACGAGACTAGGCAGCATACCTCCATTAGAAAAGAAAAATACCCATTGAATTCAAGAAGTCTCCAGGGGATAAGACTGAAGTAGAATGTTTCAGTTGGAAACGTTTCTGAGCCTGAGCACTGTCTGGCTTTGTGAGCATATTGCAAGTCATCCCTTACAACCGGCCACCGGCAGCTTGACTTTACTCCGCGCAAACACTTTGGAGTCACTCGTTGGACAATGCAACTATTCAAATGTGCCTTTCTCTGCGGTCACATCTGTTTACATGCCTTGTATCCACGAGCAAAAGCACCAGCCGCCCACCTCCATTTTTATCCGCTACAGGCCGATGAAAGAAGATAGTCTGGAGCTCTTTGTCCTTTCGAGTTTAATTTATTGAACAAGAAGAAACAAAAAAGATGACCATCTCCCTTGAAGTAACAGTGGCTACGTGGTCAAAGGAACAATTTATTTGTAAAACAGCAATTCAGTGAAACTGATGTGATATTTAGTCTGGTTTCATGTTTGGGGCTGCTGTTGTAGAACGAAGTAAATATTGATCAATTGTTACCATATAATGGAGGAAAAAATCATAAATCTGCGATAAATCTCCATGACCGCCAAAATACTGCTACCCTCTTCTTTCGCACCCTTCTGCAGAAGCCGTTATTTCTATAATAATTCTATTCGCCCCATGTTCCCTGCTCTCTGTTTAACATTATAAGGCCCCAAGGTGAAAGTTTTTTTTTGCAGAATGGAACAGTGGAGCATGGAATATCTGGCGTCCTCTCCTTTGTTTAGTTTAGCAGAGCTATGGAAAAATTTGGAGGGATTTATTTCGGAGAAGTTTGTTTCTGTTCTTTTAACTGTCCCCAGTTGAACCATCTGTAAACGATCGCACCATGGCAAGAAGCCGAGACCCGCCTGCAGTCAGAAACATTAGGTTTTCATTTGGGGAAAGCGTAAATCCAAGGAGTCGAATTTCAGACTTTTTTTTACAGATGACTGCGTTCTCAAGCACAACTTCCTGAGATAAATATAATCTTCGACGTAAACTATTTTTATCTTGAAAAATAAACTCATGTTACTGTTATGGGAAAAAAATCTATGTAAGAGGAAAAGTGTAATGGAATGTGAACTAAGGGACAGATCTTAAGTTAAGGCTCTGTGAACATTACCTAATAAATATCACTTGCATTTACATGGCATAAATTTGTCTGAAGAAGGTTTTCGACCCGAAACGTTGCCTATTTCATTCGCTCCATAGATGCTGCCTCACCCGCTGAGTTTCTCCAGCATTTTTGTCCACCATAAATTTGCACACGTTTCGTACACTATATAACTTTTCGAACTGCATTAACCATTTAGGGAAACCATTCATATATGCTGCATGCATGAAGTGAGTTATTTACATTTTTTTATTTTCATTTCAAAAATAAATTGTTATAGAGATAATGTATCAGTTTATTTACTTGCATAGATTGACATTTTAAACTACACACGTCTTTGGGAATTGGCTCAACCGTCAGAGTCAAGGAAGAGATGTAATCATTAGAAGGACCAAGTTACAGCAATAAACTTTGGTCCTTTGTAACATCAGGGCCGTGAGAACGACACCAAGACTATCCCATGTCATAACATATGTTCAATGAACTTTAAGCAACAATACAGGATAATAATGAGCCATCCTCAAATTAGTTTTGGGGGTGGGGATTGTGGGTGGGGGGGGGGGGGAATAGATGCTGAATTAATTATAGAGGAATTACACTCAGATTTCCCCAAAACACAAAATAAATAAACTATGGAATTCTGTTACTTATGAACTGTGTTGCACAGTTAGCAGAGTTTGGCATGAATATGACATCTGATAACTAAGCAAAAAAAAAGTTGGCAAAATAAACAGTGGAAATAAAAATATAACTTGCCGTATGTTCTATTTCAAATGAGTAATTTTCCCTATTTCCCAATGTGGCATAGGAGAATATGAAAGAGGTAGGCTAAAAACCTGGCAGCAAGAGAAGGTTGGGAACCAAAAGGAAGGATAATAAATAACATTCAAGTATGTAAAGACAATAGCTATGTTTTCCTCTGGCAGTCAAACATTTTTTACAAGCAACTCACATATTTCTCTGCCAGACATGATCCAAAAGCCATATTTTGCATTTTGCAAGCATGACAATTCTTTCCAAACTTTAGTTTTGCTTACTACTTAAAACTATAAAGGCAGCCATTAAAATTTAATAAGACTTTTGAACATCAGTGACTGCCTCCAAATGTTTTCTTACAGAGCAATGTTTAAAATACAGTAAATTGCAAAAATAGCCATGCGAGTGTTAAATGGCCTAGCTTTGCTGGGTGTGAACATTTAGAAAGGATGGTCCTACCTTAAAAGATTTGTCCACTTTTTAACTTCGATTATTTTCTTATTGGCTCTTTGAGATTTGTTTTATTTCTCCTTCATCTTGTTTGCCATTTCTTGTTTCATTTGTTGTACTCCATATCTTGTTCTGGTTCTTTATCTGTTACAATTGACTCTGATCCAAAAGGTTCCCACAATTAACTTACAATCTCTGCAGCTATCTGATTCACATCTGCAGCTAACTTTCTGTGAAAAAAATAGTGTACAACATTGCCTGGATCACAAATAAGAAGGATAGTAATTAAAAAAGGAGTTCTCCATGATAAAAAATATATAATACACAGCAAGTTCTCGCTTTCCAATTCTTAGGAAGAACAATTCCACTCCAGACACTACACATTCAGAGACCATTGGTTTACTAATTGGCAGCAGCAGTGAGCCTCGGCAGTGGTGGAACCTCGGTGGCAGCAGTGAGCCACAGCACCAATGGTGGGGCTTTGCGGCTGATGGAGCATCGTGGTGGAGTTGACGAAGCCTCGCGGGTCAACCTGCGGCCGGTGGTCAACGAGGGCACAGGGAACCCGGTGTGGGGGGACCGTTGGAAGAGGGGGGGAGAGAACAAAGGAGGAGCCGGCAGGGGTACTTTGTAACTGTTAACCCCCTTATGTGGCGACTATTTGCATACCTTGGGTATGCAAGCAAAGAATTTCATTGTGCCTTGTCACGTGTGACAATAAAGTATTCCATTCCTTTCCATCCATAATTGCATGTGATCAGGCCTATTCAACCAGAATTATTTGGTCATCTACTGCCCTGGCATTGCATGCAATTAAAAAGCAACTTATTGTAGTTCTAAAAATCAGAAATAGTTTGCCTCCTACCTATAATAAACTAACAATATTCTCACTTGATCAGATTCTGCAAAAATGCCTAAAATAAGGGAGGTCTTTACTTGTGCCTTATTCTGATGATAAACACAAATCAATTTATATAACTGCACATCATTTTATTTGAAAACAAATAAAAAAGTAGAGCAAACTAGAATCAAAATAAGCTTATGTTATCATCTAACAAACACGGCACTCAATCCACATTTTCTATTCATGCCTAAAATGTCTGCAAAAATAATATCCAGAGGCACAGAATTAAAACCACATTCAGCAGAGTTTGTTCCAGTTCTCACTTTAGTGGACACTTCGTTATGGAAATAATCAAAACTAAAGATTTGCTCCAAGACAAGAAGACTAATTTAGAATTTAAAAACATCCATAATCAACTTGTGCAGATAATCTACACATTTTAACATTGTTGACTGAAATTGAATAATACTAAAGAAATACAAAGAACAACACAGAAAGGTTGAAGTATTTTTGTTCATTATGCCAATGGCAGAAACAATAGCTGGTTAGAAACAAAAATCTTTCACAAATACAAAATATGATTCATATCAACAGACCAACAACATATTTAGAAAAAAAAGCATTCATAATAGCCGAGTTCATATTCGATTTTTAAGACCCTTTTGTTTTTTTCATTTTACCAGTAACATCCTCACATTACACAAAGGTCTGATTATGGGTGAATAATTTAGTGTTCAACAATGAATGAACAGCTCATTTTGCCGAAACACTGCCAAAGTGGTGATCAAAAAGTGCACTTTGGAAGCTTAATCCTGCGATTGTT
The DNA here is from genome assembly GCA_038087875.1 of Malacoraja senta. Lineage (NCBI taxonomy): Eukaryota > Metazoa > Chordata > Chondrichthyes > Rajiformes > Rajidae > Malacoraja > Malacoraja senta. Next base: position 240,759,979 of record CM075977.1, on the reverse strand, counting down.
AATGGTCTTGAGTAAATCTCGAGCCAGTGTGCTGTAAATGCAATCACAAAATGTTTAGTTTAGTTTATTATTGTCACGTGAACAGCTTTTTTTGTTGCGTGTTATCCAGCCAGTGAAAAGGCTATTACAATGATTACAATGAAGCCATCCACTGTGTACAGATACAGGATAAAGGGAATAACGTTTAGTGCAAGATAAAATCTAGTAAAGTCTGAGTAAAGATAGTCTGAGAGTCTCCAATGAGGTAGATGGTAGGTCAGGACCACTCCCTAATTGGTGATAGGATGGTTCAGTTGCCTGATAACAGCTGGGAAGAAGCTAGTTTCAAGATTTTTGCAAGATGTAAAAAACAGCAGTATACCAAAACGTTCGGTTTACCAGCAGTTGACCATCAGAAGTATCCTGCTATGGGTTTAATGTTTTAATTAGATCATCTTTATTGTTCTCAAAATCTTTGTAAAATATTTAGCACAACAACACGTACTTGAATCCATTGCAGAGAGGTACAAGCCCTTTCATAGCACATTTGACAGTGGAGAGCGATTTTATAAAACAAATAAGGAAGAATAAAGATTTGCAGGGCACAAAACTAAGTGTCTTAAAATCATGATATCTCTGGTAATTCAGAAAGACCAGTAGAGCTGGAATCATTGCAGCATTTTAAAGGAAGATTGAGAGATTTGGAATGTGCACGTTGGACAGGGGACTGTTTGTGCAATGCAATTGCAATGGATAGTAATGATTGAAGAGTGGAATTTGGTTCAAGATCAATTGGAGAATAGTACAAACAAAACTAAGGAGAGTAGTGAGAAAAGTATTTGATTCTGACCGGAATGTTTTTTTAAAATTTGCTTTTAATGCATTGCATAGTCAAGAAACCCCCAAAAACTTCATCTATGCAATATCTAGTGCTGAAATATGGTTCAGAAAGAACTAAAGCCCCAGCCAGTGAGATTAGCTTAACTAAAAATGCTACAAGCTCTCTTTTCTTTTCTCATGCTTTGGTTAACATCAGAATAAACATTCTAACAGACTGCAAAATCTGAAAACCAAATTTATGGAAATTAAAGATTAAATACTGATAACATAAAGCTATATCTCAAAGTCAAAATAACTATTTCATCTGATTACAGAACATTTGACGTATCCCCCAATCAGTTAGCATTATTTTTCCCAAGGGCAATTAATCATTTTTGAGTGGCAAATAGGACTATTTATTCAAAGATAAATTCCCATTCTCTGAATTAAAGATAGATAAAATAAAACTTTAAACAGATGAAACTAAGTGCATTAACTAAACCAAAAATGCTGCTAGATATGTAATCTATGTAAAATTTTGTTTTTGCTCACAGTGTGATTTTTCCCTCAAAAATCACACAGTATATGAAATGATAACATTGTGAGTGGATATTGTTTATTGACACTCACTGTATGCTGGGAGATTTCTTAGCTTCATGAATGATTTGCTCTACTTCCCATTGGTGCATTCATGCATGTGTGTTTTTCCTGTGCAGACAAGATATATAAACGATTAACATAAAAGCTGGAAATGCTCTGCAGGTCAGACAGTATCTATGAAGGAAAAAAAGAGTTGTGTTTTCTGATTAGTGTCCTTTTAGCAGAACGTTTCAGGACAAGGACATGTTAGGTTGTTTAAAGGAATGTAAAGCCATGAGGAGAGGTGCAGACTGGCATCAATACTGTCCTTGTATTGAGTGTCCGTGAGTGACCGATGATTGAAAATTAGTCTGTAAAAGCAGAGTGATCTATGGGCTCTACCTGCCTGCACATACAGTGGCTTGCAAAAGTATTCATACCCCTTGAACTTTTCCACATTTTGTCACATTACAACCACAAACGTAAATGTATTTTATTGGGATTTTATGTGATAGACCAACACAAAGTGGTGCATAATTGTGAAGTGGAAGGAAAATGATACATGGTTTTCACATTTTTTTACAAATAAAAAACTGAAAAGTGTCGCATGCAAAAGTATTCAGCCCCCCCGAGTCAATACTTTGTAGAACCACCTTTCGCTGCAATTACAGCTGCAAGTCTTTTGGGTTACAGCTACCAGCTTTGCACATCTAGAGACTGAAATTTTTGCCCATTCTTCTTTGCAAAATAGCTCAAGCTCAGTCAGATTGGATGGAGAGCGTCTATGAACAGCAATTTTCAAGTCTTGCCAGAGATTCTCAATTGGATTAGGTCTGGACTTTGACTGGGCCATTCTAACACATGAATATGCTTTGATCTAAACCATTCCATTGTAGCTCTGGCTGTATGTTTAGGTCGTTGTCCTGCTGGAAGGTGAACCTCCGCCCCAGTCTCAAGTCTTTTGCAGACTCTAACAGGTTTTCTTCCAAGATTGCCCTGTATTTGGCTCCACCCATCTTCCCATCAACTCTGACCAGCTTCCCTGTCCCTGCTGAAGAAAAGCATCCCCACAGCATGATGCTGCCACCACCATGTTTCACAGTGGGGATAGTGTGTTCAGGGTGATGTGCCGTGTTAGGTTTCCGCCACGCATAGCGTTTTGCATTTAGGCCAAAAACTTCAATTTTGGTCTCATCTGACCAGAGCACCTTCCTCACATGTTTGCTGTGTCCCCCACATGGCTTGTGGCAAACTGCAAACGGACTTCTTATGGCTTTTTTTCAACAATGGCTTTTCTTCTTGCCACTCTTCCATAAACGCCCGATTTGTGGAGTGCACGACTAATAGTTGTCCTGTGGACAGATTCTCCCACCTGAGCTGTGGGATCTCTGCAGCTCCCTCCAGAGTTACCATGGGCCTCTTGGCTGCCTTCTCTGATCAATGCTCTCCTTGCCCGGCCTGTCAGTTTAGGTGGACGGCCATGTCTTGGTATGTTTGCAGTTGTGCCATACTCTTTCCATTTTCGGATGATGGATTGAACAGTGCTCCGTGAGATGTTCAAAGCTTGGGATATTTGTTTATAACCTAACCCTGCTTTAAACTTCTCCACAACTTTATCCCTGACCTGTCTGGTGTGTTCCTTGGGCTTCATGATGCTGTTTGTTCACTAATATTCTCTAACAAACCTCCGAGGCCTTTACAGAACAGCTGTATTTATACTGAGATTAGATTACACACAAGTGGACTCTATTTACTAATTAGGTGACTTCTGAAGGCAATTGGTTGCACTGGATTTTATTTAGGGGTATCAGAGTAAAGGGGGCTGAATACTTTTGCACACGCCACTTTTCAGTTTTTTATTTGTAAAAAAATGTGAAAACCATGTATCATTTTCCTTCTACTTCACATTTATGCGCCACTTTGTGTTGGTCTATCACATAAAATCCCAATAAAATACATTTACGTTTGTGGTTGTAACGTGACAAAATGTGGAAAAGTTCAAGGGGTATGATTAATTTTTGCAAGCCACTGTAGTTCAAGAAGTGTCCACATCCTCTTAGTTCACTCTATTCACATTACCCTAATTCTTCTGGGTAGTCAAGAAAATAATGGTATTTACCAGGGATTTTGATTTGCTCTGCCACACCTCGCTTAATGCATGAAACTAAGAGCACAGGATCATTGTTGCAGCCATGCTTGTCCTTGTTTCTGTTGTACTGAGTGGAGCGAATGATCCTGCACAAAGCCACCAGCATTCACGACAGCTGTCTGAACTAATCCGGTAAATAATTGCATCTTATTTTCAGACGTCATTTTGTTTTCTTCAGATGAAGCTGTCTAAAAATGTCTTTATTGTTTGGATCAATCCCTAATTCACATCGGAATCCTTCTGAAATCTCCACCCGATTAGAACATTCCTGCTAAGCATGGTCGGAAATGTACCATATATTCTGAGACTAGTGTATGGTAGAATGAAACATGTACCAGAGGTGGGCCCGCGGTGGGTGCCGGAGGTCGGTTTAGGACACGCTGCATAGAAAACAGAGGGACCTGGTGAAGGGGGACTGCTGAGAATGAAGAGGGACCCGGCATGGGGGAGCCACTGAGGAAAAGGACCCAGCAAGGCAGGGCAGCGAGAGAACAAAGAGGGACCCAGCATGGGGGTGGGGTAGGGAGCGTCGAAACTATGAGGGATTATAGGAACTATAATGAATACTTTGTAACTTTGTCAGCACCCTATATGTGACGACTCTTTGTATACATTGCGTACTGCATGCAAAACAAAGAATGTCACTGTGACATGTCACATGTGATAATCAATTATCATCTATTCATTCATATAGTAAACAAAGTAGAATTTATGAACTGCAGATGTTGGTTAATACACAAAGGACACAAAGTGCTGGACTAACTCAGCAGGTCAGGCAGCATCTCTGGAGCACATGGACAGGTGATGTTTCAGGTCCCGAAATGTCACCTGCCCATATTTTTTAGAAATACTGCCTGACCTGCTGAGTTACTCCAGCACTTTGTGTCATCTTGTAACAAACAGTTGCATTTGTGTCTTTACTAAGCCTTTATGAACAAGCAATTGATAGCATTGTGATAACATATTTACATGTATAACAACTTGTAAATTCTATTGCAACCCCACAAATACAGAAAGGAAGGACATCTTGTCCACTAATTTAATCTTCTGCCATCTCATCATAAATTCCAGTAACCTAATCATTTAATATGAAGACAAATATCCAGATGTTATTTCATTGTGCATTTCCACCATAAGTGTCAAATTGGGACTAAGGTCTATGCTGGGCAGATTTGTGGATACGCCACATACCTCACTATAGCACAAGATCCCAGCAGCAGAATAATCTCATGGATAGAACTAACATCTGTAATCGTGAAGATTTTCTCAAATTATATTAGTAAAAGAGGATCAAGAAAACACAATGCAAGGTCTTTCTCATACCATTTTATGAAATTCAATCATTAAAATCTAAAGAAAACTCCAGGCCATTCAGAAAGGATGCATGAAGACTATGTTTTTTTTAATTAGCTGTTCATCCTTTTACTTGAGGGGATAAATATTTTGTCCAAGAAAGGAAGTTGACACATCTGTTTCCTTTCCTGCACAGTGTACATTTTTAGTATGTGGGAGGAAACCAATCAGACTTGATTAACTCAGAAGAAACCATGTGGCCATAGGGACAACATGCAAACTCACAGATGGCATCAGAGGTCAGGCGTGAACCCAGATCACTTGAGCTGTGATGTTGCTGCTACTACTATACGAGCATTGCATCACCCCTAATTATATTGACAAAAGATTTTTGACTGAATGACAATGCCTCTCAGAAACAGCAATTAATCTACTTAACATTGCTTACTTGCTAATATTAGATAGTAATAGTAATGCTCAACATAGACAGTAGGTGAATAGTGGGTGTGGAGTTTGAAAGGGGAATGCCATTAGATATTATTCAAGGGACTGAGCAAAAACTCTCAGCGTTTAAGATATCTTGGAGCATTGCCAGTTTTGGAACTGGAAGTTTAGTCGATAACTGAAAGGTTTATCATTTTGCGAGTCTTTCAGTTTAAATATTGGCACAATTTTGGATGAATTAATCATTTATAAATACCTGCAAGGATGTAAAATTATTGATGCTTTTGAATTATAATGTAAAGTGAAGGGCTCAGTTTTCATTTTTCAACAAAGGATTTTATGTGCCTGCGTTACTGATGTGATTTACTGTAAAATCTGCAGTAATGGCACTTCTGTTGTTGAAGAATCCATTTTTGAGAACAATGTGAAAGATCTGCATCTGTTACAGCAATACAGACCATGAAATTGTGGGCATACATTTATTACACTAGTGCTTTGCCTTTGAGTATATATCTGATCATGTGTACATTTTTATCTCTTAGCTCTGGCCAATAATGAATCCACCAACAACATTTCTAAAACTGGCTGTCTGGCTATTGCACATTGCACATATGCACATTTCTGGTCTGGGAGCTTGCTGTGTGAAACGGGCTTGATTGTGTCTGCAGTATAATAGCAACTAAATTCCAACTAATTTGGTTGTAAAACTACTTGTGACATTCTGGAAATGAATGTGAATAAGTCTTTCCATTTAGAACAGGTATAAATTGACTGCAGGTTTATAATAAACTAGACTAAGTGGGACCCGTTGGGTCCCATGTTCACACGGGAGGGCTGGTCCCCCAACACAATATTCCACCTCTCCACCAATTCCAATATTGGTGGGCAGTGGGGGGCGCTTTCTGGAGCACTAGTATGGGTGTTGTGGGCTGAAGGGACTGGTTTCCAGAGGGCTAGTATGGACATTGGTGGGCCAAATGGATTCGCTCATGGCTGGTGGGCTGGCAGTTGACTCACGGCTATTCCTTGAAATTCCATTTCAAGTAGGGTGCAAGGCCACCGAAGTCAAATGCAGTTTCATAACCACTTCAAGCAGGGTGCAAGTCCAACAAACACAAGTGCAGTTTCCTACCACTTCAAGCAGGGTGCAAGGCCACAAAATTCAAGTGCAGTTTCATGCCATTTCAAGCAGGGTGCAAGGCCACCAAATGTAAGTGTAGTTTCATGCCATTTCAAGCAGGATGCAGGCCACCAAATTCAAGTGCAGTTTCATGCCATTTCAAGCAGGGTGCAAGGCCACCAAATTCAAGTGCAGTTTCACGCACTTCAGGCAAGGTGCAAGGCCACAAATTCAAGTGCAGTTTCATGCCACTTCAAGCAGGTGCAAGGCCACCAAATTCAAGTGCAGTTTCATGCCACTTCAAGCAGGGTGCAAGGTCACCACATTTCAAATGCTGTTTCATACCATTTCAAGCAGGGTGAAACCACCATAAAACCACCGTAAAACCACACAAAACACCACAAAACACCACACTCACCACACTCACCACACTCACCACACTCACCACACTCACCACACTCACCACACATCACCACACTCACCACACTCACCACAGTTCAGTAGACATTCAGTGTGTTCAGTTGATTCACAGCTCAGACAGAGTCGTGACCTCTCCTCCCCCATCTTGCAGAGACTGAGCCACAACCACACTTCCGGGTTTTATAATCCCTCCCCCCTCCTACCGGAAAGGGCGTGGCCTTCATGGCGTGATTGACAGGAGAGAGATTCTCAACATTTTTTTAAACACTAATAACACTTTTATTTTTCATTGATGGGAAGAAACCTCTGCACCTGATGAGCGGAGGGGGACTGAGTAAGATGGTCAAAAATCACAGCCATAAGTGGAAGCGTTTTATCTAAAAATCAATATACAGTGCAAACAGGAAATTGTCAAGTTCCAACCATTTGCTGTGCTTTAGTTCAAATCAACCACCACCAACAACTATTTGCTGCACTTTAGTTCAAACCACATTAAGGGCAGTCAAGGTCAGTAAAACCACACTCACAGTTTAGTAGACATGGGTTCAGTTCAGACTGAGAGACATGACCCTCTTGCTTTCCCCCATCTTGCCAGAGACTGACTGAGGCACTCAACACTTCCAGGTTTTATAGTCCCTCCGGAAGGGGTGTGGCCTTCAGGAGAGCGAATCTCAACATTTTAATAAACACTAATAACTCTTATTTTTAATCGATGGAAAAATCCTCTTGTCCTGCGCAGCGGAGGGGGACGCTGAGTAAGATGGCCAAATATCACAGCCGTAAGTGGCAGCGTTATTTCTAAAATCAATATACAGACAACAGGAAGTGGTCAAGATCAGACTTTTAGTAATATAGATTAGAACGTAAACTCTTAGATACTGAAAGACATCACCATGAAAGAGCTATCCAATTATTCCATTTCAGTGATCTTTTCCTATAGCTCTGCAAGGACTTAAAAAAAAAAACCGACTTGCTTTGCTATAATTGGTCTACTTCCACATCCTTTCAGATGGTGCATTAAAGATCATTTTAACTTGGACCATTGAGAAAGCATGCACAACCAGCATTAATAGAAAACTTATAAGGCAGAGTAAACCATTTTCTAAACATGACAGTTTATTTTTGACTATAAAATATACTTGGATATCATTACATCAGGTATGTTGTAAATATTGTTTTTCTTTCTTCCCCCCTCTTTCCCCCCCTCTTTCCCTCCCTCCCTCCCTCCCTCCCTCCCGGCCCACCTCCCTCCCTCCCCTTCCCACCCCTCCTTCCACCCCTCCCTCGTCCCCTCCTACCCTCCCTTCTTCCCTCTTTACCCTCCTTCCATCTTTCCACCATCACCTCCATCATTACCTTTCTCCTTTCTTCCTTCCATCCTGATGTATTTTGCTATTAATCAATATCAGACAGTGGGTGTGACGGCGCCTAACGACAGCGGCTCGACTGCAGTCGTCCGTCTTTTTTTATTTTTGTCTTGTTAAATGTATGTCTTGAGCTTAGATTTTATTATTTTTTAGCTGTGTATATGTGGGGGGTGGAGGGGGGGATGTGGGGAAAACCGTTAGTCTCTTCCCTGTACGGGGACCCGAATTTTTCCCTGTCGGGTCTCCGATGTCGTTGGGCCTAACATCGTGGAGCCGGCGGCAGCCTCCGGCCGGGACCAACCTGAGGGCTCCAGTCGCGGAGCCTGCGGACCTGACATCGCGGAGCTGGCCGTCTTTGGAGCGGGGAGAGCTGTGGTAGCGCTCGGCTGCGACCCGACTTTGGAGTTTCGGAAGCTCCGGCTGCAGGCCCGGTGGACAGGAACATCGGGAGCTCCAGGTCCCTGGTGGGAGATGACTTTTCGGAGCTCCCGCAACGGCAACTTCTCCCGCTTGAACCGTGGGGTTTAGAGGACACGGAGCCGGGGCCTAACATCACCCGGCATGGCTAAATGGCCACAGGACTTACCATCGTCCGCCGGGGGCTTTAACATCGGAGCCCCAGTTCGCCTAGACGCTGCAGTTGGACTGCTGGACCGCGGGTGAAGAACAAAGGGAAGATATAAGACTTTGCCTTCCATCACAGTGAGGAGGTGCTGGAGACTCACTATGATGGATGTTTATGTAAACTGTGTTAAGTGTGGGTCTTGGGTTTTTTTGTAATGTAAAAAACTGTAGTAAATGACATTTCGTTCAAACCTAGGTTTGAATGACAATAAATAGCATTCCATTCCATTCCATTGAGACAAAAATACTGTCTGACAAAGGGTCCAACTTGAAAAGTTGTTCATCCATTCCCTCCTCAGATGTTGCCTGACCCTTTAAGGTCCTCCGGCATTTTGTATTTTCTCCAGATTCCAACATGTGCAGTTCTTTATGTCTCCTTGTGAAACAAATAGTTCAGTAAAGAAATAGATTTCCATTCTCAGTTACATTAAAAAGGCAATCATTTTGAACCCATGCAAGGAGGAATCAGAGGGAAATTCATCTATTTCTTTCACAAACAGCTTCTCATGGCTGCTTTGAGCAATAATAATCTTGTGTACATGTGGTGAAATGGAATTAGAAGCACACATTTTAAATATTGAATACAAGACGTTTTTTCATTCTTTTGTTTTTACAAGCTGGGTTCCTTTCTTCCAGCAACTACAATGCACTCCGTCTTACACCACAAATGTGCATTTGAACCATAAGCAGACAACCAATTTTAGAAATATTGATTTATGGGATAATTATTGACCAGATTTAGGACATATTTTCTATCTTCTTTGAAATATTGTCTTGGTTTCTTTGGGGTCTGTTTAATATGTCTCAGCAAAATGTTAGTACCTTCAACAATGCAACACTTTCTCAGTACTGTCTTGGAATAGCACTTTACGTAATTTTACAAAGGTCAATGCAATAGGACTTGATACATAAAAGGTACAACTACAAACTTGGGCAAGGAATACCTCCGAATTATGCTAAGGGACTTCAATTTGGCTGAACTCAATTTGGCTAATTTCCAAAGAATGTGAAATAATTTTTGCTATGGAAGTCTCAATCCCGTTCTTTGTGAACTTCAATAAAAAGTAAAATCGAAGAGCAATCTGAAGATCCACTCCTCATATTGCTGCTCTTACGATAAATGTAAACATTTTAGCTCGATGCCCTTCTGGTGTCCTGTCCAATTTGAATGCCTTGGCAAGCATTTTTGTGCTTCAAACTACTGCATAATTTACCTAATATTGATCACATATCACATTAATTCAGTATTCCACTGTTTTGATGTTTTCAGGATGTGAAGGATACCTGACGAATAAAACTCATCGATTATGCAATGATAGGTGGACACTTCAGCCAGAGACCATACAGGATAGGCAGTAACAAAAAGAACAATTTGATTGATGAAGAGGTTTCTTTTTTTCAAAAAAGGTGTTAGTAAACATTTGTAGTACAATGCTGAGAGGCTAAGTTTCACTATCTCCCTGTTCACTCACATTAACTTCAGTAGAAGAGCTACAGGTATATAGTATAGTTATTTAAAAACTGGCATGCATGTGAAGTTACAGCTGAGAACATGGAAAGGCCTTGCAGACACCCACCTCTAATGGGCCTGTCCCACTTAGGCGATTCTTTAGGCGACTACAGGAGACTATGCGGTTACCACACGTTCGAGGGTGGTTGCCGGGGTGTCGCCTGCATGGTCGTGAGTAGTTTCCTCAGACTCACAACAAGTCGTAACGGCATTCTGGTTGCCGCTAATTTTTCAACATGGTCTCCACATTCTTGGACTCCTGCTCCATCGTAGTCAGCAAGCATCTGAATCTGCTGGTGAGGATGCCAAAGGCGTTTTCCACAACCCTCAGCCCTGGACAGCCTGTAGTTGAAGATCCTCTGCTCCCTTGACATCTGCCTGTGAGGATATGGCTTCATCATCCATGACCTGAGCGGAAGGCATCATCAGCAACCAGTGTGTAGTGGATGTCAGGGTTGTCACCTGGCAAAGGTTCTGGATCAGGAAAGCCTGCTGTTCCTTCTTCCAGTGCTTGCACAATGGAGGTCTCTTTCCAGATCCTACCATCTGCGACACTGCCAGATGTGCCCACATCCACAAACAGGAAGTTGTAGTTTGCATTGACCACAGCTAGGAGTACTATGGAATGGAACTTCTTGTAGTTGAAGTAGATTGAACCTCCCGTGGGTGTACACCTGATGGGCACATGCTTGGCGTCAACTGCCCCACATGTGCTGGAAGTTCCAAATTGTATCAAAGCCCTGCGCTACTCTCTTCCACTCATCTGGTGTACTAGGGCAGTCCATGATTTCATCTTCATAAGCATTGATGATGGCCTCACACGTCTCTCGGACAATCTTGCTAATGGTGTTGTGGGCCAGAAGAAAGTTGTCGGAGAGGCTCTTGTTGGAGTCTCCTGATGCCAGGTAGTGGAGGGTGATGGCTAGGCGCAGGCCTGGTTCCAGTGGCTTCCTCATGAAGGTCTCATTTTTCTCCAGGAGAGGGCCCACCAGTGTCTTCAGCTCCTGAAACTGCTCATGGGGGACTTTAGTGAAGTTTCTGAAAGCAGCTTGATCTTCTTGCTGGAGCACAGTCATCAGGTTCTCATACTGGCCCAACCTGGGTTTTCTCTGGAATGAGGGCTTCAGCCACACAGACCTCTTATTGGGCTTCTTCACCATTCTTCTTGTCCTACTGTCTTGCGGATCTATAAACATGAGGGCTGCTGCAAGCAGTAGGGATTTTTTTTCTACTGAGTGCAATGCCCTCTGAAGTTTCTTCATGGCAGTCATGACTCAGAATGATTGTAAACCCCACAATGCAAATCCTTTAATAGTAAAATAGGCTGATGTCATTGCTTTGGTGGTTATTGTGAAGCCTACAGGGTCGTAGCGTGTCGTAGCTTGATGCCTACAGGGTCGTAGCGTGTCGTAGCTTGACTTCGGTTGTCATAGGTGGAGTAGTAGGTGTGTCGAATGAGGACGTCCTAAGTCGCCACTATTGGGTTGCCGGTTGTCGGGAGCTTGACTTTGACTAGGTCGTAGGTTGTCGTACATTGTTGTAGTGTTAATATTGACCAAATTGAAGAAACTATAAAATGGAGGATCCCTGCATTTGTAAGATTTGCTTAACCTTTGTCTGTGGAAAATTACAGGCTGTGGATTGCTCCAGCCAGTCTGAGCCCTAGATTGATATGCAAGATGGGGAAAGATCCAGATGTCCTCCCAATTGATAATATGTATGAGGACCATGCAAAGAAACTTCAAGGTGTTATAAATGCATTGCTTTGATTGGATTGCTGCAAAGGGATTGTAAATAGTGTTAATAATGTTGCAGGAGAGTTATCCTGCTGTTTGAGGATTGGCTGAAGTGTGAAGCCTTGTTTGAATTGTTTACATTACCCAGGAGAATGTTGCATTATTTGATTAATTGACTTCCTTCCAGAAGCTTCTGTAGAAACTTTGTTTTGGACTCTTTGTGACCTTTTGGTAGTGTCTGCTTGCATGTGGCTGATGGGCTTGGCCAGGCAGAGACAAGGATCGAACCCGCGGTGGTTTAGGTTTCGTATAGGAGGATTTGTTGTTCATTCAAAAATAAAGTTTAGTTGGTCCAGTGCTTGACTCAGTGTTTTACTGAACTAGACTAAGGGGGGTAAGCTTTAGGAGCATGTTTACAGTAGCTTGTCTTAGACATAGTCGTAAGATGGGGTACAGTCGCCGGATTTTACGTGATCTGACAAGACTATGACAGTCGCCGGCAGTCACCTAACAAGTCACCTAAGTGGGACAGGCCCTTAAGGAACTTTTCCTATGTGGAACTGCATTATACCCCATCTGAAAATGTCATCTTAAGTTCTCTGTCAAATATCAAGAAGTGAAGCTGCCAGGTTAAATAGCATAGACCACTGACAATAAACATGTTGATAAATGACAGTGTCTATTTACATATCATGGTGGAAAACATTGTAATTGTAAATTTTGTGGCTAGACTAAGTTCAGGCCATGTACTTTAGTTGTCTATCATTAAATGCTAAGTACAGGTTAGGGACAGGGTTCAGTTCTAAAATTACATATAATCCTCATAGTTTGAAAATCAGGCATAGTCTGCCTGCTAACCTGTTCTTCCCACTGCTCAATATATTTCTGAGAACTATACTGCAAATGACCACTTGCCCTTCTATTGACTGAGGTGAGCATTATGGGTCGGTGAAGTGTGGGTGTAGTCTCAAGTTTGAGATTTTACCGATTTTTGAGGGTTAATATTAAAATGGTCCAGATTCATGTAAGAAAAAACCCCAACAGCAATGTGGGCGAAATCCTTGTGGTCTTTGGTTTGTCTGCAAAGGTACTGAAGCAAATGTCAGCACCTATAGGCAAGGAAAAAAAATAAGTCATTGAGAAAGAACTTTGAGAACTGGAGGCTCATGCAATAATGGAAACACTTCCTTAGCAGAGCTGTTCCCATAAGAACACTTAAAATGATCATAAAAAATTCCTCTGTGTGCTCTTGATAGCTTAACATCCTCATTAGAAAAATGCAGAGGAATTTGTTATGAGGACATTAAGTACCAATGTAATCTCAAATTTTGCTTTGAATATTTTAATAACTATAATGAATTGTGCTAGTCAAAAAAATACACTTAAAACAATTTATATTTTAGTGGAATCAAATGCTTTAAAATGCTGCGAAAATTCACAATTTGATTTTCTCATATTTTAATACAAATTTATTTGGAATAAACCTTGACTTTCCAAATCTCTGGGGTTCTATTTAGCTGTGAAATGGGATGCTAATAATAATCCTTTGAGATTGGCACAAGATGAACCTTTGCTTTGAGCCTGTGTGTGTCTATATATGTTAGTGTGTGAGTGTACACATGATTGTGTGTGTGTGTGTGTGTGTGCATGTCTGTGTGTCCCTGCACGTGCGTGTGTGTGCATATGCACAACTTGTAAGACATAATTAATTGAAAATGGTGGGAGAGAATGTAACCAAATAAAATGCTAATGTTGCTTCTGGAAAGATCTTGCATCACCAGCCACTGAAGCACCCTAACGACTATGCATCAGTCATTTGGGAATGGGGACTTGTGGTTCTGCGAGAAATCATTTATGTTTTTCAAAAGATATTTGGTTGTGTTGAGTTTAGACAAGCAACATACTGAAACATGGATTAAAAAAATGCCAATGCTAGCACCAACACTACATTGCCCACTCACATCTTAACTTGAATGCTTTGCAATTATTAGGTAAAAGCTAGCAAACCTCTACACCAAGGTGGTGGTGTACTTGCATTCAGAAGTATTTGTGCACCATTCTTGAGTAACAGAGACCATTGCAGCATGGAATGAATAGTTGGTACAGTTCCTCTCGTATGGCTCAGAGAAAATTATTCAGTCGGTTTGGTTGGTGATATTTTCCGCTGTTTTACCTGCTCATATATCCCATATATTTTCTGTAAAGTTTAGTTTTAGTTTTCAGTTTTGGAGATACTGGAACAGGCCCTTTGCCCCACCGAATCCGTGCCGATCAGCGATACCCGCACATTAACACTATCCTACACACATTAGGGACAATTTGCATTTATACCAAGCCAACTAACCTACAAACCTGTAAGTCTTTGGAGTGTGGGAGGAAACCAAAGATCTCGGAGAAAACCAACGTAGGTCATGGGGAGAACCTACAAACTGTGCAGAAAAGCACCCTTAGTCAGGATCAAACTTAGGTCTCTGGCACTGTAAGGTAGCAACTCTACCACCGCACATCCTCATATATAGACACAGCTGTAGTATCCTTAATTTGTGACTGAAAAGTCCCAAAACCCTTCATGGCCAACTGCTGATATAAGGAAAAGTGAGTTCCTTATTTTTCCTTATGTTAGAGGCACCATGTAAATGAATATTGTTGCTATTGTTTCTGTTCCTTTGCTGTGGAATGCACAAAAATGCCCTGTGTATATTAAACAAAATTAATTTTAAAATATATTCAAAAACTGTCCATAAAAGGTCACATTCCAGTGAGTGCATTCAAAACAGAGCTCAGTTGTGAATATTGTTACATGGTCGGACAGAGTTAACAATGAATTGCTAAGAATTCTTACAGCATAAATGTATTCATGGATGGATGGTTGCATTTTCCTTTTCAGTGGGAGACTTACTTTTATGCTGTCCTGCCCGTCTTACACAGAATGCCTTCCATTTTCTATAGAAAAGCAATGAAGAACTGAGCTTTCCTATAACCCATAAGCAGCAATCATGAAAGGGTTTATGGAGGATTAGTTCTCTCCTGAGGCAGCTTTCATATCCAACAGACTGTGCATGGACATTATGGAGGCTGAACCTTTCACTCATTTCAGTGTCGGTTTATGTATTCCTTTTGATTTTATGTGGACTTTTGTCTAATCCTGCTGGCTTTGTATCTCAAATTATTATTGCTGGGGCATCTTATTCAAAGCAAAAATGAATCATGGTCCAATGCTTTAAGGGTTGTGTATGTGCATTTGATATAAATATACTTACATGCCATGAGCTAAATTTTTAAATGCTATATGTATCTATGTGTTTTAGCATGAACGTAGCTCTTTACGATGCCACAATGTTTGGCAGGAAACAAATATTCAGGCAGTAGCACTCCATGCCCATGTGTTTAGAAATTAAAATTACGATCGTATGTGGTAATTGTTTTCAGAATGCTTTTGCTTTGGGTTTATGTGGTAAAAGGATTTTTAACTGCAGTGTTGCTGCATTTTTCAGGCACACACATATGATCAACAGGATTTACATTGCTGATTACAATCCAAGCCTCCCTTACCAGCCACATGATTCACAGTTGGTGATTCATAAAGAGCTTTGACCTTCGGTCATATCTTCTCATTTAAAAGTAGAACATGTTGGTCAACAGGTCAGGGGGCATCTGTGGAAAGAGAAACAGTGTTAATATTTCTGATCTGAAACCCATTGTATGGTTTTGTAATACTAACTCTGCTTCTCTTTCCACAGATGCTGCCCGATCCGCACACTGTTTCCAGCATTTTCTGTTTTTATTTCAGATTTTCAGTGTCAGAAGTTTTTTGGGGTATTTTCTTCTGTTTTATTTATTTGATTGATGCAATAATGTATTGCACAGTGGCACAGCTGGTGGAGCTACAGCCTCACATTGCCAGAGTTCTGGGTTTGATCCTGACCTCGGGTGCTGTCTCTGTAGAGTTTGCATGTTCTCCCTGTGACCACGTGAGTTTCCTCCGGGTGTTCCGGTTTCCTCCCACATTCTAGAAACAGGTGAGTCTGTGGGGTAACTGGCCTCTGTAAATTGTCTTCAGTGTGTAGGGAGTGGATGTGAAAGTGGGATAACATAGAAGTAGTGTGAACGGGTAATTGATGATCGTCGTGGACTCAGTTGACCGAAGGGCCTGTTTCCATGCTGTATCTTTCAATCAATCGATCAATCATCACACACACATGAAAACTCAAGTTGTAAATTTGGCATGGCTGCCTGTGCTAATAACAACACATTGTGTTGGTTTTCAGAGGACTGATATTTTGGCCCCAGTTAAATTTACTATTTCGTTTGATGTTGTATAAATGGGGAGTTTTCTTTTAATCTTTATTTTCTTGCTCGTAGGAATGAAATGTTGAAATTATGCTGTTAATGGACTTTAACTTAAGATGATGAATGACCTCTGTGAAAATAGTTGTGAGCACATCCAAAATAAATAAAGATAAGTCACTTTTCCCCTAGAAATTTGAAAAAAAATCTCATTATCCAGGCATTCATTTAGAATCTTGTGGTTATCCTTTGCGAGTGGTTTGACCTAAAATAATTCTTGGTGCAGACACTTTGGAAAGTTAAAAATGAAGCTTGAGAAAAGCAAACAATTCGATATGAACATTAACAATTGCTATTTTTTGGGATATGTGCAATGCTCAGGAAAATAAATGCAGTAAAGCTCCATTAATCTCTACTCAATTGTATCCCATGCTTCCTTTAATACATCAGGCCCCTGGTTCTTGAACTGCCATTAACACCAGTTAATGGTTTTGTATGGTTTTGTAATACTAACTCTGCTTCTCTTTCCACAGATGCTGCCTGATCTGTACACTGTACCCAGCATTTTCTGTTTTATTTCAGATTTTCTGTGTCAGCCCCAGTTCCCATTCTCTTTTTAATGCACCGGGGCATTAACTGAAGCTCTGTTTTTGATATGTGTAGGAAGGAACTGCAGAAGGGTCTGCAGAAGGAACTGCAGAAAGGAAGAAGGGTCACGATCCAAAACTTCACCCATTCCTTCTATCCAGAGATGCTGCGTCCCACTGACTTACTCCAGCATTTTATGTCTCTGCTCTGTTTTTGATACTCCTTTTAACACAGTCACACTCTGTTACATATGCCTCTTTAAACAATGAGGTCTCATCTTCTGTACTCCCTTTATCTTTCATTCTCTTTTTAACACAACCCCAGTTTTCATTTTCCCTTTAACTCAACCCCTGTTTCAAGAGGATAGACTCAAAATGCTGGAGTAATTCAGCGGGTCAGGCCACTCTGGAGAAAAGGAATAGGTAACGGTTTCGGTTGAGACCCTTCTTGAAACCGAGAGTCAGCAGAGAGGTAAACTAGAGGTATGAAAAGATATGAAGAACAGATGAATGAAAGGTATGAAATGAACAAATCAAAGCTATCAACGACGATCAAGGAAAGGTGGTCCATTCGGGTGGGGGAGGGAGGGAGAGAGAAGGAATGCAAGGGTTATTTAAAATAAGAGAAATCAATGGGTTGGGTTTTAAGCTGGGTTGTAAGCTGCCCAAGCAAAATATGAGGTGCTGTTCCTCCAATTTGTGTTTGGCCTCACTCTGGCTGTAGAGGAGGCCCAGGCCAGAAAGGTCAGCATAGAAATGGGAAGGGGAGTTAAGATGTTTGGCAATCGAGAGATCACGCAGGCCAAGGCAGTCTGAGCGAAGGTGTTCAGCGAAACAAAGGGTCTCGACCCAAAATGTCACCTATTCCTTTTCTCCAGAGCTGCTGCTTGACCTGCTGAGTTACTAAAGCATTTTGTGTCAATCTTCAGTGTAAACCAATTTCTGCAATTTGTTCCTACCCAGTTTCAACACCTCCTTGAAGTCACCAGGGCTCCATTTCCTGCAATTCCATTAACCTCATTGGGCTCCAGTTCCAGCTTTCCCTTGAACTCACCTGATCTGTTTCCCATGCTCCATTTAAAATGACCTAGCTCAGTTAATTAACTCTGGAGTTTTACCAGAATTGGATTATATTGTCCCTTAACATAATAACACGACCAACACTGAGGAAAATATGTCTCAAATATGTTTCAGGTGTTTGAAAAATTAAAGAATTAGTGAAGGTGTCCTGAGACAAGCACAATCTTTCTCTCACAAGACCGCAGCTTAAATGTGAAAATGGGTCAACTCTCAATGGGTTGGTTAACCACCATTAATAAATTGTGGATTTGAACCTCACTTAAGGCTCCTTGTGTATAATCTAGGCTGCTTCGCGAGGGCATAGGTATGTCAATAGGGCCTGAGACTTCTTCTTATGACCTGTTTTCTGGACAGAACCAGTAAACTTAGTAAGAGAGCACAAAGGGAAAATAATGAAAGGCCTAGATAGAACAGATGTGGAGAGGATGTTTGCATTGGTGGGAGAGTCTAGGAACAGAAAGCACAGCCTTAGAATAAAAAGACCATACCTTTAGAATGGAGATGAGGAAGAATTTCTTTGTCCAAAGGGCAGCAAATCTGTGGAATCCATTGCCACATGACAGTGGAGGCCAAGTCATTGGATATTTTTAAAGCGGTGTTTGATAGAGTAGTAGAGTAGATGCCCTTGATAAGTAAGGGCATAATAGGTTGGAGGCAGAAGGGAGTAGAATGGCATCAAGAGGGAAAATTATATCAGCCACAATCGAATGCCGGAGCAGGCTCGATGGGCCATTTGGCCTAATTCTGCTTCAATGCCATGGTCTTAACCAATGGAAAAGGATATCAGGTAGGTGCACTTTAAATGATTGAAATGCTGTCTATTTTATGTCCTCGCCAAAATAATAAATTTCACTGCATTTTTCTTAATCACAGCTGGTAGAGTTGCTGCCTAATCGTACCAGAGACCCGGATTTGATCCTGACCTCAGGTGCTGTCTGTGTGGTGTTCTCCCTATAACCACCTGGGTTTATTCCGGGCACGCCAGTTTCGTCCTACATTCTAAAGACATGTGGGTTTGTAAGTTAATCAGCCTCTATAAAATTGCCCCTAATGTGTCAGGAGTAGATGAGATAGTGCAATTACATAGAACTAGTGTAGACAGATGATCCATGGTTGGAGGGAACTGCAGATGCTGTATTATACCAATGATAGACACAAAATGCTGGAGTAAAGGGCCTGTCCCACTTGGGCGTCATTTGTGTGTCATTTACGTGACATGATTTACGCATCACGACGCACGACGCTCGGGCATGGCGGCGTGCATTATGCACGCATGGTGCGTGGTGACGTAGGCAGTGACGCACGATCGCGCGTGGCACCCCAGGATTTGGGGATTCATGAAATCTTTGCGCGCCACCTGCGTCACGAGCAAATGACGCCCAAGTGGGACAGGCCATTTACTCAGCAGGTCAGGGAGCATCTCCGGAGAAAAGAAATAGGTGATCTTTTGGGTCGGAACCCGAAACTGAGTTTGAAGAAGAGTTCCGACCCGAAACGTCACCTATTCCTTTTCTCCAGAGATGCTTCCTGACCCAGTGAGTTACTCCAGCATTTTGTATCTATCTTGATCCATGGTTGACATGGACTCGGTAGGCCAAAGGGCCCTTTTCCGTGCTGTATCTCTGAACTAAACTAATATAACCAAAATATAGCAAATTAAATGGTTGTATGCAACATTTTTGTTTTCTGTGAGATCATTCTATGAGCAAAATGAAAATTTCTTTCCATACATTTCAGTTATTGGTTAAATGAAATGTGAATATGCTGCCGAAATAGACTTCTTTTTGCTTTTCATATATTAATGGAAGGAATGAAGTGGAAGAGATTCACTGCACATTCAAGAGTGAATTCCAAAGGAGGACATAAGAGAGCAATAACTAAAGGAAGTAAGAGCAACCTTGGGGCAGAATTCACTTTTGCCTCGGGTCAGGCAAAGGAGAAATATCTTAGTTTCGTGTTTTGCGCATAATCAGGCAATAACCGAGGTCAAAGTGACCATTGAATTTTTATGTAACCACTGCCTTCAGTTGCCAACATTTATTGGACAGTTTACTTTGATTAGATCCAAAGATTGCATGCATTGGATTAATTTCCCACAACTCAGAATACATGAATTCTCACATGGGCTATGAATTTCCAGAGAAAATAGCAGCTGCTTTCAATCTTACAACGGGTCAGATCATGCTGGAGTAGGGCATCTTACAGTGTGAACTATTAACTAGACATTTCTCTGCTGCCTTTTTTGCTGGAAATATATATATTTGCAGCATAGCCTGTGGAATTGCAAGTGTTTGGAGCTGAGGCGAGGGCAATAGGGTAATGGCACTTTAATGACAAGCAAGGCCAACAGTGCACTTCCTAAGCAATGAGGCAAGGATGAAGGAAATAAAGAAATGATAAAATTAAAATAAAATCATACGCAGCAGGGGAGATAAATATAAAGGGAAAAAACAAGGAAACACATCAAATGAAGGAAAAAAGCTTTAACAATGTTGAAAACTCACACTGTTAACTACCTGTATAATTGAAATTGAACATTCTAAAATACTTATTTTCTGGTTGAGTGAGTTTGATTGACTTTGCATTGACAATAATTCCGCAGACTAAACAGGATAGCCCCTAAAACAAGGCACGTGTGCGAATTGAAAGGCAGGCCACGTCATTCCCTTTTTGAACAATGCAGGTTGCACATAAATGTTGTCCTCTCTGCTTGCTTACATGATCTGTGTCTAGCCACTACTATTGTACTCTCGAACAGCCAACCACCCAGACAGGGTGGCCAGAACTTGTTAGGCTAGTTTGGGCCAACCTGTTCCTATCAATTTGCAGGTACACAAAAATGCTGGAGAAACTCAGCGGGTGCAGCAGCATCTATGGAGCGAAGGAAATAGGTAACGTTTCGGGCCGAAACCCTTCCTATCAATTTGCAGATGGACTGTAATTGTAACAGATTCTAATTCTGAAATTACGGGCAGTCATGAATACCATGACATGGTTAACAAAGTATTAGTCATAGTCATACAGCATGGAAACTGGCCCTTCAGCCGAACTTGCCTACTCCAACCAAGATGTCCCATCTATATAACCAAATAATAAACCATATAACAATTACAGCACGGAAACAGGCCATCTCGGCCCTTCTAGTCCGTGCCGAACACCTACTCTCACCTAGTCCCATCTACCTGCACTCAGACCATAACCCTCTATTCCTTTCCCGTCCATATACCTATCCAATTTATTTTTAAATGATAAAATCAAACCTGCCTCCACCACTTCCACTGGAAGCTCATTCCACACAGCTACCACTCTCAGAGTAAAGAAGTTCCCCCTCATGTTACCCCTAAACTTTTGTCCCTTAAATCTCAGGAGGGATCTACACAGGTCCCTCCTGCCCATGTTTGGCCCATATCCCTCTGAATCTTTCCTAACCATGTGCCTGTCCAAATGTCTGCTGAAATGTATTCTGTACCACAATGGATCTTCTGAGGTGCAGAAGTTTGAACCAAAAGAGAAATGTGCCAATTCCTCAGGGTCAAGGAGTCGGCTTACACTAAGCTCGGCTTACACTAAACCTGCAGAGGTAAGAGATAGTCACAGTGATCAACAGTTGGCCAATAGCTTCAAGATCCTAGTAGAAATGTTGCAAAATATTCAATGACCATGCAGGGGTGGTCAAAGTCAGTGAAAATACCATCAAATATAAGAATTACAATTATATTGTTTACCGCGTAGACAACTGAATGCTCCTCACCTACTAACAAAGTCCTACCAACACTGACTTATAGATAACAATTACATGCCCAAATTCAGCCTCACATTTGAAAGCTTTAGCAACTACAATGGCAAAACTGGCACATATTGATAACTTTTCAACTGTGACAGATATTGAGTGCCATCACAACTATGGCACCC
>CM075977.1:240690261-240737873 GCA_038087875.1 Malacoraja senta | reverse complement strand
GGAGAAAGCCCACGCAGGTCACGGGTGTGAACGTACAAAACTATGTACAGACAAGTACCCGTAGTCTGGCACTGTAAGGCAATAGCTTTACCGCTACGCACCGTGCCGCCCTACCCATGTTGTAACCCCTGGAACAGCGCCTTCTTCTTTGCGCTGCCACCGAATGGACGTGCTCAATCACAATTTTTTTTTTCTCTTTATTAACCAAAAAATAAATTTAATCAATTATTGCAATAATATATACAATACAAAACAATACCAAACACACCCGCCACCATAATACAAATCACCCAATTATCTAACAAGTATTCTTAAGTGTTACACTCTAAACCAACTATAACACCATCTTTATTAAGGATGCATTCCACCCCCTGCGGTGCCCAGCAGTCCCGGAAATCCCCAGGGAGCCTGTGGACAGCGCACAGTCCTCTCTCATACCACCCGGGCATGGACCTAACCCCAGAAAAGGGGCAGGCAGCCGGCTCGGGCAGAACTCTCTTCCGCCTGGCGCTGCAACTTGCTCAGTCACAGTGGGGCTCCCTCCCCTCTCCCCCGCCGCTGCTTCTTCCTGTCGGCCGTCGCTTTGTCCGTGCCACTGCCACAGCCTTCTCCTTCTCCCACCGCTCTGTCCACTCGGCCTCTCCTCACCGTTGCCTCTTCCTCCTTCTGAGTGCATCTTGTAGTTGGCATCGGCCTGCATACAGCACTATCGCTGCAACAACAGCTGTGTCACCGCATGGTACGGTAGGTGGTGAAGAAGGGCTCACTAGTGCAGACCAGATGCATTGGCACCTAAGTATAAGGTGAAATGAAACAAAGTGCTGGAGTAACTCAGCAGATTTAATCCGTCTGAAGAAAGGTCCCATGTCACCTATCCATGTTCTCCAGCGATGCTACCTACGCCAGTGAGTTACTCCAGCACTTTGTGTCCATTTGTGTATTAACCATCATCAATAGTTTGTTGTTTCAACTACATACTGTACAAGGATAATGCCTTACTGTTATAATGTTATATACTATTATATATATGTTATAATGGACAATAACCGGTACCATTCCCCACCATATGGTCCATTATAATGAGGGTTTACTGTAGTAAGTGGGGTTCTGAATTACTCCGCCCAACTTTTGGCTGGATATTGCATGAAAGACAACAGTTTACATTTATATAGAGCTTTACATGTCTGTGAAGCAACCCAAAATATTTTTCGGGAAACAGAGTAATCAAAATTTTGATCACCAAATCTATGAATATGCCAGAAGCTTAGCCATCAGTGCTAAGAACCATCTTTAATAAAGGGAAAGCCAGAGACGTGAGAGAGGAAATGTTAGAACGTAGAACTTTGGCAGCCAGAATATGCTGGCAATAATTGAAAATGAACACACTAAAGAAGCCACATGTCTAGAGCTGGAGGCGTTCACAGAGCTAGGGAGGGATAAGGATATGAAAGGATTTGGAAAAGGTTGACAATCTTATATTCATGAGATCTAGCGTGGGCCAGTAAGCATGCGGAAAATTTAGTTATGGGCCTATCCTACTTAGGCCAATTTTTTCGGGACTGCCGGGGACTATCAAGTAGGTCGCTGAAAAACCAGCGACTCGACCCCCCTACGACAATGTCTATGACAATGTCTACAACAACGTACCTCCTAGTCGACGTCAGCTAAGGCAAGCTACCGACAACCGGCGACCCATTAGGACGTACACCTACGACCACACCTACGACAAGCTACGTCCACCCACGCCAAGCTACGACAAGGTAAGACATTTCAGTCACTGGTACCTGTCGCCGGTTGACGTGGTTAACATAGTTAGACCAATGGAATTCGCCGAAGTTAGCACCGTAGACAACCTATGTCATCCTGCGTCATCCCTGGCGACAACCTACGTCAACCTACAACAGCATCTACGTCAGGAGACATCAAGCTACGCTCATTGGCATCAAGCCAACTGTCACCTACTGTCACAAAAAAGCTTTGAACATTTCAAAATCCAGCAGCGACCAGAAAACGCTATGATTCTTTGGGCGACTGAGGAGACTACTCACGACCATACAGGCGACACCCCAGCGACCATGTGGTGACAGCCTAGTCGCCTGTGGTCGCCTAAAAAAATCGCCTACGTGGGACAGGGGCATTAGGATATAGCCAGTGGAGTTTTAAAAGACTTATGTTGCAGAGGGTGGAGGATGAGATCAGTCAGGAGTATAGTGGAACAAATACTCCTGGGAAAACCAATGATGTGATGGACATTTCAGCCTCTCTTTATTTTGAAGGAAACAATATGTAATTTGAGGCTCATCATAGGTTAAAATGCAGCCCCAAGTTGCAAACAGTCTGGTTCAGACTCAGGCATTTGACAAAGGATTGAAACAAGTGGTGAAGTGGAGTTTGTATACCCATGAAAAATAGCACGATTAATTTTCAGCAACATCTGTTGAAAGAGAAACAATGGTAATGTTTCGGGTCAAAGATCCTTCGTCAAGCCAAGAAAAGTGAGACAAGTTAGTTTTAAGTTACAGAAACTGTGGGGGATGGATGGATAAGACGTTGGGAATTTTTCTGACGCCCGGATGAATGCAATGTTTATAGAACTGCCCAAATTCCTCGATTAATGAGGGAAGTTAAAGAGGTATATATGAATAAAGGGATATGTTAAAGCTGTGAAATCCAGGCCAGAGCTACTGCTGACCTTGAAAACCAAATGGAGAATGCTGGAGAAAGAAAAATTGAATTATTGTTACAGCTGGATAAAACTTACATAGAATGGTCAGTTCTGATGCAAACAGATAAAGTGATCTACCTGAAATTGATGAATTTAATAACAATCTCAAAGAAAGCAAGATGCCCAGATGAAAAAAAATAGGTGCTGTTTCTCAAGTTTACATTGATTCTTGTTGGAACAGTGTGTTAATAGCTACATCAGATACATCAGAGTGCAAGTGGATGGAGAAATAAAATTACAGGCCATTGGAAGATCTACGTCACCCCAATGGATTGAATACTAGTGTTCAGCAAAACAGTCACCCCATTCAACATTTGCGTTCTCCAATGCAGAGGAGACCACATCATGATCACCAAATACAACACGCTTTGTTGGAAACACAAGACATGGCTGAAGCATTATAGAATCCTAGAGTCATTATAGACAAGTTAGCCTTACATCGATAGTGGGGAAGATGCTTGAGTCAATTATTAAAGATATAATAGCAGTGCATTTGGAAAGCAGTGACAGGATCGGTCGAAGAAGTACTGAAGGTACTGTCGTGCTTGAAGGTGGAGAAATCTCCAGGGCCTGATCAGGTGTATCCGAGGACATTGCAGAAAACTAGAGAGGAAATTGCGGGAGCCCTGGTTGAAATTCACGAGTTGTCCATAAATACAGGAGAGGTGCCGGAAGACTGGAGGGTGGCTAATGTTGTGCCTCTTTTCAAGAAGGGCTGCAGGGAAAATGCTAGGAACTTTAGACCAGGAGCTTAACATCTGTAGTTGGTAAGCTACTGTAGAATATTCTGAGTGATAGGATATCCAGGCATTTGGATGGGCAAGGGGCTGATTATGGACAGTCAGCATGGTTTTATATGTGGGAGGTCGCGTCTCACAAATCTGATTGATTTTTTGAAGACGTGCCCAAAAAGGTTGATGAGGAAGAGCTGTAGATGTTGTGTACATGGACTTCAGTAAGGCATTCAACAAGGTTCTGCATGGTAGGCAGCTCTGGAAGGTTAGATCGCATGGGATCCAAGGAGAGATAGCTGAATGAATAGCAAATTGGCTCCATGGCAAGGAAGCAGAGGGTGAATGTGGAAGGTTGCTTCTCAGACTGGAGGCCTATGACTAGTGGTGTGTCTCAGGTTTCAGTGCTGTTACTGTTTGTCATCTACATCAATGATTTGGATGAGAACATACATGGCAAGATTAGCAAGTTTGCTGATGATACAAAAGTTAGTGGTTTTGCAGATAGTGAAGATGGTTGTGAACGATTGCAGCAGGATCTGGATCGATTGGCCAGGTGGGCGAAGGAATGGATGATGGAATTTAATACAAAGAAGTGTGAGGTGTTGCATTTTGGGACATCGAACAAGGGCAGGACCTATACAGTAAATGGTAGGCCTCTGGTAGTGTTGTAGAGCAGAGGGATCTAGGAGTACAGGTGTATGGTTCCTTGATTGTCGAGTTTGCAGGTAGATAAGGAGGTCAAAAAGGCTTTTGGCATTTTGGCCTTCATCAGTCAGAGTATTGAGTATAGAAGTTGGGAGGTCATGTTGCAGTTGAATAAGACATTGGTGAGACCGCATTTAGAATATTGTGTTCAGTTGTGGGCACCATGTTATGGGAAAGATATTGTCAAGCTTAAAAGGGTTCAGAAAATATTTACGAGGATGTTGCCAGGACTAGAGGGTGAGCTATAGGGAGAGGTTGAGTAGGCTGGGTCTCTATTCCATGGAGCGCAGGAGGATGAGGAGAGGTCTTATAGAGATATACAAAATCATGAGAGGAATAGATCGGGTAGATGCACAGCATCTCTTGCCCAGAGTAGGGAATCGAGGACCAGAGGACATAGGTTCAAGATGAAGGGGAAAAAAATTTAATAGGAATCCGAAGGGTAACATTTTCAACACAAAGGGTGGTGGGTGTATGGAACAAGCTGTCAGAGGAGGTAGTTGAGGCTGGGACTATCCCATTGTTTAAGAAACAATTAGACAGGTACATGGATAGGACAGGTTTGGAGTGATATTGACCAACCTCAGGCAAGTGGGACTAGGGTTGCTGGGACATTGTTGGCCGGTGTGGGCGAGTTGGGCTGAAGGACCTGTTTCCACCTGGTACCACTCTATGAATCTATGACTCTAATGTTCTCCAATGTGTGGGACATCAAGTTGATGGTGCCTTCTGCCCTTGTTGTAAAACATTCTGTGACTTTATTTCAAAGACCAGAGATGTTGTCCCTGGGCTATACATGTCCCTCAATCAAAATTAAGCTGAGATTATGCCATTATTGTCGTTGATATGTGCAAAGAAACTGCTGTTTTTTTCTTTATACAGCAACTGTATTCAAAGTTGGCTGTAAAGCACTTTGGGAAAATTACTATCTACAGTAAAACATAGACAACCCATCTTGCCTGGGACTTTGATGGTGCTGGACTGGTTAGTTTTCTTGGATCTTGGATGTTATTATAGACAATAGACAATAGACAATAGGCATGCAGGTGCAGCAGGCAGTGAAGAAAGCGAATGGTATGTTGGCCTTCATAGCAAGAGGATTTGAGTATAGGAGCAGGGAGGTTCTACTGCAGTTGTACAGGGTCTTGGTGAGACCACACCTGGAGTATTGCGTACAGTTTTGGTCTCCAAATCTGAGGAAGGACATTATAGCCATAGAGGGAGTGCAGAGAAGGTTCACCAGACTGATTCCAGGGATGTCAGGACTTTCATATGAAGAAAGACTGGATAGACTTGGCTTATACTCGCTAGAATTTAGGAGATTGAGAAGGGATCTTATAGAAACGTACAAAATTCTTAAGGGGTTGGACAGGCTAGATGCAGGAAGATTGTTCCCGATGTTGGGGAAGTCCAGGACAAGGGGTCACAGCTTAAGGATAAGGGGGAAATCCTTTAAGACCGAGATGAGGAAAAACTTTTTCACACAGAGAGTGATGAATCTCTGGAACTCTCTGCCACAGAGGGTAGTTGAGGCCAGTTCATTGGCTATATTTAAGAGGGAGTTAGATGTGGCCCTTGTGGCTAAGGGGATCAGGGGGTATGGAGAGAAGGCAGGTACAGGATACTGAGTTGGATGATCAGCCATGATCATATTGAATGGCGGTGCAGGCTCGAAGGGCCGAATGGCCTACTCCTGCACCTATTTTCTATGCATCTATCTATCTAGGTGCAGGAATAGGCCATTCGGCCCTTCGATCCAACACCGCCATTCAATGTGATCATGGCTGATCATCCCCAATCAGTACCCCGTTCCTGCCTTCTCCCCATATCCCCATATCCCCATATTCTATTAATATCCCAAAACACATAGAATTCACTTTTTTTTAATGGCATACAATATTACAATAATGTTTTTAAGTGAACTGTTAAGTTTAAAGGGAGTGCAAGATATGAGGTCCTTATCAGTTTAAACAGGACCCTCATGAGTATAAAGGAAGCACTGCACACATTATTGGTGAGCAAGAGGCTAATCCCCATCAGGATTTCCAAATAGCTGGATAAAGGCCTACAGGAGTATTATTAGAAATACAAATATTTTTACTTTTCATGCCTCAAGCTTCTTGCTCTTAGAAAGGCATTGTTGTTTTCCCTTGCCAAGAAACTTAAATCAGATTTTGAACTAGACAGAAAAAAGGGAAATATACAACTGGATCATATTTTCTGTTTTATTTTGAACATTTTTTTTTTCTTCTTTTTTTTTACTTAATCACTCTCCCAATGGAAAAGCAAGAACATATAAAGGAAACAACAATTCTTTCATGTGAAATGTTTTGCAGAATCAATGTGCTTATTTGGTACGGGATATTGGGCCCTTGGGCACACCGCCCAGACGTCCATCAACTGCAAACATTTTCAGACCATTAATGTCCGCATGATCAGTGACCAGCAATGGATGATTACAAGGTCTATTATCTACTTAGCAAGTGACAGTTTCATATCTTTTATTTTGTCAGTAACTCATGCCTGGTTTATCAAGAGAGAGCAGAGATGATGGATGGCTCCTGGGGTGTTAATGTTATCCTCTCTAGAGTTTGCTAATGACATCCTCTGCAAGAGGTACAACTGAGAATCGAGCATAGCAGAAATTCATCCTGGGCTGTGAGCATCAAATATGGTAACGGTTGTGAATGCTACTTGGCTTATATAGCATGTTTTGTGCTATTAATTAGGATTACATTTTTGGCAAGTATCTGGAATTTTGGCCTATGCAAGGAATGTTGACGCTGAGCTGTAGTTAATTCTGGACGGGGTGTGCACTATCATTGACTTAGTGAACACCAGATGGAAAGATGGAGATTAGTTTCTGATGTGCAAAGCAAGTTTGATCTGATAGAACAATGGAGGTGAGAGTTAACTTTATGGTGAGAAGGGCAAAGTTTTAAAGGAGATGTGCGGGGCAAGTTTTGTTTTACACAGAGGGTAGAGAATGCCCTTGAACGTGCTGCTAAATGTGGTGGTTGAGGCAGATACAAGAGTGGCTATTAAGACACTTTTGGATCAACACATGATATACAGGGATATGGATTATGTGCAGCCATATAAGTCTTGGACTAGGCATTATGTTTGGCACATATATTGTGAGCTGAAGGGCCTTTTCCTTTGCTGATGGGAATGACTGGGGTGGAGGGGTAGGGAATATAATGGCATCAACTAAAGTGGAAGGAATAGAGGTCAGGGATGAGATAGGTGGCTGGCAGCAGCCACACCTTTTGAAATTGGGGTTAGGAGGGGCATATTCACTCCCCATCTTTCATTGAAATATATTCAGTCTCAGCTTGTTTATGGAGACCTGTGTCACTCCCTTTATCGGTTGCAAGTAATGTGGCATAAGGACAAAACACAAATTTAGTCTTTACCCCAAGATATGACAGAAAGATGTTTATAAACATCTTAAGAGACATTAACAAAAGTTTGGTCAGAAAGGGAGGATTAAAACAACATTTAAGGGGGGGGGGGAGGAGAGATGGAGAGCAAGAGAATTCCGGGGCATTGGATCTAGACAGATGGCAGCTAGACATGTACAAGAGATTTGAATTAGAAGATTAGGATTAGAAGATTAGAAGACACGCAAAGTGCTGCATACTTTCAGGTATTAACATTGCTTAATTTCCTAGTCTAGTTTCCCTCATTTTCTTGTTTACTATTTTCACAGTTGGAGGTATCTTTCAAATTAGATCTTGAGGTATTACCTCATCTATCTAAATATTACAAAAACTTTCATCTTGTCCGTGTGGATGTCTGTGTGTGTGTCCGCCATGCCATGAATTACACCAAAATGGTACATGATAGCACTACAATTTTTGGACCTCCTTACTCACCATTGTCCTGCGGTGTGGTGTATCAAAGTTTCGTTCAGATTGATGTTATACTTTACAAGTTATTCAGATGTTTAACTTTACAAAATCCCACTTTGAGAAAATGTTCTTCCATCTGCACTGGCAGTTAGCAGCTGTGACATCACAATGGGATTGTAGCCCTGCCCATTACAAAGTTGAAAATCCCAGGACACTGACTCCTGGAAGCAAGTGCGATTGGATTTTTTTTCCTGGCAGCACGTGCAATTAGATTATTTTTTAAGTTTAAAAAGAGGGAGGAAAATGAGCTGCCCCGCCACAGTTGGGGGCTATGGGTGAGTGGTGGAATATTGTGTAGGGGAAACGGGTTGAGTTGGGGGAACGGGGGAACGGGTCGTCCCTTTCTCCCCTTGGAACCTTTCTTCCTCCTAGGAATGAACTGATCCTGCGCCTTCTGTATTATTCCTAGAAACACCTGCCATTTTTGTTTCACTGTCATCCCTGCTAGTGTATCTTTCCAGTCAACTTTGGCCAGCTCCTCTCTCATGGCCCCATAGTCCCCTTTATTCAACTGCAACATTGAACCTCCGATCTACCCTTCTCCCTCTCCAATTGTAGATTAAACCTGACCATGTTATGGTCATTAACCTCGAGGTCCTTTATCAAATCCGGTTCATTTCAAAACACTAAATGCTTTCTCCCTGGTAGGCTCCAATACAAGCTGTTCTAAGAATCCATCACAAAGGCACTCTACAAAGTCCCTTTCTTGGGGCCAGTACCAACCTGATTTTCCCAGTCTACCTGCATGTTGAAATCTCCCATAACAACCACAGCATTACTTTTGCTACATGCCAATTTTAACTCCTGATTCAACTTGCGCCCTATGTCCAGGCTACTGTTTGGGGGCCTGTAGATTAGTCCCATTAGGGTCTTATTACCCTTACAATTCCTTAGTTCTATCCATACTGACTCCACATCTCCTGTTTCAATGTCACCCCTTGCAAGGGACTGAATTTCATTCCTCACCAAAAGGGCAACCCCAACCCCTCTGCCCACCTGTCTGTCTTTTCGATAGGAGGTATACCCTTGAATATTCAGTTCCCAGCCCTGGCCCTCTTGCAGCCATGTCTCAGTAGTTCCCACAACATCATACATGCCAGTTTCTAACTGAGCCTCAAGCTCATCCACTTATTCCTTATACTTCGAAATTAGACTTTGAAATTAAAACCACCAGCTTCAACTGATGACATCACAATGGCTCAGCTGGCAGAGATGAGCCTCAATGAAAATGTCATCCTATATTTGACACATTACTCGTGATTATAGCTTTAAAAATGCCAACTTTCACAAGATTTTTGCATATTCCAATTCCCATTTTTCCCCTCTAGGCAGAGACCACTTTCACTGAACATTTTATGCTTTATTTCTCGACTTTTTACTGATTAAATTTAAAAAAAATCAAAATACCTTAAATTTCAAACCGACCAGCTTCAACTGATGATGTCACAATGGCAGCTTCAACTGATGATATCACAATGGATCGACTAGCAGGGGGAGGGCAAATTGCTATTGCAACATGCAGGGCAAGTGCAACTGGAATTTTATTTTAAAGAGCACTGCTGAGGGAGGCAAGGGGAGTGCTGGAATCTTATATCCGGGAACGCCTTGACCACGCCTTCCATGGGAGCTACGGGTAGGGAACGGGTGCATTGGGGGAGCAACTAATACTCTCATCTTATCTGTGTGGATGTCTGAGTGTGTGTCCGTCGTTCCCGGAATTACGCCAAAGTGGTACACGATATCGCCACAGTGTGGCAAATCCCAGGCCACTGAGTCCTGGAGGCAAGTGCAATTGGATTTTTTTTTTAAAGAGGAAGGGTGAATAATGGAAAATGAGCTGCCCCCTGGGGTGGAAGATTGCAACCTTCACGTGGTCCACCCTGTTTCGACGAATGCAATCAACCTGGTGTGCACAATCAAATAAGATCAAATTGAACAAGTTGTCCTACAAGAGGAGGAGGAGGAGGAGGAGGAGGAGGAGGAGGAGGAGGAGGAGGAGGAGGAGGAGGAGGGGGGGGAGGAGGAGGAGGAGGAGGAGGAGGAGGAGGAGGAGGAGAAGGAGGAGGAGGAGGAGGAGGAGGAGGAGGAGGAGGAGGAGGAGGAGAAGAAGAAGGAGCCGCTCCCTGCACAGTTGGGGGCTATGCGTGAGTGGTGGAATATTGCATTGGGGAAACGGGTTGCATTGGGGGAACGGGTGAGTGGTGGAATATTGCCTTGGGGAACGGGTTGCGTTGGGGGACCAGGCCTCCCATGTGACAGGGACCCAACAGGTTTCACTTGGTCTAGTTTCATAATAAAAATTGAAATTTAGATATATCAGTTCACTGGATGCAGTTGGGATGATTTTGATGTGAGCCTATTTTTGGTCTTGAACATGGTACTGAGTGACTGACATGTGCCTGAGCCAGGAGGCTCAATGGCTCTTGGAGTATTATCCTTGGCATGTGGAAACAAAAGACTCTATGAATTAAGCAGTGTGTCATACCTGTGCATATTGAGGATAATGGCAGAGAAAATAGTGTGGTTTGCTCCTATTTTGTGCATGATTTCATGTCCACAGAATTAATATTTCTGCACTGTATTGTGTTTGATATTCAACTGATTATTTGTTCTCCAGTTGGGGAGCATATATCTGTGTGAAGAATGATGATTAAAAAAGATCAAGTAAAAAAACAGTCATTTGCAGCATTTGGGGTTGACGATGACTTGCTTCTGGTCAGGTTCTATGGGGTTGTCAGGTGGCTGATGAGATACATGTGGGACTTGCACACACTGCCACAGGTGGAGCATGAAGGGCCAGATGGGACAAGTGGATGGATAGTCTGTGATGTGAAGTGTGCCTTCAGCTGTTTTCATTGTGCTTCCATATGTTCGCAACAAAGAGTCCTGGGGTTCTTCATGCTGTTTTGAATGCTCATAGTGCAGGCTACACTAGATACGATATGATAGAACTTTATTTATCCAAGGAGGGAAATTGATCTGCCAACAGTCATAAAAACACAAAATACATGAAACATGTAATTAAAGTGACAAGTGGAAAGACTTGGGGGATGTGCAATGATTGGGGGGTGGGGGTGGGGGATGGGCTGGAGGGGAGTCAGTCTCAGTCTACCACACGACAGAAGGGGGAGGAGTTGTAAAGTTTGATAGCCACAGGATCTCCTGTGGCGTTCTGACCTGCATCTTGGTGGAACCAGTCTGTTGCTAAAGGTATTCCTCAGGTTGACCAGTGAGTCATGGAGGGGGTGAGATGTATTGTCCAGGATGTTCCACAGTTTAAGGAGCATCCTCCCCTCCAAGACCACCTCCCATGAATCCAACTCTGCCCCCAGGATGGAGCAATAAAATATGATACATTCTTTGAAGGAGACATTGAGAACTACTTTGAATTGTCTTCTCTGACCTCGTGTTAACATTTTTTATCGTCATAGGGCTTGGTGCAGTGAAGTTACCAATGCTAGAATTCTTTGTCTTGTTAGTCAGCTCTTGCAACTCCTGGTCATTCCTATTAAACACCTCTTGGTGTTTTATGGTAGAGAAACCCAGAGTGTTTTCACAGGTTGTAATTATGGTGGACCGAGGAGCAATCTAGACTCTATGGGACCCTGTGGTTCCCATTGGATGGAAGCCATCATAATGCCTGTCTGAGAAGCACTTTCCTTGTGGGCACTGTGAGACTTTCAGCATTGATTTTCTTGCAGCAATGATTATGCTGTTGCTGATGCTTTGGGATCAGGTGTGTGGAGACAGCCAGGCAGATTAGGCATTGATCAGTCCAACAGTCAGCAGTATCTGTCATAGTGCAGTGATGTGAATATCTTTGAAGCCACTTTCTTAGATAGTCATGCTTAGCGATGGAAACTTTTAAATCATATGATCGATTTTTGCATGTAGTTAAAGCATACTAAAGGGCCTTTCAGTGACTGTCTTTGACCTTCAGGCTCGAGGGCACTCGCCTGAAAAACCTCGAGCTGGATCGACCGTCAGCGATGAAACCGCGAGCTGGATTGACCGACCGCACACACACACACAAACACATCGCAAAGCTGGGGGCCAGGGAAAATGTGGGAGCGCTGTCTGAAATTCACACCCACGATGAACAGAAAGGTAAAAGACGGCTGCACAGTGTACTGTAAGTCCTTTAGGGAGCGCAGAGAAGGGGGGGGGAGAGTAGGGGAGAGAGGGAGAGAGAAGGGAAGAGAAGGAGAGAGAAGGGGAGATAAAGGGAGAGGAAGGGAGAGAAGGGGAGAGAAGGGGGTGGGGGGAGAAGGAGTGGAGACACTTTTAAGAAGCCAGACAACATAATAAAGTTTAGCAGGCATTTTACTTTACCGGTCGGTTTTCCTTGATCCTGAAAACTCCAATGAACCAATTAAAATGCCCGGTCAGCGAATGAGATTGCCTACCGCTGCCCTCCACTGCCAATAACTACATAGCAACACACTCCACTGCACTACGAGTTAAAAAGAACCATGCCGACCAATTTTTACTCGCGGAAAATTTCTCAACATACCTCGACCAAACTGAGGCCGCGAGTATGTTCGAACTTTCCTTGAGCATGAAGGAGAGTTCCAGTGACCTCATAGGACCTCCGAGGACCACGTTTCGACCATGCTGTGAGTTTGAGTCGAGAGCAAACTCTTCTAAACTCGCAGATTAGGACAGCCCTTTAACCTTTCTGTTTATTATTCTCTGTTGGATAATTATTAAGTGGCATTTGAGGTCGTGGACCTGTCGAAATCAAGGTTTAGGAATTGACGTTTCCTGCCTCTTTCTCATTTGAACATTAAGTAAAGGCACAAAACAATACATGGTTATACAAGCCACATGCCAATGGGATCAAAGTTGAGAGTTTGATTACAGCAAATGAGCCATCAATAGTAGAAATAGCAATCCCTGTACTTCAGATGCAGTATTAAGACTACCTCCTGGGGCCCAATCTGGCTTAAGACCAGATCCAAAAGAGCTCATTTAAAAATCACCTATCCATCTTCAGAAAATAGCTTGCTGAGGGGTACTGAAGGTCCCACTGAGCGGAAACAAATAGCAGCCAGTAGAGCTGAGTTCAACAGAAAGGCCATAAACCTTGCACAAAGTAGAAATAATTTAGATGACAGCTTTGACAGGAAAGCATAATGCAAAACAGACAAGGTATGCCACCAAGTGTGGGATGATTTGATTAATTCAAGGTGACCATCATATTAGGAGCAATAATTAGAGAACATCTGAGAATTCTATTTGCAGATCTTTAGGAATGCAGATTTAAAAAAAAATTTGACCATTATACAGTTATAACTTTAGAAAGTAATTGCTTAGCTGTGGCATTGTAGAAGCTTAATAACTGGAATTGTCTAAATTGCTGAACATAGGGAAGCTGCATACCATCATAAAGGCTTTCAGAATATTAGCAAGAATTTGGTAGCATGGTGGCGCAGCAGTAGTGTTGCTCCCTTAAAGCGCCAGAGACTTGGGTTCAATCCTGACTATATGTGCTGTCTGTACGGAGTTTGCATGTTCTCCCCGTGACCGAGTGGGTTTTTCCCGGGTGCTCTGGTTACCTCCCACACTCCAAAGATGTATAGTTTTGTAGGGTAATTGGCTTTGGTAAAAATTGTACATTGTCCCTAGTATGTATGATAGTGCTAGTGTACGGGGAATCGCTGGTTGGTGCGAACTCGGTGGGCCGCAGGGCCTGTTTCCACAGTGTATCTCCAAACTAAACTAAACCAAACTAAGGATTTAACAAAAGATCTTAGAAATATAGAACAAATTATTGCATGAGTATCTCTTGGGTATAAACCCTGTTTGATCCGGATTTATTAATTTACTAACATAATTACTTAATCTTCTAGCTAATGTTTTCGCTAATATTTTTTGATCTGTATTTAACAGTGCAATAGCTCTATAAGAACCCGGGTCTTCTAAATCTTTACCTTTTTTAGGTATAAGTGTAATCGTTGATTCCGCTAATGTTTCTGGAAGTGTATGTTCATTAAAACCATATGTATACATTCTATGTAGCCGTGGTGTAATTATCTCGTAGAATCTTTTATAATATTCATTACTAAAACCATCTGGTCCTGGTGTTTTTCCATTCTTTAATGTATTTATTGTTTCTTCTATTTCCTTAGTTGAGATTTGTGCACCTAATTCCTCTTGTTCAATCAAATTGAGTTTTGGAAGATTACAATTATCCAGGAACTCTATAACTTTGGTACTATCTGCTAACGCTTTAGATGTATATAAGTTTTGATAAAATTGAGCGAATCTTTTATTAATATCCTTAGGTAGTGTTAACAATTCCCCTTTATCTGATTTAATCTTTAAAATCGTGTGATCCTTTTCCCGTTTTTTCAGTTGTCGAGCCAAAAGTTTGTGTGGTTTATCCCCAAATTCAAAATGTTCCTGTTTTGTAATTTGGAATAATCTAATGACATTTGCTGATAATATTTTGTTTAATTTAAATTTCATTATTGTTATTTTATTATGTTTATCTATAGTTGGCTCTTTAGCATTATCTAATTCCAATTCTCTAATTCGTTCTTCTAACTGCATTTGTTCTTTCTTATTCTTTTTATTTAGAAAAGCTTGGTATGAGATTATAGATCCTCTAATAAATGCTTTGAATGATTCCCATAGTAAAGTTGGTGAGATCTCTGGGGTATCATTAATCTTTTTAAAAAGTTCCATCTGTTGTTTTAAATATATTTCCCCTTGTGGATCATTTAGGATTTGAGGATTAAACCTCCAAAACGATTTATTAGTGGGCATTCCTTCTAATTAAAAAAAAAAAGTTAACGTCTGTTTAATATAATGCACTCACATAAAACCGAAGAACAAGACTTATCAATTATTTCACTGGACGCAGAAAAAGCATTTGATCAAGTGGAATGGGATTACCTTGTTAAAGTATTGCAAAAATTTCAAATGGGAGAGAATTTTATCGCTTGGGTAAAATTATTATATGATAGGCCTACTGCCAGAATATTAACTAATAATATTTTGTCCCCGAAATTTCAATTATCAAGGGGAAATAGACAGGGATGTTCATTATCACCTCTGCTATTTGCTCTTGTAATAGAACCGTTAGCGGAAAGTATTAGAATACATCCGAACATCCATGGTTATAATACAAAATACTCAAATAATAAGATATCATTATACGCAGATGATGTACTACTATATATCACAAAATCACAAATCAGTATACCAAATATATTAAATTTAATAGAGGAATTTGGATCCTTTTCAGGATATAGAATAAATTGGAATAAAAGTGAAATTATGACGATTAAACCTCAAGACCCAACACACTTGTTAAAATTCCCTTTTAAAATCGCTTCAGAAAAATTTAAATATTTGGGAATTGAAATTACTAGAAAATATAAATCTTTATTTAATGCAAACTATATGCCCTTACTCAATAAACTAAACATACTGATTAAATTCTGGAAAACACTCCAGATGACTCTTATAGGCCGAATAAATGCTATAAAAATGATATTTTTACCACAAATTTTATATCTATTCCAGTCAATACCGATATATTTACCAACATTTTTTTTTTTTTAATTGGATGCTGATATTACAAACTTTATATGGGACTATAAATCCCACAGAATCCAAAGAACACATTTGTGTAAACCTAAAGAATCTGGCGGATTATCACCCCCTAATTTTTTATATTATTACTGGGCCATAAATGTCAAAAATATGATTCACCTGTTGGACAATTCGGCACAGCAGGTGGATTGGATAGTAATGGAGAGAGAGGATTGTTCCCCTTTTAACCTAGGAGCGATCCTTCTCTCACCAACAAAAATGAAGAATACAATATACAGTAAAAACCCAATTATTCATAGTACAATTAGAATTTGGAAACAAATAAAATTAACTTTAAAATTAAGAAATCTATCACTTCTCTCACCTATAATGAATAACCCTTCGTTTAAACCTTCTATGATAGATAAATCCTTTACAAATTGGGATAGATTAGGAATTAAAACGTTTGGAGATATGTATGATAATGGAAGTTTTTTAACATTTCACCAACTACAACTTCACCAACTACAACTTAAATACAACTTGAGTAGTAATCAATATATTAAATATTTTCAAATATTTGAAAAAATATACACGAGAATATCAAAATATGTCTCCAGACCTATTAGATGAGATAATGAATATATAGAAGAATGGCCTTTTGACTGGAACTCGAAAGAGGGAGCACATTACGCCAATTTTGGCCTCCCTACACTGGCTCCCAGTGCACTTTCGAGTTCATTTCAAAATTCTTTTATTTGTTTTTAAATCCTTGAATGGGCTCGCCCCGCCTTACCTCTCTGAGCTGCTCCACCTATATGCTCCTGCCCGGTGCCTCAGGTCGGCTGATCAGCTGCTCCTTGAGGTACCAAGGTCTAAGCGGAAGCTGAGAGGGGATAGAGCTTTTTCTGTTGCTGCTCCGGCACTCTGGAACACCTTGCCGCTGCACATCAGACAGGCCCCCTCACTGTCCATCTTCAAATCCTCCCTAAAAACATATTTTTATTCTTTGGCTTTCGACACTGGCTGAGGCATTGCCCCTGTTTTTAGTGCTTTTAATGTCTTTTAATTTTTAGTGTGTTTTTTATAGTCCTTCGTTTTACGGTTTTTAATGGTTTTTAATTGTTTGTAATAGCTTTTTGTTCGTGATTTCTCATGTACAGCACTTTGTGGCAACTGTGGTTGTTTAAAGTGCTTTATAAATAAAGTTATTATTATTATTATTATTATATGCGGAATCAGCTAATTTAATATCATATCTGTATAATTCCATTCTAAACATAGAAATTCCATCATCTGATAGGATTAGAAGAGACTGGGAACAAGAACTAGCTATAAAAATCTCGAAAGAGAGTTGGGATAAACACCTGTTATATGTGCATAAATGCTCGATTAACGTAAGATATACTCTAATTCAATTTAAAATTTTACATAGATTATACTTTGAAAGCTAAATTAAGTAAATTTTACCCAAATTCCTCTTCTATCTGTGATAAATGCCTAACCCAAGAAGTAACTATAGCACATTATTTTGTTTTTTGTATAAAAATCTCAAAAATTTTGGAAATGTTCACGAAATTATTTCAAATAAAACTGAAACCGAATGCAGAACTGATTATTTTTGGAACAATAGAAGCAAGTTTGGAGCTGACTTCGTTTCAAAGGAGTTTTCTTAATTATGGCTAAATAACGGCAAAAAAACATATACTGAAATTTTGGAAAAACGCTCCCACGCCAACGACAAAAATGTGGATTTCTAATATGTCGGAATTGTTACACCTAGAATATATGAGATTCCTCTTAGCAGGTAAACCAGACCAATTCCAAAACATTTGGTCTCCATTTATCGACTTATTACAAACATAGGGTGCAACAAAATGTTGATAATAAATGGTTTCAGGACCTGGCGAGGGGTGAGTAAAGATATGAAGTAGGTACATCCCTTTCATATTGTCCTATCTTATCTTATTTTTTCTTTTTTCTTTTGCCTCCTTTTGGTTTTTCTCTTCTTTTTAAAACTATTTCTTGTGGTTTAGGTCGATATGGGTGTTCCTGGACCACTCTTTCAATCACTCACTTACTATCTTTACTAACTCTTTCTATCCTTTTCTCTTATTAAAGTTTAAAATAAGAAGTGGTACAAGAAAAGTATAAACTTATGTTTATTGGAGATTACTGTAATGTACAATACTTTTAATAAAATAAAAAATAAAAAATAAATAAAAAGAAATATAGAACAAGAAAGAACATACAGCAGATACTCAACATGTATATCAAGAGAGTCCTGCCAGCATTGTCTTTCAAAAATAAAATGTTAATTTATATATTTGCAACTAAATGCCTTGTGGGGAAAGAACACATCAATGCTTCATTACCACATTAAACATGTTACCCTCGCAATTCAGTGTGGTTCCATCAGCTGGTGATTTAGCAGATTCATGAAACAGTAGGTTTCCAGTGCTGTCAAAACGAAATCCGATTTAATTTTGTACAGTGCAGTCAAAGCCAACAGAACGTGCCGGTGGCTGCACTTTCATCATCTTGAAGTGATTTTTATGTATTTATATCACTTCTGATGTTTCTAACTGCTTGTGAGCCATCGCTTGATTTTGGACAGTCTCTTTGCCTCATTCTTCCCCTGCAGCACACACCATGTTGTCTTCTAGGATTCCAGACTTTGATTTTCCCTTAGGTTTCCAGTTTAAAATTGCATCAGCATTTGCATGTAGTGCTCTATTTGTGCCGAGATAAGTGTTGGCTAATGGAGCTCTTATCCGAAGTGGGAAGAAGGACTATTAATATTTGCAGATGGACAGAGAGGAGTGAGAGTGAACTGCACATCCAGGGATTAGGGGTTTGGGGACAGAGATCAGAGGAAGCAGAACTGGGATTATAGGGCACTCGGTAGCTGGGGAAGACACAGGGGTTCCATGATTGGGTTCAGAGGTGTAAGGGCAGAATCTAGAATAGTTTAAAGAAACATCTCCACTCTTTGTAATTCCTGATCTAAGACTGTTAAAAGTGGAGCAGGAGAACTTGGGATGGTAATGACGACCTCCAGTCTGTTCATCGGGAATGCACGAAATCCGTGCATAAATTGCCGAAGGAAATCACACCTCACAAATTACCCAGCCCCCAGCCCATCCGGCCTCTTCTAGCTCATCTGTAGGAGAGCTGGCTGCTCTGTAAATTCTTACTGAGTGAAAACACATGGAACCTGAAAACAATGTTAGAAGTGAGGTCTAACCTCGGAGGGTTGGGGGGCTCGGGGGACGTTGGAGGTGGGGGTGGGGCGAGTGGTGTGTGGGGGGTGAGGCGGGTGGTGTGTGGGGATGGCAGTGGGGGTGTGGGTGGGTGTGGGGTGGCTGCTGTGTGTGGGGGGTGAGGTCAAATATGTTCCAGCACTTGGTTGAAAGAAGTTGCTGATTTTCAGTGTGGCTGACATAGAACTGGGCAGCCTGCAATGACAATGTTTCCAAATGATAAACCAAATTTGGAGAGAGGCCCTCAAACAAATCTTTACTCTATGTTTGCATAGGCAAGGGTTCTAACGCCTGCTTTAAGCATGGATAATGGATGTCTCTTGGTTATCATTTTCCAACATGGCAAGAAATATGATTCCATCTGGAAGTGTGAGCAAATTTTCAGCACATTATAATTTAGCCCAGCAAAGATATCTGAGCAGTATCTGTAAAGTGATCACAGTCGAATGACATTTCTAAACTGTTAAATGTCTTTGGTACATTGCCAATTAATTCCTCATTTCCTTAAAATATTAAGAGTGAATAATGTGATGTGGACTTACGTGTGGGTCAAAGTGGTGCAGGATGATCTTATCGGTTGGCTGGAATGCACCACTAACCAAGCACATTAATGTTATTAGCTCATGATTTCTCAGATTTATTCATATAATTTCATAACTAATTACTATGGCTGGATTTGAATTCATAATATCATGTACCCAAGCAGCTAGGATATCAGGACACCAGATCTAATTGTTTACCTGAGAGGAGCAAGTCTAGCTAATGTTTCCTACTATAGGGTATGAAGACTGGAATTGTTGCTTTCGTTGTCAATATCCCCCATTGTTTTGCAGAGTCTGGGTATTAGATACAACATCTGTACGGCTCAGTTCTCTCTTTGGGGACTTTATGCAAGTTATATACTATTGTAATTTGTTTGCATTAGGTGGTATTTGGAATGAAATATTTAAATCTCAATAGAATCACTTTATTTCCGAAGCACTATGGACCATAAATGTACTATTAAAACAAGAAATATGGTTTTAATGGGCTAGGGGGGAACTTTGCCATTCTTCTGTGGGACCCTTCCTTGTTAACTAAAAAAACCAGCATGAATTCTATAAAATGGAATCAGGAACATCTTGTAAAGCATTTTATTAGAGGGTTATTCAAAAAAATGTGTAGTCTCTCAGGAAATGCAGGTGTTAACTTCAGCCTGTACGCTGAAGTCAGCTTGTGAAAAGGAAATGATTTCACCTGACTCGTAATTCCGTTATGTAATCACTGAAGCTGAAGATGAAACAATTTAAAAGAGAAGTGATTTTTGTTTTGCAAATTAAGGCAAAAATCGATTTGTCGTAATTGCAACTGTTGATAATCACATTGTGATTTACTTACAAAATCATTATGGCTTCAGAGTTGATTGTAATCCCTGACTTTAACAAGGTCTGGAACATTACACTCTTTGCAGACGCATAATTAAGATTGCAGTTATGTTGGACCACTGAGGTGACACTGGTCATTGTAAAATGAAAAAGACAAACAATATGACCTGTGCTGCATTGCAGGCAGCAAATTGTACTCCTGTTCACAGATGAGAGTTTATTGCTTGCATTCATTTGGTAGCTAATAATGCTGGACATTATTGCATTAATTAAATTAAGTGGGCAGGAGATCCAAATGCTTGGGCACTTTTGCCATTATACTGCTGTGGAGTTAAACTTCTTATTGCGCCAAAGCTAATGGTGTAAGACGGCTCCCCTGAGAAAATCTTTCATTCTTGTAGAATTTTGGAATCAATTCAGACTTGTATCTGGAATCAGGCTGCTACCTGCACATGGATGAGTGCCTGTAAGCATTTGCTGCCAAATGAAAATGGAAGAATAAAAATAGTCTTGGATTAGCAATCTGGTTGGGAGTCT
The DNA here is from genome assembly GCA_038087875.1 of Malacoraja senta. NCBI lineage: Eukaryota > Metazoa > Chordata > Chondrichthyes > Rajiformes > Rajidae > Malacoraja > Malacoraja senta. The sequence continues at coordinate 240,717,089 of CM075977.1, read as the reverse complement.
CTCTGGAGGTTTTATCACAAGGCTTCGTGTCTGAGAACATTTTGGCTGACATTCTCATCACTAGTCATCCAACATGTCCAATTCATCATCACAATCCTGTCCATGGATTAATCAGAAAATGAACAAATTGTAAGTGAGAAATAGAATCTGGGAAGGGTTGATGGAACTACAAGGAGAATATAATGAAATTAGTGTACGTGGGTGTTTGATGGTCAGTGTGGAATTAGTAGGCTGAAGGATCAGTTTCAGTGTTGCGTGATTCAATGTAAGAGACCAAGAAGACTCAAAAGAAATTCTATGAAGGTTTTGATTAAGAACAGCAGTGAAAGATCATTACTGCATGTCAGGAGGACTGACTATAGTTCTGCAAGACATCCAATGATCACATTCATGTTCAAGGTGAATGAAAGTATCAACGTTTCTGATGGAATGGTGCTAATTTGCAAGATGAATGGGAAGTTCTTCCACTTATGTCATGTCCTGTCTAGACCCAAAGTCACTCCTACCACAGTCACCAAGCATTGCTAAATAGACAATGACTGCAAATTATCACACCCATAGGTCAAGCTAAAGATCATTGTGGACTCTCTTCCCTGAAGAGTAAAAGAGAATAGGCCCTGTACTGAACAATAGGAGAACAAAGGGTTTTTTACCAACTTTCCCCCTCTCATCACACTACCCTCTGATACTAAGGGTTCACAAAGAAACCCTGGAAAATGTGGATCACCTTTCATATCTTGGGAGCCACTTCTCAGCGAAGGCAGATTTGATGATGAAGTTCACTCCAATTCCCAAAGTGCCAGCAAAACCTTGGACCTCCTGAACAAAAGAGTGTTCAAGGATCAAGACCTCAAAGTGGGGCCCATGTTGTCGATCTCCCCATGGTGAGCCCCGTCAAATGGCCTCAGTCAGGAGAATGACAACAAACAGAGACAGCAGCAGCACCGCAGCTTGGTGCCCTTTTTAGCATGCGCCCTTTTTAGGGAGGGCGCTTACGGATATCGAACCAGATGGCATCACCCTGCTGCAGAATTCTGCTGCCTCAAACGCAAGAAGATGAAGAAGAAGTCCTTATAGTTAACTTGATCCACCAGAAACAGTGATACCTGCAGCAGGCATCTCACAGCATTGGAGAGATACCACCAATGCCGTCTCCACAAAACACTCTAAACACATTGGCAGTATCCTTTCCTGGGATATCAGAGTATCCCATGGGATGCTGGCTCATCAGTTAGGCACAGAGCTGTAAAGACCCTTTCATGACTCGAGTGATCCAGCTGCACTAGTATAAGGACATCTGATAGCCAATGAGACCCTACCTGATGGGAATGCTTCCCCATAATCCATCATGGACCAGGTGTGCTGAATCTCCTTCTTTCTGTGCTATAGTAAGTGGACTCAGCATCCATTACACCCTGACAAGGTTTAGACGTTAGACGTGCGGAAACAGACCCTTTGGCCCATCGAGTCAGCGCCGACTAGTGACCACTCCATACACTAGCACTATCCTACATACCAGGGACAATTTACAACTTTTTACCGTAGCCAATTAACCTACAAACCTGTACGCCTTTGGAATGTGGGAGGAAACTGGAGCACCCGGAGAAAACCTGGAGACAGCACCCGTAGTCAGGATCAAATTCTGGCCTCATGCACTGTAAGGCAGCAGCTCTACTGCTTGTTCACTGTGCCACCCACTGTATGCCGCCTACAAAATGTTGCTCAGTTTCTAGAGAAAAAATTGTAACTTAAATAACAAGCACTAAATCAAGTATGTATCCCATTCAGGCAGAAATTGCACACAAAATGTCCTCATCGAGGTAAATAGAAATAACGTAACAAAAGAAAGATGATTATCTTTGGAAATTACAAAACTCTCTTGAATTGTTTTGGGAAGAAATGAATCATTGATGAATTTATTCATTTAAAATGTTCGCAACTGCTTTCAAATGTGGCATTCACACAGGCTGTCAGAACATAGATACTTGTATTCTGGTAGGATATCAATACTGTTTGTGCTGACTCCTTCACAGTAAAAAAAATGCAAATCCAATCTGTCAGCCTGCATTTTAGAAACAATTCAATCAGTTTATTGATTTTATATCTTGTTTAATTGAATGAGGAGAGTGGGAAGATTTGTTATAAGCAACACTGTAATGGCCTGTCCAGACTAGTTAAATGGAACTCCTCAATGCACTGTTACATGGAGTCTGTGAAATCCAATAATTTTAATAAATACTAGACCAAGGGGGAACCGTTGGTTGCGGAGGGGGGGGCTGCCTTCAACGTCACACACACTAACCACCCCCACACTCACTACTCCCCCCCCCCCGATATTATATTAATATTATTAATTCGCTCCTTTTACCCTATCCACTCACGCATAACCCCCAACTGCGCAGGCATGGCTAGAGAGGGGGGGTGGAGAGGGAGGGGGTAGAAAGGGAGAGGGAGGGGGGTAGAGATTGAGGGGTGGGGGGCGGCATCACAGGGGAGGGCTGGTTCTCGAAACCATTACTCATCCACTCACCCATAGGTCCCAATATTCACCAATCCCTAATGAGGGGGGGGCAGAGAGGGGGGGGGGCAGAGAGCGAGGAGGGGCATAGAGGAAGGGGCGGCAGAGAGGGAGGGAGGGGCAGAGAAGAAGGGGGGTAGAGGAATGGGGGGCAGGGAGGGAGGGGGGCAGAGAGGGAGGGGGTGCAGAGTGGGTGGGGGGCAGAGAGGGGTGGGTGGCAGAGAGGAAGGGCCCCCTCCCCCACTCCTCCCCCCTCTCCTCCCCATGGAGTCATGGAGTCTGTGAAATCAGAGGCATATTTCATCCAATAATTTTAATAAATATGAAACTATAATGTTGCTTGTCTGTGAAAGAACATATCTGCGCAACGGAGATGGTTTTCGTTTACTTTGAGCTTGACTTCCTTGTAATCATATTTATTTCAGGGCACCATGCAATCAGAAATAATTAACGTGAAGGACTGTAATAATTCTTATCCATCTTATGGGCAGGTTTTAAGGCCAGCACCAATCTGTCGCATTGCAGTTCATTATGACTGCTGTGCCTGTTCTTGGTGGCTTAGGTTGAATATGTTGTTCTCAATCATATTGAGTGCAAATAAAAAATAAACAGTTATGCATTCCCCCCCCCCCCCAAAAAAAAATATTTGGCTATTTATAAATCTGAGGATTGTTCTGAGACTTTGCTCATGTTTTGAGAGAAGCCAGGTTCTTCTGGGCTGACTGTTAGGTGAGGAATGCATACAATGGGGTATAGACCTTGAAAATGTTATAGTCAAGTACATTCATCAGATAATTGCCATTATTGACCTTGACAATGACAAATTGGCACTGTCATGGAGATATACAGCATAGATACAGACCCTTCAGCACATCAAATTCCAGCTAACCAATAATGAATGAATGAATGAATGACTGATACTTTATCACCTATACCTAGATACAGAAATACTTAGTTTTGCGTTCGGCCTAGGCAGTACACAAGTATGCACAGCACACAATAATGTATCTACACTGTTTGCTTGTTTACACTAATACATCTACTCCATTTTGTTCACCTCACATTCTGAATAACTCCCCCTAGATCTACCTCTCACCTACATAGTAGGAGCAATTTATACCAACCAATTAACCTAACAACCCACATGTCTTTGGATGTGTGAGGAAACCAGAGCACTTGGAAAAAAAACCAGGCAGTCACAGGGAGAATGTCCAAACTCCACACAGACAACAACCGTGTAGGTAGGTCAGAATTTTTCAGCCAAGGTTTAACCTGGGTTCACTGGAGCTGTGAAGTAACAGCTATACGAGCTATCCACGAGAGATACCCTTGTTGGAGACGAGTTGCCCAGGGAGATATGCATAAAAGGAGGAACAGACTCGTTGGTGATAATTTTCCAACGACAACCAGGATCACTTCTGAGAATGACACCTTGTGCAATGTGTTACTGAGTAATCAATGGAAACATAACTGCATATGTCCACTCCCAGAGGCGAAGTGTTTGTGGAGGGAAAAAAGAGTAACCCTATTATAACCTGTTCACTGCCAAGATTTTTTTTTCAATTATACTCTGACCCGATTATACTTGGGGATGGCACTGAACATGTTAATGGTGGAATTCAATGTTGTATTCAATAAGTAATGGGGGGGAAAGCCAGCAGTAAACAGGAAGATGTGCCAAAGGAAACAAATGTCTTTATTTGGGCACATGATAGAATTTTACATTAAAGAATTCTTAAAATATTAACTGAGTAAAGTCATCAAAAATTCAGTCCAAGATTGCATCACATGCCCCCTCCCGTTTCATAAAACAAATGTGGGAAAATCAAAGAATAGTGCCTTGTTGCGTAAACTTCATCATATTAAATTGAACTAGGTAAAGAGTATGTTATGTTTTGGGTTACAAAAAAAGTAACATTCTTCAGAATGATTTTAAATGGTAACCTGATAAGAGGTAAAATTAAATTACTGTGAATTTCCATATTAAATTTCAAGCTGGACAATGGCTGACACATTCTGTTTAGAAGCAGACTATTCAGCTTAGAATTCTCAGCCCTCATCCACGTAACTGTGCAGAAGGTTGGGATTCTTGAGCCAAGGTGGAAGTCCCAAACTTCTGCTTATCTGATTGCCATTCTTGGGACAATTCCTCTCTGCCGCTGCATTGCTCATGACTAGCAGGGGGATGTAAATGTCCTCACTTTGGTTGGGAAATCTGCCTGCTGAACGAGTTCCAGGTTAATTTGATGCTAGTCCAAGACCCCAGTCATTTAAACATAGAAGAAACAGCTGACGGGGGAGAATTAAGTACAAACTATGTTTTCTTTCATTTGAATTGATTTAAATGCTTGTAATTGTATGCTAGCGATTTTTGTGCTTCATTTATTTCAAATTTTGAGTTTAGTTTTTTTTAAATAGTATTATGGCAGCACGGTGGGGCTGTGGTAGAGTTGCTGCCTTACAGCGCCAGAGACCCAGGTTCGATCCTGACTATGAGTGCTTGTCTGTACGGAGTTTGTACGATCTCCCTGTAACCTTCATGGGTTTTCCCCCGGTGCTCTGGATTCCTCCCACACTCCAAAGACGTACAGGTTTATAGGCTAATTGGCTTCAGTAAAATTGTAAAACTTAGTGTGTGTAGGGTAGTGTTAGTGTGCGGGATCGCTGGTGGGCATGGACTCAGTGGGCCAAAGAGCCTGTTTTTATGCTTTATCTCTAACACAAAAATACTAAAACTATTTTTAATACCTTTTGAATGCCTCTCAGTGTTTTGCAGATATTCAATCTCTTTGACAGCTGGAGAGCTGGGTTGGGGCTTAACTAACTCAAAGTATTTCAGGGGACAAGGCCGACTAGTTTTATCATTAGGCTAAGTCTCTTTCATCAACTGACAGCTGTATGGTTGTGCCATTTGGGTGGCACAGTAGCACAGCTGGTAGGGACACAGCCTTGCAGTGGCAGAGACTCTGGTTCAGACCTGATCTTTAGAGTTTGTATGTTTTCCTTGTGACTGCATGGATTTCCTCCAGGTGTTGCAGTTTCCTCCTACCTCTTAAAAAAGTGCAGGTTTGTCAATGAATTGGCCTCTGGAAATTGACCCTGGTGTGCAGGTGAATGGTAGAATCTGGGGGAGTTGATAAGAGGGTGGGTTGAAGGGCTTATTTTCATGCTCTATCACTATGTCTGAATTCCCACAAGAAAAACTCAAGCAAAATCACCAACTTATTTTTAAAATTAAATATGGCCTGTGATGTGAAAAAATCGTTGCACAATTTACAGTAAGTCAGGGTTGTTTATAGACCTTTAATAGTCTTGTCTGCAAAACAGGTGTTAGGATGGTCTTTATGGCACATTTTCATTCACAAGAACATGGGGACAGGGGAATCACTTGGGCTCAAATAAAATCAGCAGCCTTGACAGCAACAATCCCAACAGGCTGGATGGGTCAAAGATCCAAATGGTCTCCAGACAATATGAAATATACTTCAAATGGTACAATAATCCCCAGGCATACAATGAGATGCCTGCACGAGCTTTAACATTCTGATGCAACCCTGAGTTTTCTGCTTCCCCATGACAGACTGCAGGAGTCAGAGTGGCTCCAGCATGTTACCAACATATGGAATACTTTGAGAGGAGAGCACAGCAGTTTTCCATACTTAAAAACATTCCAGACCGCACTCACTGGATTAGAATTTATGCACAGGGAAGATTATGGTCAGGGGGGTTGTTTTGTACAGTTTAGCACACATGGTATTAATGACAGACTCCATTTAACATAAATACTGTCTGCAATTAAAAGTGGCTTCAAATCACTTCAGCAGAGAGATGTGTTTACTTTGGCTTGTTCACTCTTGAGATTGTTCATATATTCTCTGAAAGCCATAGTACATGGATTTTATTTTCTACTTTATCTGTCCTTTGAATTTCTTGAATATACCTTTTTCTTTTCTTTGTAAGCATTTACACCTCACACCCTATTCCTCCAATGCCCTGCCACACCACTCCTCCTGGTTTCTTACTCTCTTTTTCACTTAAGTTATTCCCCTCAAGTCTCTTGCGTCACTTCCTCTGTGCTTTCTCACATTTCATTCGGTTCACCCCGAGCACTCCCACTGGGACAGAAGTATTAGTAGCCTACGCAATTCTGGAACAAATTAACAAATATATTCTCGGTATTGTGAGATCAGCTAAACAAGTGTGGCACAACTAGAAAGGTTATGTTTTCTGACTATTCATTTTTATGTCATGTCATGTTTCTCATTCTCAGTTTAGTCATCTTTATTTCACCTTTAACAAGTCCCGTGAAACAATTTTGTCAAAAACTTAGTGTTTGCTTGTTGTCGAATGTCATAGCATCATACAGTGGTGAAACAGGCCCTTTGGCCCAACTTGCCCACACCGACCAACATGTCCTATATACACTAGTCCTGCCTGCCTGCGTTTGGCCCGGATCCCTCGAAACCTATCCTATCATTGTCAGATTGTTTTTTTGTGTTATCCATGCGGGTCAAGTGTTGATGTAAAGAGTCTGAAGAAATGTCTCGACCCAAAACATCACCTACTCCTTCTCTCCAGAGATGCTGCCTGTTCCGATGAGTTGCTCCCGCTTTTTGTGTCTATCTTCGATATACAGTAAAGAGGCAACTGGATATGTCACAGTGGCATAAAAACATGCCATTAATTACATTTTTCGACGTCTGTTTACTAAATTTATTTGTGTGTTCATGGCTATTTGAAGAAAGCTATTCATATAGAAGAAGGCAGTCACAATTCAGGCAACGTCTGCTTCTGCCCAAGCTAAAGGAAACATGTGCATGTGCAAGACTGTGGGTCTAGCCCACAAAATTAGAGACAGACAAGTTACCCAAGTTTTTCTACTTATCCTTCACCTCTGGCCTCCATTTTGAGATCCAGGCCAGTTTTGGACCAATCTGCTCACATTTAGCTAATCTGCTCACATCAAGCTAATTTCTTCAACATTTATTAATGTGTTTGACAGCTTACACAGAAGGCAAAGATATGCAAAAAAATGAACAATGATAAGGGAAACAGGCCATTGTTAGCTGTGAGCTAGGTAAAAGCAATTCATGTCTATTTTCCCAAAGATATGTTTGAATCATTCACATCAGCAAGAATTTTACAATCTTTTCAAAAACGTAGTCTTCTCAACATATTTAATGGTTGTTTTAAATCTCAATTACGGATGTGCATAAGAATAATGACCCCTAAAATGAAGAAACCAGATAAAGATCAAAGCTGGTCTGAGATGGTACACTCTTAGAAAAACAATACGATTTTTACTGGTATTATTTTGCTCTCAAGCAGTGCAGTGTTTATCCATACACTTAAATGTGATTTGCACTTAAATTTTAAAATAAACTATAATTTAATGAATGCAGTGCAGTTAAAGGCTGAAATATGATAGTATTTGGCCAACCACTATTTTATTTAAAAAGCAACAAAATACTTGAGCTGGATATATTAAGTTAATCTTACAGATAGGCAATATTAATACAGAATTCATATATGAATTGGTGTCAATGTGTGCTTTACCATTACAAACCAAGCATAATGGAAGACAGATATTTCCTGGTAGCACAAGAGCGAAAACAATGTCTGTTTAAATAGCACCATGAACAAAATAAAAGCCCTTAAACTTATTTTGAGGAGCAGTATTGAACAAAAATTGAGTCAAGCGTAGTTTGACAGATGTAGTGACAATGGAACAAAGAAATTCCTATTTGCTTGCTTCATAAGTCTCCACAAAAGAGATATCATTATACAAGCTCGGTCAAAGAGGAAATAATAGCAGCAGACTGATGAAATGGCCAGTGATCAATTGTAGAATAATTCAAAATTAAGGATACACAAAAAGCCAGATTGCAGATGCAATAAGAATGAAAACAATGAAATCTCTTTCCTGGATTGGTAACGTCTATTATTATACTAAAAGTCTCATCTTGACCACTTCCTGTCTATGTTGTTAATTGAGTTTAGAAAAAAACACGACCCTATATCGCTATGATTTTTTTGCCATCTTACTCATAGTCCGCCTCCGCTGCAGCAGCCCCAAGGATTTTTCCGATTGCTGAAAAATAAAAAAGTTATGAATGTTTAAAATATCTTGAGATCAGCTGATTGGTCCTCTTGCCTGTCATTCACCTTCCGAGGGGGGGGGGGGGGCAGGAGTATAAAGCCCCGGATGCCGGACATGTCAGTCACTCTGGAAGATCATGAGGGAGAGTCCATAACTGTGATTCTAAGCTGTGAGTCAACTGAACTGTGAGTATTAAATGTACTTGCAAGAAATGATTTGTTAGCCCTTAATGAAAATGAAATGAGTTGTTTGGCCAGCCCTGTGCTTGAAACTGAAATAGAAATTGAAATGAAATGAAAATGCAATGAGTTGTTTGGCATGCCCTGTGCTTGAAATTGAAATTGAAATGAAATGGAAATGAAATGGAAATGAAATGGAAATGAAATGGAAATGAAATGGAAATGAAATGAAAATGAAATGATTTGTATGGCCTGCCCTGTGCTTGAAATGGAAATGGAAATGAAATGAGTTGTTTGGCCTGCCCTGTGCTCGAAATGGAAATGGAAATTAAATGAAATTAAATGAGTTGTTTGGCCTGCCTGAAACCGCTCATTTCGGCCCACAAGTCCCCTATTAGCTGAGAAACCAGTCCCTTTTGCCAAAATGCCCATATTAGCCGCTTCGGCCTATCTGGGGCTAAGTCCCTTCGGACTAACTGGGCCTGTTCTAGCCCAGGAGGAGTCCCTTCAGCCCATCAGTAAGTATTCCCCTGCAAGTATTAAACTGCACCCCAGTATTTTTCTCCCCCCTTCATTGGCTCCCTGTGAGATCCAGGCCAGGATAGACTTTCCTCCATCATTGCTGTGATCTGCAGAAAAAGATGAAAAATGTCTAAAATTGATTCTCCACCCTCTCCCCATTCTCTTTCACAAAGTCTCTCACCTGTTCTGGGCAGAATTTCTGGCAGTTTCTGAGCTGTCAGCCCACCAGCTCTTAGTGACTGAGCTGCCAGCCCACCAGGCCTGAGTGACTGAGCTGCCTGCCCACAAATCCATTCGGCACACAATATCCATACTAGCCCTCTGGAAACCAGTCCCTTCGGCCCACAACACCCATACTAGCGCTCCAGTAAGCCCCCCCCATACTGCCCATCAATAGAGGTGGAATATTGCATCGGGGACCAGGCCTCCCATGTGAACATGGAACCCAACGGGTCCCACTTAGTTTAGTTATTTTAACCCATTTCTATATATTTTGTTGACCACCTATTTTAGTGCATGATACCAGCCTGAACTGAAAAGCCAGTTTACATTCACTTTTGACTCATGCACAGGGCTGACTGAAGTTATAGTGCGAGGGAAATGGAAATTCTTTAGGGAATGGGGGTTACCCTCTTCACTATAGACGAGGGCCCTCACCAGGGTCTCTTCTATACCCCGTAACTCTGCTCTCACTCCCCATCCCCCCACTCGCTACAAAGGCAGAGTCCCCCTTGTCCTCACCTTCCACCCTACCAGCCATCACATACAACAGATAATCCTCTGTTATTTTCACCACCTCCAATGGGATCCCACCTCTAGCTGCATCTTCCCATCTCCTCCCCTTTCGGCTTTCCGCAGAGACCGCTCCCTCCGTAACTCCCTGGTCAATTCGTCCCTTCCCACCCAATAATTTCGTTCAGACCGAAAGGTCTGAATGACAATAAAGGAATCTATCTATCTATCAAACCACCCCCTCTCCTGGCACTTTCCCTTGCAACCGCAGGAAATGCTACACATGTCGCTTTACCTCCCCCCTTGACTCCATCCAAGGACCCAAGAAGTCTTTCCAGGTGTGGCAGAGGTTCACCTGCACCTCCTCCAACCTCATCTATTGCATCCGCTGCTCTAGGTGTCAGCTGTTCTACATCGGTGAGACCAAGCGTAGACTTGGCGATCGCTTCGCCCAACACCTCCCGCTCGGTTCGCAATAACCAACCTGATCTTCCGGTACTCAGCACTTCAACTCCCCCTCCCATTCCGATCCGACCTTTTCTGTCCTGGGCCTCCTCCATGGTCGGAGTGAGGCCCATTGTAAGTTGGAGGAGCAGCACCTCGTATTTCGCTTGGGTAGTTTACACCCCAGCGGTACGAACATTGACTTCTCCAATTTCAGGTAGTCCCTGCTTTCTCCCTCTTTCCCCTCCCCTTCCCAGATCTCCCACAGCCCACTGTCTCCGCCTCTTCCTTTCTTCTTCCCGCACCCGCCCACCCCCACATCAGTCTGAAGAAGGGTCTCGACCCAAAACATTGCCTTTTTCCTTCGCTCCATAGATGCTGCTTCACCCACTGAGTTTCTCCAGCATTTATGTCTGCAGTTCCTTCTTAAACATAAATAATTTAAAAATCAGTATGTTTCTTATCCAGAGAATGCCGGAAAGTATGAGCCTCAGATGATGAGTAAATGTGATAGCAACTCAGTTTTAAATTAATTTAAATGAGGAACGGAGAACTTGGGCAGTCAATAGCATGTGTCTTGAAGCCAGTCAGTATTATGGTTGAGGATTTGCTGAAGGTCTTAACAAAGGGCCTGATTGGATATATTCGATGGCACTGTAGGAAGCCAGAGACAAAATTGCTGGTGGGCTGGCTGAGATTTACGAGTCATCATTAAATATGGATGAGATGCTAGTGGGTGGGAAATGTTGTGCCTCTATTTAAGAAGAGCGGTAGCAAAAGCCTGTGAACTTCAGGCCAGTGAGTCTAACATCTGTGGTCGGAAGATTACTAGAGAGTATTCTGAGGGATAAGACATTCGAGAGTTTAGGTGGGCAAGGGCTGATTAGAGATTGTATGGTTTTGTATGTGGGAGATCATGTCTCGTGATTCTTATTGTTTTTTGAATATGTGGTCAAAAAGGTTGATGAAGACAGAGCTGTAGACTTTGTGTACATGGGACTTCAGCAAGGCATTTGACAAGGTTCTGCATCGTAGGCTGATCTGGAAGGTTAGACCATATGGAATCCAAGGGGATTGCCGACTGGATTGAAAATTGGCTTAATGGTAGGAAGTAGTGGGTGGTGTTGGAATGTTATTTTTTTGGATTAGATGCCTGTGACTAGTGGTGTGCCTCAGGGTTTGATGCTGGACCCATTGCTGTCTGTCATCTATTTCAATGATTTGGAAGAGAATGTACAAGGTATGATTAGCAAGTTAGCAGATGACACAAAAGTGGGTTGTATTGTATTGAAGATGGTGTCCATTATTGCCGATTGTTTGCTGTAACCAAATAAGGTATTATCATTGTATAAGTAGTAGAAACAAGCAACAACAGTTACTGGTTAATACACAAAAGGACACAAAGTGCTGGAGTAACTCAGCAAGATAGGCAGCATCTCTGGAGAACGTGAATAGGCGATGTTTCGGGTCAGGACCCTTATTCATAAGCTCAGTCTGAAACTGGGCCTGGAGTCCTGGAGTTGACTGCCCGGCCGCTGAGGATCGGTGAAGTCAATGGTCGTGGCCCACGGGCGGCCGGAATGCAGGTAAAAGCCGGTTGTGCAGAGAAGATTTACAAGGGTGTTGCTGGGACTCGAGGACCTGAGCTACAGGGAGAGGCTGAGCAGGCTAGGATTTTATTCCTTGAAATACAGGAGGATGAAGGTTGATCTATTGAGGTGTTTAAGATCATGAGAGGAATAGATAGGGTAAATGCACAGTGTCTTTTACCCAGAGAAGGGGGAATTGAGAACCGGAGGACATAGATTTAAGGTGTGAGGGAATGATTTAATAGGTACATGAGGAGTAACTTTTTTTTTTTTTTTTTTTACACCCACAAAGGGTGGTAGGTGTATGGAATGAGTTGCCAAAGGAGATAGTTGAGGCAGGTACTACCGCAACATTTAAGAGACAGATACATGGACAGGATTGGTTTAGAAGGGTATAGGGCCAAAAGCAGGCAGGTGGGACAAGCATAGATGCAACATGTTTGTCGACATGGGCATGTTGGGTCAAAATGCCCGTTTCTATGCTATATGACTCTAGAAATGTGTAAAGTTACCAAAAATGGAGGGTCAGCCAAAAATGCTTTGGAGTATTTAGTCCAAAAGGTAGCAAAGTGTGCACGAAGATCTTATCAACAGGTACATAGTGAACATTTTTACGTCATCCAGCCTTATATTTAAACATTTAAATATCGCATCTATACTCATCCCACCCGCCTGCTTTTGGCCTATACCCCTCTAACAAATCCTATCCATGCACCTGTCTCTTAAACATTGCGGTAGTACCTGCCTCACATAGGTTTGGTACTTGAGGTTCTGTGTAGTATGAAGGGATGTGGTGGTTGGTCTGTTGGCAGGACAACAAAAATGAAGTAATGTGTGAAGATATAACTGATTAATTTATGGCCAGGACCTTTACCCTGTCATAGAAAAAAAAGCTGGTCAATGTAAAATAGTTTCACAAACAAACTGCTCATTAACTGCTATATCACTAGTGGTATTTGTTACATAAACATACTGTAACCATTATCTAAATACATACTAACATTTACACACCACACAATATTGCATTCTTCACAGGTAATACTAACACCTCAGACACCTCTCACAATTCTTTCATTGTGCAATGCATTAAAGGTTCCACACTATCAATATTGTCAATGCTTTCATTTACATCTGTGACTCCACATAACAAATGATAAATCTGAAGAATGGAGACACAATAAACTTGTGTCAAATGTACAAAAGTGCTGGAGGAACTCAGCAGATCAGGTAGTATCTGTAGAGGGACAGATAACATTTTGGCTCAGGTCCATTCTTCATACTGATGGAGTAGCAGAGATGGAGAAGGTTGAAAATGGGAGATGGGGTGGAGCAAAGCCTGGTAAGTGATAGGTGGATACAGGTGAAGGGGATGATTGGCAGATGGGTGGGTTTAGTGACAATGGCTAGATGTGAAAAGGAGACAAACGGGTGTCAGATAGGAAAGAAGCAGTGGTGTGAAATGTAAATCTGGGTGGGATGATATTGGTGGAAGAGGACAAGGAGGGAAAAGAAAGAGGGAACAAAAACAAAATAAGGCTTGGGGGTGGGAACTGAGTGCACAGAGGAAGTGAAAAAGATAAGGGTGACTAGGGGATGGTGGGGAAATGTGTGCTCACCAAGGATAGGAAAAAGAGAGGAGAGTAGAGGAGTATTACGTGAAATGGAAATTCAATGCAGTCCTTTTGTGTTCACGTACATCTCTTCTAACTTCGTCTTTTGAATTTGTTCCTATTTGTGTGATTTTCTTTATACTCATGAGATTGTGTTCATGTACATATTTTCTAACCTCGTCTTTTGAATTTGGTCCCTACTTGTGTGATTTTATTTATACTGGTGATATCAAGCCTTGGCTAGGCAACCGTTTTACCAAACACTCACACTCTGTCCACCATGAAGTGGTGGAGCTATCAGTTGTCAACCATTTTAACTCCCCTTCCTATAATCGAGCTCTGCGCTTGGCATCCTGCATTACCAGAGTGAGACCACACACAAACTTCCAAAACATGGGAGCTTCCAACCTTGACTCCTCAGTGCTAGACTCTGAGGTTGGATATCCAAACAGCTCCATTCGCACAGCCCTACTCACCTTAAGTGGTGCCCTCAGAGAATTTCAGAATAAGCAGCAAATTCCTGACAAAGTATTCAAGATAATCTGTTGACATGCATTAAAATTTCTCCTCAGATGTAGTTGATCTCCAGCTTCAAGTGATTAGTGAAAGCAATATAGCAATTACAATCCTCACAAAGCCTTCTGCACTTTTCCATTGTGCTGAACATTTTGAGGAAGCATTGTTAATTGCAGTGCTTGATGGCAAAATGGCAAGCAGCCACTTTAATGAGCATTAGAACCCACTTTAATTGATCATCACATCATTAATCATCTACGTACCAGATGTTTAGAACCGACAATTTAAGTCCTTTAAGAAAATGGATTATTGTGCTGAAAGGCAGACAAACAATAGACAATAGCTGCAGGAGTAGGCCATTTGGCCCTTTGAGCCAGCACTGCTATTCACTGTGATCATGGCTGATCAACCACACTCAGTACCCCGTTCCTGCCTTTTCCCCATATCCCATGATTCCACAATCTTAAAGAGCTCTATTCAACTCTCTCTTGAAAGCATCCAGAGAATTGGCCACCACTGCCTTCTGAGGCAGGGAATTCCACAGATTCACAAGTGAAAAAGTTTTTTTCATCTCCGTTCTAAATGTCTGACCGCTTATTTTTAACTGTGGCCCCTGGTTCTGGACTCCCCCAACATCGGGAACATGTTTCCTGCGTCTTGCGTGTCCAAACATTTAATAATCTTATATGTTTCAATAAGATCCCCTCTCACCCTTCTAACTTCCAGAGTATACAAGCCCAGCCGCTCCATTCTATGAACATATGACAGTCCCCGCCATCCCGGGAATTAACCTCGTGAACCTATGCTGCACTCCCTCAATAACAAGAATGTCCTCCCTCAAATTTGGTGACCAAAACTGCACACAATACTGCAGGTATGGTCTCACTAGGGCCCTGTACAACTGCAGAAGAACCTCTCTGCTCCTATACTCAACTCCTCTTTTTATAAAGGCCAAGATGCCACTCGCTTTCTTCACTACCTGCATGCTTACTTTCAGTGCCTGATGAACAAGAATCCCCAGATCTCATTGTAAAGAATAAGGGGTGAGCCATTTAGTGCTAGAGTAACCAGGTACAGTTACTCTAGATCTCACCTTTACCACCCCAGTGGATCTTTACTATCTACACCATCCAGGTGAAATTACCTTTATAACAATCTACAAATACCCTGTTTGGTTCCTTTCTCCCCCACCTGGATTCACACTTATTTTCCACCTCCACCTCTTTCATCTTTCTTCACAGATCACAACTCTTGAATCCTTTTGATTCACAGCTTCTGTCTATTCATCTCTGGCTTTTCTCCAACCATCTGTCTATCAAAAAATCCTCCTCATTGTATCAGCCTATTACCTGCCAGGTTTTGCCCCACCTCTCCTCCCTTCCACCTTTCCCTCTCCCTTCCACCTTTCTTTCGCCCCTTCCCCTTCCCCTTCCCCTTCCCCTTCCCCTTCCCCTTCCCCTTCCCCTTCCCCTTCCCCTTCCCCTTCCCCTTCCCCTTCCACTTCCCCTTCCCCTTCCCCTTCCCCTTCCCCTTCCCCTTCCCCCTCCTCTCCCCCCCCCACCTCCTCCCCACCCCCACCACACCTCCCCTCCAGTATACAACTCCCCACCAGGTTAAGTAAACCCACGAAACTCTTGCTTGCTGCTCTGTGCTCGTTGTGAAGACTTAACTGAGGGTTAATTCTCAGAAAGATGATCAGACATCTAACATGGTGACCTAGGTTCAGGTCAGGCACATGCCATCAGGGTAGACAAGCCTACCCTGACAAATAAATATTAAAATAAATACAAATTATAAAATGGTAATTATTAAATATCTATACTATTACTAAAAGTCTCATCTTGACCACTTCCTGTCTACGTTGTAAATACATTTTAGAAAAAAACGCTACCCTATATCGCTATGATTTTTTTGCCATCTTACTCACCGTCCGCCTCTTCTCCGACCGCCCCAAGTTTTTTTTCCGATCGGTGAAATAATTAAAAATTTATGAATGTTTTAAAAATCATGAGATCAGCAGATTGGTCTTCTCGCCTGTCAGTCACCATGATGAAGGTAATGCCCCCTCTGGGGTGCCAGGAGAATAAAACCCTAGAGGCCGGACCTGAGTCACCCCGGAAGACCGTGAGTGAGAGTTGAGTTCAGAACTGTGAGTCTACACCGTGAGTGAACTGAACTGTGAGTCTACACTGTGAATCTCTGGAACTCTCTGCCACAGAGGGTAGTTGAGGCCAGTTCATTGGCTATATTTAAGAGGGAATTAGATGTGGCCCTTGTGGCTAAAGGGATCAGGGGGTATGGAGAGAAGGCAGGTACGGGATACTGAGTTGGATGATCAGCCATGATCGTATTGAATGGCGGTGCAGGCTCGAAGGGCCGAATGGCCTACTCCTGCACCTATTTTCTATGTATCTATGTATTAAGTGAATTGTTGGTCTGCACTGTGCTGCTTGAACTGAATTGAAGGGTTGGTCTGCACTGTGCTGCTTGAACTGAATTGAAGGGTTGGTCTGCACTGTGCTGCTTGAACTGAATTGAAAGGTTGGTCTGCACTGTGCGGCTTGAACTGAATTGAAGGGTTGGTGATTTTAGTCATTTATATGTTGTGTGTGAGTGTGTGTGATGTATGGTGTGTGTGTGTGTGAGAGATGATGTGTGAGCGAGATGGAGGGTGTGTATGTGAGTGAGATGGAGTGTGTGTGTATGTGTGATGGAGGGTGTGTGTGTGTGAGCCCACCAGCTGTGAGTGAGTCAACTGCCAGTCCACCAGCTGTGAATGAGTCACCTGCCAGCCCACCAGCCGTGAGTGAGTCAAATGCCAGCCCACCAGCCTTGAGTGATTCAACAGCCAGCCCACCTGCCGTGAGTGAGTCAACTGCCAGCCCAACAGCTGTGTGTCATCTGCCAGCGCACCAGCCGTGAGTGAGTTGGCTGCCAGCCCACCAGCCGTGAGTGAGTCGGCAGCCAGCCCACCAGCCGTGAGTGACTGAGCTGCCAGCCCAACAGGCCTGAGTGACTGAGCTGCCAGCCCACCGGATCCGAGTGATTGAGCTGCCAGCCCACCAGGCCCGAGTGACTGAGCTGTGACTGAGCTGCCAGCCCACCAGGCCCGAGTGACTGATCTGCCAGCCCACCAGGCCCGAGTGACTGATCTGCCAGCCCACTAATCCACTAATCGGCCCACATGGACATTGTGGGCCGATTAGCTCTCTGTAAACTAGCTCTCTGTAAACCAGTCCCTTCGGCCCACAACACCCATACTAGCGCTCCAGAAAGCCCCCCCCCCCTCCCATTAGCCACAAATATTGGAATTGGTGGAGAGGTTGAATGTTGCGCTGGGGGAACCAGGCCTCCCGTATGAGAGTGGGACCCAACGGGTCCCACTTAGTCTAGTAAATAGTAAAGGCACGGGAGAATTATGCCTACCTAACTGATCGATCTCTTAGGTAGGCATAATTCTCCCAGTGCCTTTCATCCGCAGTACAAGTAACGCGAAAGTATGTGCAGCTCACGTGCCGTCGATGCTACTTCAAGCCTTCACAACGGGTAGCTGAAGGCAGCTGAAATTCTGCCTTTGAAACCATGGACTGCATACTGCGCATGCGCAGCAACCAACTGCGCATACGCAGTGCAAGTTTCTTGGCGGATTTTTCAAACATGGATTGCCATTATCTTAAGAGTATCTTAAGAAACAAAGAGAAAAGAATGGAGTTTGTGTACGAATAATGTGGTAAGTAAATTTCTTTGAGCCCATTTCCGACACTTCCCTACCATTTCTTGACCTCACTATCTCCATCGCAGGTGATAGACTTCTGACCGACATCCACTATAAACCCACTGACTCCCATCGGTATCTAAACTACACTTCTTCCCACCCTGCTTCCTGTAAGGACTCCATCCCCTACTCCCAATTCCTCCATCTACGCCGCATCTGCTCCCAGGATGAGGTGTTCCACACCAGGGCATCGGAAATATCCTCATTCTTCAGGGAATGGGGATTCCCCTCCCCTACGTAGATGAGGCTCTCACCAGGGTCTCTTCATACCCCGTAACACTGCTCTCTCTCCCCATCCCCCCACTCGTAACAAGGGCAGAGTCCCCCTAGTCCTCACCTTTCACCCCACTAACCGTCACATACAACAAATAGTCCTCCGTGATTTTCGCCACATCCTACGTGACCCCACCACTCTCCACATCTTCCCATCTCCCCCCCTGTCTGCTTTCCACAAAGACCGCTCCCTCTGTAACTCCCTGGTCAATTCTTCCCTTCCCTCTCGCACCACCCCCTCCCCGGGCACTTTCCCTTACAATCGCAAGAGATGCTACACTTGTCGCTTTACCTCCCCCCTCGACTCCATTCAAGGACCCAAGCAGTCGTTCCAGTTGCGACAGAGGTTCACCTGCATCTCCTCCAACCTCATCTATTGCATCCGCTGCTCGAGATGTCAGCTGATCTACATCGGTGAGACCAAGCGTTGGCTTGCCGATTGTTTCGCCAAACACCCCCACTCGGTCTGCATTAACCAACCTGATCTCCCTGTGGCTCAGCATCTCCCCCTCCCATTCCGAATCCGACCTTTCTGTCCTGGGCCTCCTCCATGGCCAGAATGAGCACCACCGGAAATTGGAGGAGCAGCACCTCATATTCTGCTTGGGCATTTTGCACCCTAAATATTGACTTCTCCAATTTCCGGTAGCCCTTGCTGTCTCCTCCCCTTTTCAGCTCTCCCTCAGCCCTCGGGCTCCTCTTCTTCCTTTTTCCTTTCTTCTCCCCGCCCCTCCCCTCCCCCCCCCCACCCTACATCAGTCTGAAGAAGGGTTTTGGCCCGAAACTTTGCCTATTTCCTTCGCTCCATAGATGCTGCTGCACCCGCTGAGTTTCTCCAGCACTTTTGTCTACCTTCGATTTTCCAGCATCTGCAGTTCCTTCTTAAACAATTTCTTTGAGCTATATGTTTTTAAATACCGTATTTCCCGGCAATGAAGACACTATTTTTTACCCAAAAATAAGGAACGAAAATTTACCTGTGTCTTGGAGGCCAAAGGTTAGTAGGACCAAGACAGGTGACCAGATCAAGAGCAAAGATCATAGAGCGGAGCGGGTCAGCGGGCGATGGATAACAGGACAGCGGGTAGTGGCACTTATTCCTGTGTCAGTGCGCTCAAGGGACCAATTGAGGTTACTCGCGCTGACACAAAAGTAAGGTCCACCGCCTGCCTGCTGTCCTGTTATCCATCGCCTGCTGACCTACTCTTGAGCTGGTCCCCTCACTGTCTGGTCTACATTGAAAGACACGGACTGGTCAGTGAATGCCATGCAGTGTCACCCAGCGCAGCAAGTGAGGCCATGTCCTGTTTTTAAGGACAAATTTAAGGATTTGCTGGAAGCGGCTGACATGAGCGAGGCTGGCGAGTGGCAGGTGAGAGATGTTCAGACGGAGAGCACTGCCAGAGGTGAGCGGGCCGGAAGAAGGTGCTGCGGTGGCGGCCAGTTCTGCTGTCTGGTCCCGGCGGCCGCTCGCAGCCACCCGAGCTACTTCCCTCCCCGGCCACAATGCGGTGGCTCCGTGCCCGGAGCGTCGTGGCGGCGTTGAGTGAGCGAGTTTCTGGCATGATCCCCGACCCCCTCCTTCTCAATGCTTCTGCCCTCTCTACAACTTTACCCCTGGCCAGACTCCCCACACACTGTGAAAGGAACACTCCCCCCAATTGGTCCCTTGAACTAGTATTGTCATTCAATAAGATCAAAAGTGATTCAACTTGTCCCGGTGTGGTCCCATTTTTCCCACCATCTCTCCACCTGCAGTCACCCTCCCCCCCCCCCCCACCCATTCAGTAATTCAGAATGAAGGAGATTTGGAAGCCTTGGGCGTGAGACATTCTATGTCCTGCCAGCCTTCTTTCAAAATTTAACAACTCAAAATGGGGGTGCGTCTTCGACGCAGGTGCTTCTTCATTGCCGGGAAATACGATACTTTATTAAGAGATATGGCTTTTGAAGACTTTATAAAAGTCGTCTGACAGCTTACTGAGAGGAGAACAATCTGCGCATGCGCTGTTTATGATTTTTTAAAAGCCGACTGACTGCCTACCCTGAGTAATTACTCACGGCACGTGCCTGGTTCAGGTGCACTCAAAATTGTTGGGGCAGGAAATAACATTCTTTTGAACCTGTTCAAAACGAGCATAAAATGTATTGAATTTATTGGTATGCCTTGTCAGTGATTCTGCCTGACTTTGTTATAGCAGGCAAGCATTCGCACAATCAATGGATATCCGTGTGTGTATTCTGGGAATCTAGCTTGATCTGGAATTGTCTCCTGGCATTCACGATTACTCTGGTATAACTCTTTGGAAAAAGTAGTGGAAATAGACTCAACAGTATGGGACAAGTATGCAAAGGGGCCACATTGTAAGAATAGGCGAGAGCAGGAGCATGGAAGTAATTGCAATTTTTATGAAAAGCAAGAGTTATGCACAATGGGTTGAATGGTCCTGTACAGTTTATTATTTTGTGTAATGCTTTACGATGAAAGTAAATTAATTTTGGGAAAGCAGTGTTTTGGTACTTGGAGATTTGGCATATGGCAAATGCCTGTACCCACTGATGAAACCTATGGCTGGAGAATATATTTTTATGCCAATAAAGGAGCAAGGATGAACTACACTGCCAGGTCTTTTCTCGGTATGCTCCATGCTGCATTAATTCCAATATGAATTTGGCAGCTTAAGGATAGTGATTCTTAAGGATAGATAAATTCAACTGAATTGATTAATATATAATTGATTAATATATAATGTAAGCTTTCACCACCTCCCATCTTAAACATTGAAAAAGTATTAAAGTACTTCTATTTTACAGCTCATATATAATATATCTTGAAAGGTATTAACAAGATTTTATGCACACATTTCAAATATGTCAGATATTGCTGAGACAATATTAATTTTAAACCAATATACAGTGGCTTGCAAAAGTTTTCATACCCCTTGAACTTTTCCACATTTTGTCACATTACAACCACAAACGTAAATGTATTTTATTGGGATTTTATGTGATAGACCAACACAAAGTGGTGCATAATTGTGAAGTGAAGGAAAATGATACATGGTTGTCAAATCTTTTTACAAGTACCAGCTTTGCACATCTAGAGACTGAAATTTTTGTCCATTCTTCTTTGCAAAATAGCTCAAGCTCAGTCAGATTGATGGAGAGCGTCTGTGAACAGCAATTTTCAAGTCTTGCCAGAGATTCTCAATTGGATTTAGGTCTGGAATTTGACTGGGCCATTCTAACACATGAATATGCTTTAATCTAAACCATTCCATTGTAGCTCTGGCTGTATGTTTAGGGTTGTTGTCCTGCTGGAAGGTGAACCTCCGCCCCAGTCTCAAGTCTTTTGCAGACTCTAACAGGTTTTCTTCCAAGATTGCCCTGTATTTGGCTCCATCCATCTTCCCATCAACTCTGACCAGCTTCCCTGTCCCTGCTGAAGAAAAGCATCCCCAGAGCATGATGCTGCCACCACCATGTTTCACAGTGGGGATGGTGTGTTCAGGGTGATGTGCAGTGTTAGGTTTCCGCCACACATAGCGTTTTGCATTTAGGCCAAAAACCTCAATTTTGGTCTCATCTGACCAGAGCACCTTCCTCCACATGTTTGCTGTGTCCCCCACATGGCTTGTGGCAAACTGCAAACGGGACTTCTTATGGCTTTTTTTCAACAATGGCTTTCTTCTCGCCACTCTGCCATAAAGGCTCGATTTGTGGAGTGCACGACTAATAGTTGTCCTGTGGACAGATTCTCCCACCTGAGCTGTGGATCTCTGCAGCTCCTCCAGAGTTACCATGGGCCTCTTGGCTGCTTCTTTGTTCAATGCTCTCCTTGCCCGGCCTGTCAGTTTAGGTGGACGGCTATGTCTTGGTAGGTTTGCAGTTGTGCCATACTCTTTCCATTATCGGATGATGGATTGAACAGTGCTCCGTGAGATGTTCAAAGCTTGGGATATTTGTTTATAACCTAACCCTGCTTTAAACTTCTCCACAACTTTATCCCTGACCTGTCTGGTGTGTTCCTTGGGCTTCATGATGCTGTTTGTTCACTAATGTTCTCTAACAAACCTCTGAGGCCTTCACAGAACAGCTGTATTTATACTGAGATTAGATTACACACAAGTGGACTCTATTTACTAATTAGGTGACTTCTGAAGGCAATTGGTTCCACTGGATTATATTTAGGGGTATCAGAGTAAAGGGGGCTGAATACTTTTGCACGCGACACTTTTCAGTTTTTTTATTTGTAAAAAAATTTGAAAACCATGTATCATTTTCCTACCACTTCACAATTATGCGGCACTTTGTGTTGGTCTATCACATAAAATCCCAATAAAATACATTTACGTTTGTGGTTGTAACGTGACAAAATGTGGAAAAGTTCAAGTGGTATGAATAATTTTGCAAGCCACTGTATTTTCATAGGTACACAAAAATGCTGGAGAAACTCAGCGGGTGCAGCAGCATCTATGGAGCGAAGGAAATAGGCAACGTTTTGGGCCAAAACCCTTCTTCAGACTGATAGGGGGTGGGGAGAAGAAAGGAAAAAAAGGTAAAAGGCGGAGGAGCCCGAGGGCTGGGGGAGGGGAGGAGACAACCAGAGGGCTGATGAAGGAGAGGGGACAGCAAGGGCTAGCAGAATTGGGAGAATTCAATGTACAAGCCCCCAGGATGTAGACTGCCCAAGCTGAATATCAGGTGCATTTCCTCCAATTTACGGTGTTGCTCGCTGTGGCTATGGAGGAGACCCAGGATAGAGAGGTCAGATACGGAATGGGAGGGGGTGTTGAAGTGCTGAGCCACCGGGAGGTCAAGTTGGTTATTGCGGACCGACCGGAGGTGTTCGGCGAGACGATTGCCAAGCCTCCGCTTGGTCTCACCGATGTAGATCAGCTGGCATCTAGAGCAGCGGATGCAATAGATGAGGTTGGAGGAGATGCAGGTGAACCTCTGTCGCACCTGGAACGACTGCTTGGGTCCTTGAATGGAGTCGAGGGGGGAGGTGAAGGGACAAGTGTTGCATCTCTTGCGGTTGCAAGGGAAAAGTACCAGGGAGGGGGTAGTATGGGAGGGAAGGGAAGAATTGAGAAGGGAGTTACGGAGGGAGCGGTCTCGGAAGGCAGACATGGGGGGAGATGGGAAGATGTGGCGAGTGGTGGGGTCACCTTGGAGGTGGCGAAACTGACGGAGGATCACTTGTTGTATGTGACGGCTGGTGGGGTGAAAGGTGAGGACTAGGGGGACTCTGCCCTTGTTGTTAGTGGGGGGATGGGGAGAGAGAGCAGTGTTGCGGGGTATGGCAGAGACCCTGGTGCGAGCCTCATCTATGGTGGAGGAGGGGAACCCCCATTCCCTGAAGAATGAGGACATTTCAGATGCCCTGGTGTGGAACGCCTCATCCTGGGAGCAGATGCGGCATAGACGGAGGAATTGGGAGTGGGGGATGGAGTCCTTACAGGAAGCAGGGTGGTAAGAAGTGTAGTCCAGATAGCCATGTGAGTCGGTGGGTTTGTAGTGGATGTCGTTAAGGAGTCTATCACCTTCGATGGAGATAGTGAGGTCAAGGAATGGTAGGGAAGTGTCGGAAATGGTCCAGGTGTATTTGAGTGCCGGATGGAAGTTGGTGGTGAAGCGGATGAAGTCAGTCAGTTGTGTGTGGGTGCAGGATGTGGCACCAAAACAATCATCGATGTAGCGGAGGTAGAGGTCGGGGATGGGGCCCTGGTACGCATTGAACAAGGATTGTTCTACGTACCCGACAAAGAGGCAGGCCTAGCTGGGGCCCATGCGTGTGCCCATAGCTACGCCTTGTATTTGGAGGAAATGGGAGGAGTCAAATGAAAAGTTATTACGTGTAAGGACCAGGTTTGTGGATTTTGGGGAGAAGGTAAAAGCGGGCTGTGCGGGGCTGGGGAACGATGAGGTTGGAGGCTCGGTCGGGCAGGGCGTGGGAGTGGATGAAGTCGGTGATGGTGCTGGAGATGGTGGCCTGGTGCTCGTCAGTGGGGTCATGGTCCAGGGGTAAGTAGGAGGAGGTGTTCGAGAGTTGGCGCGTGGCCTCAGCTTTGTAGAGATCGACGCGCCAGACTACCACGGCACCTCCCTTGTCGGCGGGTTTGATAACCCAATCTAGGTTGTTGCGGAGTGAGTCGATGGCAGTGCGTTCAGGGGGGGAGAGATTGGAGTGAGACAGGGGAGTGGAGAAGTTGAGGCGGTTGATGTCACGGCGGCAGTTTTGAATGAAGAGTTCTAAAGCCGGAAGGCTACAAGGGGGGTTCCATGAGGAGGGGGTGCGTTGGAGACGGGAAAGGGGGTCATCAGTGGGGAGCGAGGACTCCTTCCCATGGAAGTGAGCTGTGAGGCGGAGGCGACGGTAGAAGCGTTCCAAGTCATGGAGGGCACGGAACTCATTGAGGTGGGGACGGAGGGGGACAAAGGTAAGACCTCTGCTGAGGACAGACCGTTCTAGGACAGGGAGGTGCCGTGGTAGTCTGGCGCGTCGATCTCTACAAAGCTGAGGCCACGCGCCAAATCTCGGACACCTCCTCCTACTTACCCCTAGACCATGACCCCACTGACGAGCACCAGGCCACCATCTCCAGCACCATCACCGACTTCATCCACTCCCACGCCCTGCCCGACCGAGCCTCCAACCTCATCGTTCCCCAGCCCCGCACAGCCCGCTTTTACCTTCTCCCCAAAATCCACAAACCTGACTGTCCCGGTAGACCATTGTCTCTGCCTGTTCGTGCCCCACCAAACTCATCTCCACCTACCTCAACTCCATCCTATCCCCCTTGGTTAAATCCCTCCCTACCTATGTTCAAGACACCTCAGACACTCTCCGTCGTCTCCGCGCATTCCACTCTCTAGGCCCTCACCCCCTCATCTTCACCATGGACGTCCAGTCATTGTACACCTCCATCCCCCACCAGGATGGTCTCGAAGCCCTCCGTTTTTTCCTCGACCGTAGAAGCAACCTATACCGGCCACTGACACCCTCCACCGCCTAGCGGAGCTGGTCCTTACACGTAATAACTTTTCATTTGACTCCTCCCATTTCCTCTAAATACAAGGCATAGCTATGGGCACAGGCATGGGCCCCAGCTACGCCTGCCTCTTTGTCGGGTACGTAGAACAATCCTTGTTCAATGCGTACCAGGGCCCCATCCCCGACCTCTACCTCCGCTACATCGATGATTGTTTTGGTGCCACATCCTGCACCCACACACAACTGACTGACTTCATCCGCTTCACCACCAACTTCCATCCGGCACTCAAATACACCTGGACCATTTCCGACACTTCCCTACCATTCCTTGACCTCACTATCTCCATCGAAGGTGATAGACTCCTTACCGACATCCACTACAAACCCACCGACTCACATGGCTATCTGGACTACACTTCTTCCCACCCTGCTTCCTGTAAGGACTCCATCCCCCACTCCCAATTCCTCCGTCTACACCGCATCTGCTCCCAGGATGAGGCGTTCCACACCAGGGCATCTGAAATGTCCTCATTCTTCAGGGAACGGGGTTCCCCTCCTCCACCATAGATGAGGCTCGCACCAGGGTCTCTGCCATACCCCGCAACACTGCTCTCTCTCCCCATCCCCCCACTCACAACAAGGGCAGAGTCCCCCTAGTCCTCACCTTTCACCCACCAGCCGTCACATACAACAAGTGATCCTCCGTCAGTTTCGCCACCTCCAACGTGACCCCACCACTCGCCACATCTTCCCATCTCCCCCCATGTCTGCCTTCCGCAAAGACCGCTCCCTCCGTAACTCCCTTGTCAATTCTTCCCTTCCCTCCCATACCACCCCCTTCCCTGATACTTTCCCTTCCAACCGCAAGAGATGCAACACTTGTCCCTTCACCTCCCCCTTCGACTCCATTCAAGGACCCAAGCAGTCATTCCAGGTGCGACAGAGGTTCACCTGCATCTCCTCCAACCTCATCTATTGCATCCGCTGCTCTAGATGCCAGCTGATCTACATCCGTGAGACCAAGCGGAGGCTTGGCGATCGTTTCGCCGAACACCTCCGGTCGGTCCGCAATAACCAACTTGACCTCCCGGTGGCTCAGCACTTCAACTCCCCCTCCCATTCCGTATCTGACCTCTCTATCCTGGGTCTCCTCCATGGCCACAGCGAGCAACACCGTAAATTGGAGGAAATGCACCTCATATTCCGCTTGGGCAGTCTACATCCTGGGGCTTGTACATTGAATTCTCCCAATTCTGCTAGCCCTTGCTGTCCCCTCCCCTTCATCAGCCCTCTGGTTGTCTCCTCCCCTCCCCCAGCCCTCGGGCTCCTCCTCCGCCTTTTTCCTTTTTTCCTTTCTTCTCCCCACCCCCTATCAGTCTGAAGAAGTGTTTCGGCCCGAAACGTTGCCTATTTCCTTCGCTCCATAGATGCTGCTGCACCCGCTGAGTTTCTCCAGCATTTTTGTGTACCTTCGATTTTCCAGCATCTGCAGTTCCTTCTTTAACACTGTATTTTCATAGTTGGCCTACTTTCCTCAAACTGAAAAGAAAACGATTATAATTTACTGAAATTA
>CM075977.1:240633509-240690061 GCA_038087875.1 Malacoraja senta | reverse complement strand
GTGCGTGAATTCGCAGCTTTATCCTGCGCTACTTAATCCAAGGGCGAGCGAGATATAGACGGTACTAGGGACAAATGAATGGAAGATATGCCTTTATATCTCCCGCTTCCATTTCCCTTGACTGTCAGTCTGAAGAAGGGCCTCAACCCGAAATGTCACCTATTCCGCTCTATGATCGTTGCTTTTTTCCGTCTGTCCACGCGTTCGCTCGCTCTTGGAGCCGGCGCTTCTCCCCTCAGTCTCCGTGAAACAAACACACACACACACACACACACAGCATGTCCGGGCCGAGAGCAGGGCGGAGGATGACATCAAACGGGTCATGGCAGCTATCGAAAAAGTACGGAAATGGTAAGGGGGAAATTAAAAAAAACCACACAAAGGAAATAGATGTTTAACAAAAAAAGGGGGCCGGCAATCGCTCTGTGTCTGTGTCGGAGGGAAGGGGGGGGTGGCTTGAGTGGGTGCAGGATTTTCTGGAGCTCTTTCCTAATGGCAATATTTTGTACTAGAATAAGTGGGACCCGTCGGGTCCCATGTTCACACGGGAAGGCTGGTCCCCCAACGCAATAATTCCATTATTGGTGGCCAGTGGCGGGGGGTGGTTCTGGAGTGCTAGTATGGGTGTTTTGGGCCAAAGGGACTGGTTTCCAGAGGGACATTGTGGGCCAAATGGATTCTTGCGCTGGCAGCTCAGTCACTCAGGCCTGGTGGGCTGGCAGCTCAGTTACTCAGACCTGGTGGGCTGGCAGCTCAGAAACTGCCAGAAATTCTGTCCAAAACAGGTGAGAGACTCTGTGAGAGAGAAGGGGGAGAGGGTGGAGAATCATTTTTAGACATTTTTCATCTTTTTCTGCAGATCACAGCAATGAAGGAGGAAACTCTATCCTGGCCTGGATCTCACAGGGAGTCAATGAAAGGAGGGAGAAAAATACTGGGGTGAGGTTTAATACTTGCAGGGGGAATACTTACTGATGTGCCGAAGGGACTCCTGCTGGGCTAGTACATGCCTGATGGGCCGAACGGGGGGTCTTTAAAAAAAA
This sequence comes from Malacoraja senta, assembly GCA_038087875.1. Classification (NCBI taxonomy): domain Eukaryota; kingdom Metazoa; phylum Chordata; class Chondrichthyes; order Rajiformes; family Rajidae; genus Malacoraja; species Malacoraja senta. The sequence continues at coordinate 240,689,018 of CM075977.1, read as the reverse complement.
ATCTCCGTGAAATCTCAGTGAAAGGCACTTTTTCTGGACCTTTCCTGGCCTGGCACATGCCTTTTGGGCCAAAATGCTCCTCCTGGGCTAATACGGGCATTTTGGGCAAAAGGGACTGGTTTCTCGGCTAATAGGGGCCTTGTGGGCTGAAATTAGTGGTTTCAGGCAGGCAAAACAACTAATTTCATTTCATTTCAATTTCAAGCACAGGGCAGGCCGAACAGATTGCATTTTCATTTCACTTCCATTGCCATTGCAGTTTCAAGCACAGGGCAGGCCGAACAGCTCATTGCATTTTCATTTCACTTCCATTGCCATTGCAGTTTCAAGCACAGGGCAGGCCGAACAGCTCATTGCATTTTCATTTCACTTCCATTGCCATTGCAGTTTCAAGCACAGGGCAGGCCGAACAGCTAATTGCATTTTCATTTCACTTCCATTGCCATTGCAGTTTCAAGCACAGGGCAGGCCGAACAGCTCATTGCATTTCATTTAATTTCCATTGCCATTGCAGTTTCAAAGCACAGGGCAGGCCAATCAACTCATTTCATTTTCATTAAGGGCTAACAAATCATTTATTCAAGTACATTGCAGACTTACAGTTCAGTTGATTCACAGCAGAATGAGAGTCGTGGCCTCTCCCTCGCGATCTTGCAAAGAGACTGAGTCATGTCCAGGCATCCGGGGTTTTATAGTCCTTCCCCCCCCCCCATTACCTTCATCGCGGTGATTGACAGGAGAGAGGATCTCAAGGTTTTTTAAACATAACTCTTTTATTTTTAATCGATCGGAAAAATCCTCGGGGTCTGCGCAGCGGAGGAGGACTGTGAGTAAGATGGCAAAAAATCACAGCCATATAAGGTAACGTTTTTTCTATAATCAATATACAGCACAGACAGGAAGTGGTCAAGATGAGACTTTTAATTATATAGATGTTCAAAGTTAATAAGGAAGACTTGCAGGAATATCAAAATGATCACCTGCAGCTGAGAAACAAAAAGATGATTTGTGCATGAAGAAGCCATGACCAAAGCAAAGATACTAGAGGGGAGATGGAAGCCGGTTACGGAAATGGAGCTGAAGATTTACCCATGAACCTACTACGGCTTTTTCGTTGAGTGGACTATCTTGCTCCGCTATAGGATCTTTGGTTTCCCGTCTCCATGAGATGGAGAGTGTAGAGGAAAGTGACGCTGTAAGGACAGTCCACGTCTTTCACCAGCTCATTGGAACTTTTCCCAATTCCATTTCTGCCTTTCTCTCCCTCAAAACCCCATTAAAATGTGGATTGTGGAAATGTCGGAGACCCTACATGTAGAAAGAATTAGACTTGTCTTAATGGACAAGCAAGAACTTTTTGTTAAAATATGGGCTCCATTCATTGTCTATTTGAAGGGATAGAGCGGCCCAGCGCAAAAGCCCGACTGAAGCTTGAACTAAGGATTAGATGTAATTATATTTCATAACCTACGAACTTATCTCCTATGACGTATTATAAGTTATTCATTCCACCTCTTTTTCTTTTTTGATATTGTAATTCTTCTTTCTCTCTCTTCTTTCTTCTTTCTCTCTATTTTTCTTTTTCTATCTATATAAAAAAAAACACTAGAAGCAGAATGAACTGACAATTGATAAATTTAATAATGTATGAGTGATTGATGTATATGAAAAGTTTTTTCTTCTATTATAATATGTTACTCTACATTGTAATATGTTTGTTTCTAATAAAAATTTATATTAAAAAAAAAAAAAAAAAAAAAAAAAAAATCCCATCTCCCTGCTCGCTACTCCCGCTATGTTAACTCCACGATGGACAGTAAGTTCTCTGAGGCTCTCATAGCCGCCCCCGACATCTGCACTATTGAGGCGTCCACCCCTCATCTCAGTACCGACGACCTAATTTCTTTATTCAATAATACCTGCTCTTCTGTCCTGGATTCTGTTGCTCCTCTTAAAATGAAAAAGCCTAAGCCTAAAGGCGAGCCATGGCTCAATGATACCACCAGAGCCCTAAGAAGAGAATGCAGAAAATCAGAACGGAAGTACAAATCTGATAAGCTTCAAATTTTCTTTGAACTCCTGAAAAATAATCTTGTCAAATACCAGGAAGCAGTAAAATCTGCAAGAACTAAATATTTTTCCACCTGTCCTGCCACCAGCACCAGCCTAACTGGGTCCCCTGCTAAGTGCGAGGAATTTACCACATTTTTCACCAGCAAGGTAAAGAATATAAGAATGAATATTTCCCCTCCCACCCGTGACCTGGCTATCTCATTGGTCTGCTCTTCAAAATTAGACAGTTTCCAACCCGTTACTCTACCGTCCCTTGTAAAACTGATCACCACCATGAAACCTACTACCTGCCCCCTCGACACTGTCCCCTCTGCCCTCCTAAAGGACATAATTACAACAGCTGGTCCCAGCATCCTCGCCATCTTCAACAGCTCTCTGGCCACTGGCACTGTACCTACCTGCTTCAAGCATGCGGTGGTCCAACCACTCCTGAAAAAACCTAACCTCGACCCCACCTTGCCAAGCAACTACAGACCCATTTTTAAACTGCCTTTCCTCTCAAAAGCCCTTGCAAAGGTAATTTTAAGTCAACTTATACCTTACCTTCATCAAAACACTATCTTGGAAACTTTCCAATCAGGTTTCAGGGCTCACCATAGCACAGAGTCTGCCTTGTTGAAGGTACACAATGACCTACTGCTCACCGTTGACTCCGGCGACTGTGCAATTCTGCTCCTTCTTGACCTCAGCGCAGCATTTGATACTGTCGACCACACCATCCTAATTGACGGTCTCCGGTATGGGGTTGGTATTGATGGCACTGCCCTGAGCTGGTTCATCTCCTACCTCAAAAGTAGGAGTTTCTCGACTAACATAGGCAACTCATTCTTCTCCCCAGCTAATCTCTGCTGTGGGGTTCCACAAGGTTCCATCCTTGGCCCCATTCTCTTCTCCCTGTATATGCTCCCCTTAGGCCAAGTCATTGAAAGGCACGGCATTTCCTTCCATTGCTACGCAGACGATACACAACTCTATCTCCCCCTGAAGCCCCAAAACCAATCAAATCTAACCTTACCCACTGCCCCGAGGTTATAAAGTGTTGGATGGCCCAGAACTCCCTCCAACTAAACGAGAGTAAGTCTGATGTCATCCTTCTCGGCCCCTCGGACTCAATCAAAATGATAGCAGGCAGCCTTGGAAGCCTTACCCCACTACTCAAACCTCACGTCAAAAACCTTGGCGTGATATTTGACTCAGCACTGAAATTTTACAAACAAGTCAATGCCGTGGTAAAAGCTAGCTTCTTTCAGCTTCGGACGATAGCTAAAATAAAACAATTCCTCCAGTCTGATGACCTGGAAAAGATCATCCACACATTCATCTCCTCCCGCCTAGATTACTGCAACTCCCTTTACACTGGCATCGGCCAATCTTCCCTGTCCCGCCTGCAACTGGTCCAAAACGCCGCAGCGAGACTCCTGACGGGCACCTGAAAAAGGCATACATCACCCCGATCCTGGCCTCTCACCGCTGGCTCCCTGTGCGGTTCCGTATAAACTTCAAGATCCTCCTCCATGTCTACAAAGCCCTCAATGGGTTTGCCCCCACCTACATAAAAAGTCTTCTCACCCTCCAGGCCCCTCAGATTGGCCGACTTGGGGTTGCTGAATATCCCACGGTCTAGGCATAAGCTCAGGGGCGACCGCGCCTTTGCGGTTGCAGCCCCTAGACTGTGGAACAGCATCTCCTTTCCCATCAGAACTGCCCCCCTCCATCGACTCTTTTAAGTCAAGACTAAAGACTTATCTATACTCCCAAGCCTTTCCTGATGTCCTCTGAGTGAGGGCTACATGTATATATGTATGTAGTTTGTTTTGTTGTGCTATTCTTATAACAAATGTAAAGCACTTTGGCCAATGAGAATTGTTTTTTAAATGTGCTATATAAATAAATGTGACTTGACTTGACTTGAGGGTTAGGCCGACAAACCCGTCCTATACGCGTACAGTACAGGCCCTCTGCTGGAGGGGCGGGTGACATCATATCTGGTGGTGGTTCAACAGGCTTAGTAGGAGACTTCATGGGTGACATCACCAGTGGTCTAATAGGTGATTTCGCCAATAACACCGGTGGCTCTTTGGCTATTGGGGAGTCATTACGTTTTGAACGCACAGTCTTTCCATTAGTCTTTGGCACAAAGTTCTGGACACTGGCGTGAACTGCTGCGATGGTCTTGGTTCGCTCACCGGCAGGATATGTTTTCTGTTGCGCCTGTAAATTCCTCCTTCGGAATGTTGAATATGAACTTTACTCCAGGTAGGTTTCTGCCGCTATGCGGTCATGTCCTTTCTGTGTTTGTAGGCGGACTGTTTGTCCGGGAGACAAAGGAGTGAGGGGGCAGCTGGTCTGGTCGTAATATGTTTTTTGAACTTGCTGTTTGTGTTGTATTGGGCCTGGATGGCGAGTGGATCGCGAACCTGATAGGCTGTGGGCCGAGGAGCTTTATTCCAGTGTTTCGTGACCCAAGTCACCAAATTACATGAAATTTTAACATATTGTGTAAAAATATTATATAAATCACCCCTGAAACTCGTCATTAACAAGACTTGCACATTTTTTTATTAAATTAGAGAAAAACCGGAAAATTTTCGGGTATTTTTAGTCCAATCAAATCACGTTTAAAATTGAGTTGTATGCCAGTTGGCCAATCAGGTCAATCTTTGTTACAGGCTAGCTAGGCAGGGAGCACACAACATGGCTGATAGTACTTCTACTGATGCCAGTTTTACTGGAGATTCCAATGAAGATTCTTTGTTGTTCTGTGGAATATGTCGTGGAAACTTGCAGCAGGGTAATTGAATTTAGCGAGAAAAGCATTAAGAAGTCTGAAGAATGTGCTGCTGTGGATGGAAGTGGAACAAAGCCTTGAAAGCAAAGTGGCTGCTGAGGTGCTGCAACACAAAGGGGACAGCCAGGAATCAACTCTAACAGAAAGGTAAAGTAAAGTAAAGTAAAGTAAATTTATTTATATAGCACTTTTCAATCAATTTCAATCAAAGAAGCCAAAGTGCTTTACAGAGAAAATTATGCATATAAATAATAAAAAGAGGTAGAAAAAAAATGACACAACACACTATAAGAGATTCAACACGAACATCCCCCCACAGCAGAATCTACACTCTCCACTGTGAGGGAAGGCACTAAAATGTCCAGTCCTCCTCCTCCTCCTAGTCCACCCGAGGTCGGGGCCAGTTTGAGGCCACCGCAGCCAGTCGCCGCAACGGCAGCCCGATGATTATAGGCCCACCCGCCGGGAAGTTGGAACACCGGCATCGGGTTGAATTCCTCAGCGGCCTTGAAGTGTCTGGAGCGGCCGCTCCTTCCCCGGAGACTGCGACGCCCGTGGACTTCAGGCCGCGCCAGTTGGAGCTTCGACTCCGCGGTGTTTTTGATCCAGCGCCGCCCGCCCGTGGCGGGGTGCCCTCAAACCCAGACCGCAGACCGCAGACCACAGACCTCAGACCGCGGCTGCTCGATGTTGGTGTTCGGCGGTCACAGCACTCTGGAGCGGCGACCCGGCAAGGCATCACCCGCTCCTTGTTGGTGTCCCAGCGCTGTGCCGCCGAAGCTGTGGTCCCCGGCAGGAACGCCGCTCCAGCCTGATGGAAGGCCGAATGGGGAGATCGGATGGTGAGATCGGAACCGCGGGGTGTGTTTTGATGATCTCCGCGGGGGGGGAGGCTGTACATAGTGCCGTCCGCTACGGCCGTTTCCAAGCCCCGACCACGGGAGAAAAACGGAGGGATATTGATCGCATTTGAAAGGCTTCCATTGGAGTGAGAAATGGTGAGAAATGGTTTATGTTTCTGTAGAAATGACTTGGTGTATGTGAATTTGAACTAATTTATCTATGGTAGCAACCTATTGTTATTCTCGTTAACATTAAGAAGAGGTTGAAATTTAATGAATTGAAGTCCATGCAGACCTAAGTAATATGAGATTATTTTTTTCTGCAGCTTCTGCCCCTCCACTCTTCAGAGCCTGTCCACACAAAAGTGTGCTTTAATGAACACTAATTAGATAATTAGCAGACTTGCCATCCCATCTACCTGGACATGCATACACGTTTAATTTCCTCATTGATATGTTGATATTGTCTTACATAATATAAGACATGAAAAGATGTAAAATACTCCCTGACACATATTATCTTCTATTATTAGGAGGTAGCAGTGTATCCCGGGTTATCATACAGAGTGCTATCGTCACTTATACAATACAATACAATACAATACAATACAATTTATTTGTCATTTGGACCCCGTTGAGGTCCAAACGAAATGTCGTTTCTGCAACCATACATTACAAAACGAAGAAGACCCGAGACACAACACAATTTACACATACATCCATCACAGCGCTGTGATGGAAGGCAAAAAAAACCCTTATCTCTCCACTGCACTCCCCCCCCTGATGTCAGAGTCAAAGTCAAAGCCCCCGGCGGGCGATGGTGATTGTCCCGCGGCCATTAAAGCCACGCCGGGTAATGCAAGGTCGCGCACCGGGTCTTGGTGTTAGAGCCTCTATCACCATCGTGAATGCAACTTCTGCAACATAACAACAATAAATCGAGCTATAGCAAAGTCTAGAAGGAAAAAAGGTAATGATAGGGACTCAAACAACAATTATTTTTATTTATGGTCACATGATGTTACTTTGAAAAATGAAAAGATAAATTTGAGAATGTTGATTTATTTTACTTTTCATTCCTTTCTGTTTTATTTTTCCTCTTTCAATTGTAAGTTAATTGTGGCAAATCCTCAGATTATGGAAGAACTCGGGGATGAGGACCATGGACATTTTTAAAACAGACATGCTGACTGCAACGGAAAACCCCCCAATCCACAAAGGAAGAACCAGTTTCGAACCTGTCTGTGGGCCTGGGCATTACACCACTATGCTAATGGTGTGAGCAGGAAAGGCTGAGACGGAGATAATGACATTATCTTGGAATACACAAAGGAAGGAAAAGAGCCCAGCAGACGGGGGTAAACAGCCCAGCAACCTCTATCACCATCGTGAATGGCTCATCCATCAGGACAACAGGAGCCCATCCAGACGATGGGATAACGATCAGGCTGAGGGATCATGACATCAGCAAACACCATATCATCAGAAGCCTATTGCTCATACCAGATCGAAACTGGGAATCATCAAAAGACCCTTTTGTTCAGAGGACCACCTGGGGGGGGGAGGGTTTCAAGGGAGAAACTCAGGTATAAAAAGCAGGAGTCAAGCCAGAACTCGCTCTCTTTCTGCTCTGCTGGACGGCTCGTGAGCCTGCATCAACCTAGCTGTAAGTACCCCAGACGACCTGGTGAAGTTCCCGGAAATAGGATAAAGGTTGAGAGAAGAAGGGGAAAGTGGGTGTACTGTACTTGCAAGTAAAATTGTGTAAAATAAGTTTTACGACGTGCCCGATAATTTTCTCCCATAGTCTTAGTTTAAAGCATAAGTTTAGTCACGTATTATGTAGTGTTGGTGAGATTCGATCTCTCATTTGTTTAATAAAGCCTGTAAATTTTAAACTTGCTTTGAGTCCGTCTTGGTTTCTGTTTTCTCTCATCAGCACGCTCTGGTCAAGTCAACCTTTTATCATATCCCACCATAAATCCGAGGTTTAGAACCTAGGGGAACCCCTTTTTCAGGAAGTTGGGCCCGAAGTTGAGTAAAGGGAACCAGAACCCCTACACAATGGCGACCATGGCAGGACCTCGGTGGTTTGGGATATGTGATTTGCCAGAGGGGGTGAGAGAACGTACCAAGATGAAGGAGAGAATCTCCTCTTATCTGTTTAAAAAGATCAATCTCACCAAACAATGGTGATAGCACTTTTGGCAGCACAGCAGCCTGCAGCAGCTGCAGCAGAATGGACGGAAAGCAAAGGGTATAATAAAGGGCAGGAAAAGGCAGTTTGGCTAGCGTGCCTATCACAGCAGGTAGCCAAAATGGAGAGACAGGTAGAGAGTCTAGAAGAGCAACTGAGAAAAGCTAGGGCCAGCGCTGAGGAAAGCGCTAGAGAAGGGGAAGGGCTATACGCGGAACTCAGTGAAGCCAGGCAGTGTATCTTGCAGGCTAGGGAGTCCCACAGAAATGCCCAGGAATTCCTCCAATGCCAGGCGGTAGAGGCAAAGGAGAGGGAACGGAACTCCCAGGAACTCCTGGCTCAGAGTACACAGAGGTACAGGGAGCTGGAGGAAAGTTCCAAGATATCCAAGCAGCATACCGGGGTGGCCCGTAGTGAGCTAGGGGATTGTGATCATGGGCCTTGCCAGGCAAGGATAGCGCAGCTGGAGGAGACTCTGTCCAAGACTAGGGGACGGGTTCACCTGGTAGGACCAGGGGGGTCCCCCAGGGGCAGAGGGCTTCCCTCAGCACGTGATTCCCCAGGGGCAAAGGGGGAATAGACCGCCTCCTGAGGCGCCGGGAATAGGTCTGGGTCGGCAGGTGGGGTTCGGGTTGTCCGGGGAGGGACAGGCCCAAGGAGGGGCAGGAGAGCACCCTCGGTTAGCGGGGTCTGAGCCATGTGTAGCACACCATGAGGTGGTGGGGTTACCGATCATGGTGGGAGAGCAGGGGGTAAAGGGGCAACAGCCCTTGGTAGGGCAGATGTGCCCGGTACGGCAAAGGAAATATGGTCCCCCGGTAGGGCAGGCAGATAAGCGGCCCATAGAGAGTGATATCATCATTCCCCACGGGGCACGCATGCTGAGGGGGACGGTGGCTCACGTTCCCAGGTTAACCAGGGCGGGAGACCCGTCATTGCATTTTATAGAGGTGCAGTAGGCAGCCGACATAAATGATTGCGATGAGGTAGAACGGGTAAAGCTACTACTGATGACCCTGGATTCCTACCTATGCAAGGCGGTGACCTCCAGGGAAGGGGGAAGAACTGAAACATGGGTAGCGGCACAGACGGCAGTTCTGGAGGACATGGGGTTGAATCAGGGTAGTCCTTTCGCCAGGGTGGGGGAGACGAAGCAGCAGGTAGCTGAGTCCCCGGACATGTTCGCAGAGAGACTGTGGGCAGTGTATGAGGGAGCGTGTTAGACGCCTTTAGATAGGCGGAATTTAGATGAGAGAACAGCCCACTGGCTGAAGACTCTGGTAGCGAATTGCCTCCCCGCGAGTTAGGGCAAAGGCCGAGCACTGGTTCGACCCAGCGGACCCAAACCTTAACGAGGTGGAGGTAATAAGGAAGCTCACCCTTGCGTATCGCAACGGGGAGAGAAGTGAGGAGAAGCCCTTTAAGGGCAAGGTGCACAATATAGTACCAGCACCCCCCAAAAGGAGGCAGTGGAAACAGGAAGGCAGCCGGACCTCTTCCAAGATGAGGCCGGTGTGCTACGGGTGTGGGAAGCCCAGGCACTACAAGAGGGAGTGCAGAAACCTAAGTAGAGCAGTGGGGGATAGGACCCCGGTAACAGCCGACCCAGCCCCGGAGGAGGGAGCGGCCGTGCCAGGAACAATAGATGTAAGAGATCTATTGATCTATTTGCAGTCAAAGGTGGGAGGGTCCGGACAGGTAGCCATGGCAACAGGCCAGGGTGCGCCCGTATCCGCACCCCCGGCACCTTTATGACTGCCAGCAAAACAGCCCACATTCCTATGCCCGCTAGAGTATTGCCCATGTGGGAGACCCTGGGTCAAGATGGAGGTCCAGGATGTGGTCGGGAGTTACCTGCTGGACACAGGTGCTTCCAGCACCATTGTTCACATGGACTATCCCCGTACATCCCCTCTATCTAGTGGGGTACCCTATAGTCTTGTCGGTTTTACGGGAAACGAGAAGACGGGGTTTTTCTCTGTTCCCTTGTCCATTCGATTAGGAGCACTCCAGGCACAGTGGAAGTGCGACTTGATGAGTTGGGAGCAGGAGGGAAAGGGGATACTAGGCGCCGACTTTATAGTGGCCCACCAGGTCGTGGTGGACCTGAGGAACCACTGTTTGTGGGGCATTGCAGGAGAAGGGGCTGAGAGAGAGAAGGAGGTAATGGTCATCGAGGGGGCACCAGAGAGAGGGGCTCTGTGTGTTGTGAAGCCCAGAGAGGGGTACAAAGTAGAGGCCCTAGTGAGGCAGACCCCGACAGAGTATCGAGGCCATGTTAAGCGAAATTTGGCCGCATTCGCTACTCACAAGCACGACTATGGAAGGGTCACAGGAACAGAGGTCAGGATAGATGGGATCCCATGTCCCCGACCGCAGAAACAGTATAGTTTTCCCCGAGAAGCGGAGGCTGACTTAGAAGTCGCCCTGAGTTCATTGGTTAAGCAAGGCGTTTTGAGGCCCATAGCCACCCACATGAACTCACCGCTCTGGCCCATACGGAAGCCAGACAATTCCTGGAGGGCCACGGTAGATTATAGGGTCCTGAATAAGATTATTCCGGCTTGCGCACCAACTGTGGCAGCCGTAGCAGACCTATTAGGGGAAATTCCGGCGTCTGCATCTGTATTTACGGTGCTAGACATCTCAAACGGTTTCTGGTCTATCCCGGTCAGGAAGGAAGACCAGTACAAATTTGCTTTCACATTCAAGGGGCAGCAGTACACGTGGAACTGTCTTCCCCAAGGGTTCCACAATAGCCCCAGCATTTTCCACCAATGTATGGCGGAATGTTTAAAGGAATTCAGTAAGCCCCACAAGATCGTCCAGTATGTGGATGATATTTTGCTATTCACGGACACCAGTGAGGAACATGGGCCCCTAGTAAATGAACTGCTGGAGCTGCTCTGTAACAGCGGTTTAAAAGTAAATCCCAAGAAGGCACAGATAGGGTTACAAGAGGTAAAGTTCTTGGGACTGACCCTTAGGGCCGGAGAAAGGGGTATCGATACAGCAAGAAGGCAGGCAGTGCAGGAACCAATCCCAGCGGACGTGGGGGGGGGGGGGTAAGGTCATTTCTGGGAGTCACGGGCTACTGCCGAGACTTAATAGAGGACTATGCCACGACCGCAGCACCCCTGCTCCAGCTCCTACGCAAAGGGGTAGAGTGGGAGTGGGATGAGCAGTGCAAGTCGGCATTCGTCCATTTGAAGCGGGACCTGCAAAAGGCCCCAGCTCTGGGAGCCATCGACTACAGGGAGGAATTTTTCCTGGAGGTAGCCGCAGACAGCGACGGCCTGGGCGCAGTGCTCCTCCAGGAACGGCACGGCAAGTTAAGGCCAGTGGTATATTCCTCCAGAGTCCTCACAGAGGTAGAAAGGTCCTATTCAAACTGTGAGCGGCACCTGCTAGCCACATACTGGGCAGTGAAGAGGGTACAGGTCTTCATAAGAATGTCCCCCATCACCCTCCTGACCCACCATACCCCAACCCAGATGCTGCTGGACGGTCGGATTAAGGATGGGACCGTTAGCAGTGTGAGGATAACTCGCTGGACCCTTCTCCTTTCCCAAATGGCCTTACAGGTTGAGAGGCTATGCGAGCGCAAGCTCGCAGCCAATTTGGTGTACCCAGGGGAGCCACACCGTTGCTCGGTGGAAGGGGTATGGGAGGTGGACTTTGGGTTTAGAGCAGGGTTACATCCCATGGGTAGGGAAATATACGTGGACGGGTCCAGTATCATGTCCGAGGGCATAAGGCCCACGGGCTGTGGGTTCTGGGACCCCGAGGCGGAGATAGCCCTAGCCCTTAAACTCCCACATACGTTAAGCGCCCAGCAGGCCGAGCTGGCGGCGGTAATGTACGTGGTCACCCATCCCGAGCGTTTCCCCACTCCATACACCATATGTTCGGACAGCATGATCACATGCAATTCCTGCACAGAATATCTGGCCATCTGGTCCAGCCGAGGGTACACCTCATCGGATGGGAAGCCCCTGACCACAAAACCCCTATTAGAGAGGATTGTATCAGCCGTAGGGAAGGGCGGGGATAGATATATCCATAAGGTGAAGGCCCATTCCAAAATGGAGCCACGGCGCAAGGGAAATCGGAGGGCGGATTGCTTGGCCAGAGAAGGAGCCAGGAGTGGGCAAGCATGGGACCCCTATGAGGAAGGACAGGTAGCTGCAGCCAGGGAGCAGCCGCGAGAAAAGGAAAGTGCGGGAGTGGTTTTGGCCCTGGACCTGACCACGGTCCAGGCACAAGACCCCATTTTAAAGGCTGCCTCAGCAGCCATTTGGAGGCAGGAGAAGATAGAGGGAACTTATGGGGGTAAAGACATGTCAGTAAAGGAAGGCATGTTATTCAAGGGAGATAAGTGGGTAGTGCCTTCCCTGTACAGAAGGGAATTTTAAAAACTAGCCCATGAGGGTCCAGGATCAGGTCACCCCGGGCCAGAGACCACATGGCAGCGAGTAGAGATGGCGGGATGGTGGCCAGGGCTCAGGGAAGACGTTCGCGACTTTTGCGCAAGCTGTCTGGTTTGCGCAGCAAACAACCCAGATCCCCAGAAAAGGAAGGTTTCTATGGGACACATCAGGAGGGTGGAGGGGCCATGGCAGTCGATTCAAATCGACTACATCGGACCCCTTCCAACCGTTCAAGGGGGTTACAAGTACTGCTTAGTCCTTGTGGATGTGTTCTCAAAATGGGTAGAGGCCTTCCCTTGCAGAGCAGCCACCGCTATGGGTACGGCAAAAATCCTGGTTAGGAAGGTGTTCACCAGGTGGGGACTCCCACAGTTCGTGGAGTCAGATCAGGGGAGCCATTTCATGGGACAGGTCATGCAGTCCACCCTTAGAATACTGGGCATCAAGGCCAAGTGGCATGTGGCCTACCACCCCCAGTCCTCAGGTCTGGTAGAGCGGTTGAACTGGACAATAAAGGAAAGGATAAGGAAGGAAACAGGGGACTCACCCAACCGGTGGGTGGAGGTTTTACCCCTGGTCCTTATGGGGATTCGGGCCAGCCAGTCCAGGTGTACGGGGTACTCTCCCCATGAGGTTATGACGGGCCGGGTCATGAGAACGCCTATGCACGTTATGGTCCCAGCCCTAACGGAGGGACAGCTCAGGGAAGTGAACCAGGACAAGTTTGCCAAGAAGCTATTTGAACAACTTAGGCAGGTTCACTGGCAGGCAGCCAGAAACATGGGGGCCCAGCACCAAAGAAACAAGCTACTGCTGGAGCCTTGCAGGCATTGCGAGTGGGCAGTGGGGGACCAGGTAATGGTCAGGAGATATGCTCGGGTAGGGGTGTTTGAACCCTTGTATGCTGGCCCATACAACATAGTGGACAAGGCCCGTCCCATGGTGTATGCCATTCAGCTTCCCCGTAGAGTCAAATGATTCCACATCAACCAGTGTAAATTGTTCGACCCCACAAGGGCAGGGAAAAGTAAGAAAGGGGTACATGTCTGGGAACAGGATCAAGAACAGACCCGGGTTGATGTGGAAACCGTAGGGGAGCCAGGCGAGCCCACAGGTAGTCAGCCTGAAGTGGCCTGCTGTGTCCCAGGGCGAGGACTGGAAGCAGCGGGGAAGGATGCTGATTCCAGCCCTCCGCAGGCAGGTAACATAGACTGCCTAAGAGAGGCAGAACTAGCAGAAGCAGAGGAGATGGAGGTATCACCTCTGGTGTGGGAACCCCCGGTCAGACATAGGAGTAACAGTGTCACTAAACCCCCAGTAAGGTGGTCCCCATCCCTAATTAAACCTAGGGCTAGGGCCGGCCACAGGAGGGCCGGGAGGGAGAGTAGCCGAAACAGGGCACTACGGAGTGCGGCTGGAGGGAGCCCAGTCTCCGCAGGGAATGTAGGGGTAACTCGAAACCCTGTAGTGCAAAGGGAGGTGAGGGGCAGTCAGGCCCCTCAACAGGAGGAGTTCTGGCCTGCACGGGTGGTACCACCAGAGGGGTGGCCCCAGCGTGACGGGGACCAGTTATGAGTTGGCCACCCGGAGACGGGTGGCGTTGTATATAGCATTGGTTTGTGTGTGAGTAGATGTAGTTAGCGTTTGTTAATAAGATATAGGGTTTTGTATAGATACAGGGGAGTACAGGGACGTCCATTATTAATAGCATGGACAACGTAGAACTGGCCCTGCAGATCAATCAGTTAAAGGGCCAGTTACGAAAGGTTCTGGGGGAGGAAAATGCGGTGGTAGGATCGGGACTGCATGAAGAGGTGGCAATGACTCTACATCTGAAAGAAATCATAGCACAATTGGAGACACATGCAAAAACGATAAACGCTTTGATTAAAAAGGACCGGAATGCATCCGATCAGGCTGCACAGAATGAGGTGTGTGGGCTGTATGGTGCGTGGTTGTTGGGGGAGGGGAGGAGCAACCTGGAAGACCTGAGGCAAGGTCGGGTCCCCTCCTGGATAAGCAACCAGCACCTAGCAGCGCTACACCCTTATAACAGCACTTTGATTCCTTGTCAGCTTCGTGTGGCCTCCGAGGCCTACCCGGTACCGGTGGATTGCGGAAAGTCCGATCACACCATAATGGGAGTGGTCGTAAGAATCCCGGTACACAAAAATGCTGGAGAAACTCAGCGGGTGCAGCAGCATCTATGGAGCGAAGGAAATAGGTAACGTTTCGGGCCGAAACCCTTCTTCAGACTAAGAATCCCGGTGATGGGAACCTCGGCACGACCAGCTCCTCTGTACCGAGTGGAGAACGTGGGAGTTGTTCGTGGGGGGGTGCATATTCGCTACGGGGAGGTCCCGCCCTATGTCATAGTGAGGGAGCAAGCTGTGACAGGCATTGACCTTTTGGGTTGTCGGAGCCGGGGAGCACAGGTAATCCTGTGTCCCCGGCTCATGGGCGCTGAGGCTAGGCCTCAGTGTGGGTTCAGGACTGTTGGGGCACAGCTTATAAACTGTACCATGGAGGCGATGGCAGCAGACCATGTCCCTCCACAGGTGGCGTATATAGGCAGTGGGAAGTACGGTGTCACCACAAGTGCCCAGCGGTATCAGCATGGATCACAGCTGTGGTGCCCGATACCGCACAGCAGCTTCAGTTTTAAACCCAGGGCAGAAGTCCATGTGGCACAGCAGCGAATATTACCCATCCCGGAACCTTCTTCGGTTCACCTCTCGGTACGAGAAAATGTAACTGACTTATTTAACTATGTGGCCCATTTTGGGTATGATATTCCCCCAGTGAATGAAAGATTAAAAGAGTTGCTGGTGGCGGTCGAGTTGTCGCACAAGCACTTCTTCTCCCTGGAACAAAAGACACTGGATATCGTCAGGGAGATCGAAGAGATCAAGTCTCCAAGTTGGTGGGACCTGGAGTCCTGGATCATAGTTCCAGCATGGGTCCGCATCGTGTCCCATGTTCTGATCATCTGCCAGATGATAATTGTGGTGTATTTGCTATGCATTAATTGCAAATGGTTTGTAGGATTGATTTAAAGAAAATTAGGTATATTGTAAGTTAATGTGCTTCGAGGGCCTAGTTTAGCAATTAAGGGGTCTTTCGGGGTACATCATTTCACCATCTCGCCAGGAGTGTTTACAGCTCTTGAGGCTGGAGGATTGCCCACTAACTCTGTCAATCGATACGGTCCGTGCAAGCCCGGACGTATCGTAGGGGCATGTAAGTTATTGTGGCAAATCCTCAGATTATGGAAGAACTCGGGGATGAGGACCATGGACATTTTTAAAACAGACAGCTGACTGTAACGGAAAAAAACCCAATCCACAAAGGAAGAACCAGTTTCGAACCTGTCTGTGGGCCTGGACATTACACCACTATGCTAATGGTGTGAGCAGGAAAGGCTGAGACGGAGATAATTACATTATCTTGGAATACACAAAGGAAGGAAAAGAGCCCAGCAAACGGGGGTAAACAGCCCAGCAACCTCTATCACCATCGTGAATGGCTCATCCATCAGGACAACAGGAGCCCATCCAGACGATGGGATAACGATCAGGCTGAGGGATCATGACATCAGCAAACCCCTTATCATCGGAAGCCTATTGCTCATACCAGATCGAAACTGGGATTCATCAAAAGACCCTTTTGTCCAGAGGACCACCTGGGGGGGGGGGGTTCAAGGGAGAAACTCAGGTATAAAAAGCAGGAGTCAAGCCAGATCTCGCTCTCTTTCTGCTCTGCTGGACGGCTCGTGAGCCTGCATCAACCTAGCTGTAAGTACCCCAGACGATCTGGTGAAGTTCCTGGAAATAGGATAAAGGTTGAGAGAAGAAGGGGAAAGGGGGTGTACTGTACTTGCAAGTAAAATTGTGTAAAATAAGTTTTACGACGTGCCCGATAATTTTCTCCCATAGTCTTAGGGGAATCCCTTTTTCAGGCAGTTGGGCCCGAAGTTGAGTAAAGGGAACCAGAACCCCTACACAATTGAGTTCAAGACGCTGAAAAGCCTGAAGCAGGTGAATCACCTCAAGATGCAGTTCCTGATGGTGAAGCAGATGAGCCGGGAAAGGAAGATGCTCATGTCAACGGCATGGTGTGCCATGTACAGATTTATGCAAGTGTGTTGACTGCAGAAACTCTATTGCTGCAAAAGACTTTGAATCTGATTAAGAATCTTCAGATGAAGATCAGATGTAATATAAACAAAATAAATTGGGGAAATAAATGATTATATAAAGTTTTATTTTAATGTCGATCGTTTCACTGTTTATTTGGTCAAATTATTTAAACAATGAGTGAATTACTTATGATAATGGCGTGCTGGTGAATGACTGTGACAGTCCACCCACCGATCCACAAATACATACATACATACACACATCCACACACACATCCATCCGTACGCACACTTCCATGCATGCAAACACACACATACATGCACATGGGGAGAACTGGGGTTGGGGACTGGACATTGTGCCTTCCCCCACAGTGGTAACCATTGTGGGGGGATGATTTTGTGTGTAGTGTCTATGTTAGTCTATGTCCAACATGGCGGTCGGAAGGGAGAGTGGACGCTGGCGCGGTTTGGCTGCCGCTGCTCTCCCTTCACATTGTGTTTCTGAATTTTGTTGTTGTCTTTTTTGGATCGAATTTCTGTTTTTAATTTGTGTATTGGTGATGTCTTTATAACTTATTTTACTCTGATTATATGTTTCTTTGTTAAATTTTGTAAGGTGTCCTTGAGACTTTTGTATAGGCGCCCTTAAATAAAATCTATTATTATTATTATTATATAAATCCGCACACACACACACCCACACATCCATTCACACGCAGACATACATGTACACATCCACACACACATCCACACATACATGCACACATACATCCATCCACACGTACATACACACTTACATCCACACATCCACAGATACACGCTTGAAAAATACACAGACACACACAAAAACTAGAGATAAACAATGCAACACTTTTAGGGTTCTTTTAGGTTAAAGGTAATAGCCCTCATTTGCAAAGGCACCATCGGGGGGGGTCTCTAACATAAATATAAGCTCATTGTAGCTTAAAATGAATACTCATCGAGTAAACATCAGAGCATTCGATTCTTGGCCAGGTCGTGACATTTACATCAGAAATAAGACAGATCTCTTACAGGTCTGTCACCCAGCCTGGCACTGCCCCAGTCCCACTATGGCTGTTACCCCCCACTCTCCCCACTATGGCAGTCAGTGGGGTTCAGTAAACGGGGAAACCTAGATGATCTGTCCTGACCCTTTAATTAGGCAGGTTCATGAGCCCTTAAAACCTGGGACCTCTGCTGCAGTCTCATTAAATTTCCTATTAAAGCAACTGGAAGATGCCTTGCAGGACTGTCCCCCAGCCTGGCACCTCTGCGACAGTGTCATTAAAAAAACACACTCACAATTATATTCATCATTTTATTTTTATATAATATAATTATAATTAATTATATATGATTACAGTCATATTTACAAGTTATATATATATATATATTTATATATAGGTATAATAATATATAGTTTAAATGGACTGCAACACGGAAATAGGCGGCCCATGGTGTAATATGGGCATTGGCCACTAGATGGCGCTCACTTTCCCGATCTCATTTTCTAATTAGTTTAATTAATTAATGTGCAGCTTTTGGCAATGACGAGTTATGACTTCCTTCTCACTTATATTTCATCTACATCTGTGGAAAATTTCATGTAGTTTGGTGACTTGGGTCACGAAAACTGGATTCTAGACACATTTTTAATGCTCGGCCCACAGCCTATGAGGTTTCAGCAGTGACATGTAAGAGGCTTTTAGAAAGGTACATGAATAGGCAAGGAATGGAGGGATATGGATTGTGTGCAGGCAGATAAGATTAATTTATCTTGGCATCATGTTCGGCATAGACATTGTGGGCTGAAGGGCCTGTTCCTGTTCTCTTTTCTATATTATAACAGTAGATCAGTATTCAGGTCTGCCACTGTTGGATTGTCCACAAGAGTCCTGATATTCGGTCCCAATGTTCGTATTTTGGCATGAAGGTTGACTGCTCACATTTTCGTTTAATATTGAATGTTTCTGTTACACTACAATACGCTGTCTTGATTCTAGATGTTCCTGAGGAAGGATCTTTGACCTGGAACATTAACTCTGCTTCTCTTCCCACAGATGTGGCCTGACCTGATGAATATTTCCATCATTTTCTGATTTTATCCTGATCCAATTGTTAATGGGACCAAGATAATCGGAGACCAGACTCTGCTGCCTGGATATCAATGCTCACACAGCAGTGAAAACCCACATGAGTGGGGTCAGGCACAGGGCCACATGTCCACTGCATCTTCCCCACCCTCCTAATCATACTTATGGCTATGCTCTGTTCAACAGCTCCCAATCCCAGACCTGCATCTGGTTTCCAGCATCCCCTTCTAACCAGAACACCTAATAGCCTGGCAGACCCAATAGGTAGAATGAAGAGAAAGGAGAATAAAACATACAATCGTTGTTCTTTTCTCCTGCAACTAACTTGTGAATTATGATGTAAAGGCAGGGATGGCTTTCCTTGTCACAGTGTTTCAGGAGACTCGTGTCATCACATTCGCTGGTGGCATTGCCTGTAACAGACCTGTTATTTCCCAAACCTGGAGCTAAACATTATCAATGGTTGGAAAAAATCAGTGTGGTGTTATTTTTCAATTCTGAATCCTATCAGAGTGCCACTGGAATCATATCAAGAACCTGCCAGTTTTTGCACTACAGATGTATCAGATTGGTGCCTGATGGGTCCTTTCTAGAGGCAGATAGGTTTGTAAACCACCCTTGAAGATTCCACTCAGGATGACAGGTTGTTTGAATTTACGTCTTTAGCTGGATTCCCACTGGAGGGTATTATTGATGTGTGGAATTATAGACATCCTCTTATTACAAGTGTATGGTAAACCAAAGCCTCTTCTGTTCCAAACATTGTGCATGCACAGGATATGTGGGGACGAGTGCAGGACAACTGCTATAGTGCTTTTGACATGCAACAGTAAACACCACAATTTTGTTGGAACTCTGAACATACTTAGAGGGAGAATGGAAGGGATCAGGATCTAAATGGTTTAAATTTAGTTGATATAATCTGTCAGTAACTCGGCTACTCCAGTGAAAACTTTCTGACCACTGGATGTGTGATTGAACAAGATTTCAGCAAGCTTCAAATGCCTTGACAGGGTTGAACACATCAACATTGTGTTCCAGTGAGATATAGATCAGCCGATGTTTTTTTTAAACCTATGGCATTACTTCAACAGCATCTCCATCTTTTGCCTTTAAAAGCAGAGAAGCACTAAAAATGAGCAGGATTGGTCATTTGGTGCTTTGAACCAACTGGTCATTTGGATGTACTTGGAGTTGATTATCTATTTCAAGACCTTATTCTCACTCTCTACCATACTCTTTGATGCCTTATGTATTCAGAAAGATCTTACTCCTTAAATATATTCAGGAATTTTGTCTCTATGGCACTGTTATAGGGAATTCCAGAGATCCACAACATTTAAAATGAAAATGTATTTCTTTATCTCAGTCTGAAATCTGTTGCCCTGTAAACTGAGTTTGATCCCTCATTCTAAACAGCTTGCCAGGTGAAATATATTCTTCCTTTTGCCTTTTGCCGTCTGCATGTCTCTTTCCTGTGAATATTGTTCAAGAACATATGTATCCTTGTACATCAAAAAAATCTCAGTCTAACACTATTTAAATAATATGCCACATTTAGTTTTTCCTATTAAAGTGAATAACTTACCATTTGTACTACATCTGCCATGTGTTTAATATATTATGAATAGCTTAGGGCACAAAACAACTCCACTCTGCTGCATGCATCTCTAATTTCCTGTTTAATGCATTCCCATACATTAGCACAGCTATTTCTGGGCCTATAGACATCTCACTTAAAAATCTTGCACTTCTTTGCTCTTTCTTAGCTCAAAGTACTGTATCTTAATTTCCTGAACCAACATCCTTTCTCTCTATTGCACTGACATTATATGTTAATAACTGTGCCTTACGAAATCCTATTTGTTTACTCGTCCTTCCTAAATTTTGATTATCTTTGGCTATTTAGCTCCCAGCTTTGGTCAGTTTGCAGCCATGTCTGGTAATGTCCATTGCATTCATACCCATTTACATCTATTTGTGCTGTTAATTCTGCCACCTTGCTCTGGATGCCCTGCACATTTAGACACAATATCTACAGATTTGTCTTTTAACTTTTTGTTTAGTTATCTAAACATTTTTATTTCATGCCACAACCAATGTTTGAGTCTTGCAGTCGTGCCCCTGATCCTATTAATCAATCCAGTAAATATTGGCTTTTCGGTTCTGCTTTCAATTTACCCACTGGTTGCTTGAACTTTCTCATTAACAATTTTGTTCCCTCAGCTAATTTAGTTAAAATAATTACTCTGCCACAACTTTTAAGTTTTGCAGTTATTTCTACATATAAGTTCTGCAAAATCTTACACAGAGAGATAAACTGGTAGAATGCAAACGTAAAATTTGTTGAGGAAATAACATCTAAATAAGTAGTACTAATCTGAAGAAGGGTCTCGACCCAAAGCGTCACCTATTCCTTTTCTCCAGAGATGCTGTCTGACCCATTAAGTTACTCCAGCTTTTTGTGTCTAACATCTAAATAAGCTTCCTGATACAGAGAACATTGTGATGAAGGCAGCAGACTGGAACACTTACCATGTAAGCACCAAGAAGTCATTTAAAAATGCTATTGCTTTGATGTTGAAGGGTTGTTCTGCAGGAGATATACCAAGGGAGAATGGTTATTTGGGTCTGAAAATCACACTTCCATAAATGGACACGTGCTAGCTGTGGATTGGATTGGTGACTGAGTTCATGCAATTGCAAAGGCAACTTACATCTGGCTGGAAGTGAGAGAGAAATGTGCTTCTGAATTTATGCTTCCTGCATATAACAAGATTTATAACTGTCCAGATGATCCTTAAGTTTACTCTTGATAATTGATTCCATTATTTTACACGAATCACGCATATGTCTAATGTGTCTGATTTATTTATTTTGAGTCCATTGAATCTTATTTGTAACTATGATCAATCTTTTTGGGTATTCTTGTTTGAAGTGGGCAGTTTGTCCATGTCTTCCCCTTGGAATGCTCACAGACAATTACCATTTTGTGCTAATCTTTAGTTTCATTCCTTTTTGCACCTTTGAAGGTTTTCGCCTCTCTAATTTCTTGCTTTTAAAAAAACTTTTATTTACTGTTATTCTTTGACTCAGATAAAACAAGTTTTGTAGGGTTTTTTTCCAAGTTTTTGCGCAAAGCATCAATATATTTCTGATTACTGTTACTGTGGTTGCTGGCATTTTTGTACCTTGTAGATCAGGTACCAAGATGCACTCAACCTTGTTCTGCATAGGGGCCGGGACGCATGTCTGTGAGCGGATGGTGGGCCATATCTATCAAGTGTACACATGGATCCCGCCCCCATCCCGCCCCGGATGGCAGGCATCAAATCACGTGTTCACAGGTAGACAAAAATACTGGATAAACACAGCGGGTGAGGCAGCCTCATGCAATCCTTGCATGTCTCACCCGCTGAGTTTCTCCAGCATTTTTGTCTACCTTCGATTTTTCCAGCATCTGCAGATCTTTCTTAAACGTGTTCACAGAAGGTGCGCGGCCGTGCCAGCGGCTTTGCGCAAGATGCGGTACAGTCAGAGCTCGGCCGCTGATTTGGGTGTTCAGCCGCTGCTTGGGGAGTTCGGCCGCTGCTTGGCCGCTGCTCGGGGCGTTCGGCCGCTGCTCGGGGCACTGCTGCTCGGGGCTCCCGGCCGCTGCTTGGGGCACTCGGCCGCTGCTCGGGGTGCCCAGCTGCTGCTTGGGGTGCTCGGCTGCTGCTCGGGGCTCCCGGCTGCTGCTTGGGGCGCTTGGCCGCTGCTTGGGGCACCTGGCTGCTGCTCGGGGCGCTCGGCTACTGCTCGGGGCGCTCGGCTACTGCTCAGGGCGCTCGGCTACTGCTCGGGGCGCTCGGCTACTGCTCGGGGCGCTTGGCTACTGCTCGGGGCGCTCGGCTACTGCTCGGGGCGCTCGGCTACTGCTCGGGGCGCTCGGCCGCTGCTCGGGGCGCTGCTGCTCGGGGCGCCCGGCCGCTGCTCGAGGCGCTCGGCTGCTCGAGGCGCTGCTCTGGGCGCCAGGCCGCTGCTCGGGGCACTTGGCCGCTACTTGGGGCGCTGCTGCTCGGGGTGCCCGGCTGCTGCTCGGGGCGCTCAGCTGCTGCTCGCCCACTGCTCTGCTGCTGCTTGGCCGCTGCTCGGGGCGCTCGGCGGGCCGGATGATTACGGGGAAAAAAATCCGCCTGCGGGCCCGATGATTTCGGGTTACAGGCCGCATTCGGCCCGGGGGCCGTAGGTTGCCGACCCCGGTTGTGGATCTACCAAATCAAGATGAGCATTTACAGTGCCCCCCATTTCAGGGCACCATAATGTTTGGGACACAGCAATGTAATGTAAATGAAAGTAGTCATGTTTAGTATTTTGTTGCATATCCTTTGCATGCAGTGACTGCTTGAAACTTGCGATTCATGGACATCACCAGTTGCTGGATGTCTTCTCTGGTGATGCTCTGCCAGGCCTGTATTGCAGCCATCTTTAGCTTATGCTTGTTTTGGGGTCTAGTCATATGTTGAAAACCCAGCTGTCCCATAGTTTCTTGTTGTAACTTTATGCTTGGTATATCGGTTAGTTGTTATCCTCAGCAACTTCCTTTGCCCTTCCTGCTTACCCATTCAAACTGTTGTCAGGGACAAGAATCCTTTGTTTGTGCAACTTTACTTAGACTGATTAAGCTGAATCCCTGGTTTTGACTGAGGTTATTGCCCAGATGACAAGAATCTCACCCTTTTTCCAAACCTCTCCATGTTTTACACCGCATGCCACTATCCATGTGGACAATGCTGCAAAGGTACTCCTTCGAGCACTCGTCTTGTTTCAGCCAACACAGTTCCTTCCAAATCACATTGTAATAACAAGGAACTTCAGATGATGCTTTATACCAAAGATAAAGATATAGCCAAGTCTGAAGGACAGAAACTGCTGGAGTAACATATTAACATAGTAACATAGGCAGCATCTCTGGAGAACATGGTTAGGTGCCGTTTCGGAGGATAAAGCGTGGCAGGTAATAGGTTGCCAGGTGAAGGTGAAGACTGATGATCTGAAGACTGAAGTTCCGACCCAAAACATCATCTGTCCTTGTTCTCCAGGGATACTGCCTGACCCTAGTGTCTAATCTTCTAAATCACTGCAGTTTGGAAGAATAAGATGGGACCTTTTATACTCTATGAGATTGAAGATCGGGGACTACATGCTAGCTTATGGGAGGATCATTCAGTGGTCTAATAACAGTAGTCTGAAACGGTACCCAAATATGGTGGTACGTGCTTTCAGGCTTTTGTATCTAAGTACCTAAGCCTATATCTTGATCCACGTCTTTCATGTTAAAGATATTGCAAGACTATTCCAGTGCTCTCCATAAAGATCACCTCAACAAATATTACTGCCTATTTTCCGTTCTATAGTGGTACATCGCTTTAAAGCCTTGTAACTTTCTTTACCCCTGCACACTTAGTCTTCCTCAATGCGCTGGTGCTCAAATAATATGCATGTATGCCTCCTTCTTGTTCAACCTCTGAGGGTCGTGGAGTAACCATGAAGATTTCGCACTCTGGAACGCAGTCCCAAATCTCCTAGGTCGCTCCATCTCTTTATTCTTCTTTTTGATCTTGTGGCTTGATCTTGATCTTGATCCGGACCACAGTGACCACACTGACACTCGCAGAAGGGTGAACTCTCACAATATATTTTATTTACAGTTATACAAAAGTCCAGGACCACCCAGGGATGCCGTCCCTTGCCGTCAAAGTGCACGTAAGATGATGCCAGCGATCTCAGGGTTGTCCTAGCTGCTCAGCCTTTGTCTTTGAAGGAGGAGGTGTGTCGATCCCAGGCTTCTTCCTGCAGTACACCCTTTCCTTGAGAGGGAGATGCTGACCATACAGGCTTATTCCCGGCGGAAGATAAACACAAAAAGCTGGAGTAACAGCGGGTCAGACAGCATCTCTGGAGAAAATGAATATGTGACGTTTCGGGTTGGGACCCTTCTTCAGATTTTCAGCCAACTCAGGTTTGGGCTTGAAGAGATGACACTGGTGGTGTGTGAGGGTGTGTGACCATGAGTATGTGTCTGTGAGAGTGTGTGTGTGTGCACACGTGTGCGCATATACGTGCGTGCATACTCCTCTCATTTCTTCCTCGAGCAGGATGTATCCTTTCTTAGACTTATCAATTCCTGTTTTGCAAATGAAGATGCAACATTGTAAGCATTGAAATTGCCACATCACCACTTTTAAAGCCAATACATATAAGTTTGGATATACAGTCAAGGCTGCTTATTCAAATGAAGCATCTGAAAATAACAAATAATTAATTTCAGGGTGAGATCAGCTCAAAATAAATTTCCAAACCATCTATATTGTTTGATCGGGAATATGCCCATATTTCAATATACCTCTAGAAACAAGGAACTGCAGATGCTGGTTTACGCTAGAGTACACAAAAGGGCTGGAGTAACTCATCAGGTCAGGCACCATCTCTGGAGAACATGGATAGGTGATGTTTAAGGGCCCTTAGATCCTTCTTCACACCTTTCTGAATTTTTATATCTTTCTAAGGTACTCGAGAAATTTGTGCCCTTTTGAGTATACCTGGTCGACTAAAATTGATTCATCAGGAATAGTCACCTTAGCAAAAGCCAACCATGCCGACCACCTTTGTTTATTGTCCATTAATCTCTGGTTGAAACCACACATACACAGATGCTTAGCACCAGCTCGTTTTGATGCCTTCTTCTCATTGTCCAATAGCCGTGTTTATATTTGAAAAGTGGCAATGATTCATAAGACTATCACTGGCCACTTACTGATTGCCGTGAGGCAGCAACTCTGCAGGAGAGATGGAAAAAAAAGCTTGATAATTATAAATTAAGCTTGAAAATTATAGTTTTTTTGGTTCTTGAGACTGGCAGGGAGGTATTACAGATTTCCTGGCAGTTGGATACCAAGTTGTCCAACAGGTTTATTTTCTTACATTACATTAATATAAAATATAATTGTAACACTGTTGCAACTACACTGATAGTCCATAAAATAAACAGAACAATCTGACCTTCAAATCCCTCTTGTGTGGTGGAGGCAGGTGTAATTTATGCTGTGTAGTAATTAGTCTGTAGGCCATTGGGACTGATGAACGTGATGGAGAGCTTTCTGAATCAAGACGCACAACAGAGCAGAGCACTTAAACTCTAGCACAGCTGTAAAGGGCTGAATCACACTCATTCCCTTGGACCCAGGAGCATTGGTGATGTGCTGACAACAATCTATACGAGCGTGCTTTTTTTGGTAACCGCATCATTCCATCTTAGCCTTGTTTTTCATTTAGTTCCCTCTTCTGACAACATTGCCATGGCAACGTTCTGAGAGCTACAAGGAGCTGCCAAGCTGGACATTGTGCAGGTGTATCCATTAGGGCTAAAAGTGATGGTGTGCAACTCCCACCCACTGGAAACTCCTTGAGGAACTTCTTCCCTTTCCCCAAAGTAAAGACCAGGAGAACTTGATCCAAGCGTTAATTAAACCTTTCAGCAGTGGTGACTTCAACTTAATCACTGTGATTACCATTGTGTTGAGGGATGTAGGTAGCAGACACAGTGCCTCTTATTTTGTTGTTTCTCTGCAACAGTGACATGTCAGCACCGTATCATGTGACATGCACTCAATTTTATTCACCTTACCGAGCAAAAGTGAATTCAGCTCTTCCCATTTACCTTGGGAATATTGAATTTCAATTGAAAATTCTGTATAGTCGTGCCTTAGTGCCGCATAGTAAATGCATTCCACATGGCGGAAACACAAATGCTAAAGCTGTTTTTTGTTATCCTATACATGAGGAAGGAGCAGTTTGTTGATCAGAAAGTCAGAAAGAGAGTAAAATTTAACTCCAGTGCAAAACGAGCTAAGGTAAACCAGAAGTTGACTCTTTACCTCACCAGTTTAATTTTTCATTGAAATCAATTGAACAGAAAATTTAGTGGGATACAAAAATGAGTTGCAATTTACTGTAACTCATCCTGCCTACCTTCCAAGACAAACTGCTTCCTCCCAAATTCCCTGCACAACTGCCCAAAGACATACAAGGTACATCTTTGTATTGGAATTTTGCTCATTAAATTATGTAAGGATGCCGGTCACATAATCTGTTTATTTTAATGTTGGAGATGTACATGGCCACCTGAAAGTTTTGAAGAAATCAGAACTAGAATTTCTTGGACATTTGAAAGCATGCACGGAAGTGGCGGTATGCAGCAATCTGGCCCCGGTTTGTGAGGGATCAGATTTCCTATGCACACAATGTGCACAATGTGTTCATGAATATCGTAAATCCCAGGCCTTCTTCATTAAAATGAGCAGGAACATATGCCAAAGGCATGGACTACAAGGATGGAATTTATCCGTCTGGACTGCAATGAAGTGCAAACAATATATTTTATTCTGTGCATAAGCTTTTGTAAAATGCAAAATTTCCTTATGTTACATAGCTGAATTTCCAATAAATTCTACAGAAATCTCATATCAGACATTCTGAAACTACCAATAAAGTTTGACATAAGTTAATGTTTTCTTTCTTTGGCTTTTATATTCTGGATGAAACATTAACTACAGCTACATTGCTTTGACATCAGTCCCAAATAAATAGTTGCATCTCCCCAACCCTCACTGTACTTGTGCAGCTGAGTTATACAGTGGCACATTGTGAGATTATATTATGCATCACATATTGGGAAAACAGTCAATGTAATTTTTTTTTTAATGTAACATAATCCAGATTCCAGATCAAGAGTTAGGCTGGCAATGTTTGCCAGAAGTGTTGATTCTTCACTGTCTCTGCGACCTTCAAGAGTCAATAATTATGTAAAAGGAATTGTTTGCTGAGCCAGTGTTTTCTCAGGGCAACAGCCTTCTGGTGTATCTTTCAAAGATCATCTGGGATAATTTAAATATCAGATAAATCAGTCTAAAACATAATAAACAATTACATAGAAGGAAAGAACTGTCATCCAGATAATATAAAACCACTTTCTCCTATTTAAGTTTCTTGTCTGCACAACGGCTTTCTCATTTCAAGGTTGGTATTGGAATTAACTGTTTGAGTTCCATACACAATTTAGTGAGCAGAATGTCATTCACAAATAACGGACTGGAACATTTATTTTACGAGTTACCTTATCGTATATTTTATAATTATTTATTTCTTTAAATATACTTAACTATTTTGCATTTGTCCCTTTCTCTTGATGCAGTGCTATTAATTATCAACATGTTTAAAATTGCCCCCATCAACAAAGCAAGACCCTAGAACACAAACCATAGTAATACAATTTGCCATGAACTCAACGAGCTTTCATCTGATTATATCTTTTGGCAAGAGTTAACAATCTCATTCCGTTAGCAAAACTTAGGCATAACTTTATGTTTTATTCCTTAAAAGTAATTATCTGGCCATGGGCAAAACTTAAGAAGTTGTATGTTTATAATTTACATTGAAGCATAATTCTTGTTCAAGTAATAATGGAAGTCTGTCGACAGGTTGTTGACATCCTTGATTTGTCACCACTAATGTTGAAATCCATGATTGAATTATCTGTCATTCTCAATCCTTCTTTGT
Organism: Malacoraja senta; assembly: GCA_038087875.1. Classification (NCBI taxonomy): domain Eukaryota; kingdom Metazoa; phylum Chordata; class Chondrichthyes; order Rajiformes; family Rajidae; genus Malacoraja; species Malacoraja senta. The sequence goes on along the minus strand of CM075977.1, from coordinate 240,660,839 downwards.
TTGTGAATGTTTCCCGAGAAATAGTCCTTGCTCTGTTCCCATGGTTTCATGGAGTGTCATTTTCATGAATAAATTACTCACCTACTTTAAACATGCACTGATGGCAGAAAAGAGTGAGGAGATTCTCAAGCAAAACACAAACTGCTGGAGGAACTCAGCGGGTCAGGCAGCATCTGGGGAGGGAATGGACAAGAGATGGTTCAGGTCGGCACCTTTCTTCAGACCGAAAACAGTTCATAGTCTGTCCCCTTTGACATCAGCACATTGTTTGTGTGCTGTGAGGCAGACATCTGTGAGGTGATTCTCAAACAGCCATGGTATCACAAGGTTATTGTAAAAATATTTGTAATTTAACATAATTGATTCGCTTGGCTTTTTAGAAATAAAAATGGGGTCACAAAATTGTTGTGCTGATGTGAAAGTATTTCTTATTCAATCGTGCGCATTGGACCACTTGACTGAGATACCTTGGGCTGGAAAGTGCTGACGGCTGGCCAATGGGTTTGTAAAAAACTATCAGATAGCTGCATTACATGTAAGTCAGGAACTCACTGAAGATCAGATGCAGGTTGCCTGACCTCTTATTCTGCCACTGGATTCGCTATCAATCCAGCATCATTTCATAAGGTGAAGGGTGGAATTCAGTTCATATTTGGGCCTTTAGCATTACGCCAATCATAGTTGGTGCCTCAGAGAGCCACATTTAGGAATAGGAATAGGAATACTTTATTGTCACATGTGACTAAGCACAGTGAGATTCTTTGCTTGCATACACAATGTATACAAATAGCAGCCACCTACGGCACTGATTTATAAGAATGGGGTTATTGACCATAATTTGATTGGCAAGCTTAGGTAAATATTTTGCTTTATTTCAATGTACTATTATGTTTTAAAGTAATTAATGTCAGTTTTGTGTTTTAAAATGGATGTAGCAAATTTTGAACTTTTAAATTAATTTTTAAATCTGCAGCCAAATGGCAAATATTCAGAGACATTTGGGAACCGTGATAAAGCCATCTGACATCAGGAGTCTACAAGTGTGGTCTGTGGGTGGGAGGATACTTTCAGCCATCTGTGAGCTAGTTGATGCCCACGGTCCACTCCACCTTGTAGTTGGCCCACGGTGACAACAAAATTAATGTCATGGAAATTGAGCAATCACAAATGTTAAGTGCAGCCTCTAGATTAAGGAGGGTGAAGTGGTGTGGGTGGAACACTATGACTGGTCCATTACCTTTATGTTTTGGGATTTTCATTTGTTATCTATATTACAAAAAGTAAGATCTTGATCGCTTTTGACTCACTGCGATGTGATTTCCGAGAGAACGCCGCCACTTACGGCCGTCATTTTTGGCCACCTCGCTCAGAATCCCCCTCCTCCAGACTGGACCTGAGGATTTTTCCCATCGATGAAAAATCAGAGAGATATTATTGTTTTAAAAAATGTCTCCATTCTCTCTGCTGCCCCCGCTGGCGGCAGGGGGAGGGACTATAAAACCCGGAAGTGTGGTGGCTCACTCAGAGGGTGATGTCAAGATGGCGCCGAGTGCAGGCGCCATTGAATAATTCAGGAGAGCTGCTCTGTCTATGGTGGGTGTGTTTGTTGGATGTTATTTAAAGCACATATTTGCTTCAGCACCAGCCTCTACAGGAGGCTTTAAACATTTGTTTTACACACTGTATATTCAACACGTTCTGAAGTTACTTGGCATTTTAGTATTTTGTGTGTGTGTGTGTGTGTGTGTGTGTGTGTGTGTGTGTGTGTGTGTGTGTGTGTGTGTGTGTGCGCGCGCGTGCGTGCGTGCGTGCGTGCGTGCGTGCGTGCGTGCGTGCGTGCGTGCGTGCGTGCGTGTGTGTGTGTGTGTGTGTGTGTGTGTGTGTGTGTGTGTGTGTGTGTGTGTGTGTGTATGAATGACTAGGAGTATAGTGGGGGGGTGAAAGGAGGAGGGGTGACTGGGTGAACTGCCAGCGTACCAGACATGAGTGACTGCACTGCCAGCCCACGAGCCGTGAGTAAGTGTACTGCCATCCGACCAGCCGTAAGTAACTGAACTGCCAGCCCAATAACCCATTCAGTCCACCCACTCCCCCTTCTCTCTCACAGTCTGTCACCTGTTTTGGGCAGAATTTCTGGCAGTTTCTCGGCTGCCAGCCTGCCAGGTCCGAGTGACTGTACTGCCAGGCCTCAGTGACTGAGCTGCCAGCCCAAGAATCCATTCAGCCCACAATGTCTACACTAGCCCGCTGGAATCCAGTACCTTTGGCCCACAACACCCATACTAGCGCAACAGAAAGCCCCCCCCCCCCCACTGGCGAGCAATATTGGAATTGGTAAGAGGTGGAATATTGCGTTGGGTGACCAGCCCTCCCGTGTGATGCTGGGACCCTATGGGTCCCACTTAGTCTAGTGTTAAGTATATAGGAAGTGCTATTGGGCCTGATATTGCTGGAGTGAAGCACATCACAATGTGTGGTATCAAATGGTCTTTCACTTGCCTGCTTCACTTTAAAATTATTTTATTGTTCAACAGCTTGCTGAATTTGCTGGCTGATAACAATAGAGCGAGGACCAGAGGATCAGAGATAGATAGATTCTTAATTAGTACAGGAGTCAGAGGTTATGGGAAGAAGGCAGGAGAATGGGGTTAGGAGGAAGAGATAGATCAGCATGATTAAATTGCAGAGTAGACTTGATGGGCCGAATTCTACTGCTATTACTTATGACATGACCAATGAAAGAAATAAAGCGATGATCAAAAGAAAATTAAAGTGGGTGAATTTTCATGTACAAAGTAATTAGTTGGAAAGTGATGTAAAACTGGGAGATAAATAATTGGATCAACAGAGAAAAAAGAATTAGAAACTAAAAGTGAAAATGTGAAACTTTCAAACTTGAAATTGGTAAAATAGTTTAAAATGAGTGGTACAGACAGACTTCCATTTAACTAGAGTAAAACAGTTTTCAGATTTATTTTCTAAAGATGTTTACATTCTTAAAGGGAAGTCTGAAGAAGGGTCTCGACCTGAAATGTCACTTCTGTATGTTCTCCAGAGGTGCTGCCTGAACTGCTGGGTTCCTCCAGCACTTTATGTCCTTTCAAATTCTTAAGTCTTACCTGAAGCAAAATAACCTATTTAAGAAATAAAGGAGTGTCAAATTATGCAAGATTTCCCATAAAAACACATACATCTCATGAATACCATGTACCAATTGAAATCAACTGGCAGAAGAGAAATACAGAAGTGTAGGAAATTGGATCTTTTGGCCCTTTGAGGCTGCTCTCCCACAAAAAAACAATCATGGGTGGTAATATCCCAATACCACATTCCCCTTTCCTTTCTGTGTCTCCAGATGCCTTTTTATATCTGAAAATCTACCTTTCTCCTTCTAAATTATATCAATTGACTTGTTCCCCATCGACTCTTCTGGCAGAAAATTCATTCTTCCAAATGAAGAAATTTCTCCTGACCTGTCTGAAATGTCTTTGCCTGTATCCCAAGACTATAATCTTTGGTTCTAGACCTCCCTCTCCCTCCGACACAGGAAACATCCTTGCTATATCCAGTTTGTCAAACCCTGTCAAAGATTTGTGCATGTTAATGAGATCCCTTTTCAATCCTTTAATATTCAGTGAATACATGCCCATTTCACCCTCCTCTTATGACAGGCGTAAAATCTTAGGATTCTGTCCCCTGGAATTTGATGCATTTATTCTGTGGCATGTGTATCCTTTCTTAGGTACCGAGACTAGAACTGCTCATAATTTCCAAGTGTATTCTCATCAGAGCCTTAGATAATTAAATGATATTCCAACAAACCTCTGATGTCCAACTTATTTTCCTTCATGTGTCTCACATGATGTGTTAATTATATATCACACAGAATCTGTTAATTATATACATTATGTGTGTTATAGTTGCAGAGAGGAACCTCCAACTGAGTGTTTCAGAAGGATTGCTAGCCTCCTCTGTGTATTGTGCTCTGTGTTGATGCATCATACGCATGGGTTTACCTGATGAAACTTTTCATTAAGCATGAAACAAGCTAATTGCCACATGTTCCAAGGGAATGATTTTGCACCTTGAATTACTCAAGCACTGAATAAAAATAAATCGTTAACATTATGGAATTTCCAGACCAAAATGTTTCAAAATCAATCAGTAGATTACAATAATATATTTTCATTACTTTCAATCATAAACATCCATGATAACAAGATTTTGAAAAGTAGCACAGTTGAAAGAGAAGATAATTTGATTACAGTGATGCTGCTGGCAAAGTTTGACTTAAATTTTCCTGCAACAATGGTCCATGAAAAGGAAATATGGAAAATTAGGACACTGGGCTTTGTTTGTCTCAAATTACCCATTATTTGTTGATATTTATTTGTTCAAGCATGCAAAAGAATGAAGAGGTTGGTGATTTGCCAGCAGTCTTTAACTTTGCAATGTCTTTTGGCTCACTCGGGACCAAACAGTTTAATTGCAAGAGGTAGCTGCCTCCGACTAAGTTTGCCATCATGCCATGTGAAATATTAAATAGGAAAGCATCACGGTGGCACAGCTTGTAGAGCTACTGCCTCACAGCACCAGAGGCCCGGTTTTGATCCCGACCTCAGGTGTCGCCTGTGTAGAGTTCTCATTCTCACTGTGACTGCATGGTTTTCCTCTGGGTGCTCCACCGGTCAAACCCAAAGACATGTGGGTTTGAAGGTAAATTGGCATTGTAATTTTAAAAAATGATGCTTGTGTGTAGGGAATGGATGAGAAAGTGGGACAACATAGAACTCGTGTTTATCCGGGAGATTGTTAATCGGCGTGGACTCGGTGGGTAAAGGGCCTGTTTCCATGCTATATCTCTAAAACTAAAACTAAAAGCAATTGAGGTCTCATGTAAATACATACAAAATGTTCTAAATCGCATTATAAGTATTGAGCCCGTTTTATCACTGTAGGCCCCTTGGGTATATTTCTGTCAAAAGTTGTTGTTGGAGTTCAGGTCTAGTTTTCAATTTTAAATGTGAATTTATGTTCTGGAAGGAACAATATAATAACAGGCAGGTAGAGAGGAATGACATCCAGCATTACTTAAACAAAGAAAAAGTATGTTCATTCAGAATACACCTTTGTAGAAGAATTCACTTGAACATTTATGGACAATAAAGCTCCTCTCTATCATTTGCCCAATAGTTTGCAGTTAATACGGCACAAACGCAGTAACAATGAATACATCAAAGCTTAGGATACAGGACTGCTAATGGCAATTGCCAGTCCAAATAGATTCACATTGTCAGTCTGTCAGAAGGCATTACACATATGGATTTTATTAGAGCGTTATTTTCTCAAAGCAGATTTTATTTCAGATTTTTTGATATTGACAGTAATTTGCTTTTTTTTTGCAGTACCTGTAATTTATCCAAAATCTTCTATAACAACAGGATTGTGATTGAACACCCCACCATCTAGATTACATGCCGGACTGCACGCTGCAAGCATCTCAATGCACTAGATCAATGCTGTCACCAAAAAGAACCTCTGGCGTACGAGAAAAATAAGTGGCCCGCTGCTCCTCTTCCAGGCAAATATCTCCAGCATTGAGACCCTGGTTTATGTCAACAGGTTTTATTTGTACTGGCAACGGTGTTTGCATGCCTGATGTCAGACTCCTGAAATAGATGCGGTTCTGAGTTCTGTCGTGAGAGGAGATTACCAGGTGAACAGAGAAAATAAGACTCAAGGTTGTCCTCAAAGTTTTTTTTTAAAGATAATCAACACTAACCCACCCTAGCTCCTGTGAACTTATGTCCCATGAACATTCAAAGGGGAGAAGAAGCACCCAGAATGTTATTGAGTTCAAGGCCACGGATGAGAAGCATGCAGTAGTCCATATTTGCAGTGGAAAAAAACCCACAACTGCACAAAGTTCCTGCTTGCTCATCCTGACATGTATAACCTATACCATGTAAGGGAAATTGATAGGGTGAATGTACAGTGTTTAAGAAAGAACTGCAGATGCTGGAAAAATCAAAGGTAGACAAAAATGCTGGAGAAACTCAGCGCGTGAGCCAGCATCTATGGAGCGAATGAATAGGTGATGTTTCGGGTCGAGAGAGTCTTTTACCGAGGATTGGTTTAGTCAAGAACCCGAGGACACAAGTTTAAGGCGAGAGAAAAAACATTTCATAGTAACCTTTTTCACTCAACGGGTGGTGGTATATGGAATGAGCTGCCAGGGGTGTTAATCAGGGCAGGTACTATTACAGCATTTAAAAGACATTTGGACAGGTATAATCATAGGAAAGATTTACAGGGATATGGGCTAAACACGGGCAAATGACACTAGTTTTGGTGGCACATCTTTGTCGGCATAGGCGAGTTGGGCTGAAGGGCCTGTTTCTGTGCTGTATGGCTCTTTGACTCTATATGTGAAAGAGACTGTAGTTATCACATTGGTCTCATTAGTCACCTCGCAATTTGCAAAACCTGACGTGAATGCAAGCCACCTTTCATGCTGAAAGGTTACTGAACATTATACACATCAAGTGAAAGGACCTGTGTAGGAAGGAATGGCAAATGCTGGTTTACGCCGAAGATATGGAGTAACTCAGCGGGTCAGGCAACATCTCTGGAGTGAAGGATAGAAGGAAACATCACCCATACCTTCAATCCTGAGATGTTGCCTGTCCCGCTGATTTACTCCAGCATTTTGTGTCTATCTTAAGTGAAAGGGCCTCACAGACTTGGAAAATGAAATAGAAAACTGTGACTCATTCAAATAGTTATGTCAATGTTGAAGAGTTGTATCGTCTTTTTTTCTGTTTGAGTTTGTTCAATATTGTAAATGCTGAAAAAGTATCTGGACATAGTGGGCCAACGGGTCTGTTTCTCTGCTGTACAACTGTATGATTTTATATATGGGAATGTTGCTACAGTCGTTCACAGATAGCTAAGATTCCAGCGCACCTGCTTTGAGTCAGTGTAACCTTTCATGGATTACGTTTGTCCATTATTGAAACAATATGAAATGTAAAATTGATGGCCTGGAAGGATTTATTGCAAATCAGTATTTGATTGAAACTTAAGATCCATGATTTAGTATGAAGGCAAGTTGGAAACAAAATAAGGTTTCAAAAGAAGTCAAAGACAACAAAATCAACAGTTAAAATAAGAGACTATTTTATTTCAGAAGCATTTATTAAAACAAGATGAGTGGTCCTGGTTTGTATTTGCTGGGGTATAATTCCACACTTCACTGGCTGTCACAGGAACCTCTTTAAAATCAGCAATATACAGACAATGTAACAGTAATGTACAGCAGGAGAGCTCTCGACTGAAGGCCATCGGAGAATTACAGGCTGCTGAAAGCCTCTGCAGTGAGAATAAGCCAGTTGTCAACACTTCTTCAGGCTTTCCTTCACTGCTTGCTATCAGTCTCTTCCTCCCTTTCAGATAAAGTAAGCTGTGTTGAGGTTTTATTTTTCAAAATACAAATGTTCTCTTTTCAAACCCTTGGCCTGTAAACCTTGTATCTACTCAAGCAATTCATGTTTCTTTTTAAATGGATTGGGTTTCCAGTGGGTTTTGTTGAATATTTAGAGCATGCAGACTTCAGGTCCACTCCACATGTTATGAAACCTTCTGAATTTTCTCCTATTCCGTTTTTCAATTAGTCAACAGGCAAGGATCAAGTCAAGTCAAGTCAAGTGAGTTTATTGTCATGTGTCCCTGGTAGGACAATGAAATTCTTGCTTTGCTTGAGCACAACAGAACATAGTAGGCATTTACTACAAGGCATTCTATAAATATATACACAATGGTCAATATACTGATAAAGTGCAAATAACAGTATTGGCTAGTAAAGTTCAATGTTATGTCCGAGCCAGGTTTAATAGCCTGATGGCTGTGGGGAAGTAGCTTTTCCTGAACCTGGTCGTTGCAGTCTTCAGGCTCCTGTACCTTCTACCTGAAGGTAGTAGGGAGATGAGTGTGTGGCCAGGATGGTGTGGGTCCTTGATGATGCTGCCAGCCTTTTTGAGGCAGCGACTGTGGTAGATCCCCTCGATGGAAGGGAGGTCAGAGCCGATGATGGACTGGGCAGTGTTTACTACTTTTTGTAGTCTTTTCCTCTCCAGGGCACTCTAGTTGCCGAACCAAGCCACGATGCAACCGGTCAGCATGCTCTCTACTGTGCACCTGTAGAAGTTAGAGAGAGTCCTCCTTGACAAACCGACTCTCCGTAATCTTCTCAGGAAGTAGAGGCGCTGATGTGCTTTCTTAATAATGGCATCATTGTTCTCGGACCAGGAAAGATCTTCAGAGATGTGCACGCCCAGGAATTTGAAGCTCTTGACCCTTTCAACCATCGACCCGTTGATATAAACGGGACTGTGGGTCCCCATCCTACTCCTTCCAAAGTCCACAATCAGTTCCTTGGTTTTGCTGGTGTTGAGGGCCAGGTTGTTGTGCTGGCACCATATGGACAGTTGCTCGATCTCTCTTCTATACTCTGACTCATCCCCATCAGTGATACGTCCCACAACAGTGGTGTCATCAGCGAACTTGATGATGGAGTTCGCACTACGTCCGGCTAAGCAGTCATGAGTATAGAGTGAGTACAGCAGGGGACTGAGCACGCAGCCTTGAGGTGCTCCCGTGCTAATTGTTATAGAGTCTGACACATTTCCACCAATACGAACAGACTGTGGTCTGAGAGTGAGGAAGTCGAGGATCCAATTGCAGAGGGATGCGCAGAGACCCTGTTCTGCAAGTTTGGTAGCCAGCTTGGAGGGGATGATTGTGTTAAATGCCGAGCTGTAATCGATGAATAACAGCCTGACATATGAGTTTTTGTTGTCCAAGTGGTCCAGAGCGGAGTGAAGGGCCAGCGAGATCGCATCCACCGTTGATCTGTTGTGGCGGTAAGCGAACTGCAGTGGGTCCAGGTTTTTGTCGAGGTAGGAGTTGATCTGCGTCATGATCAACCTCTCAAAGCACGTCATCACCACAGGCGTTAGTGCCACAGGTCGATAGTCATTGAGGCACGTCACCTTACTCTTCTTGGGCACTGGTATAATTGATGCCCTTTTGAAGCAGGTGGGGACCTCAGACCTCAGAAGTGAGAGGTTGAAAATGTCCGTAAAAACTCCAGCCAGTTGGTCCGCACAGGTTTTTAGAACGCGACCAGGTATACCATCAGGTCCAAGCGCTTTTCGAGGGTTCACCCCTCTGAAGGATTTCCTGACGTCGGCCTCTGTGACTGAGACTGAAATACCATCACAGCGAATGGGGGCTCGGCAAGGCACATCGGTGTTCTCCCTATCAAAGCGTGCGTAAAATGCATTGAGCTCATCAGGGAGTGATGTTTCGCTGACATTCGAGCTTGTAAGAGGTGATTGCATTCAGGCCCTGCCACAGCCGCCGAACATCAGTCTCTTCCTCCAGTTTGGAGCAGAAGTCCCTTTTGGCCTTTTTGATGGCCTTACCAAGGTCGTATCTGGACTCCTTGTAGGCCACTGTATCATCAGACATGAATGCCCGGTGTCTGGACTTCAGAAGAGTGCGGATCTCAAAGTTCATCCAAGGTTTCTGATTGGGAAATGCTCGGAAGGTTTTGGTGGGGATGCAGTCCTCCACACACTTCTTAATGAAGTCTGTAACGACTGTGGCGTATTCGTTCAGGTCCGTTGCCGAGTCTTGAACCGTGATAGGTGATGTTGAGTGATTGACCACACAAATGGAATTCAAATAGATAAGTTATCATTGCGTAGCCCGAACAATTACAATGGAGTAAACTTTGACTGCTTTAGCCCTTATAATGTCATTGTCATAGTTATAAATCACTGAAAGAAGCCTTCCAGCCCATCATGTCCATGCCACCCACGTTATCTTCACTAGTCCCACTTTATTTACATTTGGGAATAATTTCACAAACTGTCTGCTAACGTGATGAAAAAGAAATGGTAACTTTCTTATTTTACTTCGGAGTCACGTGAGTGATTTCGTGAAGAAGCCCCGCCAGTCCGCATGTGCGTCATATCGTCGTTCGCATGGCGAAGCACCGGACTGGCAGGCGCGTCGCTCCTGCCAGCGGTAAGTTTAAACCTACAGGTAAGTTTTGTATTTCTTACCAGGTTCTGTTTTCTTGCAGGAACCTCTTTTTACAGAGGTTTCCTGCTGGATATGGTCGCGAACTCCAGCGAGGGAAAACCGGCTATGGGCTGTGGGGAGACTCCGGTCCCGACCGCGGAAGCGGGTAGCCGGCGAATGTCGGCTTCACGATCCCATTCACTGACAAGGCGGTCAGTGGCTCCCAGACCGCAGTGGTCCCCAGGACATGGGATAAAACCAACAAAAAATCGGTCAGCCCTATGGGAGTTGGGCCAGGAGGATTCCCCTCCCACTAGGAGCGACAACTGTAGATGTCTGGCAAAGATAGAGCACCTGATGGAGAGGATACTCCATCACGATATGATCCAGGAGGAGCTTTATATCCGTGGGTCACCCCATGGGCCAGTGGCAGCAGCTTCTGTTCAAGGGATGTATAGGGAAGATCTGTTCCATGAAGAGGAGCCTTATATCCATGGGTCTTCTTGGGGTCTCATTGCAGCAGATCCTGTAGAAGGGCTGCATAATGTCTCCCTCATGGAGGAGGTGAGTTTACCGGGGCAGTTTTGTTCTGACCCTGAGGTTGGAGGTATTGCAGAGCAGCATACCCCAAGGCATGGAAGCCGCCGGGTCAGTATTGTTCTGACCACGAGTCTGTGTCAGCGCCGGCCTATGGAATTGGGGCCAGAATTGGGTTTTGACCAGGCTCAGTATTTTGGCTAGGATTGCCTTCGAGACAGGCTTGGAAATATGGGCAGAGTTGTCTTTCGAGGCAGGCTCACAATTGTGGCCAGAATTGTCTTTCGAGGCAGGCTCAGAATTATGGCCAGAGTTGTCTTTCGAGGCAGGCTCAGAATTATGGCCAGAGTTGCCTTTAGAGGCAGGTTCAGAATTATGAGGTAGGCTCAGTATTATGGCCAGGATTGTCTTTCAAGACAGGCTCGGAAATCGGGCCAGGGTTGTCGTTCGAGGCAGGCACGAAATGATGGCAGGCGTGGCCTGTTCATTATGAAAGATGGAGAATGTCATTTAAATCGCATGTGCAGTATAAACTTTTCCGAATAGGAAACTTCGTTACTGACTAACAACTGATTTCATAGGATGTTCCCATTTACAGCGATAATCGGAGATATTTGAAATTATCAGGAGGAGGCAATTGCTATGATGAGGCAATGATAACAGGATGATAACAATAAAGCATTGCAAAATGGGCTAAATTATTTACCCAGGTTATTTACTGAGGTGCTTGGACTACTCAGAGTTTAAAAACACTTGTTATGTCTTGGCTGGGTGATATTTTAACGCTGTATTTTGCTACAATCAACTGTTTCAGCCTCAAAATATATTTGAGAGTTGGGCTTCTCCATCCAGTTAAATTTAAGTTGTTACCAAATAGACTTGTTGGTTATTGGGATTTACCTTTAACTATTAATTAGCCTATGACTCCGCCATGGGGCAAGAGATTGGAGTTAATAGAAACCTGTAACAGCCTTGTTGTTATAAAGCAGCCTTCTATTCATCAAGAGTAATTGGCAATATAGTAGCTGTGATTCAGCTGTACAAGTGGGAGAACTGACATCATGCAAAGTGGCAACATCTCAAGTGCCATGTAGGTCATTGTTAACACACCTATGCTATTACCAGCTGAAGCTACCAAAGTCACAATGATGGACGAACAGTATTCAACATTGCTCCAGTAGTTTGGTCAGTAAAATTTCAGTTCTATGATGCTAAGGGCTCTAACGTGGAAAATTGCGAATGTCATCTCTAGTTTGGAGGTGGAGGAGATTTGCATGAGTTACCAATTCTTCAGTTATTGGTATCAACTGTCTATAGACACTAGGTGCATTCTATGGATTAAAGAGTGATTGAGCGAATATGCATAATCTGCATGCTCAACTTCAAGTTGATACACTATGGTGATGGCATATGTTAGTCACATAGGTACAATCAAGTAAAAGTATCCTGTAATAGTTTACCTAATCTCATTTGCCACTGGTGTATCATCAAGTACAGATCAATGACAAAACAGAATGAGTGTTGGATCACCGTATTTATGAAATTCTGTTTCAATGGAACACCGAATATCGATATGTTGTTTTCATGCTTATTCACCGGTTGCAAAAATATGTGGCATAACAATGGCAAGAGATACATTCTCGCTACAAGGAGGAGGAATGTGTTTTTATGTCTTCCTCCATTTTACCTCATCAGTCAGGTCTTCAAATAAAGTCATCAAGATCCCGCTTTAGGCTTCCTACTGTCTGACTGGCCTATGAAGCTTTGATTCCCGTTTTTGTCGGGAATAATTCAATTCAATTCAATTCAATTCAATCTTTAATTGTCATTGTGCAGTGTACAGTACAGAGACAACGAAATGCAGTTAGCATCTCACCCAGAAGAGCGAACTTAGGAATAATGAGCAGTAAAATATATATATGTACAGCAGTATCAGTAGTGCCATTTATCTGGGGGAAGGAGTGTCGGGGGGGGGGGGGAGTGACTGGCAATCACCAAGGTGCATAGTTCAGTAGTGTAACAGCCACAGGGAAGAAGCTGTTCCTGAACCTGCTGGTTTGGCAACGGAGGGACCTGTAGCGCCTCCCGGATGGGAGGAGGGTAAACAGTCTGTGGCTGGGGTGAGAGCAGTCCATGACGATGCTGCGCGCCCTTCACAGACATCGCTTGCTTTGGACAGACTCAATGGAGGGGAGTGAGGAACCAGTGATGCGTTGGGCGGTTTTCACCACCCTCTGCAGTGCTTTCCCGTCAGAGACAGAGCAGTTGCCATACCATACTGTGATACAGTTGGTAAGGATGCTCTCGATGGTGCAGTGGTAGAAGTTCACCAGAATCTGAGGAGACAGATGGACCTTTTTTAGTCTCCTCAGGAAGAAGAGACGCTGGTGAGCCTTCTTGACCAGTGTTGATGTATTGTGGGTCCAAGAGAGGTCATCAGAGATGTTGACCCCCAGAAACCTGAAGCTGGAAACACGTTCCACCTCCGTCCCGTTAATATGGATGGGGGTGTGCGTGCAGCCCCTAGACCTCCTGTAGTCCACAATGAGCTTCTTGGTCTTCTTGGAGTTAAGGGCCAGGTTGTTGTCAGCGTACCATGCTGCTAGGAGCTGAACCTCCTCCCTATAGGCCGACCCATCATTGTCGCTGATGAGGCCAATCACCGTTGTATCATCTCCATACTTGATGATGGTGTTAGAACCATGTACAGGTGTGCAGTCGTAGGTGAAGAGGGAGTAGAGGAGGGGGCTCAGCACACAGCCCTGTGGAACGCCGGTGTTCAGGGTGAGGGTTGAAGAGGTGTGGTTGTCCAACCTAACAGACTGGGGTCTGTTAGTTAGGAAGTCCAGTAACCAGTTGCAGAGGGAGGGGTTGATGCCCAGGTCGCCGAGTTTGGTGATTAGTTTTGATATTATACGGTATAACCTTATACGGTTATTCTAAACGTAAACTTTGCCGGTTCAGCCTGTGGCTCGGGAAACCAGCCTTTGCATGATAAAATCAATTTATGACTTGCGGATTCTGAATAGACTGCCCCTACGGCTTGGGTTGTCACACCGATCCATGTATGTGTTCACTCCAGAGTGCACCAAAGCACCAAAAAAGCAGTACATTTCCTCTTCAGGAGATGGGAAGCGTTTTGTTTAATGCTAATGTTACATTTAATACCGTACAGATTACTGACGTCTTGGAGTTCATTTTTAAATGGTCTTTTGACAATAATTGATTTATAGTGCCATTAACTGTGCCCAACGTGCCTTCCCATCATATTTGCTGCAGCAAACGGGACACACTCTGTCGGGTTTCACCCCCGGATATCGAGTTTGTAAAGGATATCTTTAACACAAGTTCTCCTAGGCTCCCAACCCTCTCTCATAAAGATCACTCGGTAGTTCTAGTCTTCTCTAAGTCTTACTATGTTACTTCGACTGCTGTTATCTGTGATTTTACACCGCTGCTTTGAAGATTGACGCGCATGCGGACTGGCGGGGCTTCTTCGCGTAATCGCTCATCGTAACTCCTCATAAAATAAAGATCAAACTTCAAAATGGTAAGATCTCGTTTAATCTTACTATTATCATGCCCAAGGCACTGGATATGGCCAGACTGAAAGAGGAAATGCATGGGGAGTTCTTACAAGTAAATAATGCATTTAGCTTAACAAGAGCACCATTTTCTAGTCAGTGCTTGCTGGGTTGAATGGCCTTCTTCATTGATGTGCCATTTCTACAATTCGATTACAACATAACAAAACTACAGCTGAAAGGATAAGAAGATGTTACGTTGAGAATATAAGATGCCACTTATTTTTTTAGGGAAAGGAATAAATGCTGGAAACACTGACAATGAGTCAACACATGTGAAAGCTGCCTGGTGAACATTTTGGAACTAAAAAAAAATGTAGATGCTGTAAATCTGAAACAAAGCAGAAATTGTGGGAAGTACTCAGGAGGTGAGGCAGAATCAGTGGTGAGAGAAACAGAGTTAACTAGACTAAGTGGAACCCGTTGGGTCCCAGTCACACAGGAAGCCTGGTACCCCAATGCAAACCATTCCTTAATGCAATATTCCACCACGCACCCATAGCCCCTAACTGCGCAGGCGAGGTTCATTTCCCCTCATCCCCCAGCATGAGGGCCGGTGGGGGAGGGGGACGGCTTCAGGCGGGGCATGTTGGGGGCCAGTGGGGAAGGGGGGGAGCGCTGCTGTGACCTACCACTATAGGATGCTACCTTCCCAGCCCCCACTGGCCCCCGCCTGAAGCCGTTCCGTCCCGTCCCCAACTGAAGGACGTTCCCCTGCACCTGAACCGGTCCCCGTCCACAGCTGCAGGATGCTCCCCACCGGACCCCACCAGCTTCAGGCAGGGACCTCCTGTGCTCCTGTGGAGCATCCTGCAGCTGGGGTTGGGATGGCTTCAGGCAGGGGCTGGTGGAACGGGAGTGTCCTGCAGCAAGGGAGGGGAACGGCTTCAGGTGGGGGCTGTCAGGGGCTGTCGGGGGCTGCTGGGGGGGGAGAGCATCCCGCAGCCTGGGGAGGGGGGAGCTTCAGACGGGGGCTGTCGAGGGCCGGTGGGGGTGGGAGGGGAGCGTCCTGCAGCTGGCAGAGGGGGAACGGCTTCAGGCGGGGGCTGTCGAGGGCCGGTAAGGGTGGAAGGGAGAGGTGGGGGAGGGGGACGGCTTCAGGCGGGGCTGTCGGGGGCTAATGGGGGTGGGGGGGAGCGTCCTGCACTCACTCCATTCCCCCTTCGCGGCTCACTGGTGGCACAGCCATTCTCACCCATTGGGTTCCCATTGTGATGTAGAATACGCAGGTATTACTGCGCAGGCGCAGCTGACGGGCATGGCCAGTGGAAAAGGGATTTATTAAAGCATAAAATGTGAATAACTCTTAAAATATAACAACAATTTAAACGTTAAAGAATTATTTAGTCCATTCTTTCTTGTTGCGTCACTTGTTGCATTCTGCAGCCGGGGGAGGGGGACGGCTTCATGCAGGGGCTGTCGGGGGCCGGTGGGGAGAATGTCCTTCAGCCGGCAGAGGGGCTCGGCTTCATGTGGGGGCTGTCGCGGGCCGAAGGGGAGGGGGAGGGAGCGCTGCCATGGCCTACCGCTGCTGTGGTCTACCACTGCCACTGCCGCTGCCTACCCCTGCCGTGGCCTACCGCTGCCTATTGCTGTCATGGCCTACCACTTCCGCTGCCAGCTGTGGTTGTCTACCGCTGCTACTCCCCACCGGCTTCAGGATCGGTGGGGAGCGTCTTGCAGCTGGGTACGGGACGGCTTCAGGTGTGGGCCGGTGGGGGAAGCATCCTGCAGAGGGGGAGGGGGATGGCTTTAGGAGGGGGCTGTCAGGGGCCGGAGAGGGGGGGAATCATCCTACAGCCGGGGGAGGGGGACAGCTTCAGGCGGGCGCTGTTGGGGGCCGGTGGAGGGGGAGAGAGCGTCCTACAGCCGGGGGAGGGGGCGGCTTCAGGCGGCACCTGTCGTTGACCGAGTACTGGTTTCGTGGGCCAGAGGGACCGGTTTCCGGAGGGCTAATAGGACAGTGGGCCAAATGGACTTTTATTGGGCTAGTATGGGTGTTGTGGGCTGAATGGATTGCAGCTGGGGACGGGGACAGCTTCAGGCAGGGAGCGTTCTGTAGCCAGGGAAGGGGGATGGCTTCAGGTGGGGGTCGGCGGGGAGCTTCCTGCAGCTGAGGTGACGGCTTTAGGCGGGGGCCGCGGGACTCGGGGGGGGGGAAGCGTCCTGCAGCTGGGGCGACGGCTTTAGGGGGGGGCCGGGGGGAAGCGTCCTGCAGCTGGGGACGGGGACGGCTCCAGGTGGGGGCCGGCGGGAGCATTCTGTACCGGGGGACGGGGACGGGGACGGCTTCTGGCAGGGGAGCCAGGGGAGGGGGACGGCTTCAGGCGGGGCTTGTCAGGGGCCGGTGGGGGGAGAGACGGAGGTGCGCTGCTCTGGCCTACTACTGCCCCGGCCTTTCCCTGCCCTGGCCTACCATTGCCTAGCCCTGCCCTGGCCTGCTGCTGCCCAGGCCTATCGCTGTCGTGGCCTATCACTGCCGTGGCCTATCGCTGTCATGGCCGTGGCCTGTCGGTGCCATAGCCTACCGATGCCGCTCCCAACCGGCTTCAGGCGGAGACTGGTGGGGGGCATCCTGCAGCTGGGGATGGGGATGGCTTCAGGCAGGGGCTGGTGGGGGGTGCGGGAGAGTCCTGCAACTGGGGACAGGATGGGACGGCTTCAGGTGGGGGCCGGTGGGGGGGGGGGGAAGTGTCCTGCAGTTGGGTACGGCTTCAGGTGCGGACTGCCGGGAGCATCCTGTAGCCGGTGGAGGGGGTTGGCTACAGGCGGGGGCTGTCGGGAGCCGGTGGGGGGAGTGTCCTGCAGCCGGTGGAGGAAGACGGCATCAGGCGAGGGCTCTCGGGCAAAGATCCTATAGCGGAGCAAGATAGACCACTCCTGCTAAATGCAATAGGCTGACGTGTAGTATGCAACGGAACGGAACGTGGGCCTTTTTTTCATCCATTTCCGTAACCCGACTCGCAGTGTAATCAATGTTGCAGGGGTACAGTTTGTGTTAATAAATTTAAATTCTGAAAATGAGGAGAAGATTTTTACCAAATAACTTTTATTTTTACGAGGATGTTTCCTTAACCGGCTTCCGTCTCCGCATTAGTATCTTTTTGGTGCGGTAGACGGAAGCCGGTTACGGAAATGGGGCCTAAAATTACCCATGAATCTGCCTATGACCGTACTGCGTCTTTTTCGTCGAGTGATCTATCTTGCCCGCTATAGGATCTTTGCTCTCGGGGGCTGTTGGGGGGGAGGGGGGGGAAGCGAGCATTCTGCAGCTGGGAGAGGGGGACGGCTTCAGGCGGGGGCTTTTGGAGCCGGTGGGGGAGGGGGTGCATCCTACAGCCGGGGAGTGGGACAGCTTCAGACGGGGGCTGTCGGGGGCCGATGGCAGGAGCGTCCTACAGCCGGGGGAGGGGGACGGATTCATGCGGGGGGCTTTGGGAGCCATTGGGGGAAGGGGGAGCATCCGGCAGCCAGGAGAGGGGGACGGCTTCAGGCGGAGGCTGTCAGGGCCAGTGGGGGTGGGGGGGAGGGTCTTGTAGTAGGGGGAGGGGGAGTGCCTTCTAGTAGGGGGAGGGGGAGGGCTTTAGGTGGGGGTTGTCTGGAGCGTCCTGTAGATCTGTAGCCATGGCCTGCCACTGCCACGGCCTGCCACTGCCGCTCCCCAAGGGCTTCAGGAGGGGACCGGTGGGGAGCATCCTGCAGCTGGGGACAGGGACAGCTTCAGGCGGGTACCGGTGTGGGGGGGAGGGGGAAAGTGTCCGGCAGCTGTGGACAGGGACGGGGGGGCGAGTGTCCTGCAGTTGGGGACGGGGACAGCTTCAAGCGGGGGTTGTCGGGAGCGTCCTGTAGCCGTCAGAGGGGGACGGCTTCAGGTGGGGTCCAGCAGGAGTGTCCTGTAGCCAGGGACGGGGACAGCTTCATGCAGAGGGGCCAGAATGGGGGGCTTTCTGGAGGGCTAGTACAGGTGTTGTGCATCAAAGGGACTGGTTTCTGGAGAGCTAGTACAGACATTGTGGGCCGAATGGACTTTTCTTGGGCTAGTCCTGCAGCTGGGGAGGGGGACGGCTTCAGTTGGGGGCCGGCGGGTGCATTCTGTAGTCAGGAAAGGGGACGGCTTCAGGCAGGGGCTGGTGCGGGGGGGAGTGGGACAGCCTCAGGCAGCAGCCAGTGGCGGGTGGGGGGGGGTGCGCTGACATGACCTAGCTCTGTAGTGGCCTGCCGCTGGGGGGTTGTGTGAGAGGACGGGATGGGGGTGCGTGGGTGGATGGGGTGTGTGGCGGGGGTGGCTCGCACAGCTCCCTCAATCCCCCCACACTCACTCCTCACTTCCCCAGGATCTCGAGGTTGCAGCAGTCGGCCTTGTAGTTGGCCAGGCTCCGCACTCCAGGCTGCTCTGCACTCCTGCGCTCCCCGACCCGGGGTGGCTTCGGGACAGCTTCAGGACGGACGGCTTCGGGCCGGCCGAGACGGCTTCTGGATGGCTTCTGGATGGCTTCTGCATGGCTTCTGGACTCAGCGCAGCTCAGGGACGCAGCCCTGCCTCCGGGAGTTTATTATCCCGGTAATTGACAGCGGGTGCCGGAAGGGGCGTCTCCGTCCCGGCGACCGACAGGAGAGAAGACCAATCTGCTGATCTTATAATTTTTAAACATTAATAACTTTTGTAATATTCCACTGATCGGAACAAAACTTGGTGCGCTTGTAGCACTGGAGAACGGTGAGTAAGGTGGCGAAAAATTGTAGCGCTATTGGGTACTGTTTTTGCGCAAATGTACAATGCAATAGAGGACATGATGAGAGTTTTAGTTAAGTATTGCGATAGAGATAGATGCTTCACATCTATGACCTTTCATCAGTTTTAGGTTTGAAATTCTGCAGATCAGAATTCTTCAATGTCATTTTTCTTTTGATTTACCTATTTTTGGCTTTGAGAAACTGGTTTGTTGGATCCAGCGGCTGGCAACTGGTGCTACATTTGCAGATGGATGATGAAGCTTGTGATAAACATTCGAGCAATAAGCATGCAATGCCTTCTTGAAGCAATGGTTCAATGGTTCATTTATTATCACGTGTACCAAGATCAGTAAGGTAATTGCCATACTTAAGTACAATCCTTAAAGTAGCAAATAATGCATAGAAACAGCCTGTTGAGTCTATGTTGAGTCTATGTGCAAATTACCAGGTTTTGCCGCCATTTCACAGTCCCAACTATAGCCTTGTTGCAGCCGTCACCTCCATCTGTTTGACCCGTGAACTGTCGTCCCTCACCTTGCCCGGTCATCTTTAACCTTCGTGACCTGGGGGGGCATCCCGCAGATGTTGATGAAATACTTAATTAGGGTTGCTGCTTCCATTATAGGAGCCTAAATGTGTTACAATGGTTGCTGGAAACTACTGACTATTATTTGTAGACTGTGTGCATGTTTATACTCCCTTGCAGGTCCATATGATGATTTTATATTTGTATATATCAGTCATCTATAGTATGGTGTTTGCTTGATGCCCACAGCTTACCAAAGACAACTACTGTAATTAAAACCTCCATTCTCTCATCTTCCAGTGTGTGCCCGTGGGCAGTGCCTTATGAAGGCCAATGCCTGATAATCCACATTTGTGAAACAATGCTCAAATAAAGACTAGTTACTGGGTAACAAAAACTGTCTGGTAACAATATAGTTCATGATCAGATGTTCAATTCATGCAAAATTCCATTGAATGACATCGCTACAAAATATGTAACAGAAAGGCTTTTGATAAGCAGAACCCTCACTTCTGTTGCTTGCCTTACTTTGAAAGAGCACTGCTGTACATAGCATTCCAGTGTCACCATTCTCACTGGTCTTCTGTCCACTACACAGTAGGAAGAGAAGAAGTGAAAGAGAGAATGCAAATAAATAATACTACATTTCCACATTCACCAAGTGTTGCCTACATCTAGTTCCTATGGTTTCCGACTATCTCGCTGAACTGAATTTTTAGTTTTAATTCAGTCACATCGCATTGGGCATCACTGGAGATGCCACACTTTCTTGTCTTTATTAACTGCCCCTGAGTAGCCACTTAAGATGTTGGTGGATCGGGTATTGCACAGCGTCAGGATGGCAGATATCCTTCTCTGAAGATTATTAGTGAGCCAGGTGGATTTTTAACAACAATCATGGTTACCATTACCAAGGCTGGCTATAATTCCAGTTTATTTAATTACTTTAAGTTAAAATCTCCAACTGTCACATTGGGATTTAACCACAAGTTAATCGCACAAAATAAAACGCAGCACAGAATAATCATTTCGAAACAAATTCAAAAACAAATAAAAGCTTGTGCAATTGTGCAAGAAACTTCACTAATCTCCCTTACTGTCAATCTTCTGTGTGTCTTTGCCTTTCCAGCTGCTCCTGCAACAAACCACTCGCAAAATGGCTGAGGTGTGCAACCATTCAACAATTAATTCTGGATAGATGTAGCAATTATACAAAGGTGCATGCATCATTGCATCAGAATCAGTGGCTGCATTAAAAAATATATTGAAAATATGATCAGTGGAAATTTAAATACTTCCAGAGTGAAAGTCACTATCACCAAAATGCTCACTCAGAGACACTTCAACCACTTACCCACCGTCATTCTCTAAGGTTAGGACCAAAATGTTTTCGCACCACAAACCCTGACAAGATGTCCTGGAAGGATACTGTAAAAGGTTTCATGAAATATTTTAATCCAATACTTTCAGAAAATTTTCATAAACTACAAATTTGGTATGTGCACTAAGGGAGTGGGTGAGTGGATGAACACATATATTTTCAAGTTAAAGGCACTTGACAACATGTTTTAGATCTTTTGAGATCAGGTGCTGCCGGATTGTTTGGAGTTTGGTGTTACGCCTGGCAAAGGAAAGAATTCACGTGAAACTGCTTGATAAAGTCATCTGACATTCGATGGAGTGTGCAAAAGTATGAAAGGGCATTGATAAATGCCAAAGACTCAGGACATGACGCTGAGGTGCAGTTGGGGAATAATGGTTGTGTGGTCTTCTTTTAAGAAGCCAAGTCACATAAATGCTACAAGTGGCTTTGGCAAGAAAACAGTTGATGACATGAAGTGAAAGGTGGGAGCTACAGCTGTTATGGAAGCCACCCACCCTCAGAATGCCCTTTCAAGACAGCGTGATTTTAATTGCCAGTGGATAGAACACATTGTGCAGATATTTAGGTCCCTTAAAATGTTGACTGCTGGAAAGGGAGGTAGTCTCTGGTTATTTCTGATGTAAGGGAGGTAAAGTTGTAGAACAGTTCTAATGGAGCGCTATTTGTACCCTACAATGGGCAGAGTAGAAATGGAATTAGGTATGTTAAATGGAATTTACTATCAGCCGACAGAAGAAGTTAGCATCAATACATTAATGACTCCAATATTAATTTGAGATATAATTATTAGGATGCAAATTGATGCTACAGCAAGCTGGGTCATTTATAGAGCAACATACTGTATGTCCACAGAATGTCTATAGCACTTTCTGCTCATGCAAAAAATACTGCTGTTAAGCATCCATGCAGGAATGTGTCTTCAGGTTATGGGGAAGGTGGACTGTTGCATGCCAATGGAGACAGATGGGTTCTGTTAATATAGTAGTCTGCTTAATTCTAGGAATTCCAATGGATGTTGAGAAATCCATGTGATATATTGCATTCCTGGTTATATGTCATTAAACTTATGTTCTTATGCTAGATATGAAGTTTGTCATGTCAAGTTTATTGAAGATGTCATTGATACCAAAGCACATACAAATAACTCCAGTTTATATTGTGGAATTACAGTTAAGAAAGATAGAAAAATGAATAGATTTATATTTAGCAATACTTGTTTTCTGTAAATAATTCGTTATTTATATAATTCATTTTCAAAATAAGAATATTACTTATTGTTGCTATGGATTTGTTACTTTTTAGGGGAGGCTGAATGCCTGTATATCTTTAAGAACTACATGCTCCATGTGGTATGAATTATGGAGCAGCACTGTACAGACAATGCTGTTAGTTGGATGTTTTTAGCTATCAATAAAAGATGCTTATCTGGGAGTTCTGTCCTCTTTACTTGTCTTTACTTCAAAGTAGAATGAGTTCCTTATGTAAAGTTGCTTGTGAATACATTGCAATGACCAGTTTGAACATCATGCTCAGATGCCTATTCGGAAATGAGAATATTACTGAAAGTGAAGCTACAGGGGAGTGTACAGTGAAACATTTTTCCTGATCAGTTGCAAAGAGGCAACATTTCCCATTAATCTCGAAAGAATCCACTTACATTGATTTACTGAGCTTTGTGACATTAATCCACATTTTGTTTTACCATGGTGATTTGCAGTATGCATCTTTTGTAGGGAATCTCTAGCATATGTGATCAAAGATGGAACTAAACTGCCTTCAAGGAAAATGGAAAACATTCTTACAGAGAGAAGATTGAGACAATAAAAAAACAATTGTTTAGTTCGTCTGTTAGATCATTTTACAGAAGCAAATTAGATACGGATTAAGGTAGAAACTGAAATATTTGGAAGAAATCAAGCAAAATTTAAAACATATATTTAGTTGAGAGAATGAATTCTCCACAGAAAGCCAAAAGACAAACAGACTATCAATTTGTTTTCACAAATGCTGCCTGATCCACTTGAGTTCCTATAGCAGTCTGTTTTTTTTTCTTCCACATTACAGCATCTGCAATCCCTGGTGTCACCATTTGTAAACTTAATTGATCAGATTTAGAGAGGTTAGTATAGAACATATAAAGTGCAGCAGACAAACAGGGCCTTCGCCCACAATGTCTGTGCCGAACATGACGTCAAGATAAATTGATTACATCGGCCTGCACATGATCTATACTCCTCTATACCTGAATATCCATATGCCTATCTAAAAGCCACTTAAACGCCACAAAGATTGTGCAGCATTAATTACCCCAGATGTTGCTGGCTGGGACTGCCGCCCATTCTTGTACTGTTCGGAATCCATTTTACTCTTCAATTAACTGTTTTGGCAATAGAATGAAATACGTATTGGCCCTTGTTGCATTGAGCAAGATTCTGTCCCTTGCTGGAACTCACACAATGGAATCTGGTCATGTTGACAGCATCTGAAGAGGATCCATCCATGCATCTGCTGAAAAACCAGCAGATCTGAAAGCTAAGCCTCCAGTCCATTTTGCTGTCCATCCATATTTTTGAATTGTCAAGCTTTTGGAATGGCTTCAGAATCAATCAAAAATAATTAGAAATAAAATATCCAATTAAAAAATAAAGTTACTATTTTTAAATCGTCTAAGGTGTTATGGGGAGAAGGCAGGAGAATGGGGTTAGGAGGGAGAGATAGATCAGCCATGATTGAATGGCAGAGTAGCATTGATGGGACGAATGAGCCTAATTCTGCTCCTATCACTTATGACATGACCTTATGAAGATGAATTAATGCCATTTAAAAGTCATTTAAATATTATTACAAGCAGTATTAATTAACAACAATGTAATTTAGCATCTTTATGTGCAGCAGTAAATATTCCATTGAAATGAATGGAACATGCAGCAGTTCGGATCAAGTGCGAGGTCTGTGAGCTGTCTTCCCAGACTCTAAACAGTCCAGCATACTGACAGATTTGCTGGCTGGAACCTATCAGTAGGTTCAATACTTCCACAACTGGAATAAAGTACTCGGGATACTCAGCAGGTTAGGAAACATTTATGGAGAGTGAAACAAAGTTAACATTTCCGGTAGACACAAAGTGCTGGAGTAACTCAGTGGGTCTGGCAGCATCACTGGAGAAAAAGGATAAGTGACGTTTCGGGTTGGGACCCTCCTTTAACATTTCAGGTCACTGTCTTCTTTTCCTCTCCACGGACATGGTTTATCTACTGAGCATTTGCAGCATTTTCTGTGTTTATTTCAGGCTTTCAATTGCATTTTATATTTGTGCACACATAGGCCAGAATTGTGAAATTGCTTGCAACAATGCTGGAAGTTGGTGTAAAATTCAATATGCAGTCACTGGCATTTACCCACAAGCTTCAACCCATTACATATTAGCACAGTGCTAAAAACCCAGTAACATTTATTTCAACAAGGTTTAGCAAGTATTGACATCATCATACTTTGGATTCCAATATGTAACCACATGTGTATCAAAGTCAGAAGTTGTTTTCAATTTCACAGAATAATGGCTGTGAAAGCCAACAGTTTCATGGCAAGTGCAAATGCTAAGCTGTTATTGTACTCGGAATGGTGGGACTTAGTATGGTTGGCAAATGATCCTTGCATGAGCTTGTGTTGAGAAGGGGATTTAGACCTCTTGCTAAATCTAACATAATGCAAAAGGTGAAACTATTATCAATAAATGTATATTAAAAATTAATGTACTGGACTGTATTTTGTTTACATGCATTAATGCCACCTGCTGGAAGTTCTGGTACAGCAGCTTTAAGTTACGTTTCCTGTTTTGCAGGAAGTTATCATAAACTAGGAAGTCCAGCTCAGAGAGGGTACCTCATGGTTTTAGACAGTGTGTAATCCATAGCCATCCTTCCCCACAGAGATTGTTAGACGCAATGTCTGTAACTGATTGTGTTTGGTAATATCATCTTTATGTGTTATAAACGTTATTGAGCAGGATTGTTATTATTAACACAGTTAAGAATGTTTCACGTACCCTGGCTGGTTTCTCGCGTAACAGCACTGTATTTGGTGGTGGCATCATAGTTAATGTTCCTATACTAAATGTATAACGTAACTAAACACTATGCCATTTCTTTTTTCTGCTTGTATGTTACAGTTTCACAGTTGAATACAGTAAAGCATCAGCGACATCTCGTGTCTACGGGTCTTTATTGGATTAATTGTTTAACTTGCTGGATAGCTGGATAGGGACATCCAACGAGTCCAATACAACTAATGAACCAAACAATACTCTGAAATGAGCCAGTCACTGGTTTAATGGGGCATCGAACGGCATCTGACGTTAATTTGATATACTTCTGGTCTACCTCCTCAAATATTTTGCCATAGGTTTTTGGAACCATGAGAAAGAAAAAAAACTGTAATGAGAGAAACAGGGATTTGGGCTGAAAAATGAATAGTCATAGTCATAGAGTGATACAGTGTGGAATCAAGCCCTTTGGCCCAACTTGCCGACAGCGACCAACATGTCCCAGTCACACTAGTCCCACCTGCCCATGTTTGGCCTATATCCCTCCAAACCTGTCCTATCCATGTACTTGTCTAACTGTTTTTTAAATGTTGGGATAGTCCCTGCCTCAACTATCTCCTCTGGTGACTTGTTCCATACACCCACCACCCTTTGTTTGAATGGCACAACTAATTAGGTATATTAATAACCAATAATATTTAAGATTTGGAAAGTGAAAATTGGAAGGAACACAGAGAAATGTAAAATAAACATACATAATTAGTGTTAAAACGAAGTACAGGGTGAGAAAGAAATTGAGGGAAAGTAATATTAAAAGATGTGAAAAATGAGAAATTATAAGAAAACACACTTAATATTATTTTCTTCACAAACATGAAAGAATTTTTTTTTTTGTTGCCAGAGAAAGTGATTGTATCATAATACTGCTGTTCAAATAAACTAAATAAACATAAAATCCCAGGTCCACTTGAGGTAGTCCAACTTGTGTGAACTATATGAGTAGCCATCTTTTTTTCTTATCATTAATAATCCCTATGCACAGCACAGCAATGTGTTTCTAACATGATAGCACAAGCAATGGTATTATTCACTAGGTTTCAGAGTCCAAAGGTTACCTAGAAGGAAAATTAAGTTTGTAATGATTTTCCATCAAATCTACTGTGTAATCACATAATTTCAGACCATTCAGTGAATTTCAGTGATGAGGCAGAAAGTGCACTCTAGTCTTGCAAAGCAATTTGTAGAGATTTTCTCCTCAGCTGACAAGTTCTAGACATTCTTATTTCAATGCTTCACTACTCCTATGAAGTTGTCAAATGTGTAAATAATGTATAGGGACATTGGTTTTATCATTACTTTGACAATAAAATCTGCCTCCAAATCCTTATGCGAAGGAAGTGTGTGAAAATGGAAGATTCTTATGGT
The DNA here is from genome assembly GCA_038087875.1 of Malacoraja senta. Lineage (NCBI taxonomy): Eukaryota > Metazoa > Chordata > Chondrichthyes > Rajiformes > Rajidae > Malacoraja > Malacoraja senta. The sequence goes on along the minus strand of CM075977.1, from coordinate 240,634,518 downwards.
TTTGAAACAGTCAGCTGATCAATTGAGCTCATACTTAGTTCATAAGTTCATGTTCATAAGTTTTAGGAGCAGAATTAGGCCATTCAGCCCATCAAGTCTACTCCATCATTCAATCATGGCTGATCTATATTTCCCTCTCAACACCATTCTCCTGCCTTCGCCCCATAAACCCCAGACACGCTTACTAATGAAAAAGCCACTTTAATAATATCCATTGACCTGCCCTCCACAGCCATCTGTGGCAATGAATTCCACAGATTCACCACCCTCTGACTAAACTTGATCAATTTCACAATGCCAAATCAATCTGTTCAGAACTCAACTAAAGTTAACTCTTAATGAAACTAACTTTGACGCTGTTTAACAGAAAAATCACAACAGAAAATTTATTGCAACAGGAAGCATGAATTGCATCTCCAAAATTACCTTTGGAATAACAATGAATATTCTCCATGTTTACTAAATTGAGTGTCAAGATGCAATCTTAAAGATATTATACTCAGGCTGTTAACATCAACAATTTGCATTTATATAGCATCTTTTAGATTACAAAATGTTCCAAAGTTTGTTACAGGAACACTTTTAGACAAAATTTGACACTAAGAATATTTAAGGGCAGGTGAGCAAATGCTTAATCAAAGAGATAGCTTTTATGAAATACCTTAACAAGAGGAGAAAGGTAGAGTGGTGGACAGGTATAAGGGAAGAATTTCCGAGGCTTACAGTCAAGGATGCTGAAGGAACAGTGACCAGTGTGAGACTTCAGTAGTAAACAGTGACTTATTACTGAGTCTTATTGCTCACTGGGAGAGATGCTAGTGATACAATAAATCTTTTTTTTGGGGGGGGGAGGGGTCATAGCAGCAATCGTGTACCTTTGGTAATACAATATCAGTGATGCAAACAAGCAGCCCGAGGGGCCTAATTTATACGGCAAAGGGTAGTAAATTAGAAGAAATTGGGAAACAGCATAACTCTGAAATAAAGGGCAAGACAATTAAAGTCTTTA
>CM075977.1:240579446-240633309 GCA_038087875.1 Malacoraja senta | reverse complement strand
TTAAATTAAATGGAGACAGAAGATGCTGAAATCTTGAGGAAAAAAAACATAGTGCTGGAGGAACTTAGCGGTCCGGACATCATCTGTGGAGAGAATGCTCAGATGACAATTTGGGTTGGGTCTCTTCTAAAGACAGTAGTATGAAGAAGGGTTCCGATCCAAACATCCATCCGTCCATCCTCTCCACAAATATACCTGCCCCTCCAACACTTTGTTTTTTGACCATTATATTAAAGCTTGTTATAAAAGTGGAAGTGTATTGAGCCAGGCCTTGATAATTTTGATTGTTTTGAAGAGCAGAACAAGCACTGTCCAAGAAAAAAAGGCATAGTGCATCTTTTAGGAAACCTCAGCGAAGCTTTTACAAAAAATATGTCTGTGTTGAAAGGGATAATAAGTAGCTTTTTTCTTCATCTGTCATAGTGTTATGTGAAAGGATTTAAAACATTCAGTGTCAATATAGAATTCTGTTGGCATAGTTATACTTGAATTATAATGTGATTTTTGAAGTTTGACAAATTTTGAAGTATCTCAGTATTTAATAATATATTCCTTCTGAAAAATATCCATAATGATGAGGTTACCTATAGAGATAACAAGGTATAGATTAAAGGTTGAAAAACCCTTCAGGATTATTAACAAAAAAACCTCTGAAGAATGGAATGATTTTCCACATTGATAATTGTTTCAGAACTTATTGGGGATAAGCAGTAGTAGCATCGAGATTTGAAGCAGTGAAGAGTTTTCATTTTGCATTGATTTGAATACTAAAATTATACTCCCGTGATAATCAAGATCCAGGTACAATGACATTTGGATATCTCTATAATTATAAAACTCTGATGTTGGATGTGGATGTATTTATTTGTGTATGTGTGTCTTGTTTGTCTGTGATTCACATCTCCTCGAAAACACGACATGCTAACGGTGAAATTTTTACATATTCCAATAGAGATTTACCTCATGATTTCAAAAATCACCTCATCTGAAAATTTGATTCACTATTTCCCGAGTTATTTCTTTAAATTGTTCACAAATCTGAGATATATTTTAAAGCTAACGAGCTGATGACGTCACAATGGCTCTGCTCCTCGCGGCCAGCTGCGCACAGTTTTCAAAGCGCAGCCTGCTGGGCACTGTTTTTTCATGAGCTGTGAGTTACGTTAACCCCCCCCCCAATTCGCAGTCGACTCGCACTCGGCCGACTGTCCACCCCACTCCGCCCCACCTGCAGCCCAGCCGCCCTCCCCCCTGGGCTCTGGATTGAAGCCGCTGACGAGTTACGTTAATCCCCCCTCCCCCCCCGAATCACAGTCATTTTGTCACCTCCCGCTCGCAGTCGACTCACACTCGGCCGGCCGTCTACCCCGCCCGCAGCCCAGCCGCGCTCCCCCCTCCCCCCAGGGCTCTGGATTGAAGCCGCTGAACATGCAGTAATTTGGTAATTGTTGGGCTTCCGAGGCGCTCCTCTCCCCCTCCTCCTCCCCCTCCTCTCCCCCTCCTCTCCCCCTCCTCTCCCCCTCCTCTCCCCCTCCTCTCCCCCTCCTCTCCCCCTCCTCTCCCCCTCCTCTCCCCCTCCTCTCCCCCTCCTCTCCCCCTCCTCTCCCCCTCCTCTCCCCCTCCTCTCCCCTCCTCTCATCCTCCCTCCCTCCTCTCCCCCTCCCCCTTCTCACCCCATACCCCTCTCCCCCTCTCCCCACTCCCTCTATCCCCCCTTCCCCCTCTCTCTCCCCCCACAGCCCCCTCTCCCCCTCCCTCCCACTTCTCTCCCCCTCTCCCCTCTCCCCCTCCCCCCTTCCTCCACACCCTCCCCCCCTCTCTCCCCCTCCCCTCCTGCCGCCTTCCCCTCTCTCTCCACTTTCCCCCCTCTCCCCTGCTGCACCTCCCTTCCCCTCCCTCCCCCTCTCTCTCGTTTCCTCCCCCTCTCCTCCCCCTCTCCTCCCCCCTCTCCCCCTCTCTCCTCCCCCTCTCCTCCACCCTCTCGCTCTCCCCCCTCCTCCTCCCTCCACCCCCCTCCTCTCCACCCACCCCTCTCCCAACCCCCTCCCTCCACCCCCTCTTTCCCCCCTCCCTCTCTCTCTTTCTCTGCCCCACTCTCTCTGCCCCTCTGTCTCTGCCCCTCTGTCTGCCCCCTCTCTCTCTGCCCTCTCTCTCTTACCCCCCCCTCCTCTTTAGACATGCCTGCGAGGTGGGGGCTATGCATCAGTGGATAGGGCGTGGATGGGATAAAAGGAGCCAATGAGTAATATTAATATAATATCAAGGGGGTGGTTTGTTTGTGGGGGGTGGTTAGTGTGTGTGTGATGCCGCAGGCCAACCCCCCCGCAACCATGCATTGAGGGGACGGGGCCAACGGGTCCCCCTTGGTCTAGTTAATACTAAAATGAAACTGTCACTTTCATTGAAAGAATGTAGAAAGGGAAGTCAATCGATATATTTTAAGGCCAGTTTCACCCCAGATTCCCAAGGACGATAGCCATCGAAGGTGGTGGTGATTCAACATCATTTGCCAAAGGACAATTTGAGTTGGACCTCAAATGGCAACAATGTCCACAAATTGAATTTAAGAAATGAAATTTTAAGGATAAACTTTTCATGCCCCTTTCCCAAGATCTGAGAGCAATGAAATGACTTAAAATTATAGTCCAGGAACCTAGAAAACATGGTAGTCAAATTTCCACACAGTGATCCCTTACCATCAAAAATGGGAAAATTATCAGCAAATCTGTTTTCCTAGTAATGCCAACTGAGGGATAAATATTTGTCAGGGCAAAGGGATAACTTCTATTCACTTGTGTGGGAAAGAGCTGCAGATGCTGGTTTACACCGAAGATAAATAGTAAGATTAATCGAGAACTTACCAGTTTGAAGTTTGATCTTTATTTTATGAGGAGTTACGTTGGTGATTACGTGAAGAACCCCGTCAGGGCGCATGTGCGTCGATCTTCAAAGCAGCGGTATGAAATCACAGACAAAACCATAATTGAAGTAACATATTAAGATGATCAACATGAGAACTACCATTATGACCTTTTTTCTATGAGAGAGGGTTGGGCGTGGCGGGCACGTAATCACCAACGTAACTCCTCATAAAATAAAGATCAAACTTCAAACTGGTAAGTTCTCGTTTAATCTTACTATTTTACTTCGGAGTCACGTGAGTGACTACGTGAAGATTTTAAAGCTCTGTGATTTTTATGCCGCAGATCAAAATCCCGGCTTCTCACTGCATCGATTGACTGAGTATCATCAATAATGCTGTAAACATGACATTGCATATCATGCAAAAACAAAACAGTTTTATTTTTGGTCATAAAACAACCAATAAACCCTCTTAATGTAGGGGCAACAAACGAAACAGAATGAAACAGTATTGAAAACAGACTTTAAACAATAGCAACAGCACTCAATATTGAGTTAGCAAACAGCCCTCCATCGGCAATCGGCCGATGGTAGTATTGCTGAAACACAAGTTCATTTTTCCAACCTGCGGCTTTTAATATATGGTCGATGGGAACGTCCATCGCCCTGGCCACGGATGTTGCTACTGCGCTAGTGGAATGAGATGTAAACACATAAATGTTAATTCCTGCCTGAACCAACTCTTGCTTTAACCACCTTGAGATAGTCTGAACTGCCACTCTTTTATGTTGGCTTTTTGTAACTGACAAATAATCCTGTTTCTTCTTGTCTTAAAGCCCTTGTGGCTTCAATGTAATGTAACAAATGTGTCCTTACACATAAACATGGAGCTGTAGGATATGCTGAGAACACAATCTTAAAACCTGTCACACCTGGCCTGCTTTGTTTGAGCAGGTCATAAATATAAAACAGAACATTCTCTGTATTCACTTCCATTCTCTCGAACTGAAGGTTTTTTTTTTTTTTTTTTGTGTTTTTTTTTGGAAAGTCTGCACTCTCTGTACTGACACCAATGCCATTAGCATAGGCAATTTCATGGTTAATTTTAACAAAGTTATAGCCGTGACAGGGACCCAATGACGAAGTATGTTATGAACAACGCTTACCTCGCAGATTACCATATACCTAGGCTTAGGTGGTTTGGAATTAGATTCCTTTCATCAACCTAGATATGAGAGGGTGAGAACCTATACTTTGTGTCCGTGTACCTATTACAAGATATGCGGACAACGCACTTCTAGCTGTATTGATAGCAGTATAGCTAAGACCTTCATCATAATAAAGTGTAGATAAACTCTAACACATTTTCAATAACTACAGTATCATATTGAATATTCTTTTGAACACAATATTGTTCCTTTTTTTTTTTTTTTCATAAGTCATATACTGTTTTTGAGTACTCTTTCTCCAGACTGCAGCGAGTATATACACCGTTGGCCTAGAAAGTCCTCGACCAATGTAAGGCATTCTTGAAACCTGCAAACTAACAGATCCATACCGTCACATAACGGATGAACTTAATGCGTTACTGGATGCTCCAGCAAATTCCTACTGTTTGGAATCAGCAAAAAGAGGTTGGATCGCTATCTGTAACATCAAAGGGAACCATGGTTGAATCAGGCAATTTGGTATCACCAAAACCCCTGAAGCGGCATCCTGCTTGATTTTCTCAAACACCGACCTATGAGGCAGAATGGTGGGAAAATGTCCACAAACATATCATCCCAATTTAGTGAAAAAGCATCAATTGCCACTGCCCCTGGATCTGGTGCCTATGAAACATATTTTGGCCTTCCATATAGAAGTACTATGTTCTTGAACACATCCTGGTTCCACATCCACTCTGTGTTATGATGGAATTTTCGTGAGCTGCCATCTGGTACTACATTAAGTTTCCCTGGCAGATAGATAGCTCCAATCCAAATCTCTCTATCCCTACTCCAGGTCCAATTGTATTTGCCAACCTGTCACATAACAATTTGATTCCACCCATGTGATTCATATCAGCAACTGCTGTAGTGTTGTCTATTTTGAACTGCACATGCAAACTAGTTTAGTTAGTGCCATAAGCCTTGAGTCCATAAAATACTTGGTTAATTCCCCATGTATGCAGAAGCAATGTTCATCTGTCTCCACCGCTGGATCTTGTATCAGTAGCACCCTACCCAAGTGCTCTGACATCTGTCTGCAAATCATGGAAGCTTGGTCCAATAACACTTTGGAACTACTAGTGGACACATGCTGAATCCACCATTGTACATCAGCAACAGCCTCTATTGATAGAATCATAGGTCTATTATAATGACCCCAATGTATCCTCAATGCTTGTTTCTTTGACCTTTGTAATTGTAGATAATAAAGTGGCCATATTGAACTGCTGGAAATGCTGCCAGCCATTACCACAGCAGTCTTGTCACCTGGCTAATTGAAGGCTGTGTGTTAGCAATTAACTTGATATAGCTCTTAATTAGCTGTACCCTTTTTTGCCTGGGCAAGGTCACAATGATGTTGATTAAGTCCATTGTGAACCCAACTAGTCAATTTGTGTCACAGGTATAAATTTAGATTCCTCAGAATAGCTTATAAAGCCCAATTAAAAATTAGTTTTTACCAACTGCCACTGATGCTTCAGCTGTTTCCTTTGATTGTCCTACAATCAGGATATTATCTAGCTAAGCCATGAGCACATGACCTTGACTTCTCTTCATGCCTAGAATAGGTTTTAACAACTTTGTAATCCCTCTAGGAGCTGAAGACAAACCATTAGGCAGTGGATTGTATTGGCATAATTCCCCATCCAGCTGAATTTTAAATCTTCTATCCTGCAAATGAACAGACACTGAATCCGCATCTTTAAGATCTCCTTCACAAACGTTTCCATCTTAAAATGTCTTTACCGTACAAAAGGGTTAAGCCTATTCAGGTCTGTATAATTCAGCATCCCCCCATCCTTTTTTGGTCTGGGAAAGATATTGGACACAAACTGATGGCTTTGGTAAACTGCCTTAGCAATTACACCTTTATTACATAAGCTTGCAAGTTCCAGCTGAACTTCCAATTGTTCAGTGATACTGAAGTCAAACTCCTTTTTTGGAACATGTTGCATGGGTAAATCAGAATTTGCATTTAAGCTTTATTCGATGCCCTTGAATAACCTTCAGTATAAACATATCTGAGGTAAACATTTAATTGTATCACATTAGATCTGTCTACATGAGAACCAGACCCTCTTACCTCCTTACCACCTGGCATTCTTCCCCGGCCTTGAGCTGGATATCTCACCTCCGTGGCGGTGCTACAGCCGAACGCCAACTGCGCTGCATCGTAGCTGGACTCGTCCCTTGCCCGGACCAGTCTGCTCCCTTATAGGGATACTTCCGCTTTGGTGAATATGTGGCTGCCGTCTTAGCCTCCTCCTCCAGCTCCTTCACCTGCTGTGCGAAATCCTCGCCAAACAGCTGTGCCAGTTGCACTGTGCCAGGCTGGCAGAGTGAAGCATATTTAGCATTGATGGTTGGTCTAATCGCATCTTGCGGAGGCAATTGATCTCAAAGTGGGCACTCCACAATAGCGCCTTTTGTTGTAATTTGTCATGCCCTCTCCATCCACCATCCTGGCAAAGCTCGTTATACAAGATGCCAGCAACTTTAAAAATATGCTGGAGCTTCACATGCTCCTGGGCTTTCATTAGTATGCCCATCTTACCCCAATTCTTCCTGTTCCCAACAGGAACTTTTAACAGTCCACAGTTGATTGGGGCTTCATACTTCGTTACTATCTCATCCATTGTCAGCTCCTGTAGCTGATTGATGTGAGACTTGGTAATTTATGCTGGTGGCAAGTTCCTCACCCAGAGGCTCACCAGCATCCGACGACATGGCAAACCGTGCTGCACACGGTGTCAGCTCTGACAGCTGCCTGCCCTCCCTTTGGAAGTCGTCGGACTCAGGGTCAGAGCGTATCTGCCCTTCTGCACTCACCTCTTGCAAAGAGGGTGCTTTCAAGCAGGCCTCTACTAGGCACTGCCAGCGGAGCCGTCCCCACGGCCTCCCGCCTGCACAACTCCTCCTGGAGTATTGCTTTATGAAGCAGACCTCTCCTAGGCACTGCCAGCGGAGCCTTCCCTAAGGCTTCCCGCCTGCACTACTCCTCCTGGAGTGTGGCTTTATGAAACAGAACCTCTCCTAGGCCTGCACTACTCCTCCTGGAGTGTGGCTTTATGAAACAGAACCTCTCCTAGGCACTGCCAGTGGAGCCTTCTCTGTGTCTTCCCTCCTGTATTACTCCTCCTGGAGCGTCTCTGTGGAGCAGCCCCTGTATGAGCTGCTCCTTTTGGATAACCGCTGGGGAACGGTATCCTGTCCCCGACGGGACTCTCGAGGCTGGACTCTGCGGAATCTATAGCCCTGACAGACTTGGCTTATGCCGACCGCCCGACTGGCGTTGGCTGTGTACCCGGCTGGGCACTTTGCCAAGTCTGTCGCCGCACCGCTACCGGCTTGCGACTCCCCCGAGGTGACAGGCTGCCTTTCAGAGACTGCGTCCCGCAGCTCTCTCTCTCCTTGTCAGCAGCAGCCTGCACCTTTCCCTTGTTCCTGTATATGGGGGAAAAAAAACAGAGAAACAATTTATTTACTTTTTTCTAACTCCTCCAAAGTCTCCCCGACTTTGGTGGAGCTGTATTTACTCACGTTGCAGCAGGAGCTCCGAGCTCCCGCTGCCGTTGTCGCCAATGCGTCAGACGTAATGACGCGCATGCGCCCTGACGGGGTTCTTCACGTAGTCACTCACGTGACTCCGAAGTAAAACACAATATGTTGGAGTAACTCAGCGAGACAGGCAGCATCTCTGAATAGAAGGAGTGGGTGATGTTTTAGGTCAAGACCCTTCTTCAGACCGAGTCAGGGGAGAGGGAGACACAGAGATATGGAAGGGTAAGGTGTGAAAACGCGATATCAAGAAAAATGTAGAATAGATCATTGTTAGCTACTATTCACTTCTTCAGAACATTGATTTGGGATCTGCTGCATTCATCTGAAAGAGCAGATGGGGGCTCAGCATACAGCTCATCTTATAGATTGGATCTCATATAAGGCAGCACTCCATCCAACTGTCAATGTAGAATTCTCCATTTAAGTGTCTGTAATATTTAAGCCTCAATATTACAATTCTATCACCACAGTGTTGACACGTATTGATACTGAAATCTCAATCATCCCATCTGTGATTGATACGTGACTGGGCAGATGCTTTCTTTGGTGGAACTTTCGGGAAGGACATTTTATGTCCTTTCCAAAACAACTGAAGTTAAGTGCTTGCCAATCAACATAGAAAACCTGCCAGTCTCACAATGAAATTATTGACAACCATAATTTACACAGCAAAGCCCTTCACATTAAGGATCGTTGCTGTTGGAAATTGCACTGCAATGATCCAGTTATTTATGACCAAGTTCCTGTGGTCATAAATGACCATGCAGTTCCTTCACAGATAAAAACCTTACTGACTTTAATCCCTCACTTTCTGGTAACTATTAAATTAAACTAGTTTTGCCAATCTCAACAGAATGTAATTATGTTGCAAAACTTCTCAAATTCACACTAATGGATACTACTTGGACAATTTCCTTTTGAGGCATCAGAAGAATGACTGGAATGGGTAAAGGAATTGCCAAACTGTTGAGATTGGAAATCACTAGGATATTCTTTTGAGGTTAAAGAAACAATCAGCAAGTGTTTTGCTTTGCACCTAACTCAAGTGGTGCTTGACTTTGCAGTTCCTTCTGTGTGCAGTGGTTGGAAATATGAGCAATATTTCTGAATAAGTCTGATGAAGGGTCTCGACCCGAAACGTCACCCATTCTTTCTCTCCAGAGATGCTGCCTGTCCCGCTGAGTTACTCCAGCTTTTTGTGTCTATCTTCTGTTTAATCCAGCATTTGCAGTTCCTTCTTACACATGAGCAATATTTTGTATTTTCCAGCACACACGTTAATTATTTTGAGAAAATATTAATAAAATCATGGGAGATTAAGAGGATTGGATTAGAATGAAAGGGCCTTTAAAATGTGATTTTGCATTTGGTTGTTCTTGCCCTTTATGGTGCAGAAGAATGTGAAATATTATAAACATGTTTCAGGTTAAAAAAGAAACTGTAAACCACCAGCCTGTGATTTATGGGATGTACGTTAGGATATTAATCTTAAGATGTTCTCTATAAAATCATCAGCACCAATTGGATTTTCTGAAATTCACTTCATACCTGGGAGATGTTTCAAACCCCAATACAATTGTTGTCGATGTTAAAATGTTCTACCAATAGGTCATCTTGTGAAGGCAGTGAATTGTTAGGTGATACTGATTAGACATAGACAAGTAGTAGATCTTTCATATATGGTTAGTAGATTTTAAAGTGGACAGCAACTGTAGCACTGGTCATAATAAAATTGGTCTGTGAAAAGAAGTCAGTCTGGATGATACTCCTTCTGGTAAGGTATAGTTGTGAATGGATACGATTAGATGATTAACTATAAGAATAAAAATTGCTGGTAAATGTAGTCTACATTGCGCAGGAAGAATGATCACATAGCCATGGTATTTGTGGTTGTCTAAGACATCCATGGAATTATCCTCAGTGCTTTTGGAGAACAATGTAATTTAGTTTTAAATGTACATTCCCTCAGCCGCAGCTCTCAGTTGAAATTGTAAACACGTAATCTTGGGGGAGTCTGGTTAATTGGCAGTCAAATTCCTACCAGTAAACGAGTTAATTGAAATCAGCTGACACACAGTTAGTGTTACAGAGCTGAGGCCAGCATAATCTGAGCCTAGTGTGGGGTGAGAATACAAACGACCGAGCAAAGAGGTTGGTGAGCAAGAGGACTTTGGTGACGTACAGGCAACAGTGGCATTTGGGAGAAGTGACTCAGCATTGACGATGGCGTGATGGTGAATCGCCTCTGTTCAAAAGAGGCATCTGCTGAAGGAAGGCGACTGATCGATGAGTTTGTTCTGACATTTCTAGTTTATAAATTTACTTGTGAAGAGGAGGCATGCCAGTCATGGATATTGCCAGTAACCTAGACAACAGCATGTGCAGGAGTGTCATCATCTGCATGAGTTTGAATTAGAAGATTTGGAGCTGAAGAGTCAGCTGCATTCAAAGTGGACAATTCTGAAACGCTAGTATGGGTGTTGTGGGCTGAAGGGACTGGTTTCCAGAGGGCTAGTATGGACATTGTGGGCCGAATGGATTCGTGGAATCACAGTTCCATCACACGGCTGGTGGACATAGTTTAGTTACTCACGGCTGGTGGACTCATAGTTCAGTCACTCACAGCTGCTGGACTCACAGTTCAGTCACTCACGGCTGGTGGATTCACAGTTCAATCACTCACGGCTGGTGGACTCACAGTTCAGTCACTCACGGCTGGTGGACTCACAGTTCAGTCACTCACGGCTGGTGGACACACAGTTCAGTCACTCATGGCTGGTGGACTCACAGTTCAGTCACTCACAGCTGGTGGACTCACAGTTCACTTACGGCTGGTGGACTCACAGTTCACTCACTCACGTCTGCTGGACTCACAGTTCACTCGATCATGGCTGGTGGACTCACAGTTAACTTATACACGGCTCGTGGACTCACAGTTCACTCACTCACGGCTGCTGGACTCACAGTTCAGTCACTCATGGCTGTTGGACTCACAGTTCAATCACTCAAGGCTGGTGGACTCACAGTTCACTCACTCATGGCTGGTGGACTCACAGTTCACTCATCCATCACACACACCCTCCATCACACACACGCCCTCCATCACACACACACATCCTCCATCACACCCTCCCGCACACACACCCTCCATCACACACACACCCTCCATCACACACACACCCTCCATCACACACACACCCTCCCGCACACACACCCTCCATCACACACACCCTCCATCACACACACACCCTCCATCACACACACACATCCTCCATCACACACACACATCCTCCATTACACACACACATCCTCCATCACACAGACACACACACTTACACCCTCCATCACACTCACACACACACACACCCTCCATCTCGCAAACACACACACTCACACACACACACACACAGACCCTCCATCTCACACACTCACTCACCCTCCATCTCACACACACACACACTCACACACACACACACACACACACACACACACACACACAGACCCTCCATATCACAAACACACACCCTCCATATCACACACACACACACCCTCCATCTCACACACACACACACTCACCCTCCATCTCACACACGCTCACACCCTCCATCTCACTCACACACAGACCCTCACCCTCCATCTCACACACATGCACACCCTCCATATCACACACACACCATTTCTCACACACACACACCCTCCATCTGTCACACACACCCACACCCTCCATATCACACACACACCATCTCTCACACACACACACCCTCCATCTCTCTCTCACACACACACACACATCCTCCATCTCACACACATACACTCACCCACACACACACACCCTCCATCTCACACACACACCCTCCATCTCTCTCACACACACACTCCATCTCACACACACACACCCTTCATCTCACACTGCCTCTATCTCTCTCACACATACACACACACCCTCCATCTCACATACACATACCCTCCATCTATCTCCCTCACATACACACACTCAAACGCACACACCCTCCATCTCTCACACACTGACACACACACACACATCCTCCATCTTACACACACACCCTCCATCTCACACACACAACCTCCATCTCTCTCACACTCACTCACACCCCTCCATCTCACACACACACCCTCCATCTCACACACACACCCTCCATCACTCACACTCACACACACACACACAACCTCCATCACACATACACACCCTCCATCTCTCTCACAAACACACTCCATCTCACACACACTCACACCCTCCGTCGTTCACACACACACACACTCTCACACACACACCCTCCATCTCTCACACCCCCCCATCTCTCTCTCACACACACATGCACACTCCCTCACACACGCACACACTCCATCTCACACTCCCTCTATCTCTCTCACACATACACACACACACCCTCCATCTCTCTCTCACTCTCACACACACTCAAACACACACCCTCCATCTCTCACACACGCACACACACACACATCCTCCATCTCACACATACACACCCTCCATCTCACACACACACAAACTCCATCTCTCTCTCACACACACACACACCCTCCATCTCACACATGCACCCTCCATCTCACACACACACCCTCCATCTCTCTCACACACACACACCCTCTCTCACACACTCACACACACCCTCCATCTCACACACACCCTCCATCTCTCTCACACACACACATCCCCTCCATCTCACACACACACACACACCCTGTCTCACACACACACCCTCCATCTCTCACACACACACACCATCACACACACACACCCTCCATCACTCACAGTTCACTCATCCATCACACACACCCTCCATCACACACATACACACTCCATCACACACACACACACCCTCCATCACATACACACACACACTCCATCACACACACCCTCCATTACACACACACACCCTCAATCACACACATACAAACACACACACCCTCCATCACACACACACCCTCCATCACACACACACACACACCCTCCATCACACACACATCCTCCATCACACACACCCACACACCCTCACCCTCCATCTCACACACACACACCCTCCATCACACACACACCCTCCATCACACACATGCACAGCCTCCATCACACACACACCCTCCATCACACACACCCTCCATCACACACACACATCCTCCATCACAGACACACACACTTACACCCTCCATCTCACACACACACACCCTCCATCTCACAAACACACACACACACACACACACACACACACACACACACACACACACACACCCTCCATCTCACACACCCTCCATCTCACAAACACACACACACACACACACACACACACCCTCCATCTCACACACCCTCCATCTCACAAACAAACATACAGACCCTCCATATCACACACACACCCACCCTCCATATCACACACACTCACACCCTCCATCTCACACACACACGCACACTCACCCTCGATCTCTCACCAACACACTCACACACACCCTCCATCTCACACACACACACACACCCTCCATCTCACACACACACATGCTCACACCCTCCATCTCACTCACACACACATTCACCCTCCATCTCACACACACGCACAACCTCCCTCACACACACACATCCTCCATCTCACACACACACAGACACACATACACACTCTCCATCTCGCACACACACACACCCACCATCTCACACACACACACACACACACTCCATCACACACACACACACACACTCCATCTCACACACACACACAGACACACACCCTCCATCTCACACACACAGACACACACACCCTCCATCTCACACACACACACTCACACGCACCCTCCATCACTCACACACACCCTGCATCTCACACACACCCTCCATCTCACACACGCACACCCTCCATCTCTCTCACACACACACACACACCCACCCTCCATCTCACACACACACACTCATCCTCCATCTCACACACACACACCCTCCATCTCACACACACACTCACACACACATGCGCATTCACACCCACCATCTCACTCACACACACACACACCATCTCACACACACACCCTTCATCTCACACAGACAGGCACCCTACCTCACACACACCCTCCATCTCACACACACTCATACACACATACACCCTCCATCACTCTCACACACACACACACACCCTCCATCACACATACACACCCTCCATCTCTCACACACACACACCCTCCCTCTCACACACACTCCATCTCACACACACACACCCTCCCTCTCTCTCACACACACACACCCTCCATCTCACACACATACACACACACACACACACACACCCTCCATCTCACACACACCATCCATCTCACACTCCATCTATCTCTCTCACACATACACACCCACACCCTCCATCTCACATACACATACCCTCCATCTATCTCTCTCTCACACACACTCAAACGCACACACCCTCCATCTCTCACACACTCACACACACACATCCACCATCTCACACACACACCCTCCATCTCACACACACAACCTCCATCTCTCTCACACACCCTCCATCTCACACACCCTCCATCTCACACACACAACCTCCATCTCTCTCACACACCCTCCATCTCACACACCCTCCATCTCACACACACACACCCTCCATCTCACACACTCACACACACACTCACACAACCCTCCATCTCACACACACACATACACCCTCCATCACTCACACACACACAGACACAAACACACACACACGCACAACCTCCATCACACATACACACCCTCCATCTCTCTCACACACACTCCATCTCACACACACACACCCTCCATCTTTCTCACACACACCCCCTATCTCACACACACACACCCTCCATCTCACACTCCCTCTATCTCTCTCACACATACACACACACACACACCCTCCATCTCTCACACACTCACACACACACACACATCCTCCATCTCACACACACACACACATCCTCCATCTCACACACACAACCTCCATCTCTCTCTCACACACACACACACACCTTCCATCCCACACACGTATCCTCCATCTCACACACACCCTCCATCTCTCTCACACACACACACCCTCCATCTTTCACACACACTCCCTCCATCTCTCTCACACACACGCACACCCTCCATCACATACACACACACACACCATCCATCTCTCTCTCACACACACACCTTCCATCTCACTCACACACTCACAAACAAACCCCTCCATCTCTCTCACACACACCCTCCATCTCACACACACACCCTCCATCTCACACACACACACACACACTCTCCATCTCACACACACACCCTCCATCTCTCGCATCCACACCCACACACACACACACACACACACACACACACACACACCCTCCATCTCACACACACACACACATTCCATCTCTCGCATCACACACACACACACACACACCCTTCATCTCTCTCACACACACACACCCTTCATCTCTCTCACACACACACACCCTCCATCTAACACACATACCCTCCATCTCACACACCCACCCTCTATCACACACACACACTCCATCTCTTTCACACACACACACCCTTCATCTCTCACATACTCACACACACACACACACACTCCATATCTCTCTCTCACACACACACTCCCTACATCTTACACACATCCTCCATCTCTCTCACACACACACACTCCATCACACCAACACATCCGGGACATACGACAGTAAAACTCTCTTGATTATACTTACGCCCGACTTCTGGACTGAGCATGGCCTTGGACTCAGGTCTGACTTCTGGACTCAGGTCCGATATCTGGACTGAGCGCGACCCTTAACTGAGCGCGACCTCTGGACTGAGCGCGACTTCCGGAATGAGCGCGACCTCCGGAATGAGCGCGACCTCTGGACTGAACGCGACCTCCAAACTCACACACACCCTCCGGGGCTTTATTCTCCTCGCCCCCGGAAGGGGCGTTACCTTCATGGTTACTGACAGGTGAGATGACCAATCTGCTGATCTCACAATTTTTTAAACCTTCATAACCTTTCTATTATTTCACTGATCAGATCAAAACTTGGTGCACTTGGAGCAGAGGAGAACGCTGAGTAAGATGGCGAAAAATCCTAGTGATATAGGGTAGCATTTTTGCGTAAATGTAATTACAACGCAGTGGTCAAGATGAGAGTTTTAGTAATATTATAGATAGATGGGCCAAATGTCGGTAGGTGGGACTAGTGTAGAAGGGTCATATTTGTCAGCATGTGCATGTTGGGCCAAAGGGCCTGTTTCCATGCTGTATGACTAGGTGGAGCTGTGAGAGAACAATAGTGACAGAAAATCTGTATTTTGTGGGAACAGCGAGTGTTTTTGTGTCCATTGGTGTGACTCCCTTATGGTATGTCTCAGCATTAAGGATGCCACTGAATAACTGCAGATCAGAACAATTGTGTGTCTGGCTTTATCTCAAAGTAAAACCGTATCTTGCTGAAGATGTGTAGGAAAGAACTGCGGATGCTGGTTTAAACCAAAGATAGACGCGAAAAGCTGGAATAACTCAATGGGTCAGACAGTATCTCTGGAGAAAACGAGGTGACTTTTCGGGTTGGGACCCTTCTTCATACAGGAGACGGGTCCATGACAGAAACGTCGCCTATTCCTTTTCTCCAGAGATGCTGAATTACTCCTTGCTGAAGATGCATGGATCGCTCATTGGTGCTATATTATGCTGGTCTAAAATTATCTCACTCCTCTAATACTGACAATAACAATATGATATGTTCGCAACTAATAGATATCTGCAGTGAAAAACAAATTAATTTTGGAAATTTATATAAAAAGGTGACCAGAAGTTTCTTCATTTGGGATATTGAGTCGTCTGTCATTCAATGAGATCTTGGCTGTTTCTGGATCTTAAATGCCATATTCCTGCTCTGTCCTTTTATTAGTCTTGTACCCAGAAATCTATTGATTTCTAGTTTATGTGATTAATGGTAGAGATTTTATGATTCAAAATGACATGTGATAAAATCTCAAATGTATGCTTTCACTGTGCAATGCCTCGCCAATATTTACTGTGTGCTAATTAAATTAAAAGACTTTTGGAACCTGGGAAAATATCATGGCAAATTCTTGAAGTAGCTAACAGATAAATTGGATTCAAAGGAACCTGTTGTTTGGCCACAATCATCATTTAAAAATACTTCGTATCTATTTGTATTAATCTCTGGATTGCTTCCCGTACCTCGTGCTAGTAAGGACAGGAACAGGGAGATAGGGGATCTGAATGTGTGGCTGAGGGGCTGGTGCAGGGAGCAAGGATTTAGATTTATAGACCACTGGGGTCTCTTCTGGGGTAGGGGTGACCTGGACAAAAGGGACGGGTTACACCTTAACTGGAGGGGGACAGACATTCTGGCAGGCAGGTTTGCTAGGGCTACACGTGTGGGTTTAAATAAATAGTGGGGGGGGGGGGGGGATTGACAAATTGGGAGTATATAGATGGAGTTGAAGCGGATGTGGGTACAGGAAAAGTTACAAAAGACTCCCAAATTAATGGGAAAGGAAGTTCGAGAAGGGATAAGAGAGTAAGGTCAGGGCCAATTGTGAGCGGTGCGAGAGGGGAGGTGGATACCGAGGTCAAAGTGTTGTATATGAATGCGCGAAGTATAAGAAATAAAGTGGACGAGCTTGAGGCTCAGTTAGAAATTGGCAAGTATGATGTTGTGGGAATTACAGATACATGGCTGCTAGAGGGCCAGGGCTGGGAACTGAATATTCAAGGGTATACCTCCTATCGAAAAGACAGACAGGTGGGCAGAGTGGTTGGGGTAGCTCTGTTGGTGAGGAATTAAATTCAGTCCCTTGCAAGGGGTGACATTGAAACAGGAGATGTGGAGTCATTATGGATAGAACTACGGAATTGTAAGGGTAAAAAGACCCTAATGGGATTTATCTACAGGCCCCCAAAGAGTAGTCTGGAAATAGGGTGCAAGTTGAATCAGGAGTTAAAATTGGCATGTAGTAAAGGTAATGCAATGGTTGTTATGGGAGATTTCAACATGCAGGTAGACTGGGAAAATCAGGTTGGTATTGGACCCCAAGAAAGGGAGTTTGTGAAGTGCCTCCATGATGGATTCTTAGAGCAGCTTGTATTGGAGCCTACCAGGGAGAAGGCAATTCTGGATTTAGTGTTATGTAATGAACCGGATTTGATAAAGGAACATGAGGGTAAGGAGTCATTAAGAAGTAGTGACCATAATATGGTCAAGTTTAATCTACAATTGGAGAGGGAGAAGGGTAGATCGGAAGTGTCAGTGTTACAATTGAATAAAGGGGAATATGGAGCCATGAGGGAGGAGCTGGCCAAAGTTGACTGGAAAGATACCCCAGCAGGGATGACAGAGGAACAGCAATGGCAGGTATTTCTGGGAATCAGATTCAGATTCAACTTTATTGTCATTGTGCAGTGTACAGTACAGAGACAACGAAATGCAGTTAGCATCTCCCTAGAAGAGCGACATAAATATGAGCAGTAAATAAATAAATCTAATAAATCCTAGTGGGAGGAGTGTCCGGGGGGGGTGGGGGGTGATTGGCAGTCACCGAGGTACAGTGTTGAGTAGTGTAACAGCCGCAGGGAAGAAGCTGTTCCTGGATCTGCTGGTCCGTCAACGGAGAGACCTGTAGCGCCTCCCGGATGGTAGGAGGGTAAACAGAATAATACAGAATGTGCACGATCAGTTCATTCCATAGAGGAAGAAAGATTCCAAGGGGAGTAAGGGGCAACTGTGGCTGACAAGGGACGTCAGGGACAGTATATAAATAAAAGAGAAGAAGTACAACGTAACAAAGATGAGCGGGAAGCAAGAGGATTGGGTAATGTTTAAAGAGCAACGGAAGGCAACTAAAAAGGCAATAGTGGACTGTAAACAGGCACCTGAGACAGTATATGGTTTAAACACATCTTTAATCAGCACTGTAACTTGGCAGCATTTAAAGACAAGGTGTTGTCAGTTCATCCTAGCTGCTCGGACTGACGGTGCTGGGAATAGGCGTTAGTATAAATGTTATAGTGGGGTGGAGTTAGTGATGCTGGCTAAGTGTGATTGGTTCACATGCATCATCAATCTACATCCTTCCCCCTAAAGATTAAATGTGGAAAGGAAGTGTATTACACATACTTGCCATATCTGTCTGGTGGTCTACTAACACGGCCCGAGCGCGTGCGGACTCAACCATCCCAACCCTCACCTGAAGGATTAGACGGAGAGGCTGAAGGTGAAAATCGCACGGGAGAGGCTTGTGGTGACCGAGAGGGGAAACATGCGGTAGGTGTAACCCCGTGGTTAATGGAGACTGAGGGACGTGGGGGGGTGCAAGGCATGCGGGGATGGGCTGGAGACATTGCGAAAGGCGGATGGAACTGCAGCGGCGGAGCATAGGGATCAGCAGGCGGTGGTTGGGGCTCGTTCACAGCAAGCAGGTGTTGTCGACTTCTCCGGTATACCGCTCCCTCACAGTCCACAAGGTACGATCGTGGCTCATCAGTCGGGCGTACAACAGTGCCCAGACGAGAATGTCCAGTTGGAGTTCGTAGACGGACGACCTGGCCCGGCAGTAGAGGTTGGAGTGGTCTGCTGGAACTGTCGTATGACCGTTTCTGGATGCCGTGCTTCTCTTGGAGACGTTGCTGGATAGTGGCGGGCTTCAGCACCCGAGGGACCAGCTGCTGTTGTGCGATGGTGACCGGAGACTTCATCACCCTTGACAGCAGATGCTGTGCTGGTGACCCCAAGGTTCCGTCTCTGACGATGTTTCTGAGATTCAGGAGATCGAGATAGACGTCTGACTTTGAAATGCGCGCTCCCTCCAGCAAGTGCTTGGCTCTTCTGACAGCGCGTTCAGCGAGTTCATTACTCTGTGGATACTTGGGACTGCTCGTGATGTGCTGGAAGTTCCATCGGTCTGCGAAAAGCTTGAACAAGTGGCTGGTGAACTGCTGACCATTGTCGGTTCTCAGGATGACAGGAGCGCCATAGGCTGAGAAGTGTCTTTTCAGCTTCTTGATGACCATCTCAGACGTGAGGGAGGTCAGTTGGTCAAGTTCAAACCAGTTGGAAAAAGTGTCGACCAGAATGAGGTAGTGCTTACCGCACCATTCGAAAATGTCCGCAGCCAGCGATGACCAAGGTAGTGCAGTTGGAGGTTGTTGCAGAAGCGGTTGCCGCTGCTGATGAGGCGCAAGATTGTTGCAAGTGGGGCAGGAGGCTATGCGGTCCCGGATGTACGTGGCCATTCTGGGCCAGTAGAACAGATCCCGGGCGCTCACCAGTGTGGAGTCGGCTCTTGGGTGACCGCTGTGTACCTCTTTGAAGTATTCGTCTTGTAGCGATGAAGGTTTCACTACCTTGTGACCCTTAACGACCACACCATCCTGAACCACCAGTTCATCACGGACCAAGAAGCACGGCTGCACCTCCGTGGGCGTTTCGGATTGTTTGTCTGGCCAACCTGTTTTGATGATGGATGAGAGGGCTTGAAGCATATCATCATTGGCGGTGTGCGCGGCCAGGATGCGCAGTTTCTTGCTGGAGATTAGACCGACACCGAGAACCGTGAAATTCTCCCGTTCATTGGGGTGCTGTTCGTAAGATGCTCGAGGTGCACGAGAGAGTGTGTCAGCAACATGCATGTCCTTACCCTTTGTGTAGGTAATAGAGAAGTCGTACCGCTGTAGCTGCATCATCAGGCGCTGCAAGCGATCTGGCGCGGCATGGATATGCTTGTTCAGGATTGTCACCAGTGGTTGGAGGTCCGTCTCGACCGTGAACGTGTTGCCATGGACGAAGTCGTGGAATTTGGAGCAGGCAAAGATGACAGCCAGCAGTTCCTTTTTGATTTGCGCATAGTGCTGCTCCATGTCGGTCATTGTGCGAGAGGCATACGCGACAGGTAGTAAGGTGCCATCGTCAGATGGTTGCAAGCAGGCTGCGCTGAGCCCGAATTTCGAGGCATCGCAGGTGATCGCCACCGGACATTTCAGGTCGAAAAAAGTCAGGGTCAGTGCACTGGTCAGTTTGGATTTTAGAACACATCCTGGTGTTGCTGGAACCATGACCATGCAGTGTCTTTTTTGGTCAGCTGCCGCAGTGTGGAGCTTAGTTCGCTGAGGTTCGGTATGAACTTACCGAGATAGTTTACCATGCCCAGGAAACGTTGCAGGCCTTTCACGTCTGTGGGTACAGGCATTTCTGTGATGGCAGTAGTTTTCTTCGGATCGGGTTTGAGGCCATCAGGGGTGAAGATGTGGCCGACATAGGAGACCACTGGAACCCTGAACTTGCACTTGTCAGGATTGAGCTTGAGGTTGATCTTGACAGCACGCTCCAAGATGAGCCTGAGATTGCGGTCGTGTTCCGCTGCGTCTTTCCCATAGACGACGATATCGTCGACAATAATGGCACAAGGCAGATCCTCGAATAATTGCTCCATAGTTCTTTGGAAGACTTCACTGGCGGAGTTGATCCCGAATGGCATTCTTAGAAACTTATATCTGCCGAATGGGGTGGCAAATGTGGTGAGGTTAGATGACTTCTTGTCCAGCGGTATCTGCCAGAAAGAGTTCTTTGCATCTAGGACAGAAAATAGGGTGGCCATTCCGATCTTTACCGCAACATCCTCTACTGTCTTCATGGGATGGTGTGGGCGCTTAATGGCAGTGTTCAGGTCTTTGGGATTAATGCACAGGCGGATTTCATTCTTTCCATTCTTGACTGTGGCAATCATGGTTGAGAACCAGTCAGTGGGGTCGCTGACTGCTTCAAATACGCCTTTGGAGGCCATGTCCTTCAGCATAGAGTGAATGACAAATGACAATCGCTGCGGGGTCGGATGACGGGTGTCACATCGGGGTCAGTAATAATCTTGTAGGACACAGGCAACTTGCCTAGGTTGTTGTCGAAGAGATCAGGGAATTCATTCAGTGGGTCAAAAGAAACTTGCAGTTTGTGGATGGTTTTGTCAAAGGAAATTAGCCCCAGTTCCTGACAGGCACGATTGCCAAGCAGAGTAACTGAATTAAAGTTCAACACATAGAAGGTCAATTCCCTCGTTGTTTTCTTAAGTACACATTTCAAGTTGGTTTTGCCCAGGGGAACCAGCACCTCCCCTCCAAAAGCATGTAAAGTGGATGTGTCCTTGACAAGTGGCTCGCTAGCTCTAATCTTGCTAAAGAGGTTGATTGACATAGTGTTGACTTTCGCGCCCGTATCCAATTTCGCGCCAAAAGCAACATTGTTTACAGATATCGTCACTGTAGGATCAGAATTCTGGCAGCAGCATGCTGTAATGTATAAACAGTCGGGTTGTCTTGCGAGTTAATTGGGCTGATTTTCAGGGGCGGTTTTGGGCTGGAAATGGGGAGGCAGTATGTTGCTGTCTCGTTGCAAAAAATTGAGATTAGACTTGGGGCTGGGCGCATTCTTTCCTCAGGCCCTAATTGCAGCCCGACAGACTGAGGCAAAGTGATTTAGCTTTTTTGCAGTAATTGGGTCATAAATCGGCTGTTATCTGTCTAGCTTGGGTCATAAATCGGCTGTTATCTGTGTATGTTCGCTGCCTAGTGAGGCCCATCAGATTGATGGTTTTGCTTTCATGCGAAATGTCTATGGGATCGACAAGTTCGGCGGTTCTACATGCATGCGCAGCTTCATCGAGCGTTAAATCTGGCCGTCTCAGGAGCTCTGATCTGAGCTTTTGATCGGTAATGCCATTCACTAAAATGTCCCTTGTTAACTGATCAGTCAACTGATCAACCGGCATATCCTGGAATCGGCTACGTTGGGCTAAATACATCAAAGATGAAATAAATGAGTCAACTCGTTCCCCGGGAAGCTGACGATGAGACAAAAAACCTTGCCCTGTCCAAAATGTGATTTGAGGGCAGGTCACAGATCTGGCTTAGTTTACGCAGCAGAACATTAGGGTCAGTAGGAGTTTCCGCCGGGGTAATTACATGGTCGTTGGCATCACGGATAGCCAGAGCATAACGGAATGTTCTGGATCAACGAAGGGCATCTGGGCCCACAAGGTTGAGCAGGAGCGAGGCCTTGACAGCATCTGTTTCATTTCGGTGTACAATGTTCATGTAGTGGCCCAGCATTCGCTGATATCCGAATCAAAGACAAGAGGGTCAGGCTTTCGACAAGAAGAAGCCATCGTAAAGTAAAGCAAAACTTACAAAAGATAAAATAAAAACCGTTATACAAGAGGAGTGGATAAGACCAATTCTGACGCCACGTAAACAGGCACCAGAGACAGTATATGGTTTAAACACATCTTTAATCAGCACTGTAACTTGGCAGCATTTAAAGACAAGGTGTTGTCAGTTCATCCTAGCTGCTCAGACTGACTGTGCTGGGAATAGGCGTTAGTATAAATGTTATAGTGGGGTGGAGTTAGTGATGCTGGCTAAGTGTGATTGGTTCACATGCATCATCAATCTACAGGAACAAAAGATGATGTACGAAGGTAAGCTAGCCAAGAATATAAAGGAGGATAGTAAATCACAAGCTTAAATCACACGGTATTGGGGGTTCAGTATTGATGTGGATAGAGAACTGGCTGGCAAACAGGAAGCAAAGAGTAGGAGTAAACGGGTCCTTTTCACAATGGCAGGCAGTGACTAGTGGGGTACCGCAAGGCTCAGTGCTGGGACCCCAGCTATTTACAACTTATATTAATGATCTGGACGAGGGAATTGAAAGCAACATCTCCAAGTTTGCGGATGACACTAAGCTGGGGGGCAGTGTTAGCTGTGAGGAGGATGCTAGGAGACTGCAAGGTGACTTGGATAGGCTGGGGGAGTGGGCAAATGTTTGGCAGATGCAGTATAATGTGGATAAATGTGAGGTTATCCACTTTGGTGGCAAAAACGGGAAGGCAGACTATTATCTAAATGGTGGCCGATTAGGAAATGGGGAGGTGCAGCGAGACCTGGGTGTCATGGTACACCAGTCATTGAAAGTAGGCATGCAGGTGCAGCAGGCAGTGAAGAAAGCGAATGGTATGTTGGCCTTCATAGCAAGAGGATTTGAGTATAGGAGCAGGGAGGTTCTACTGCAGTTGTACAGGGTCTTGGTGAGACCACACCTGGAGTATTGCGTACAGTTTTGGTCTCCAAATCTGAGGAAAGACATTATAGCCATAGAGGGAGTGCAGAGAAGGTTTACCAGACTGATTCCTGGGATGTCAGGACTTTCATATGAAGAAAGACTGGATAGACTTGGCTTATACTCGCTAGAATTTAGGAGATTGAGAGGGGATCTTATAGAAACGTACAAAATTCTTATGGGGTTGGACAGGCTAGATGCAGGAAGATTGTTCCCGATGTTGGGGAAGTCCAGGACAAGGGGTCACAGCATAAGGATAAGGGGGAAATCCTTTAAGACCGAGATGAGGAAAAACTTTTTCACACAGAGTGGTGAATCTCTGGAACTCTCTGCCACAGAGGGTAGTTGACGCCAGTTCATTGGCTATATTTAAGAGGGAGTTAGATGTGGCCCTTGTGGCTAAAGGGATCAGGGGGTATGGAGAGAAGGCAGGTACGGGATACTGAGTTGGATGATCAGCCATGATCATATTGAATGGCGGTGCAGGCTCGAAGGGCCGAATGGCCTACTCCTGCACCTATTTTCTATGTATCTATGTAAAAGCACATTCTTTAGGTATGTGAAGAGGAAAAAAATAGTTAATACCAAAGTTGGATCCTTGAAGACTGAAAAAGGTGAATTTATTATGGGGAACAAGGAAATAGCAGATGAGTTGAACAGGTACTTTGGATCTGTCTTCACTAAGGAGGACTCAAACAATCTTGCTGATATACTAGTGGCCAGAGGATTTGGGGTGACGGAGGAACTGAAGGAAATCCACATTAGGCAGGAAATTGTGTTGGGTAGACTGATGGTGTAAATCTGCTCCTAAAGATTACCTCCCTTAGTCTAGTTCAGTAAAAACACTGAGTCAAGCACTGGAACAACTAAACTTTATTTTTGAATGAACAACAAATCCCCCTATACGATACCTAAACCACCACGGGTTCAATCCTTGTCTTACCCGGCAAAGCCCTTCAGCCTCATGCAAGCAGACATTACCAAAAGGTCATGCAGTCCCAAGCGCCCTTCCAGAAGATCGACACCGATCCAAATGGGGGCTACCATTTATAGGTCAATGAACCCTGAGGGGCCAAACTACATAGGGGTGGTTCCCCTTACAAGCCAATTACACATATCGATTACATTAAAGTATTATTGACAGTTCCCAACCCAATTACAAAGAGTCCCAAACAATGTTTCTCCAGATGCTTCTGGAAGGAAGTTAGTTAACTGAATAATGCAACATTTACCCTGGCAGTACAAACAATTCAGCCAGGGCTTCACACTTCAGCCAATCACCAAATAGCACCAAATAACATTATTTATATTATTTACAATCTCTTTGCAGTAATCCAATCAAACCCATGCATCTATAACACCTTAGAGTTTCTCTGCAAGGTCCTCATACATATTATCAATTGCCAGGTCAGCTGGACCTTCCTTATCTGGTGTAATTATCTTGGACCTAGACTTCCTGGCACCAGCTTGCAGCTTGAGGCTTCTCGCAGAAAAAGACCAACAGACCCTGCAGATGCACGAATCCCTTGCTTTATTTTAGCTCAATTTTGGCCAGGATTTACAATGGGACTGAAGGCTGATAAATCCCCAGGGCCTGATGGTCTGCATCCCAGGGTACTTAAGGAAGTGGCACTAGAAATCGTGGATGCATTGGTGATAATTTTCCAATGTTCTATAGATTCAGGATCAGTTCCTGTGGATTGGAGGGTAGCTAAAGTTAACCCACTGTTTAAGAAAGGCGGGAGAAAAAAAACAGGGAATTATATACCAGTTAGCCTGACATCGGTGGTGGGGAAGATGTTGGATTAAATTAGAAAAGATGAAGTAGCGGCACATTTCGATAGAAGTAACAGGATCGGTCTGAGTCAGCATGGATTTACGAAGGGGAAATCATGCTTGACTAACGTTCTGGAATTTTTTGAGGATGTAACTAGGAAAATGGACAAGGGGGAGCCAGTGGAAGTAGTGTACCTGGACTTTCAGAAAGTGTTTGATAAGGTCCCACATAGGAGATTAGTGGGCAAAATAAGGGCACATGGTATTGGTGGTAGAGTGCTGACATGGATAGAACATTTGTTGTCAGACAGGAAACAAAGAGTAGGGATTCTCACAGAATGGCAGGCAGTGACTAGTGGGGTACCGCAAGGCTCGGTGCTGGGACCGCAGCTATTTACAATATACATCAATGATTTAGATGAAGGGATTCAAAGTAACATTAGCAAATTTGCAGATGACACTAAGCTGGGTGGCAGTGTGAACTGTAAGGAGGATGTTATGAGAATGCAAGGTGACTTGGACAGGTTGGGTGAGTGGGCAGATGCATGGCAGATGCAGTTTAATGTGCATAAATGTGAGGTTATCCACTTTGGTAGCAAAAAGAGGAAGGCAGATTATTATCTAAATGGTGATAATTTGGGAAAAGGGGAAGTACAACTGGATCTGGGGTTCCTTGTTCATCAGTCAATGAAAGTAAGCATGCAGGTACAGCAGGCAGTGAAGAAAGCGAATGGCATGTTGGCCTTCATAACAAGAAGAGTTTAGGAGCAAAGAGGTCCTTCTGTAATTGTATGGGGCCCTAGTGAGACCACACCTGGAGTATTATGTGCAGTTTTGGTACCCTAATTTGAGGAAGGGCTTTCTTGCTATTGAGGGAGTGCAGCTATCTATCATATGCTGAGAGAATGGAGCAGCTGGGCTTGTATACTCTGGTTTAGAAATATGAGAGGGGATCATATTCAAACATATAAGATTATTAAGGGTTTGGACACGTTAGAGGCAGGAAACATGTTCCCGATGTTGGGGGAGTCCAGAACCAGGGGCCACAGTTTAAGAATAAGGGGTAAGCCATTTAGAACGGAGACGAGGAAACACTTTTTCACGCAAAGAGTTGTGTGTCTGTGGAATTCTCTGCCTCAGAGGGCGGTGGAGGCCGGTTCTCTGGATACTTTTAAGAGAGAGCTAGATAGGGCTCTTAAAGATAGCTGTGTCAGGCGATATGGGGCGAAGGCAGGAACGGGGTACTGATTGGGGATGATCAGCCATGATCACATTGAATGGCAGTGCTGGCTCGAAGGGCCCAATGGCCTACTCCTGCACCTATTGTCTATTGTCTAATTACAAATTTGTGTTGGTGTGCAATTCAGTTGATCCTGGCTTCTCTCC
Source organism: Malacoraja senta (assembly GCA_038087875.1). NCBI lineage: Eukaryota > Metazoa > Chordata > Chondrichthyes > Rajiformes > Rajidae > Malacoraja > Malacoraja senta. Next base: position 240,606,385 of record CM075977.1, on the reverse strand, counting down.
TTCTTCTATGTCCTAATATACCTGTGATTGGTTGATTAAATATCTTGATGATTTGATCAATGAAAAAATAGTCAAAGAAGATACAAAAATACCCAATCGAATGCAATGTTACAATGTTATTTTAATTGAACATGAAAGTAACACAAGTGTGTACATTGTCAAAAAACTCTTCCCATTATCGCCATTTGGGTTTGAGAAATTAGATACACATTAGGCATCTACAATTGCTTCATGCTTCTGTTAGCGGCTGGCTGCATTCCAAATGCGAGACTACAGTGGAGGCGAACAAAGTTATCAGTTTGAATAATATTGCATTCTCAATGGAGATGACAATGTCAACGTAACCAGACAGAGAGGCGTACTTTAATTCAATCTTTTTTACTATGGTAGATGATACATAAATGCGTTAATTATCCATGTTTTTTTTTTGTGAAATTATTTTTTATTGGAGGTAGATACATATCATATTAAAATCGATACCAGTCTTACATTTTTAAATTACTAATATCGTCCATTATTATTACAATGTCTCCAATACTTTTTTTTAATTTAAAAAAAAACTAAATAGAACTAAAAAGATATAGATGAAATAAAGAAAGAAAGAGAAAAAAGAGAAGAAACAAAAAAAAACCCCAAAAAAACACAAAAAAAAACCCCAAAACAAAACAAAAAAAACAAACAAAACAAACAAACAAAAAGATAATAAAGAAGAATGGAATAATTTACTACGATAAAAATCTTCATTCGAGATATATTCGTACATTTCAGAGTATAACCTTTCATCTATTCCTTGGCACGGGTGTTAGTCAGGTTCTTGTGCTGAACCATTCTGACCCTTTAAATAGTCAATAAAGGGAGACCATGTTCCGACGAATAGTTCCTGTTTGTCCAACAGGACAAGTCTAATTCTTTCCAAGTGTAAGGTCTCCGTCATTTCTATAATCCACATTTTAATTGTGGGGGTTATAGGGCCTTTCCAAAATTTTAGAATTAATTTTTTCCCAGTTATTATAATATAATCAATAAAGTTTTTTTGAGTTGTTGTAAATGTTTGATTTAGTTCTAATGTTCCAAGTATTATCAATTTTGGATCCGGGTCCAATTAAATGCTAGTCACTTTAGATATTATTGTGAAAATATTTACCCAGAAATTTTTAATTTTTATGCAATTTGCAAACATATGAGATAAGTTAGCTTCTAAATGTTGACATTTATCACATATTGGTGAGATATGTGGGAAGATTTTATTTAATTTTGTTTTAGAATAATGTAACCTATGTATTACTTTGAATTGTATTAGAGAATGTCTGGCATTTAATGAACATTGATGTATGTGTTGTAAACTTTCTTCCCAAGTATCTTTCGTTATTATTTGATTTAGTTCTTTTTCCCAAGTTTGTCTGTGTAAGTCCGTCAATGGCATATCACTGTCTAATAAAATATTATATATATAAGATATTAGTTTTTCTGTATTAGGATGTTTATTCCAACAGTCGTCAAAAATTTCTGAATTTCTAATTCTAAAATTTCGAGTATTTGCTTTTACGTAATCTCTAAGTTGGAGCTATCTGAAAAAATCATTTACTTGAAGTCCATAAATCTGTTGCAACTCCTGAAATGAAAGAAAAGTGCCTTCCTTATAAAGTTGTCCCATCTTTTTAATTCCATAGTTTTTCCATTGTGTGAAACCGTTGTCCAACCATGAGGGCTTAAATTAAATTATCCATGTTTTTTTGCTTTCGGGTATACGTGTAGGAAAATGTGTGCAGGTGCTCTAAATTTGGATTCTTAGTTGTGTTTAAACACTGAATTTAATGTGCAATGAACAACAACATAATACTTGGGACATGCGATTCTATCTGTTCATTCCTTTTCCAGCTTTAGTTTTGCATGTGAAACAATCTCTATAATCAGTTGTCAGGAGTTATTTGAAATACAATTATATAAATTTGAATAAAAAGAATGTTGAATGTAATGATATTGGAATAATTATGATATATATCTATATCTATCTATACTATCTAACTATCTTCTATCTATACGATTACTAAAACTCTCAACGACCACTTCCGGTCTAATTTGCGGGTCGTCTATTCGCTTTATAAACTTTCACTTGCTTTAAACGGGGACCCAATGGGTCCATGGGTAAATTTCCTTCTATTTTACAAAGTAATTCGCGGGTCGTCTATTTGCTTTACAAACTTTAATTTACTTTATACCGTTAATGACACAAGTTTGAACGCGCCAGTCATGCCTGCTTACTGCGCTACCACTTGCCGGGTCTGTCAGCCTTGCCTGCGGAGTTGGGGGAGGGTTGCTGGGCCCGGTATGTTCCCGAAATACAGCCAAAACGGTAAACGATAGCACAACAATTTTAGGGGCGCCTTACTCACCATTCACCTTGGTTGTGCAGTAGCAAGTTTCGTTTGATTTTATAAAGTATTTCCCTTTATAAATTTAAATTTACTTTCTACCCCCCCCCCCCCCGGGCCCTGCGGCGGTGCGCCTGCGCAGTATGCTCCCAGCCCGTTAGCTGCGCCTGCGCAGTTGGGGGAGGGTTGCCGGGCCCGCCGCCATTTTCAGATTGCCATTTCGAACTGGCGTCACAACGGGGACCCAACGGGTGCACTGGTCGTCTAGAGTAGACTATAAATTGTTGTTCTGATATCCATGTATAATGTAGATGAGAAGGAACAGCAGATGCTGGTATGCATCAGACTGAAGAATGGTCTCAACCCAAAACATCATCCATTCCTTCTATCCAGAGATGCTGCCTATCTCGCTGAGTTACTGCAGCATTTTGTGTCTATCTTCTACTGAGCCATATACTATGTTAAGTTTTACAAAGTTTGAACGAGCACCACATTCAAAGTACTTGAGGATGTAAATTGTCAGGAATCATGAGCTGTAAAGAGTATGATGTGGACCTGGACTATTAATAGGACCAGTACCAAAAATGAATTAAAAACAAAACATGAGTCAAATCAGAAAAATTATTAAAGACGCAAAGTGCTGGAGTAACTCAACGGATCAGGCAGCATCACTGGAGAACATAGATAGGTGATGTGTTGGGTTTAGACCATTTTCCTTTAGGGTGGGGGGTAAGAAGAGAGCTGGAAGAGAGAAGAGGTAAGACAAAACAGGAGGAAGGGTTCATACCAGAAACATCACCTATTCCTTTTTTTCCAGAGATGCTGCCTGACCCACTGTTACTCCTGAATTTTGTGTCTATCTGATGTGGGGGAGTGGGGGGTGGGAGAGAAATGGGTGCACCCAGATAGGACACATGGGAGAGAGTGGGGCAGAGAAGAAAAATAGGATGGGTGAAGAGGGATGGGAGCAGTTTGGAAGTTCCTAAAATTAGAGAATTCAATGTTTGTACTGTTGAGTTGTGCGATATCCAAGTGGAGTATGAAGTGCTCTTTCTCCATTTTGCATGTGGCCTCGTTCTGGCAATAGGAGGACCAAGACACAAAGGTCAGTATGAGAATGAGAAAATTGTTAAAATGGTTAGCAACTGGGAGATCCAGTAGGCCTTGGTGGGTAGAACACAAATGGTTGGTGTAAATCTCTTCAAGGCATATAAGATTTACACACATCTTTATTCAGCACTTTAACTTGGCAGCGTTACAGAGCGAGGTGTTGTCAGTTCATCCTGGCTGCTTCAACTAACGGTGCTGGGAATGGGGGTTAGTATAAATGTTATAATGGGGTGGAGTTAGTGATGCTAGCTAAGTGTGATTGATTCACATGCATCATCAATCTACAGTTGGTAAAACAATCACGCTTGGTCTCGCTGATGTACAGGATTCCACATCGGGAACACCGGATGCAGTAGAGGAGTGCATGTGAACCTCTGTCCCAGGTAGAATGACTGCTGGGGTCACTGGATTGAGTTGGGGGAGGAGATCTAGGGATGGATGTTGCATCCCTTTGCTGGGGAAAGTATTTGAGGAGGGCGTGATTTGGGTTGGAATGGATGAGTAAACTAAGGAGCTGTGGATGGAATGATATCTGTGGAAAGGGGTGGGGATGGGAAGATGTAACTGGTGCTGGGATCGTGATGGATGTGTCAGAGAATAATGTGTTCGATGCAGAAGGGTGCTGGGGTAAAGTGTAAAAACTAGGGGAATTCTATCCTTATTCTGTCTGTCTGTAGGGGCAATGAGACCCTAACTATGGGACACTGAGGGGATGCAGGTGAGGGATCCATCTATGATCGCAGGGGAGAAACCATGTTTGCCAAAGAAGGAGGACATCTTGGATGTCCAGGAAAGGAAAGCCTCATCTTGGGATCAAATGGATTGGAAAGGGAAAAACAGCGTTGTTGCAAGAGACGGGGTGGGAGGAAGTGTAGTCTAGTGAACTGGAAGTTGGTATGTTTGTAGTAGAAATCCATAGAAAATCTGTCCCTTGTGATGGAGACAGATCAAAAAAGGGGAAAGTAGTGCCAGGGTAGTTTTTTCACTAAGGATCAATCCACATCTGCAAACACAGCAGAGAGCCAGAAAATGTATAAGCCAAGTAAATTACGAACCAGTTGTACATTTTTGTTTGAAGAACAAACTAAGGTTTGCAAGTTAATTCACTATTATTGATATTGGGGAGACTAAAAGCTATGAGCTATGGCCAGTATCTTCAATGGGTCAGCTTTGGAATGGTCACATACAGCAGAGAGAACAAGGGATACAGGAACACAGTTCCCAAATGTGGCAATGCAGGTAGACATAGTGGTGAAGATGTTGTTTGGCATGTTTGCCTTCATTGGTAAGTGTATTTGGAATAGGAGCTGGGATATAATGCTATAGCTGTATCAGACATTGGTGAGACCACACTTGGAGTAATGTGTGAAGTTCTGATTGCTCTACTGCGGGAAGGATATTATCTGGAGAGGGTACAGAAAAAAATTGGCAGGATGTTACCAGATCTGAAAAGCTTGAGTTGTAAGTATAGGCAAGGACTCTTTTCCTCAAGCATTGGGAGGCTGAGGGATGATTTTGTCGATATATACAAAATCATGAAAGGTGTAGAGAAGTTGGTCACAATATTTTTTCCTAGAGTAGAGTCCAGAATTAGGCCATGGGTGTGCAGTGTTTGGGCAGCAGAGTGCGCACACTAAGGGCAGCAGAGTGGTGCAGCCGGTAGAACTGTTGCCTCACAGTGCCAGAGGTTCAGGTTCCATCTTGACCTCAGGCACTGTCTGCGTGGAGTTTGCATGCTCTCACTGTGACCATGTGGGTTTCATCCACACGCTTTGGTTTCCTCCACTCCACAAATACATGCGGGTTTGTAAGTTAATTGGCCTCGGTAAATTGTCCCTTCTGTAGAGAGTGAATGAGAAAGTGGGTTAACACAGGGTGATCGATGGCCGGCATGGACTCGGTGGGCTGAAGGGCCTGTATCTCATAAACTTAAAAAGCAAAACATGGGTTTAAGGTGAGAGAAGAAAGATTTACAAGATACCAGGGGCAATTTCCTCATCCATTCATGAGAGGGATATGGACCAAGCATACACAAATAGGAATAGCTCTGCTATAAAATCCAGTTGGCATGGATGAGTTAGGCCAAAGGCATGGAATAGATTATGTGAGAATCCTAGCAAACAGGTTTGATAGAGTACAGGAGACATAATGAATCTCTTTAGGAAAGAGAAAGTTCTAAGAACTTTCTAAGAAAGTAGATGCACTTGTGTGCCTTCTTCATGATTTCATCTTTGTCCTGTGGACAGGATGGGTCACGTGAGATGTTATACGCAGGAATTTGAAGTTTCTAACAATCTCCAAAGCCGATCCACCAAGAAAACCTGGTGTGTTGCCTCCAGACTTCCCCTTTCTTAAGAGGAAATTGTAGTTGGTTTAAGGTTGGTTTAACCTAGGTTCAATGCATCTTTCATAAAAGAAGAAACTGCAGATGCTGGCATCTTGAGCAAAACACAAAGTGCTGCAGGAATGCTTTGGGTCAGCCAGCATCTGTGAAGGGAATGGACAGACAGAGTTTTGAGATTGGACTCTTTTTCACACTGATTGGGATGGGGTAAAGACCACAATGCTACCGAAGGAACAGCACCTCAAATTCTGCTTTTGGGCCATTCTTTGGAAAGTGAACCAAAATTTCACACACGTGACCAGATGGCATCACGTAAACGAATACATTAAAAAAATATATTGTAAGAGTTTAATCTTATCCATTGCTATTTTCCTACCTACAGAATTATAATGCATGTCTGCTAAAGATATGAACATTCTAGCTTTTTAAAATTCACGGAGTTTGTAAGATAAAACTGTTATGAAAAAAATGCTTCTGTGAGGTCATACACGTGACCAGTCATATTTGACCTCTGACCCTAAACAAACATTGTCAGCATAAAAATATTAATGATAAACTTTGAAAAATATATGAATCATATATACAGCACAAAACAATATACTTGTAATGCTTTTAGAATTGGAAGAGGTGTATTCCACAATTTTCCCATATTTTTGGTCACATACGTGACCAAGAATGGGCCTTTTGAAGATAACAACCCATTGCTATAAGCATTAAATTATCCACTTTCAAGGAATACATTATTCTTATATGAGGAATACTTATCTCTCATTACCATGCCCCCCCTCCCCTACCTGGTGCAGAACATTTCTCTTGTCTCCCCTTCAACCCGCCCCCCTCAACCCCCCCCCCCTCAGTCACCCTGCTCCTCTCCTTTCCTTCCCACATTTATCTCCCAACCCCATGTCCCTTTTTATTCCCCCCTATTTCCCCTTCCACCATATCCCTCCCTCTGGCTTTACACTTCACTCCTGTTCTTTCATTATCTGACACCCTTTCATCATTTCCTTTTCACTTCTAGCCTTTGTCACTTATTTCACATGTCTGCCAAACAACCCCCCTCACCCCTAACCATCTATCATATGCCAGGCTTTGTTCTGTACCCACCTCACTTTTCCAGTTTTCTCACTCCTATTTGAAGAAGGACCTGATCTAAAATGTTATCCATCCTTTCTCTCCACAGATGCTGTCTGACCCATCAGGTTCCTCCAGCACTTTGTGTTTTGCTTATGTTTGATAGAGATTGCCTGCTTTTCAGGTGCATCTCATTTAGATTTAAATGCTAGTGCTGGTTTGCTTTTCGACAACCTTGCAGATCTTTGCAACTTTTATTATTTGGATCTTCCAATCCGTAAGTGACCTTTCTATTCTTCTTTTCCATGTTTTCATTCTTGCATCTCATTCTGTCAAACTTCATTTGAGTATTCTTTTTGCATTAATGACCATCTGTAAGGTGTGGCAATCTTTCTCCTACTGATCAGCACCCCAGCTTAATTACAATATCCAATGCATTACCCATTTTGTTCTACTTTCCTGGAAAATACTGAAGTAAAATAACAAATAAATATTCATTTGTCATCCCCTTATTTTGGCCTTAATGTCTCACTTATCATCCCAGCTTTTTTCCCAATATTTCAGTGAAATATTTCACCAATTTGTTTTATGTTCCTTGAATTCTTTTTTCAGAGTTCTTCTGTGAACTCAAGATGTGTTGTGCATTCGAAACTTCTTGTTGATTTGGATATAGACAACTTATCCAGGCTCAAAGAGGAGAATTTTAGGAGTAGCACCTCGAGGCATCGCTGTACATGTGGCCCTGTAGACAAATGACCAAAGTGAGGCATGGTAACAAACAAGTAAGCAGTTATAGGAGAAGAATTCATGAACATTCCTGTCCTCGGCAGAAGTTGTGTAAATCCAAATCATTGCTCTTGGGCTCTGGATTACTTGTCTGGTAAAATAACCAACATTGTTCTTAATCATGATATTTTGCATTTTATTAGATCTCTGAGGCTTAAATCTATTGACTGAAATAGCCATGTAGCCCTGCAGTCATTAGGACTGTGCCTTTATTACATCCTGTGTCTAGACTCTATAATTTTTCTTTACCTTTCCTCTATCTGCAGCCTCGTGGTGCAGCATCAGGAAATTGTTTCCATGTTTTGCTGTTATTTTCCAGCTCACAAAGATTTCTGTAATATATTTCATCACTTGCAGCCACATTGCATCACGCTTTTAAGAGGAGCAAAATCTGTCTCCAAGCAATGCAATCTAAATGATGCTGCCTTCTCATTTTAATGGCCCTCCATTTAATGATGTCAATTAGCAGGCACCCTTAAGAGAAGGATGCGCTGCCTGCACTGAAAGAATGGGCACCTCATCAGGCTTGTTTCCAGGGGGTCTGTATACATTTGAATTGGGACAATCAGCATTTGCCAAATGGTACAAAATAATAAGGCCTCAATGCTACCTGTGCTTTGATCAATTGTCTTTTAGTTAAATCACTGTGTGCTCTTTCACAGTACAAGCAGGTCCTTGTTATTCCCTGTTATTTCCTCTTTCACAGCTTGTTTTCTGCCTGTCTGCTTCTAAAGCCACCCGTGCTCTGTGTTTATAAGTCGACTGTGTCAACAAGTCCCTGTGTCGACAAAAAACATTCACAAACCAACAAGGTTCAAAAGGTTTTCTGACATAATGGTGTGAAATATATTTCTAAATTTCCAGGCAAACAGATAAATATTTACTATTTAGGTTTATGAGAAGATTATAATGCTTTTCCACCCCATTGTTAATTATAATTGTCTCCAAATATTTTTGCTTAAAAACCCTCCAGAATATCAAGCTCTAACCATTTCAGATGTCAATGTCTGAAAAGGCAGGATGGGATCTTGCATAAACAAAGAACTGTAGATTCTGGTTAATACACACAAGGACATAAAGGGCTGGAGTAACTCAGCAGAATCTCTGGACAACATGGATGGATGATGTTTTGGGTTGAGACCCTTTTTCATACCTTATTGCTTGTTGATTCAATTATAAATACTGATGCAATTATAAAGAAGGCACATCAGTGACTCTACTTCCTGAGAAGATTACGGAGATTCAGCATGTCAAAGAGGATTCTCCTGAACTTCTACAGGTGCACAGTAGAGAGCATACTGACTGGTTGCATCGTGGCCTGGTTCGGCAACTTGAACGTCCAGGAGCGGAAAAGACTGCAAAAAGTTGTGACCACTGCCCAGTCCATCACCGGCTTTGCCCTCCCCATCATTGAAGGGATCTATCGAAGTCGCTGCCTAAAAAAGGCAGCCAACATCATCAAAGACCGATACCATCCTGGCCACGCACTCATTTCACCATTGCCATCGAGAAGAAGGTACAGGAGCCTGAAAACTGTAACGTCCAGGTTCGGGAACAGCTGCTTCCCTACAGCCATCAGGCTATTAAACACAACAACAAATAAGCTCTGAACTGCAACAGACTAGTATTATTATACTATATTTGTTATTTATTGAGTATGTGTGCATGTGTATACACACACTAAACTTTTTTTTCTTCTCCTGTTATGTACTATGTTTACATATTCTGTTGTGCTGCAGCAAGTAAGAATTTCATTGTCCTGTCAAGGACATATGACAATAAAACACTCTTGACTCTTGACTCTTTTTCAGTGCAACATTTGGAAATGGCCATGGCAGGCAAAACAACTAGCCAGCTCATATTATGGAAGTAAAATATAACACTAAATGAGGTCTATTGCCTGATTTCAGTTTCTTCTCTTCTTTTAATCCTCCATATTCAGCTTGCCTATTTGCAAAGGATGGAGGTTTTGATCAAAGGGAGATAGATACAAAAAGCTGGAGTAACTCAGCAGGACAGGCAGCTTCTCTGGAGAGAAGGAATGGGTGACGTTTCGGGTTGAGACCTTTCTTCAGACTTGGACAAGTCCAGATCAGAATCCGGACTTGTATGAAGCACTCCTAATGAATAAATGGGTGCTTTCAGCCATTATGCAAGAAAGAACTGCAGATGTTGGTTTACGCCGAAGATAGACATAAAATGCTGGAGTAACTCAGCGGGTCAGGCAGAATATCTGGAAAAAAGCAATAGGTGACGTTACTGGTCGAGACGCTTCTTCAGATGGGCTGTTTTCAGACATTTGTTTGTTTCTAGGGAATGTGGAGGTGTTCTGGCCAAAAATGTTCTTGCTTTTTTTTAAGAACAAAACCAAAGAGCAGAGCCTTTTCAAACTACTTTTATCTTTGTCATTGAAGAAATGGGAGATATTTTCATTCATCAAATTGAGATAGGAACACAATGTTCTTATTTGTCCCAGTATGAAATGTGTATAGATACTTAATATCACAGTTTTAGGGCACATGCTAGAACAATGTTACATCAAAAAATATATAATCTACACCATAATAAATAATATAAAGGAAAATATTTCTCTTCCCACCACCACCATGCTAATTTTCTTGCCTTTTTGATATGCCTAAGATATGCCTAAGATTGGTCTGTTGATCATCACTTGTCTTTGAATAAGATCACAACATCTAGTCTATCGTGTTAAGATGTGTATGGAGATAAGATATTGGACAATTCTGGGGTTGAAGGCTCCTCCCACAAAGGTGTAAGAATGCCATTGCATCTATGCCTCTTGATTTTTGAAATTCTCTTTTCTTCTATGCTTCCTCAATTCCAGCTTAAAGTAATGGAGTCATTGAGCTATACAGCATGGAATTGGGCCCTTCAGCTTAACTTGTCCATGTCTTGGAGTCTTACAATGTGGAAACAGGCTCTATGGCCCAACTTGCCCACATCGGCCAACATATCCCATCTACACTAGTCCCACTTGCCTGCATTTGACCCATATCCCTCTAAACCTGCCCTATACATGTACCTGTCTAAATATTTCTTATATGTTGCGGTCTCTACCTCCGCTGGCTGCTTGTTCCAAACACCCACCACCCTTTATGTTGAAAAAGTTACCCCTCGAGTTCCTTTTAAATCTTTCATACCCCCCCTCTCCCACCTCACCTGAAACCTATGTCCTCTGGTTCTTGACTAAGCTGGCATTCTGGGCTAGTCCTATTTTCCTACATTTGGCCCATATCATTCTCATCTTTTCCTATCTACATATTGGTCCAAATATCTTTGAAACTCATTATTGTATCTGCTTCTGTAACTACCTCTGGCAGCCCATTCCATACACAAACTATCCTCTCAGTGGAAAAGTTACACCTTGGATGTCTCTTAAATCTCTCACTTCAAGCTGATGCCCTCTTGTTTTAGAACTACCGTAATGTAAACTAGATTTAGTGTTCACTTTATCCATGCCCCTCCTGATCCCGTATACCTTCATATGGTCGCCCCTTAGCCTCCTACGCTCCAAAGTAATAACTCCTAGCCAATGTTGAAACTCTTCAGCTATGTTTTAAGAGAACCTTTGAGGGGTTTTTTTTCTGTCCGTCACATAATTGTTTGCCCTCAGTTACTCTCCCTAAAGTAGCTACTTTGGTATTCTGTCATGAGACATTCTTCTGACATGTTCTGATTTGTGAGTAACTGGTAGCCTATGAAACACTTACTGATATAATTCTGTTCATGTATTCACCTGTCAGTAAGTTACTTTAATAACTTTCACAGACTATTTTCACTTAATGTTCATCTATTTGACATTTACTGCACAGATTCACTGGAAGCATTCCGGCTGAATTTAGTCTCCTTCTCACCCTCTCTCGTCCAGTGAAATTGAGTTCAATTGTGCTATTCTGGCATATTATCTGAAATCATAAAATCATAATTAGGCCATTCGGCCCATCAAGTCTACTCTGCCATTCAATCATGGCTGATCTATATCTCCCTCCTAACCCCAGTCTCCTGCCTTCTCCCCATAACCTCTGACACCCATACTAATCATTTCACTTAGTAGACATGAGGACTGAATGCAAGATCTTACTCCTCCATGCAATTTGGTAATACATCAGTCCACATTGGTCCTTTCTATTGTAAGAGAGAATTGAGGAGATAATTTAACATGATGGTTATTAGGATTTATTGAACATGTACTTTTGTACGCTCTTCAAGGGTCTGCCATGTTATCAGTATTCTTTATCCCATGCATTATTTTGTTGTTTCAGTCTTTAGATCTAAACACATCTCTTTATCCATTCCATCTTGTATTCTTCTCGAGCATTGAGCAACAGCCCAAAACCAATCATTGGTAAATTATGGTAGCATTATACCACTGTCCATGGAATTGTCTCGTAAGTTCATCAGTTTTCGGTGCAGAATTAGGACATTTGGCCCATTAAGTCTGTTCTGTCATTTAATCATGGCTGATCTGTCTTTCCCTCACAACCCCATTCTCTTGCCAAAACACCTGATACCCATACTAATCAAGAATCTGTCAAACTCCGCCTTAAAAATATCAATTGACTTGGCCTCCACAGCCTTCCGAAAATGATACCAAAACCATCACTTATCTACCTGCACATAACCCATATCCCTCCACTCCCTACATATCCTGACCCACTGAGTTATTCTAGCATCTTGTGTATATCTGTAAACCTGTACAGCCCCTGCCTGATTCAAAGTCTCCACTATTGCCCCCTCCACAAAAAGACAAGGATTACCAGTCTTAATGATGACTGGCCTGTCGCACTGACCTATATAGTCATGAAGACCCTTGAAAGACTTGTGCTGGTCCAGCTGAAAAATATCACAAACCCCCGGCTGGACCCTCTGCAGTTTGCATACCAGGTCAATAGATCAGTGGATGATGCAGTCAACCTAGGCCTGCACTTCATCCTCCAGCATCTAGACCGCCAGGGGACCTATGCAAGGAATTGTTTGTGGATTTTAGATCTGCATTCAACACCATTGTGCCAGAACTACTATACTCGAAACTTTCCCAGTTGACTGTGCCTGAACACCACTGTCAGTGGATCACCAACTTCCTGAAGACAGGAATCAGCATGTGAGGCTGGAAAAGCTGCAAACTCTCCCCTCTCCTTTACTCTCTCTACACCAACGACTCAAGTTTGCGGATGACATAACCCTGATTGGACTGATCCAGGATGCAGAGGTATCTGCCTACAGACAGCAAGTGACAGCTGGCGTCATGATGCCTTCATAACAACCTGGAGCTCAATGCTCTTAAGACAGTGGAATTGATAGTAGACTTTGGGAGAGCTCCCCCTCCCTCCCCCCACCACGAACAACACCACAGTCACATCTGTGGAGTCTTTTAAGTTCCTTGGAACCATCATCTCCAAGTACCTTAAATGGGGGGCCACCATTGACTTCACAGTCCAAAAGGCCCAACGGAGGACGTACTTCCTGCAGCAGCTGAGGAAACACAATCTGCCACAGGCAATGATGGTCCAATTCCATACTGACATTGTTTAATCTGTCCTCACCTTCTCCATCATGGCCTGGTTTGGCTCCGAAGGCTGCAGCGAATCGTTCGATCGGCTGAGAAGGTTGTTGGCGGCAACCTTCCCCTGATTGACGAACTGTACACTGCAAGGGCCAGGAAGCGAGCGGGTAAGATCATCTCTGACCCCTCTCACCCTGGCCATAAACTCTTTAAAGCATTTCCCTCTGGAAGGCGACTCCGGGCTGTCAAAGCCGCCATAGCCAGACATAAAAACTGCTTTTTTTCTACGAGCAATATCTCCACTCAATAACCAAATGGTCTGTAGCCTCCTTTTGCTCTGGTATTTTATTTCATTCACATGTTTAAACTATAATGTTTTATTCTTAATGTTTTAATGTTTTATGTTTTTTTCTTAATTGTTTACTGTATGTCGTGTTGTTACTTGTGAGTGGAGCACGAAGGCAAATTCCTTGTATGTGTACATACTTGGCCAATAGACTTATTCATTCATTCTATCTTGAACTGCAGATAGTTTAGATTATAAGATATTCCACATATGAACTCTTCTTATATAATGTGCATTGCACAATTCATTAAACTTTTTAATCATGCATTCTGTTGTTAATTAGATCCAAGATCCAGACTTCTATCCATCTGGATTTGTCAACAGTCAAACATTTGGTTTCTTCTACGTCTAGTCTATCCTCTCAGAATATGTTCATAAACTCACTTCAGGACTGTCTTTCTGATTTGCTTGCATTATCTCTGTAACTGCAATCAGTAAATTGAGTTCCAGAGTGGTGCTTTCAAAACGGTGCTTTCACTGTTCAATATTCAGGTACTTTTAATTGCTGCAGAATCTATCTGACCTATCGGTCACCACATGTGGAGCTGCCTCCTTGCTGTGGATTCATTTCACCAAGATTGGTTTTCTCTTTCCTTTGGTGAGATCTTCTCTTTGAGGTAGTGGTTTGCGGTAGACTGGCTTAACGTCAGGTTTACTGCATTGTTTCCAGTGTTTTCTATGCACACATTCTTGATCATGTCATTATATCGGCAGCTCAGAACCTCCAAAAGTGACTTTTTGAATATCCTTGTGTATGTTGAACTCTTTATTCCAATTAAATTTTAGCTTTCTGAGCCAGTCCTTGTCCCAAACAGTTGTATTTTGGATCTGAGTCAGTTGGAACTATCGATAACTACAGATGCAATTCACTAGAACATGGAATTAACTATTTACTCCCAAATTTCGGACCAGTGCCAAAATTAATTTTAAGAGATGAAAATTTAAAAAAATTACTGATATTAGAAATCTTAAATACAAACGAAGTGTGTTGGAAGTACTAGAACGGTTTAGCAGCGGTATCTGTGGAAAAAGAAACCGAGTTAATATTTTGGGTAGAAGATCTTTGTATGCCCATCAGAACCAAACAACCATTGAAATCTAAGCTCTCTATTCCCATATTTATTGGAAATAACATTCTTCTTTTAGGCTAGTGTTTAGATATACATGCCACTGCACTGTGCTTTTTGTTCTGGCACTTCAAGAATCATATATATGATTGCCCCGAGATCTCCATCACACATTTGCACCAAAAAAAAAAATCACCTTGTGTCCAGACTAAAGGTTCAGGGGTGACTTTTTGAATGTATATTTGTAGCAGATGCTGAAAGGAATTTGTTGGCATTTTTAGCTGCCATCCCTATTGAAGTTACAATCCGGCAAGCTACATCAAATGTATGACTCGTGCTGTTTTGACTGAGCCCTTTTATTAATCAAACCACAAGGACATCTGTCTCCCAGCATCCCATCTAAATACTTCCCAGAATTGGTGCTCTCAGAGATCTTTTAATGCAAAAAATGTACTCGCCATTTCTTGCATGTTCTGGCTGTTTATAGCTTTCTAAATTTATAGCTTTCTGTTAGCTCAGACTAGTTGTAGTCTGGTTCCAGTTTCTGTAACACATTTTGTAAACCACATCTTTACCCTGTTGTGTAACTATCATGTTAGTGGCTGCGCAATATGCTTCGGAGATAACTTGAGTGGGTAAAATCACCTTGTTTGCTCTCTTATGTTTAGTATCTGTGCCTTTGCAACATGATCTTCCACCTCATAAATATTGTTGGATATGAAAAACATTTCCATCCTTTCCATGTAAGCTGTGAGTGAGTCACGAGCATATTTGTACAACCGCATGCTGCTTTTTAATCCTGACTGTATTTGTGTCTCTGTTTCAGTTCCATTTCCTCACCTGCCTGTTGTGCATTTCTTTCACTTTGAAACTGATTGCTGCTGCTTTACCCTTTCATTTTGTTTCATTACCTGCCTTTTATTTAACTTGTTGGTGGGAGTGCAAATTTAAACAACGCATAATAAACCTGGAGAATTCAATGGCCAGCTCGTGCTATCCGTGAAGAATCTCATTGATAATGAACACTCCAGGGGCCTAATACCCCATCTCCAGCCGCAGCTGAGCAGGGAAGGGTCAAAACTAGACTGTGAAAGGGTCCAAAAAGATTTTATTTCATGCTTTAATTTAGTTTTCAATGATTTAATTTGATTTCTATTTACTGGTTTTAAATTTGTGATTTTAATAAGCTGCCATGCTTAAATAAAATGTTTTAAACTTAAATAATTTTAACAGAATTATCAATTCATTTATCATGCTATCTTAAAGTGTTGTTGTTCGTCCTTCGTAGTTGAAGTAGACCATGACTTCAGTGTTTTAGTTTGTGGGTCCGGAGGTGACCGGTGAGACCGATCCGGGCCTGGAAGGCTTGCCCGCACATGGGACACAGCTGGGCGGGTGCTGGGACTTCCTCCCAGCTGCATGCGCTCCCGTGGTGATCCTGCCTCACCCAGTTGGGTAGTTCGGGTCCTGAAGTCATGACTTGTGCTTGACTTGGATTGAAGTGAGGGAGAGTTGCGCAAATCGTCAGCCTCACTCTCTCGTCCCGGCCTACCTGGATCCAGTGGCAAGACATAGTCAAGATGGCTGGCGATTGGTCAGGATGCAGTGGATGGCCACCAGTGTTCTACGTGAACATTGTGCCTTAATTGCGCTCTTAAAGTATGGGCGTCATGTCTACATGTTTGATCAACTTTTGGCCGTAGTTGAAGAAGATTGGGAGGCACTGATCTAGAGCTTTTGAAATAAATTTCAGCTGATGACTTTTCATGTTGATGCCAATTGGCATCAGCATAGGAAATTGCTCTCATCACCAATTGTAACGCATTTGTACATGGAACCTGAACCAGACTGGCAGTGCTGGACAGGGTCATAATCAAGATAATATCAGTACCTTATGCATTAAAATGACTTATTACAGTGTATATAACTATACAAATACAAATCTTGTCTTGTTGCCACCTCCTTATGGGGTTATCTATTAATATTGTTGTTTGAAATTATTTTTTCCTTTTTTTTTTTTGCTTTGAGTATCAATTTTCATCCCTGCATCTCATGTGCAAAATAATTGGAAGTATCACAGTATGGTCTTGCTATTTTACTCCCTGATAATACAACATTGTTATTAATTCAATACATTTGGGTGGGTACATCATCAAATGGTAATGCTGTGCAGCACAATATTCAATTGAGAATAGGACAAATCAAATTGTTTAATTTCAATCTCTTCAACCTACTACCTCTAAAAAGGACAGCCTCAGCATCTCTGAGAGCTGAGTTGGATTACAACCCTAACTGGTGACATAGATGTTTCTTAGTGTATGGATCTAGGTTAGATGTGTATTTAAAAAAAAAGCCTAACATATTATTTGGCATGCATCTTCAGCACAGATCTAACAGTATAGTGAAAGAAACCTTAAATATAGCTGAATTGGGCAATGGAAAAGATAGCTCAATAAGGGAGTTTTATCTGAAATTCTGACAAAAACATATTGTCAAGGCAGAGGGTTGGCACAGTAGAGCTATTGCCTCACGGTAGAGCTATTGCCTCACAGCACCAGTGACCTGGGTTAGTTCCTGACTATGGGTGCTGTCTGTGTGGAGTTTGTACGTTGTCTCTGTGATTACGTGGATTTTCTCCAGGTGCTCCGGTTTCCTCCCTCATTCTAAAGACTTGCAGGTTTGTAGTTTAAATGGCTTCTGTAAATTGTCTCTTATGTGTAGGATGCAAATGTGAGATAACAAGGAACAAGTGTGCAGGTAATCAATAGTCGATGTGGACTCAGTGGGCCGAAGGGCCTGTTTCCATGCTATGACTAAATTAAACTAAACAGAGCTGGGAAAGTTTTCATCTGACTCTAAATCTCAAGTCACATAAACAAATTTCTCACTGCTAACATCAAATGCCAAACAGAAAATAACTTTTTCAATTTTTTTCAGGAAAACTATTTGTCAATTTTGACAGATTCTAGTGATAAAAGTCTTCAAAATATCAATGGATCCAAACATTAATCTAGAGTAACACTAATACTAGACTCAAAATGGGTTCGTGTGTCAGCTCAAAGTAAGTAAGTGCTAAATTGTTTGAAGATGAAAAAGCAAACTAGAGATTTTTGTTTCCTGCTGTGATGACATTGCTGTGCAGTTTCACATTATCTTGTCACCATCCTTACCAAACTCATGAAGAACAAATTCACATCTCATTGGTATTTGTGGGACAGTTAGAAACAATGAAGACCAGGGACCAGAATATTATTTTGTGTGTGGAACACAAGATCTAATAATGCAATAATTCAATTTCCAAAATGTGTTGCAATTATACCAGGGTGGCCTAATCTGTGCAATGATATCAAGTGGTGTACAGTACATATTTGACATCAATTACAATAAAACTCTATTTTTGTTCATTCACATCTTAACAACATTTGGATCTGCTTCTGCTTCAATTAAAGGAAATCTGCCTATTAGAGCTGTTCGATAGACACAAAATACTGGAATAACTCAGTGGGCCAGGCAGCATCTCTGGATAGAAGGAATGGGTGATGTATCGTTCACCTATTCCTTCTATCCAGAGATGCTGCCTGTCCTGCTGCGTTACTCCAGCATTTTGTGTCTATCTTTGGTATAAACCAGCAGCTGCAGTTCCTTGCTGCACATTAAAGCTGTTCTGTTGAATCTGAGATATTGATCTTCTTCTGGGTAGGTCCTGATTGTAGACTTTGTCTTACTGTTCACTCCTATCTACCACTAGAACCTCATATCAAGCCAATGTCACTTGGGCCCTTACACCCACACCTCCAACTAACCTCCACCTGTAACTAATCTTACACCTCCAACCAACTCCTGCTCCCACCATCAATTTTGTCAGATCTGAGCATATCCGTGTCACCATTCAACTGCCAGGTTGCTTTTCATATCTTTAATATCTAATCAAAATTGTCCCAATCGATTCTAACCCTCTCAATTGGTATTGGCACATGTAATGAGAAACAGTGAAAAACCTCTGTTTTGCATGATGTCCAAATAATAAAACCTCCATACATGATTACAATCACAAATCATTCATAAGCACAGGATGTAGTGCAGAGAGAAAGGAAACTGAGTGCAGAATTTAGCATTACAGCAACAGAGTAGCTGATTAAAAAACAAGTATAAGGTCAGGCACAAGGCAGATTGGGGAATCAGCAATATATCGTTAACCTGAAAGAGAAGAAAGGGTTTAACCCGAAACGTCACCTATCCATGTTTTCCAGAGAAGCTGCCTGACCAGCTGAGATATTCCAGCAATTTGTGTCCTTTTGAGTCCATTCAAGAATCCAATAACAGTGGGGAAGAAGTTGTCCTTGAATCTGGTGGTATGTATTTGAAAGCTATTAGATGTTCTGTCTGGGAGAGGTGAGAAGAGGGAATGACCAGGGTGTGAGTGGTCTTTGATAATGTTAGCTGCTTTCCGGAGGCAGCAAAAAGTGAAGATAGTGTCAATGTGAGGGAAACTGGTTTACATGATGGACAGGGCTGCATCCACAACTGTGATTTCTTGTGGTCTTGGGCCGTGCAATTGCCAAACCAAGCTGTTAGGATCTCACTATGGTATATCCATTTAAATTGGTAAGAATCATTTGAGACATGCAGTATTTCCTCAGTGTGATCCTCTCTCCCACACCTCTCCCTAGCACAGTTTCAACATCTTCAATCCCTAATTCCTGATTATTAATCTCTTCTGTCATTATGGAGTAAAGATCTTTATGTTCAATTGAGAAAGCAAAATTTATCCTATTTAATGCAATACCACAAATCCTTTGTCCAAAGAATATGGTTTTGTACACAACTGGCATGTTACCCTTCCCCCCCCTCCCCCCGCCCCATCATCAGTTTGTGTATTTTTACAGTGCTGTAGAATTTCCAGCCCTTTTAAATTTATGTAGCAATTTTCACAGCTTCAAGATGTTGTGGAATGCTTCATTGTCAATTCAATATTTTTTCTCTACCCTGGGTCCCCTGCTTGAATATCAGTCTATATCATGCAGTTGATGGTCAGGGGTGGGACATGAACTCAGAATCTTCTGACTCGGAATGAATCAGTTCTACTACCTTGTTATACATAAAATAACTGGCAGTGTGGTGTCTCCACACACCAGCTGTCAACACATTTGAAGATTATTCGGTTTCCGAGAGATGACCAAAGAACATTGTGAATGAAAATCACTCTCCGCATGTCAGATTTTAACTTTTAACAAGTCAGTCGTGAGTAGGACATGTATTTATGTTCTGGGCAGTTTATCTGTGGATCCTCTTTTGCTTGAGTCTGAGCACATCTGAAATCTGATCTAAAATAAATTATACCCTTATTATGTGTCCTATTCTTTCTTAATAATGTGCTGATCTAAATGTTATTACTTACCTAGGGGGAAAAACCCCACAAAACCCATTCCATCTGATGTGATTGATTACTTAGAAGCTGGATATTTCCCCCTCTGTGTCAAGACTTTAACAAAACAAATTCATCACTTTACACTGATACCATGATTTATGGTGCAGAAATTCAGGGGAATGACAGAATCAACCCTGTTGTTCTTTGAAAATCCGAATGAGATATTTGGTGTCATAAATATCCAATGTCAACCTACAAGAAGGAAGGTATGCAGTTGGGAATAAATCTGCTTGTAAAAGAAGGTAATGAACACTGGTGTAATCTAAATTGCTTTTCTCCTTTTTTAACCAGGAAAGCATCGTGCTTATAACTTGCAGGATATGAGCAAAGCAGAGACCTTTTAAAGAAGATGGGCTTCTGAGGAAGTAGAACTAATCCAAGGCCCTGCCTCAAGAGCAATCAATCTGATCAAAATTTGTTAAAATATTGGAGAGACAGAGATTGCAGATGCTGGAACTTTGTGCAAACAAAGTTTGCTGGAGGACTTCAGATGGTCAGATCATATCTGTAGAGGGAAATAGAAAGGCGACATTTCAAATCGAGGGCTTCTTCCGACTCAATCTCCCTCCACAAATTGATTGATTGAATGATACAGCATGAAAAATGGGCCCTTCGGTGAATGAAGTCCACACCAACCGTTAGTGCTGCCTAATCTGCTGAGTTCCTCATGCAGTTTGTTTTTTGGTGCATTGTTCCTTTTGAGTACCGTAGTTTTATTCTTTTAAGAAGCATCTTTTTGCAAATAACTTGACTAACCTTTTTTCTCATTTGCTTAATGCGGTGTCATAGAGTGAAACAGTGTGGAAACAGGCCCTTTGGCCCAACTTTTCCACACCGGCCAACATGTCCCATCTACACTAGTGTAGATGCCAGCATTTGGTCCATATCCCTCCAAATCCCTATCCTATGCATATACCTGTCTAACTGCTTCTTAACCATTGGGATAGTCCCAGCCTCAACGACCTCCTCTGGTAGCTTGTTCCATACACCCACCACCCTTTGTATGAAAAAGTTACCCCTCAGATTCCTATTAAATATTTTTCCCTTCACCTTAAACCTATGTTCTCTGGTCCTCGATTCACCTTGGGATGAGAGTGAATCATAATTTTTTTAACTTATCACTCTTCTTCTCGTGGATTTGGTGCACAAAATGGAAGCTATTAATCGGTCCAGCACAGTGAAAGAGATGCGTAGAAAGCAACTGCAGATGTTGGTTTACACCAAAGATGGACACAAAATGCTGAAGTATCTGAGATGTTCAGCGGCATGCACTGTGTGTCACTCGTGTGCAGTTCCTGTTGATTATACTGAGAGGTACAAATAAACAGGGCTGGAACTAAATTGCCTTAATACCTTCTCAGCTAATGGATGGTTATGAGCCACGGGATATTTACCAACTTATAAGTTGTGTTTTTTTATTAATGAGGATAACACAAAAAATCTTTGTCTGGCAATTCTCTAGGAATTTTCCTTCTCCCCTGATATAACCAAGATGGGCGACTATTGTAATGTCAATGGCGCAAATGGCTTCCATTCAATTGCAAGAATGCTAATACAAGATTTATGTAAGCCCCTTTTTTCTATATTTAACTATTAATATTATATTTCGCAAATAATTCTGTGCAAATGTATTTGTTGATAACATAGTACATAGTTATGGACTCTTTGCATTCCTCTGAGTAAACCTTCCACTCCATTGACCTTAATCCAATACCTGATCAGCTCAGTTAAAATACTCTGCTTATAAATATTTTGCCAATCCATTGATGCAGTGGGTTCAGCCCAAAGATATGCATGTTCTGATTTACCGTGACTTAGCATTGAACTTCGCAGATTAGGGAAATCATTATCAGAGTTATGCTGCAATATTTGTGAGTTAGCCTCCTTTGACTTGTGTATAGCCAGTTGTGATAGCCTTGTGTACAAATTTACTTTTGATGCATACATAACATTAATTCTGACATTAACCAGGGATGCATGACAATAGGAGCACAACATGTCACACAGCCTATTGTTGAGACAGCAGAAGAGAATCATGGAACTCTTGGGAAAGAACCATGAATATATATTTTGTATACTCTTGAGATATGAGTTTATCCAAAACATTCTAAAGTACATTACCCACTCTTTTGTAGAAATTAACAATTTAACTGGAAGTTTGTGATTGAAAATGATAAATTGTCTGAGCTCTGGGTGACACCTTCCCACTGATGTGACAAGTGTCAGTTAAATAAGCATGCATGTGGTCACACGAGTACAGTTTGAGTAGTGTCAGATCAAAAGAATGAATGCAACTAATCTGCTGTGTGGGCGGGGAGGGGTGTGTGTGGGGGGAGGTGGAGGGGGTGTGGGAGGGAAGAAAGGTGTGTGTTGGCGGGGAGGGGTATGTGTAGGCGGGGAGGGGTTTGGGGGGACGGGGTTGTGTGTGGGTGGGCATTTGGAGGGGAGGGGAGCGGGTGGGTGTGGGAGGGGGAGGGGTGTGTGGGACAGGGGAGCGGAGGAGGGGTGTGTGTGTGTGTGTGTGTAGGGGGGTTTGTGGGGGGAAGGGGGTGTGTGGGCGGGAGGGGTTGGGGTAGGAGGAGGGTGTGTGGGCGGGGGAGTGTGGGGGTGTGGGAGGGAGGGGGGTTAGTGTGGGCGGGGAGTTTGTGGGGGTGGTATGAGGGGAGAGAGCTCGGAGAAAAGATGGGGAAGAGCCATGGGGGAGAGGGGGGTATCACTGGGGAGGGAGGCAGGAGCCAGCGAATGGGACCAGAGGGGAAGGGGCTGGGGCTGGAGCTGGGGAGCAGTGGGATGGCAGTGCAGTTGGGACTCACAGCAGGTGGCACCAGCAGCAGAGGCTGTGGTAGCAGACCCGAGCAAGGCCGTGGATGGGTATGGACCCGAGCGAGGCCTTGGGTGGGCGTGGACCCGAGCGAGGCCACGGGCCGATCCGAGTGAGGCCGCATCTTCAGTGTGACTGGACCAAGTGGGCCAGGTGGGCCAGGCGGGCCAGGCGGGCCAGGCCAGGGGGGTGCCTCCAGAACATTCAGCGTGGCCCCACCCCCACCCCCTTTTGAAGAATCTGTATTTTATGAAGTTAAAACCATGGGGGAGGTGGAGAGGGCAGCGACCCCCACCCCTTGCGGGGACATTGTGACGTCACTCATGTTTTGAAATGCCGTTTTGGCTTTTTTCAAAATTTAATGATGAATAACTTTTGAAATATAGCATGAAATGTGAAGAGAACCTGTTTATTGCGTTGATCGGGTTAATGCGTCATAATCTGTAAAATGTTCAACTCTAGCACGTAGCACATATATACATACACAAAATATAAGACTTTTATAGGTATACTAGACCAAGTGCAGACCCGTTGGGTCTGTTCCCCCAAAGTGTGGTTGCGGGGGGGGGGCGGCATGCGGCGTCACACACACTAACTACCCCCCCGCACACACGCTAACTACCCCCATTGATATTATATTAATATTATTAATTTGCTCCTTTTACCCCATAACTGCCCTATCCACTGACGCATAGCCCCCAACTCGCAGGCAGGGTATCACGGGGGAGGGGGCAGTGGTAGAGAGTGAGGGCAAAGAGAGAATTGGGAGACAGAGAGAAAGGGGCAGAGACAGAAGGGCAAGAGACAGAGGGAGAGGGGGGGCGGAGAGGGAGGGTTGGTGAAGGGGAGAGGGTGGGGGAGGAGGGGTGAGAGAGTTGGGAGGACAGAGAGAGGGGAGGAGAGAGAGTGAGAGAGGGGGGCTGAGAGTGGGGGAAGGGGGAGAGGGAGGGGAAGTGAGTGGGAGAGGTGGGGCGGAAGGGAGGGGGAGGGAGGGTGGGGAGGGGATGGGGTGGAAGGATGGGGGTAGGGGAGGGGTGGAGGGGAGGGGGAAGGGGGTTTAGGGGAGGGAGGTTGGGGAGGGCAGGGAGTGGGGGAGAGGGAGAGAGGGAGAGAGAGAGAGAGAGAGAGAGAGAGAGAGAGAGAGAGAGAGAGAGAGAGAGAGAGAGAGAGAGAGAGAGAGAGAGGAGAGAGAGATGGGGATAGAGAGATGGGGAGAGAGAGGGGGAGAGACAGAGAGAGCGAAATGCAACCGTGCGTCACGCGTCAGAATGTTCTGGAAATGAAGCGTGCACGTCTCATGCACGAAAGCTGTCGGCAGCTCTATGGAATTCAGGGGAGCAGCCTGCTGCGTCACACACACACTAACCACCCCCCCTCTAACCATCCCCCCTCCCTCTAACCACCCCCCCTCCTCTCCCCCCCCTCCCCTCCTCCCCTCCCCTCTCCCCCCTCCTCCCCTCTCCCCCCTCCTCCCCTCCTCCCCTCCTCCCCTCTCCTCCCCTCTCCCCTCTCCCCTCTCCCCTCTCCCCCCTCCCCTCCTCCCCTCTCCCCCTCCCCCTCCACACACACACACAGCGGGTCCAATCTAAGCTGTCAATGAATACAGCAAAAACAAATTGTTTTAACTGTCTTTGAAATTTAAAGTTAATGTTAAGAATTAGTGATGTTAAGTGACAAATAATTAAATGAAATTCAATGAAAACCAATGGAATCGACAACCTGGCAACCGGGGGGCGGGACCAGCAGACAGGTTGGGGGGTGAGGCCAGGAGGCAGGCTGGGGGGGGCAGGGCGGGCGGGGCCAGTTGGGCCAGGTGCAAAGGCATTGTGAAAGGGAGAGAGGGAGGGGAGAGATCTCCCACCCCTGTCCCATTGTGATTAGACATCTATGAGATGGGGCTGTGACTCATGCAAAAGTTTGATTTTAGTGGGACCATGTGAAGGTTCCAATCTCCCTCACCTGTCCCATTGTGATGGCATATGTAAATGAGATCCATTGTGATTAGACATCTGTGAGATGGCACTGTGACATGCAGCAGTTTGATTTTACTGGGAACATGTGAAGGTTCCAAACTCCCTCACCTGTCCCATTTGTGATGTCATATATGTAAATGAGATACATTGTGATTGGACATCTGTGAGGTGGCACTTTGGGCTCATGCAGCAGTTTGATTTTTAATTTTTTTGAAGTTTTGTGAACAATTTTAGTCAAAATCTGGGGAAATAATTGACGAAATCTAGAGAGGAGTGGATTCTGAACTCATAAGTTAAATCCCTACCGAAATTGTAAAAATCTCCGCGTTTTTTAGTCTGGTTTTCGAGGATATACGTAGCAAAGGCAAAATTCTGTACACACACACACACACACACACACACACACACACACACACACACACACACACACACACACACACACACACACACACACACACACACACACACACACACACACACACACACACACACACACACACACACACACACACACACACACACACACACACACACACACACACACACACACACACACACACACACACACACACACACACACACACACACACACACACACACACACACACACACACAGAGTTTTAAAAGTATATATATGAATAAAGAGGATGAACTTTTGTTTCTCTTTCTTTATTTTTTTTCTCTCTTTCATTCGCAATTTTATCCCTCCCTCTTATCTCAAAAGAGTTTGAAGCTAGAACATCTGTACAATTGCAAGTGAACAGCGTTTCTTCCAATTTCACATTCCTGTCAACAAGTGCGAAATGAGAAAATTGTTTTACGTTGACATTCAAACTTTAGTGACATTCAAAGTAGAAAGGCACATTTTCTTTTCTTTGTCGTCTTGTTTTTTGCTTTTGTGATGGATTTAATTGTTACTTTCCTCAATTTGAGAATACGCGGAGTACAACAATCACATCTGTGCATTATTTCCCAGAAAGGATATATTAACAATAGAGGTATTACATAGGCTAATCACCACCATACCACTAGGATTTAAGGGATAACATTTATGGATGTTTTTACTAAACCATATGGGTATTGGATTGCGTAGAAAAGAACGGCAGATGCTGATTTACACCAAAGATAGACACAAAGAGTTGGAGTAACTCAGCGGGCAGACAGCATCGCTGGGGAAAACAGATGGGTGACATTTCGAGTCGAAATCCTTCTTCAGACTCAATGGATTAGAGAGTTGTAGAGGTGATCAAGGGGACTGTTCAGAGACAAATAGGGAAGCTATGGAGACAACTAAGTAAAAAACCAAAGAGATGTCCTTGAGGAGGTTGGCGATATTCTGGTGGGCCATGAGGACATCAGCATTGAGTGAGGATTAAAGGCACCATTGAGTGAGGATTAAAGGCTGACAGGGAATAATGAAAGTAGAAACAAGCTGAGGAAGGTAACAGTGTGTATTCCATTCGTGTCCCAAGTAAGGTTAGGTCTTTGGTACATGACACTGAATCTGGTTTCAACCATCCAGTTGAGAGTTTGATTGATTGATTGATTGAAAGACACAGCATGCCAAAAAGGCCTTTTGGCACATCTTGTCCACGCTGACCATTAATCACCCAAACACACTAGTTGTATGTTTTCCCACTTTCACATCCATTCCCTGCACCCTGAGACAGATCCATAGAAGCCAATTAACCTACAAACCCGCATGTCTTTAGAATATCGGAGGAAACTGGAGCACTGGAGCTCATTAGTCGCAGGGAGAATGTGCAAACTCCACACAGTCAACACCCAAGGTCAGGGTTAAATCTTGGTGTCTGGTACCATGCGGCAGCAACTCTACTGGCTATGCCATTGTGCTACCATTTCAATATTTAAGATTGTATTATCCATGAATTACATATCTCGTAGAATTTCACACCAGTTATGCCAAATCATAATTTCACCATTTGACATCTCTGTGCGTGCTCAGTAGCCTCCTTGCATAAGCATGCCTTTCCAGATCAAAAATCCACACCGCACCTCAGCTGAAAAATATATATTTAAAATACACTATGGTATAATATATAAATGTTCGGCTGAACAATAGAATGATTGGAC
>CM075977.1:240538899-240579246 GCA_038087875.1 Malacoraja senta | reverse complement strand
GCGTCACGCGTCAGAATGTTCTGAAAATGAAGCGAGAACGTCTGCATGCACGAAAGCTGTCGGCAGCTCTATGGAATTCAGGGAAGCAGCCTGCTGCGTCACACACACACTAACCAACCCCCTCTAACCATCCCCCCCTCCCTCTAACCACCCCCCCTCCTCTCCCCCCCTCCACTCCCTCCCCTCCCCCCTCCTCCTCCCTCCCCCTCCTCTCCCTCTCTCCCCTCTCCCCTCTCCCCCTCCCCTCCCCTCCTCCCCTCTCCCCCTCCCCCTCCACACACACACACAGCGGGTCCGATCTAAGCTGTCAATGAATACAGCAAAAACAAATTGTTTTAACTGTCTTTGAAATTTAAAGTTCATGTTAAGAATTAGTGATGTTAAGTGACAAATAATTAAATGAAATTCAATGAAAACCAATGGAATCTACAACCTGGCAGCTGGGGGGCGGGACCAGCAGACAGGTTGGGGGGGTGGGCCAGGAGGCAGGCTGGGGGGGGGGCAGGGCCGGGCGGGGCCAGTTGGGCCAGGTGCAAAGGCATTGTGAAAGGGAGAGAGGGAGGGGGAGAGATCTCCCACCCCTGTCCCATTGTGATTAGACATCTGTGAGATGGCACTGTGACATGCAGAAGTTTGATTTTAGTGGGACCATGTGAAGGTTCCAATCTCCCTCACCTGTCCCATTGTGATGGCATATGTAAATGAGATCCATTGTGATTAGACATCTGTGAGATGGCACTGTGACATGCAGCAGTTTGATTTTAGTGGGAACATGTGAAGGTTCCAAACTCCCTCACCTGTCCCATTTGTGATGTCATATATGTAAATGAGATACATTGTGATTGGACATCTGTGAGGTGGCACTTTGGCTCATGCAGCAGTTTGATTTTTAATTTTTTTGAAGTTTTGTGAACAATTTTAGTCAAAATCTGGGAAATAATTGACGAAATCTAGAGAGGAGTGGATTCTGAACTCATAAGTTAAATCCCTACCGAAATTGTAAAAATCTCCGCGTTTTTAGTCTGGTTTTCGAGGATATACGTAGCAAAGCCAAAATTCTGTACACACACACACACACACACACACACACACACACACACACACACACACACACACACACACACGCACGCACGCACACACGCACACACACGCACACGCACACACACACACACACGCACACACACAGAGTTTTAAAAGTATATATATGAATAAAGAGGATGAACTTTTGTTTTCTCTTTCTTTATTTTTTTTCTCTCTTTCATTCGCAATTGATCCCTCCCTCTTATCTCAAAAGAGTTTGAAGCTAGAACATCTGTATAATTGCAAGTGAACAGCGTTTCTTCCAATTTCACATTCCTGTCAACAAGTGCGAAATGAGAAAATTGTTTTACGTTGACATTCAAACTTTAGTGACATTCAAAGTAGAAAAGGCACATTTTCTTTTCTTTGTCCTCTCTTGTTTTTGCTTTTGTGATGGATTTAATTGTTACTTTCCTCAATTTGAGAATACGCGGAGTACAACAATCACATGTGTGTGCATTATTTCCCAGAAAGGATATATTAACAATAGAAGGTATTACATAGGCTAATCACCACCATACCACTAGGATTTTAAGGGATAACATTTATGGATGTTTTTACTAAAACATATGGGTATTGGATTGTGTAGAAAAGAACGGCAGATGCTGATTTACACCAAAGATAGACACAAAGAGTTGGAGTAACTCAGCGGGCAGACAGCATCGCTGGGGAAAACAGATGGGTGACATTTCGAGTCGAAATCCTTCTTCAGACTCAAGGATTACAGGGTTGTAGAGGTGATCAAGGGGACTGTTCAGAGACAAATAGGGAAGCTATGGAGACAACTAAGTAAAAAACCAAAGAGATGTCCTTGAGGAGGTTGGCGATATTCTGGTGGGCCATGAGGACATCAGCATTGAGTGAGGATTAAAAGCACCATTGAGTGAGGATTAAAGGCTGACAGGGAATAATGAAAGTAGAAAACAAGCTGAGGAAGGTAACAGTGTGTATTCCATTCGTGGCCCAAGTAAGGTGAGGTCTTTGGTACATGACACTGAATCTGGTTTCAACCATCCAGTTGAGAGTTTGATTGATTGATTGATTGAAAGACACAGCATGCCAAAAAGGCCTTTTGGCACATCTTGTCCACGCTGACCATTAATCACCCAAACACACTAGTTGTATGTTTTCCCACTTTCACATCCATTCCCTGCACCCTGGGACAGATCCATAGAAGCCAATTAACCTACAAACCCGCATGTCTTTAGAATATCGGAGGAAACTGGAGCACTGGAGCTCATTAGTCGCAGGGAGAATGTGCAAACTCACACGTCAACACCCGAGGTCAGGGTTAAATCTTGGTGTCTGGTACCATGCGCAGCAACTCTACTGGCTATACCATTGTGCTACCATTTCAATATTTAAGATTGTATTATCCATGAATTACATATCTCGTAGAATTTCACACCAGTTATGTCAAATCATAATTTCACCATTTGACATCTCTGTGCGTGCTCAGTAGCCTCCTTGCATAAGCATGCCTTTCCAGATCAAAAATCCACACCGCACCTCAGCTGAAAAATATATATATAAAATACACTATGGTATAATATATAAATGTTCGGCCTGAACAATAGAATGATTGGACTATTAAATGCTGACAGGGGAAGATGCGCTCTTACAGATTAAGTAGGCAAATGCAATTTCAAGGAAGTGTAGAAGTGATTTCATTTCTGCTTGTATATGGAATGATATTGTGAACGGAGTTAAACAAAAAATCAAGTTCGTTCTAGCAATGTTGTAAAACGATCCCTTTTGGAATGTTTTCCTACTTTGCCAAGTAAAAAAAGGCCATAAGAAACCAGTCTCTTGTACTTCTGGCTTACCTAATGCATAAGGAACCAAGAAAATTAGAAAGCAACAGAAGTAAGAGAAGATGTATTGGTGACCAGGGAAGCAAAAGACAAACATGCACCTCTGCTCACACGATAGCTGTATAATGTCAAGGGAATGCACCGAGAAATTTGGTGAGATATAGAGTATAGGCAAGGGAGACAGACTACCACTCCCAGAACCTAATTAAGGGTCACGCAGAAAGAACAAAAGAAGTACAGAGAGATCACTAATTCCATTGCCCAGCTTATTAAAAACAGATTTTATAACAGTTACATCATTGTTAAAGACTCAGACATATTGCAAGAGAGAGTGCAACTCGATTCAGTTACATTTGTGCAATAGTCTAGCTTCTTGGCACATTGGGATCAGTGGCTGCTACATCATCTAGTGCACCCCATAATTCATGAACATAACTTCCCTCTAATGATGGAGTGTAAAGTTATGCTAGGTTTTGGGCAACCTGTAACTGGGCTACTTCAATGCCAACCAGGAGATTTCTTTGTGCTGCAGACTTAATTTTAGCTGCTAGTAATTGCGAGGTTTGCCTCAGGGCATTCTGTTTGGCTACATAATCAGCTGATCTGTTTCCCTTTGATACATCATCATCTGATGATGTATGAAGCCTCACATTTAATAACTGCAATTTGCTGTGGCAATTGGATAGCATCCAATAAATTTAAGACCAGTTTATCATGCGTAGTAGTCTTTTCCTGTTGATGTGATGAATCCTCTATTTTTCCATAACTGCGCAAAGTCATGCACAAACCCAAACGCAGACGAGAATTGGTGTAGATATTAACACTTTTATCTTTTGCCAATATGAAGGCTCGAGTCAGGGCATACAGCTCAGCTGCCTGAACAGACGTTCCGGTTGGTAAAGCATCTGCCTCCAGCATTTGGTGTGGCGTGAACCACTGCATATCCTGCTAATAATCTGCCTTCGCTAGGTCGGTGTGAAGAGCCATCGGTAAATAGGACCAGGTCAGGATTATCAATCAGATGACTGTAAATCCAGCCAGGGAGTGGCAGTGGCTTCTACAAGCAATAGACAATCATGGTCACATCCTTCTTCAGGCAGTGGTAACAAAGGTAGCTGGGTTTATAGCGGGTGATTGATCAATAGTATAGTTTGGATGTGATAAAAGGATAACTTCATATCCTGTTCTTCTAGCGGCTGTGAAATGCTGTGCAGCTGCTGAGTTGAATAATAACATCACGGCATGAGGAACAGTCACTACACACGGGTGATCAAGAACGGTGGGGATTGATTTTTCTATCATCGGAGTTGTTGCCGCTACAGTTCGCAAGCAGGCTAGCACGCCACTTACTACTGCTGGAAAAGCGACGGAATAATTGGCTACTGGTCTTTTTCCCCCCTCCATGCTCTTGAACCAGGATGCCAGTTGCGAACCCCTTTTATCAGTTACATAAAGTTGAAAATGGCTTTTTATAGTTTGGCAATCCCAGTGCTGGTGCAGTAACCATAGCGTTTTTAGATTTCTAAATGCCTGGTCTCTTTCTGCAGTCCATTTTACTCTGGAGGGCTCAGTCTGCAAGGTGGCTGAATGCAATGCTGCAACTAGTTCCCTGTAGTCATTAATCCATTGTCTGCAGTAACCCACCATGCCTAAGAAGGAGAGAATGTCCTTCTTCATCTTTGGGACCAGGACATTCTCTACAGCCTTTATTCTATCTTTTCCAAGATTCCTTCTGCCTTCCTGCAACTGGAATCCCAGATACTGTGCTCTAGGCTGGGAGAACTGTAGTTTTTTTACAGGGATACTCTCTGCCCTCTTTCTGCCAAATGTTTCAGCGATTTTAATTGAGTCTTCTTTACAATCAGGACCTGTCACAGAGGCTAACAAAAGGTCATTCACATTCTGGATCAAAGTAGACCTCTGATAATTGACATTCCTCTAAGGTAGACAAAAATGCTGGCGAAACACAGCAGGTGAGGCAGCATCTATGGAGCGAAGGAATAGGTGATGTTTCGGGTTGAGACCCTTATTCAGACTGATGTGGGGGTGGGGGGGGGGGAGGAAGAAGAAAGGAAGAGGCGGAGACAGTAGGTTGTGGGAGAGCTGGAAAGGGGAGGGGAAGGAGGGAAAAAGCAAGGACTATCTGAAATTGGAGAAGTCATTGTTCATACTGCTGGGGTGTAAACTACCCAAGTGAAATATGAGGTGCTGCTCCTCCAATTTGCGGTGGGACTCACTCTGGCCATGGAGGAGGGGCCAGGATGGAAAGGGCTGATTTGGAATGGGAGGGGGAGTTGAAGTGCTGAGCCACCGAGAGATCTGTGTTGGGCGAAGCGATCACCAAGCGATCACCAAGCCTGCCCTTGGTCTCACCGAATGTAGAGCAGTTGACACCTAGAACAGCGGATGCAATAGATGAGGTTGGAGGAGGTGCAGGTGAGTGGGGCTGTTCTCGAGATTATAAAGGTATCTGTAAGGGGCTTGCCATTTACTGAATATGAGTGGGTTCTGATAAAGGTTCTATCATGGGGACACCGGCAACCCCAATAGTATTAATATTTGACTGACTGACAGGGATGTCCACGGAGGGGGGCCCAGATGACATAGTGGCTCCGGTATCGACCAGAATGTCTAAATGGTAGTCACCTATCTTGACTGCAGCCATGGGTTCTTCTTGCATTGATTTAGACAATCTGATCATAGCCGCCTGTACCACCTTCCCTCCGCGGCATCCCAATGCTGATGGATTAGGATTACCGAATGAGAAGGGGTTATTAAATGAGAAGGGGGTGGGGCAGGATCCTCTCCCTGTTGCTGTGGGGAACATCTGCAATCTCGAGCCCAATGGCCTTTTTTTTCACATATCTCCAGCATGTACCTTGTGTTATGTCTTTTCTCCATCCCCGCCCATTTCCTTATTGTTTCTATCAATTTTAAAGTTATACACCGTACTCCAACTATGCTAATAACATCACCACTGCAAATATTAATTGTGCTCCCATCTCGCCAAACCATTTCCTTTTTAGAGAAAAGTAGGACAGCTTATAACTTCCCCCACCCGGCCAATCCCATTTGGTCGATCAGCTAGACCACAAAAAATTGACCATATATTGGTCATCTCCATTCTTTGTTATTACCACATCTGCTGGCGATCCCGGGAGGAACAATCCATCTCTTATGGTCTTTTTTTTATCACCTTGGTAGTATTCTCTCTTATCTGTATCTTTCCCTCCTGGACCACCTGTTCTTTTTCTCGGGCCTCTATCTCGGGTCTCTATCAGTAGGATCAGATTTCTCAGTCGACTACTGTTGTCTCCCATATTCTTTTTACAAGTCTGTAAAACAAAACCTAGGTTTCCACGGACAACTTCTTATTATATTCTATTCACAGCTTGCGAGCACCGGTTTTACTCCGTCCTCAAACCTTTGTCACTTTTCAATTTCTATAGCGCGCTTTACGGCACCTGCTTCAATTTATCTTCTACATCCAACATGAGTAAATTTATGGTACACAAAAATGCTGGAGAAACTCAGCGGGTGCAGCAGCATCTATGGAGCGAAGGAAATAGGTAACGTTTCGGGCCGAAACCCTTCTTCAGACTGATAGGGGGTGGGGAGAAGAAAGGAAAAAAAGGAAAAGGAGGAGGAGGAGCCCGAGGGCTGGGGGAGGGGAGGAGACAACCAGATGGCTGATGAAGGGGAGGGGACAGCCAGGGCTAGCAGAATTGGGAGAATTCAACGTTCAGGCCACCAGGATGTAGACTGCCCAAGCGGAATATGAGGTGCATTTCCTCCAATTTACGGTGTTGCTCGCGTGGCCATGGAGGAGACCAGGACAGAGAGAGGTCAGATACGGAATGGGAGGGGGAGTTGAAGTGCTGAGCCACCGGGAGTTCAGGTTGGTTATTGCGGACCGACCGGAGGTGTTCGGCGAAACGATCGCCAAGCCTCCGCTTGGTCTCACCGATGTAGATCAGCTGGCATCTAGAGCAGCGAATGCAATAGATGAGGTTAGAGGAGATGCAGGTGAACCTCTGTCGCACCTGGAACGACTGCTTGGGTCCTGGAATGGAGTGGAGGGGGGAAGTGAAGGGACAAGTGTTGCATCTCTTGCGGTTGCAAGGGAAAGTACCAGGGGAGGAGGTGGTATGGGAGGGAAGGGAAGAATTGACAAGGGATGAGTACATTTATCTTCTCTGTTATTTCACCTTACCCCAGAGGCCTCTTGGCTCAGCATTAGTCACCAGCCACATCAGCTAGGTTACCTGGCGGTCTCCATTCTCTCTGGGAAGCCCTCCTGTCCCCCTTTCGGTTAGGACTATTTTATTATTCCCTTTTATTTCCCACTTGTATTCGTTCAAATCCCATTACAATTGGGATCCTGCCGACTACGCCAAATTCTGTGGAAGAAATTAATTTAGATGGAAATTAAAGGAAAATGAAAAGCGGTGACTTTGCAGGTTTGCTTCAAGAGACTTTATTGCATGATATAATGGAGAGATGGCGGCAGATAACTGCTCACCAGTTCTCTGACTTCACCACAGAATTAGCTAACAGTTATACTGTGCAGTAAAGAGCTTTTGTTTTTTGTTAGATACAATTATACAAAAATATACTATCTACATACAGTACCAATTATTTCATTAGTCATAACATACTTTTTGTTTAATAACAGATGGTTAATACAAGTCAAACATTATACAAGAGCATCTTGTCATTATTTTATCTCACCTTTTAGGCGGACCGTGCCACCATCCCTTCTCTGAGCCAATCATAGGCCCCCATTTACTGCAATATATCTACGCTACTAGCGGTAATGGGCGCGGGTGGTCTACTTTAACACACTGCTGAGAGAAACAAGGTTCTTTGTATCTGTCTACTATTTCATGTTTATATTTACCATCCACCCTTCAACACATTCCTAGACAATATGTAATATGTCTAATCTTACTTTGTCGATTCCCACACACCTCTTCTACACCTGGTCAACGAGAGATGCCAATTGTCACATCCAAACACCCTTTCATTACCTTGTTCAATTCCAATCAAAATTAAGTAAGGAAGGATATTAATATTTTCTTCCACACATAGCAATTTTCAGTTGATATTGAGGGTCAATTAAAATTAATAACAATGGTATGATAAGTTCCTATTATTGTGACTGCAGCAGCAAGCATCTTTATTCATTTCTGCAAGTCCCTAGTAGTTCAACTGGAAGAGGAAGAGAAGGCAGTCGCATGGTAAAATGAACAACACAAAATCATAATTCAACATGTCAGATTGCCTAACCTAATCAAGCCCTTGAGCCATATTGCATCTATTTTAAGCGCATGCAGAAAATACTCTATCATGCTAAGTGGCATATTTCATAAATATTCGTATTTTGATTTCCAGGTGGCCAAAATATTTTTTCCCCTCTTTGCCTCACTCCCTTCTTAAACAGTGGAGTAACATTTGCAATTTTCCAGTCCTCCGGGACCACTTCTAACTCGAGTGATTCTTGAAAGATCACTACTTTTGCCATCACTATCTCTTAAGCTACATGAGCCACCTCTTACACCTCTTACAGAACTCTAGGGTGTAGTCCATCTGGTCCAGGTGACTTATCTACCGTATGACCTTTCAGCTTCCCAAGCACCTTCTCCTTAGCAATAGCTACTCCACTAACTTCCACCCCCTGAAATGAATTTCTGGCACATTGCTGGTGTCTTCAACTGTGAAGAATGATGCAAAAATCATATTCAATTCATTAGCCATTTCTTTATTCATCATTCCTACTTTGCCAGTGTACATTTCCAGCAGTCTACATCTGCTCTTACCTCTCTTTTACTCATTATATATCTGAAGAAACATTTGATATCCTCTTTTATATTGTTGGCTATCTTACCTTCATATTTCATATTTTCTCCCCTCGTTACCTTTTGAGTTGCCTTCTTTTGGTTTTTAAAAGCTTCAAAACCTCTAGCTTCCTGTTGATCTTCACCATATTTTATGCCTTCTCTTTTACTTTTATGCTACACTAGACTAAGTGGGACCCGTTGGATCCTAGGTTCACACGGGAGGGATGGTTCCCCCAACGCAATTTTCCACCTCTCCACCAATTCCAATATTTCTGGAGTGCTAGTATGGGTGTCGTGGGCCAAAGAGACTGGTTTCCAGAGGGCTAGTATGGACATTGTGGGCCGAATGGATTTTTGGGCTGGCAACTCAGTCACTCAGGCCTGGTGGGCTGGCAGCTCAGTCACTCAGGCCTGGTGGGCTAGCAGCTCAGTCACTCAGGGCTGGTGGGCTGGCAGCTCAGTCACTCAGGGCTGGTGGGCTGGCAGCTTAGAAACTGCCATAAATTCTGCCCAAAGCAGGCGAGAGACTCTGTGAGAGGGAAGGGGGAGAGGGTGGAGAATCAATTTTAGATAATTTTCATCTTTTTCCACCGAGATTTAATACTTATAGGGGGAATACTTACTGATGGGCCGAAGGGACCCCGCCTGGGCTAGTACAGGCCTGATGGGCTGAAGTGACTAAAAAAAAAGAGTGAAATCTCCGTGAAAGGCACTTTTTCTAGACTTTTCCTGGCCTGGCAGGGGCCTTCTGGCTAAAATGCTCCTTCTGGGCTAATACTGCCATTTTGGGCAAAACGGACTGGTTTCTGGGCTAATAGGGGCCTTGTGGACTGAAATCAAGTCAAGTCAAGTCAAGCACAGTGAGTGCAGGGCCAACAATCCAATCTATTCCATTCCATTTCAATTAAATTGAAGTCAAATCAAGCACAGTGAGTGCAGGGCCAACAATCCATTCCATTTCAATTCATGTCAAGGCACGCACTGTGAGTGCAGGGCCAACAATCCAATCCAATCCATTTCAAGTCAAGTCAAGTCAGTGCAGGCCAACCACTCACACTCACGCTCACACTTACACACCCTCCACCTCACGCACACACACATACACACACTCACGCACACACATGCACTCTCTTTCACACAGACACACACACACACTCTCTTTCACACACACACATACACTCTCTCTTTCACATATACACACTCTTTCACACACACACACACACACACACACACACACACACACACACACACACACACTCTCTCTCTCTCTTTCACACACACACATACACTCTCTCTTTCACACACACTCTTTCACACTCACAGCACACACTCTTTCACACACACACACACTCTCTCACACACACACACAGTCACACACACAGACTCTCTCTCACACACACACACACACACACACACACACACACACACACACACACACACACACACACACACACACACACACACACACACACACACACACACACATAAATACACTGACTCACACACCATATATATGACAGTGAAACTTTCTTGAATCTACTCACATGGCTGAGCGCGGCCTCTCCACTGCTTGACCTCTGCACTCAGCGGAACCTCCGCAATCAGCGTGACCTCTGCACTCAGTGGAACTTCCGCAATCAGCGTGACCTCTGCACTCAGCGGAACTTACGCAATCAGCGTGACCTGTCCACTCAGCAGAACTTACGGAATGAGCGGGAACTTTGGACCTTGGAGTGGGGGCTAACAAAGCATTTCTTCCTCGCAAGCACAGTGGGGGCTACCAAAGCATTTCTTCCTTCCAAACACAGTGGGGCTAACAAAGCATTTCTTCCTTCCAAACACAGTGGGGGCTAACAAAGCATTTCTTCCTTCCAAACACAGTGGGGGCTAACAAAGCATTTCTTCCTTCCAAACACAGTGGGGGCTAACAAATCATTTATTCCTTCCAAACACAGTGGGGGCTAACAAATCATTTCTTCCTTCCAAACACAGTGGTTGCTAGCAAAGCATTTCTTCCTTCCAAACACAGTGGGGGTTAACAAAGCACTTCTTCCTTCCAAACACAGTGGGGTCTAACAAAGCATTTCTTCCTTCCAAACACAGTGGGGGGGGCTAAATAATGATTTATTCCTTCCAAACAGTGAGGGGCTAACAAACCATTTATTCCTTCCAAACACAGTGGGGGCTAACAAATCATTTATTTCTTCCAAACACAGTGGGGGCAAACAAAGCATTTATTCCTTTCAAACATAGTTGGGGCTAACAAAGCATTTATTCCTTCCAAACACAGTGGGGGCTAACAAAGCATTTATTCCTTCCAAACACAGTGGGGGGCTAACAAAGCCTTTCTTCCTTCCAAACACAGTGGGGGCTAACAAAGCATATATTCCTTCCAAACACAGTGGGGGCTAACAAAGCATTTCTTCCTCGCAAACACAGTGGGCACTAACAAAGTATTTCTTCCTCGCAAACACAATGGGGGCTTACAAAGCAATTATTGCAAGCACATTAAGGGCTGACAAAGCATTTCTTCCTCGCAAGCACAGTGGGGGCTAACAAAGCATTTATTGCAAGCACATTAAAGGCTAACAAAGCATTTCTTCCTCGCAAGCACAGTGGAGGCTAACAAAGCATTTATAACCAATTATAATTTATTGCAACGACATTGCGGGTTAACAAATCATTTATTGCAAGCACATTAAATACTAACCAATCATCATTTATTGCAACCACATTGCGGGGTAACAAAGCATTTATTGCAAGCACATTAAGGGCTAACCAATCATCATTCATTGCAACAACATTGTGAGGTAACAAATCATTTATTGCAAGCACATTGTAGACTCACAGTTCAGAAGACTCACAATTCAGTAGACTCACAATTCAGTAGACCCACAGCATAGAATCACAGTTGTGGATTCCCTCACGATCTTCCAGAGTGACTGACTCACGTCCGGCATCCAGTGTGCTTTATACGCCTGCCCCACCCCCAGAAGGGCCGTTACATTCATCATGGTGATTGATAGGCGAGAGGACAAATTAGCTGATATCAAGATTTTTTGAACATTCATTACTTTTTCATTTTTCAGCAATTGGAAAAATCCTTGGGGCTGCTGCAGCGGAGGAGGACTGTGAGTAAGATGGTGAAAAAGTCATAACGATATAGGGTAGAATTTTTTCTAAAATCAATTAACAACATAGGCAGGAAGTGGTTAAGATGAGACTTTTAGTATAATAATAGATTTAATTCTGTCAGCCATTTTCACCTCATTCTCCCCTTAGAATTTTTCTTACATTTTGAGATGAAAAGATCCTGCATCTTACAAATTAGTCCCAGAATCTCCTTCCATTGCTGCTCCACCGTCATTCCTGCTAGTGTCCCTTTCCAATTATAGTTGAACCGCAAAGCCCCTTCACTTGACTGGGAACTGAAAATAGCAAAAGAGAAAGGTTAAAGAACGACTCACTGTCATACAGCACAAAATCCAGCCCTTAGACCCAAATCATCCATAGAAACATAGAAACATAGAAAATAGGTGCAGGAGTAGGCCATTCGGCCCTTCGAGCCTGCACCGCCATTCAATATGATCATGGCTGATCATCCAACTCAGTATCCTGTACCTGCCTTCTCTCCATACCCCCTGATCCCTTTAGCCACAAGGGCCACATCTAACTCCCTCTTAAATATAGCCAATGAACTGGCCTCAACTACCTTCTGTGGCAGAGAATTCCAGAGATTCACAACTCTCTGTGTGAAAAATGTTTTTCTCATCTCGGTCCTAAAAGACTTCCCCCTTATCCTTATTAAACTGTGACCCCTTGTTCTGGACTTCCCCAACATCGGGAACAATCTTCCTGCATCTAGCCTGTCCAACCCCTTAAGAATTTTGTAAGTTTCTATAAGATCCCCCCTCAATCTTCTAAATTCTAGCGAGAAATCATTCATGTCGACCAAGATGCTCAATCCAAACTACTCCCATTTTACAATGTTTGGTTCATATCTCCCTTTCATATTATCCTTTTCTATCCATGTATCTGTTCAAATGAATTTTAGATATAGTTGTTGTACCAACCTCAACTACCTCCTCTAGGGGCTCATTCCATAAATCGACCACCCTCTGTGTGGAAAAGTTGTCACTGAGGTTCCTACAAAATCTTTCCCCTCTCAATTTAAAACTATGCACTATTGTTCTTGATTCCTCCTTCCCTGGGGAAAACTGACTATGTGCATTCATCCTCATCTATGCCCTTTGTCATTATCTACACCTCTATTAGATGACCTCTTGGTCTCCTGTGCTCCATGGAATAATGTGCAACCTGCCCAACCTCTCTCTATGGCTAAAGCCCTCAAGTCCTGTCAACATACTGGCAAGTCTTTTCTGCACTCTTTCCAGCTTAATGGCATCTTTCCTGTAGCAGTGTGACCAAAACTGAACAACTTACACCAGGAGTGGCTTCACTAATATCTTGTACAACTGCAATATATTGTCCCAACTTCTAAGGTATACAAAAATGCTGGAAAAACTCAGCGGGTGAGGCAGCATCTATGGAGCGAAGGAATAGGTGACATTTCGGGTCGAGACCCTTCGACCCGAAATGTCACCTATTCCTTCGTCCATGGATAATGCCTCACCCGCTGAGTTTCTCCAGTAATTTTGTCTACCTTCGATTTTTCCAGCGTCTGCAGTTCTTTCTTAAACTAAATGTCCCAACTTCTAAATTCAGTTCTCTGACTGATAAAGTCCAACATTCCAAAGGCCCTTTTCGCCACCCTATCTACCTTTTCAGGAAACAATGCACTGGTACTCCCTTTGGTTCTGGTTTAGAACATTCCCCAGGGCCCCATCATTCATTGTGAAGGTCCTGCTCTGGTTTGACTTCCCAAATGCTATACCTCGCACTTACCTGAATTAAACTCAATTAGCCATTCATCGGCCCTCTTGCCCTGCTGATCAAGATTGCCTTCTGTAATTCTTAGTAGCCATTTTCACTCTCAGCAATACCACCTATTTTAGAATCATTTGCAAATTTATCAGTTATGTCATGTACATTCTCATCCATAGAGCTGACAGACAGCAATGGGCCCAGCAACGACCCCTGAGGCACATCACTGGTCACAGACCTCCTGACCAAAAAACAACCTTTAACCACCTCTATTTCCGACATGAAATAAATATCCAGTTAGCTTGCACTTCCTCAATTCTATGTAATCTAACCTTTCAGAGCAGTCTACCTTGTGCCTTCATTGGATATGTCTATGACAATGCTCTCATCAACCTTCTTGGTTACCCCTTCAAAATACACCATCTCCCATGCACAAAATCATGCTAGTGCTAATCAATCAAGGCCACGTATATCTTATCCATCAGAATGCTCTCCAGGAACTGGAGCCCAGTAAACCCCCAACAGATGTTAACTTACTAGTCTATAATTCCCAGGCTCTTCTTTGTAGCCATTCTTAAATAGAAGCACAACCTTTGCCAATTTCCAATTTCCAGTCTCCTGGCACCTCACCCCTGTCTAATGATGATTAATTTATATCTCAGCTGGGGCTCCAACAATTTCTTCTCTCAATTCTCACAGTGCTTTGGATATACCTGATTAGGCCCTGGAGATTTTTTATCTTTCTTCATATGTTTTAGGACATCTAGTACCTCCTTCACTGTAATACAGACTATCATCAAGACATCACCATTAACTTTACCAAGTTCACTCAAGTTCATGTCTTTCTCCATGATAAGGACAGAGGAGAAACATTCATAGAGGAAATTGCCCATCTTCACTCGTCGCATCCATAGATGACCACTTTTGTTTCGGAAGAGCCCTATTCTTCCCCCTAGTTATCCTCTTTTCTCTTAAGTATTTAATGGATTTAAAAGTTTCTCCTTAATCTAATCTGTCAAAGATATCCCATGCCCCTTTATTGCCCTCCTAATTTCTTTCTGAAGTATGCTCCTCAATTCCCTACAATCCTCCAATGATTCACTTGATTCAAGCTGCCTATACCAGGCCCATGCCTCTTACTTTTTCGTGACCAGTGCCACAATTTCTCTTGCCATTCAGGTTTCCTTACCCATGGCTGTCTTGCCCTTCACTCTAACAGAACAATAATGACAACTTCAAGAGGAGGAGTTAGAAAATTGAGAAAATAAAATGTGACTAAAATGTGAAGGAGGGTTGGTTTAAACTGGAGGATTGTAGGGTGGCTAAAGTTATCCCACTTTTTAAGAAAGGCGGGATAGAGAAAACAAGGAATTATAGACCAGTTAGCCTGACATCGGTGGTGGGGAAGATGATGGAGTCAACTATAAAAGATGAAATAGCCACACATTTGGATAGCTGTAACAGGAACGGTCCGAGTCAGCATGGATTTACAAAGGGGAAATCATGCTTCACTAATCTTCTGGATGTAGTGTACCTGGACTTTCAGAAAGCATTTGATAAGATCCTACATAGGAGATTAGTGGGCAAAATTAGAGCACATGGTATTGGGGGTAAGGTACTAACATGGATAGAAAATTAGTTGGCAGACAGGATGCAAAGAGTAGGGATTAATGGGTCCTTTTCAGAATGGCAGGCAGTGACTAGTGGGGTACCGCAAGGCTCGGTGCTGGTTCCGCAGCTATTTACAATATACATCAATGATTTAGGTGAAGGGATTACAAGTAACATTAGCAAATTTGCAGATGACACAAAGCTGGGTGGCAGTGTGAATTGTGAGGAGGGTGCTATGAGGAAGCAGGGTGACGGACAGGTTGGGTGAGTGGGCAGATGCATGGCAGATGCAGTTTAATGTGGATAAATGTGAGGTTATCCACTTTGGTGGCAAAAACAGGAAGGCAGATTATTATCTGAATGGTGACAAGTGGGAAAAGGGGAAGTACAAAGAGATCTGGGGGTCCTTATTCATCAGTCACTGAAAGTAAGCATGCAGGTACAGCAGGCAGTGAAGAAAGCTAATGGCATGTTGGCCTTCATAACAAGAGGAGTTGTGTATAGGAGAAAAGAGGTCCTTCTGCAGATGTACAGGCCCCTAGTGAGACCACACCTGGAGTATTGTGTGCAGTTTTTTCTCCAAATTTGAGGAAGGACATTCTTGCTATTGAGGGAGTGCGGCATAGGTTCACAAGGTTAATTCCCAGGATGGCGGGACTGTCATATGTTGATAGAATGGAGTGGTTGGGCTTGTATACTCTGGAATTTAGAAGGATGAAAGGGGATCTTATTGAAACATATAAGATTGTTAAGGTATTAGAAACGCTAGGGGCAGGAAACATGTTCCAGATGTTGGGGGAGTCCAGAACCAGGGGCCACAGTTTAAGAATAAGGGATAGGCCAATTAGAACGGAGATGAGGAAAAACTTTTTCACCCAGAAAGTTATGAGTCTGTGGAATTCTCTGCCGCACAGGGCAGTGGAGACCAATTCTCTGGATGCTTTCAAGAGAGAGTTAGATAGAGCTCTTAAAGATAGCTGGGAATATGTTGAGAAGGCAGGGACGGGGTACTGAATGTGGATGATCAGCCATGATGACAGTGAATGGCAGTGCTGGCTCGAAGGGCTGAATGGCCTACTCCTGCACCTATTGTCTATTATCTATTGTCTATTGCACGTATTTTAATGCAAAGTGCTTGACGGATAAGGCAGATGAGCTTAGGGCGTGGATAGGTACGAGCGACTGGAAAGATGTAGCCATGACTGAAACCTGGTTAAGGGACGGGCAGGACTGGCAGCTCAATGTTCTGGGGTACAGGAACTTCAGG
Organism: Malacoraja senta; assembly: GCA_038087875.1. NCBI lineage: Eukaryota > Metazoa > Chordata > Chondrichthyes > Rajiformes > Rajidae > Malacoraja > Malacoraja senta. The sequence goes on along the minus strand of CM075977.1, from coordinate 240,562,750 downwards.
AGAGACAGGGATGAGGAAAAAAGAGGAGGGGGGGTTGCATTGTTGATTAAGGAGGATGTCATGGCTGTGTTCAGAGGTGACATTATGAACGGTTCGTCTTGTGAGGCTATGTGGGTGGAGCTGAGGAACGAGAAAGGGATGATCACCTTGTTTGGTGTGTACTACAGACCCCCAAGTACTCCACGGGAATTAGAAGGGCAAATGTGCTGGGAGATTGCAAACAGCTGCAGGTCAAATAAAATTGTTGTAGTCGTGGATTTTAACTTTCCCAATGAAGACTGGGAAAAATCATAGCGTGAAGGGTTTAGGTGGAGTGCAATTCCTCAAAAGTGTTCAGGAGAGTTAAACAGTTCTAAAACAGTATGTTGAGGCCCCCACATATGAGAGGGCAACGGTGGATCTAGTATTGGGAATTTGGGAAGGGCAAGTTAATGAAGTGTGTGTGGAGGAGACTTTTGGGACCAGTGACCACAGTTTGATTAGGTTTAAGATAGTTATGGATCGGGACGGAGAGGGTCCAACTTTGAGGGTATGAGAGAAGGTCTTGCTCAATTTGACTGGAACAGGTTATTTGAGGGGAAAGGAACATCGGCCAAGTGGAATGTTTTTGAAAGTGTACTGAAGAGAGTTCAGGGTGTGTATGTCCCCGTTAGTGTGAAAGGCAAAGCAGGCAAACGTAAGGAAGCTTGGCTGACGAGGAAAATTGAGACGTTAGTCAAAAACAAGGCATGGGACAGGTATAGGCAGATAGGATCAAGTGCATCTCTGGGAGAGTTTCGGGAACGAAGGAGCAAACTAAAAAAGAGATCAGAAGGGCAAAAAAGGGTCAGGACATAGCTCAGGCGGGTAGCATAAAAGACAATCCCAAAAGATTTTATAAATATATTAGGGGGAAAAAGGTAACTAAAGAGTGAGTGGGACCTCTCAGGAATAAAAGCAGTCACCTCTGTGTGGAGCCACAGGAGATGGGCAAGGTCCTCAATGAGTATTTCTCCTCTGTATTTACCGAGGAGAAAGACAGTTGGACGGAGGAAATTGTAGCAGTTACTGGAAGTGTCATGAGAGCAGTCAGGGTTACCGTTGAGGTATTACTGAAGCTACTGTCGTGTTTGAAGGTAGACAAATCTCCGGGGCCTGATCAGATATATCCAAGGACATTGCGGGAAACTAGAGAGGAAATTGCGGGAGCCTGGTTGAAATTGATGAGTTGTCCTTAAATAAAGGAGAGGTGCCAGGGTGGCAAATGTTGTGCCTCTTTTCAAGAAGGGATGCAGGGAAAATGCTGGGAACTATAGGCTGGTGAGCTTAACATCTGTAGTTGGTAAGTTACGGGAGAGTATTCTGAGGGATAGGATATGCAGTCATTTGGATGGGCAAGGGCTGATTAGGGACAGTCAGCATGGTTTTGTACGTGGGAGGTAATGTCTCACAAATCCGATTGATTTTTTTGAAGATGTGAGCAAAAAGGTTGATGAAGGCAGAGCTGTAGATGTTGTGTACATGGACTTTAGTAAGGCGTTCGACAAGGTTCCGCATGGTAGGCTGCTCTGGAAGGTTAGAGCTCATGGGATCCAAGGAGAGATAGCTGAATGGATAGCAAATTGGCTCCATGGAAGGAAGCAGAGGGTGATGGTGGAAGGTTGCTTCTCAGAATGGAGACCTGTGACCAGTAGTGTGCCACAGGGTTCAGTGCTGGGCCCGTTACTGTTTGTCATCTACATCAATGATTTGGATGAGAACATACAGGGCAAGAATAGCAAGTTTGCTGATGATACAAAAGTTAGTGGTTTTGCAGATAGTAAAGTTGGTTGTGAACAATTGCAGCAGGATCTGGATTGAATGGCTAGGTGGGAGGAGGAATGGTTGATGGAATTTAATACAGAGACGTGTGAGGTGTTGCATTTTGGGACGTCGAACAAGTAAATGGTAGGCCTCTGGGTAGTGTTGTAGAGCAAAGGGATCGAGGAATACAAGGGCATGGTTCCATGAAGATCTTGTTGCAGGTAGATAAGGTGGTCAAAAAGGCTTTTGGCACTTTGCCCTTCATCAGTCAAAGTATTGAGTCTAGAGGTTGGGAGGTCATGATGCAGTTGTATAAGACGTTGGTGAGACCGCATTTAGACTATTGCGTTCAGTTCTGGGCACCATGTTATAGGAAAGTTATTGTCAAGCTTGAAAGGGTTCAGAAAAGATTTACAAGGATGTTGCCAGGACTAAAGTGTGTGAGCTATAGAGAGAGGTTGAGTAGGCTGGGTCTCTATTCCATGGAGTGTAGGAGATCTTATAGAGGTATACAAAATCATGAGAGGAATAGATCGGGTAGATGCACAAAGTCTTTTAACCAGTGTATGGGAATTGAGAACCAGAGGATATAGGTTCAAGGTGAAGGGGAAAAGATATAATAGGAATCCGAGGGGTAACTTTTTCACACAGAGGGTGGTGGATGTATGGAACAAGCTGCCAGGGGAGGTAGTTGAGGCTGGGACTATCCCATCATTTAAGAAACAGTTGGACAGGTAGATGGATAGGACAGGATTGGAGGGTTATGGACCAAGCGCAGGCAACTGGGACTGCTTTAGATGGGACATTGTTGGCTGGTGTGGGCAAGTTGGGCTGAAGGGCCTGTTTCCATGCTGTGTTACTCTATGACTCTAATAATGCACCAAGCAAGACAACAAAGCATCAGAGCAAGAGGAAAAATAAGTATGTTGCAACAGAAAACTGAATTGATCTTGAAGCAAGGATACTCACTTTCCAAGGGAGTTCTACTATGAGCATGACATGGGACGTGGACTCTCAATGGAATTTCTGAGCCTTGCTGCTTAATTACGACAATGCAGCAATACTCCCGAGCAAGGACAGTCAAATAATCACATTCAAATGCTTCACTTGAAAACATTGTTTGTGCACTCAGAATTAATTAACAATGATTTTCTGCCAACATCAATAAATGTGTGAAATTTCAACAACAACAAAAAATGTTGTTATAATCGTGTGAAATTCTCAGTTTGTTTCCTCTTGGGAAGGATTGACTAATAATAATTCAACAGCTTTCAAAAGCATTGGTGGCAAAACCAGCTAGCATCGCATACCAACAACTTCATAAATCCTTACCTCATCCACTAAATGTCTGGTTAGTTGTCATTAAGATGATTAGATTTATAACTACCATCAAAGAATTCCTGCTTTAAGTCCATTTCTATATGCGTCGTCATAAAAGTTTTCTTTAGTCCTTACTCTTGGCCATGATAATGCATGCTGCTTCCAGGCAATTTATATTCATTCCTTTCACTTATTATACAGCATCGAAATTCACAAAACATGACAGTCAATTTCAGGAAAAAAATGTAACGTACAAAAGAGGTCCACAGAACAATTTGTTCCTTAATCCTACAACAGTCACTTTGTCTTGAAATAAGTAAGTAAAGAAATGACAGATACCTCCACATGTTTCATTACCAAAAGGGTTAGTTTTGGGAAGAACACAATATATGTGCACTTTGGAGCACACAGATTAAAAATATTTAAGTACACAATGTGTATCAACTCGATTCACCCTGATACTTTTGAAGAAAGCTATAATGCTAAATTGCCTTGAATAAGTAAATGAAATGATATGTGCAATAACAATTTCTACAATTTTGCAAGTTATAGAAGTGATTGCTAACTTATTGTTCATGCTGGTGAATTTGGAAGACATTTAGAAATTAGGACTGAATCGCAAATTGTGGGAATTTACTAAACTGTGGGAAGAGAAATGGAATAAGTAATGGAGTTTCTTGAAAAAAAACCAGCATGATTTTGTTCAAGAGCCAAACAGTAATGCTTCTGGGGTAGAATGCAAATTTGAGCCCAGTGTACAACAATAGGCATTTATAGTGCCCTAAATGTTTCTCCACTCAAATGTTTCTCCACTAATTCAAAAGGTGTGTAATAACATAACACCAATCTTTCCATAATTCAGAAGACAGAACAGGGCAGTAATGGAAGGAGACACACCAATATATTTCTATCAATATGTAGGAAGGAACTGCAATGCTGGTTTACACAGAAGATAGACACAGAATGCTGGAGTAACTCAACAGCTCAGGCATCATCTCTGAAGAAAAGGAATAGGTGGCGTTTCAGGTCGGAACTCTTCTCATCATTCAATCAATGGTGTTTGTTGAAGTTCAAGAAAATATCTTGATGTTTGAATGGAAAACATTTGCACAACAATTGCTGTTCAATATACCAGTCAGACACCCCCCGCCCCCCCTCCCCCCCCCATTTCCTGGCTTGTCTGGTCTACGACTGGGCAGTCTGGTAGGTCTCCATGCATCTACACCAGCCTTGAACATGGCATCTCCACAGCAGGCAATTATGGGCAGGGTATTGCACATTAGATTCACTTTCTGCTTCTACCTTATAAATTACAACTGTAATTACTGAGTATAGGAGTTGATCATTTCATTTGTCTAGCCTGCTGTACCATTTCTTGAAACTTTGCTTGACCTTGCAGCTATTTTGCTCCAGCCTCGGCATTCTTCTGCATTATGGTAGTTCAAGAGTTGGACCCATAGCACAGCGCTCGGCAGTCAACCTGGAGAGAAACACATCAAGATACAAGATACAAGATACAAGATACATTTATTGTCACATGTGCCAGTTGGCACAGTGAAATGTGTGGTCACCATACAGCCATACAATAAAAATAAAGAACACAACCCACGATAGAGTTCAACATAAAACATCCCCACACAGCAGAATCAAAGTTAGCCACTGTGAGGGAAGGCACCAAAGTCAGTCATCTTCCTCTAATGTTCCCCAATGTTCACCCGTGGTCGGGGCCTCCCCGAGCCCACCGCAGTCGGCGCTACGGGCGGCCCGATGTTCAGGCCCGCTCGCCGGGGTTATGTAAGTCCGACGTCGGGGCTGGGGGACCTCAGCGGCCTGGACATCAGAGTCGGCCACCTCCTACTGGAGTCCGCGGCTCCCAAAGTCCGCAGGCCATGCTGGGCGGAGATTCAACGCTGGCGGCCCTCGGTAACGGGCCCCAGGACTCCGCGATGTTGTTCAGCACCGGCCGCGTTGGAAGCTCTCTCAAACCGCAGCTCCACGATGTTGGAGCAGCGGCGCAACGCTCCGGAGCTCCAAACGGCGATCCAGGTCCGCATCGCCCGCTCCGCGGTGAATTCAGCGCTGCGCCGCCGCTGTTGTAGCTCTGGTCCGGTTCCCGGTCCCTGGCAGGGAAGGCCGCTCCGATCCAGGTGGTAGGCCGCGAGGAGGGGGGCGAGGACGCGACTTGGAGAAATAGTCGCGTCCCCGCCAGGAAGCGACTGGGAAACAGTTTCCCCCTTACCCTACCCCCCTCCCCCACATAGAAAATGTTAAAGTTTCCCCCAAAAACAGACTTTAAACCAACTAAAAAATAAATAAAAGATTTAAAAGTCAAACAGGCTGTAGGCAGCGGCTGCCGTCAATGCGGCGCCCCTGCCTACAGCCTGGTCATGATCCCAGCTCACACATGTTCCCTGGTTTGAATACATCATGTATTCAAACCAGGAAACATGTGTGAGCTGGGATCATGACATGATCACAGGTAATGGTCAATGTAAAATGACCCAGGTATTAGTTCTCACTATCATTTTCTGGCAGATATTCCTGACAAAAAATGTGATTTGTGCACTTTTGTTAGAGACAAAATCATCATCCAGTTCCTTACTGGGAAGTTCATGAGAACAGTAAATTGCATTTGAATCACCATCAGCAGTAAAAATGTCACTTTGTAGTACACAAACCAGACACCGTAGACTACATTTTTTGATAAAAAGGTCAAATGTCTTCTTTTGCGAGCTTTGAATTCATTGTCACAAATGAATGAAAAACCATAATTCATGATCTAATGATGCCAGCAGCACTCCTTCAAAGGCTTGTGATTTATTTGGAATTTTACAGGAAATTCAGGCTGAGAGCCAATGTCATTTAGTATATACATTACTTATAGCCGTTACAGGACAGGTAACACTGACATCATCCGTAGCATACTGTGCAGGATAGTAATGTGTCACCTCTCATGATCTGGTTATCCTTTGCTGTCAGGATCTACTATCAGAGCTCGCTATGCTACCACCCGCATCTCCACACCCCTGCTGCCCCATCTCACCCCCCATCACCACCACCACCCTCCCCCACCCCCACCCTGCTCACCCCCACGTTCACTGAGTCTCACTCTCCTTTGTGGAGTGCATAGATGAGAGAAGTGGTCTCCTCACCACATCTTATTTTACTTAATGCACACATTTTATGTCAAATTATGGGCTGTCATTTTAATCCCAGGCAGTTCCTCCCCAGGACATGGTCATTGTTATAACTGCAGCTTGATCAACTCCCTCAAAAAGCCCCATTGCACAACTTCAGATGGCAATTCATTCCCTAGAACTAATAAAATTATCTCATATAAAATAATTAATGGTCCAAAATCTTTGCTGCAGTTTAAATTGAATTCCTATTAATAAGCCATAATTCTGAGTGACTAGTAACAATATTCAATATTGTACGTTCCTATTAAATGCTAAAACTGTATAAATGCATCTTGTTAGTAACACAATGTATTACAGAACATGAGTAATTTCTAGATTTCTCACAAACTATGATTAGATTTTAACAATGCATTGGGCAAATAAAACTAATACATTCTTACCAAGAAAAGAAGGAACCTTTATTTTATATTGAATTTCATGACTTCCAATGCTTCCAATGTGCTTTCCAACAAATTAACCAATTTTGCACCAGCATAATTATCATTTAAGGAAGCACATGGATAATTAGCTGCTGTCTCTAACATTTCATTTTTATAAGACCTTTTGAAAATTAACCATTCGAGTGGTCGTTCGGCATCCATTAATGTACAGGAGCTGGAAATAAAGTTCAGAATCATGATTTAAAATAATTGTTAATGGCCACATTCGCACATTGAGAAAAACAACAGTGATAGAGTCATAGCATCATAGAGTGATACAGTGTGGAAACAGGCCCTTTGGCCCAACTTGCCCATAAGGCGGAAGTGGCGCCGCGGCACTGGCTGCAGCGGCTCATCGGCAGTCCTGTTTGTTTGTGTTTTTGGTGTTGTTTATTTCGTTTTGGTTAGTCTAGTTTTTGGTTCTTAGTTTGTGTTTTGGGGGGGTGGGGGGGTTGTAACGGGGTTTGCAGTCTCTCCCTGCGGGGGAATGCGACTTTTTGTCGTATTCCCCTTCTCTGCCTCCGTCTGCGCTGAGGCCTAATGGAGGTGGCGACCTCGAGGCTCCGGAGGCAGAGCCCGTCAGGATCGCCCTAAGCTCGCTCCCGTGAGGGTGGTCCGGCTCAGGGCTGGAAAAGTGCTCCCGTGAGCGCCCAAGTCGGGGCGGCCCGGGCCGAGGGAGAAGCGACGCCCATGTCAGGGCAGCCCGGCCGGGGGGAGGTTCGGCGCCCATGTCGGGGCGGCCCAGCCCGAGGCTGAAGACGGCACGGTACTCACGTGAGAGTTGCTGGGACGGTGTTCTGGCGGTGGTGGCCTGAGTCCGGGGTTCGGCCGCGGGCCAGCGGCTGCGTCTGCAGGACTGGTGGGCGGCAGCTTCGACCACCCCGGGCCGCGGTGTTGAGCCGCGGGAAACATCGCCCGGGGGGTATCGCCTCAGCGCAGAGAGAGAAGAGGAGGGAAGAGACTGCAGACCTAAGACTTTTGCCTCCATCACAGTGTTGGGTGGACTCACTGTGGTGGATGTTAATATGTGTTTATTGTTGTTTTATGTATGACAGTTGCAATTTCGTTCAGACTTCGGTCTGAATGACAATAAAGGGCTATCTAATCTAATGGCCAACATGTCTCAGCTACACTAGTCCCACCTGCCCGCGTTTGGTCTATATCCCTCCAAACCTGTCCTATCCATGTACCTGTCTAACTCTTTTTTAAATATTGGGTTAGGCCTGCCTCAAGTACCTCCTCTGGTAGCTTGTTCCATAGATCCACCACCCTTTGTGTGAAAATGTTACCCCTCATATTCCTATTGAGTCATTTCCCCTTCACCTTAAACCTATGTCCTCTAGTCCTCGATTTACCTACTCTGGGCAAGAGACTGTGCATCTACCCAATCTATTCCTCTCATGACCTTATACACCTCTATAAGATCATCCCTCATCCTCCTGCGCTCCAAGGAATAGAGTCCCAGTCTACTCAACCTTTCCCTATAGCTCACATCCTCGTAAATCCTGGCAACATTCTCGTAAATCATCTCTGTACCCTTTCAAGCTTAACAACATCTTTCCTATAACATGGTACACAGAACTCTACACAATACTAAATGTGGTCTCACCAATGTCTTATACAACTACAACATAACCTCCCAACTTCTATACTCAATAGTCTGGCTGATGAAGGCCAATGTGCCAAAAGTCTTTTTGACCACCCTATCTACATACGACTGCACCTTCAAGGTACTATGCACCTGCACTCCTAGATCCCTCTGCTCTACAACACCACCCAGAGCCCAGCCATTCACTGTGTAGGTTCTGCCCATGTTAGACTTCCCAAAACCACCCACTTTTGTATCAAGTGCAAACTTGCTAATCTTGCCGTGTATGCCCTCATTAAAATCATTGGTGTAGATGACAAAGTAGCGGGTCCAGCACCGAACTCTGAGGCACACCACAAGTTACCCTCTGCTTCCTTCCATGAAGCCAATTTTCTATCCATTCAGCTATCTCTCCTTGGATCCCATGTGATCTAACCTTCCAGAGCAGCCGACCATGCGGAATCTGGCAGGACTTGTATTGATATAACATTGTTAGCACAGAAAATTGCCATGCCAGGATACAAGACTGTTACTGAAGCTGCTGTAGACTACTTAATGACTGCAGGCTCCCAAGCGAAGTAAAGTAGCAATCACAATGCTTCTAAATTATGTTAGACAATGAGAGATGGAGATATGTATATTCAGAGAATGGAGGGGTATGGATCATTTTCAGGCAGATAAGATTCGTTTTTCTTGGCAACCTTTTCAACAGAAACATTATGGGCCAAAGTTTAGGAATGCTGCCTGAATGCTTTGATGTGTGAATGTGTTGGCAGAATTAGGATACAGTAGGTAACCACATGCCTTTTTGATAATGCACTGGATAGCAAGGGTGTCTGAACTGAGCCAAGGTCTGAGATTAGAATATGTTTGCCAAATCGGACAACTAAAACCTTCAATAATATACAAATCTAAAAAAAATGTGTGAAATTTAGGACTTTAATGCCTCCTTGTTCAAATCAATCCATACGGTCAAGAAACTGATTATTGTCACCGATATGAGTTTTTGTTTTCAACACCAATAATAGGAATGTTTATGACTGAAAAAAAATCCTTTTGTTTCCTTTTGTCCTGAACCAGTCTTAGTTGGGGGTTTAGGACATTATATAAAGGGATCAACTTTTTCTGCGGCTGCATGTGCATTCAAGGTGTCAATGAACTTGTATACGAATGCCTTCTTTAAGTTTACAGATTTACTGAAAATTTCCATTATCTCTCCTTATTGGACTGAGGCAGCTCCTCGAAGCCTCGCCTCAGTCATAATCCCAAATAAAACCCCTCCAATACAAAGCTGAGCATCAGCCACCCTGCTGTCTCCACAGTGTGATTCTGTCTCCATTCACCATGTGGTAGCCCATCTGATCATTTTCCCATCCCTCCCATTCATCACCACCACACCTGCTCACTATATATTTCCAGCACGATCAATTGTCTTCTTGACTCTCCAGAATCCTCCCCATAATCCCATCCTGAGATCATTCTAATGAATCATCCCTTCCACCACTGTAACTGCCCATTGGATCCACTGTTAACTTCTTTAATTACCCCTAACATCCCCAATAGTGGAAGATGGCGGCAAAAATTGTTTGTGGGAGTTTACTCATGCTAGCTCCTTTTTATCTTGCATAACTTTTTGAAGTTTCATCAGCAGACTATTACTGCCCTTGGACTCTTATTAAATCTGCCCCATGCCACTTTTAAGCAATGTTGTGGGGCATTGTTTATCACTGAGGTTCTGGTAGAACAGAATTGCTGAACAGATTGCCAGAAGTCCAATCAGCATCCTTGCCAATAATCCAGAAGGAAGATTAGAATTGTGCCATAGGTTACCTATAACTAACACAAAAGAAAATTTTAATGTTCCAATTTTGAACTTCTATGATGTGGATGCTCCATGTCATTGATAGACATTTTCATCCATAAAAGACATATAAAACACCTGGCACTTACAGAATCATTGCAAAGGTCAGTGGGGTCAATCAGCAACCCATTCCTTGAATAGTTAGATTTTGTAGCCATTATTTCTTTGAATTTGATCAAGCATATTCAGGTCTTTGAGAAAGTTATCAAATTAGGTTAATTCCACATAATTTTATGTTATTTTCCTTAAACAAGTGTACACCCAATTCAATTTTGAAAATGATCGGTGAATCAGCCTCTACCACCCTTCCACATCATAACAACGGTGAATTGATTGTTTTTCTCTCAGTACCTCTTAAGTACCTCTGTCCACTGCTTTGAATTAGTATCCTTTGATCACTGGGCGATGGGAACAATATATCTTTACTTTCTCTGTCAAAATTACTTTCTCTGTCTTGCATGGTGGCGCAGTGGTAGAATTGCTGCCTCACTTGCAGCGCCAAAGATTTGGGTTTGATCCTGATGGGTGCTGTCTGTACGGAGTTTGTACATTCTCCCCATGACCACGTGGGTTTTCTCTGAGATCTTCGGTTTCCTCCAACACGTCAAAGACATTCAGGTTTGTAAGTTAATTGTCTTGGTATAAGTTAATAGGATAGTAGGATAGTATTAATGCGTGGGGAAAACTGGTCGGTACAGACTCGGTGGGCCAAATGGCCAGTTTCTGTGCAGTATCTCAAAACTAAACTAAACAAAACTAATTTAATTTGTTAAATCTCTCCTTAACTTTCCTTCTTCAGTTGAGGCAGCACAGTAGTGCAGCTGCCTTATAACCTTTTTAATTATGGGTTTTACACAGTAGTATGTTTACATATCTGTAGTGCTGCTGCAAGTAAGAATTTCATGGGACATGTGGCAATAAAACACACTTGACTCTCTTGACTCTTGAGAATTGGATACAATTTTCTTACCTACCAGAGATTCAGAAAAGTTTACCATAACTTATGTATTCAAATTTTTATGATTATTAGTAATGTCAATGATCAAGTTTTAACTACTTGGAGAATTTGTTCTGCCACTTTCAATAATTCATATGAATTTTTCAGTTTCTCTATCCAGTTTATCTATTCCTGTATCTACTTTAATATGGAACTTGTTTTCCATTTTCCATCATAAAGTCCATCACTCTGATGTATGTTAAAATGAAGACAACTAAATGACAAATATCAATTAATCAGGGTTATACATCCTATAGAAAGGACAGGCAGGTGGGCAGAGGAGGGGGGGGGGGAGCTCTGCTTGTGAGGGATGGAATTCAGTCCCTTGCGAGGGAAGACATAGGGACTGACAAGGTAGAGTCACTGTGGATTGAGTTGAGGAATTGTAAAGGCAAGAAGACACTAATTGGTGTTATCTACAGACCCCCAAATAGTAACCCGGATGTAGGGTGTACGTTGCAGCAGGAGTTAAAACTGGCATGTAACAAAGGTAATGCCACTGTGGTGATGGGGGATTTCAATATGCAGGTAGACTGGGAAAATCAGGTTGGTTCAGGACCCCAAGAAAGAGAGTTTGTAGAATGCCTCCGAGATGGATTCTTAGAGCAGCTTGTAATGGAGCCGACCAGAGAAAAGGCAATTCTGGATTTAGTGTTGTCCAATGAACCAGATATGATAAGAGAACTCGAGGTAAAGGAACCGCTTGGAGGTAGTGATCATAATATGATTAGTTTTAATCTGCAATTTGAGAAGGAGAAGGTTAAATCAGAAGTGTCAGTGATGCAGTTGAATAAAGGGGACTATGAAGGCATGAGAGGGGAGCTGGCCAAGGTAGACTGGAAAGGGATCCTAGCAGGAATGATGGTGGAACAGCAATGGCAGGAATTTCTGGGCATAATCTGGAAGACGCAGGATCATTTCATTCCAAAAAGGAAGAAAGATTCTAAGGGGAGTAGGAGGCAACCGTGGCTGACAGGAGAAGTTAGGGATAGAATAAAACTAAAAGAAAAGATGTACAGTATAACACAGAAAAGAGTAGCCGGAAGCCAGAGGATTGGAAAACTTTCATAGGACAACAGAAGGAAACAAAACGGGCAATACGGGCTGAAAAGATGAAGTACGAAGGGAAGGAATATAAAGAAGGACAGTAAAAGCTTCTTTAGATATGTTAAGGGAAAAAGAGTAGCAAAGTCAAATGTGGGTCCCTTGAAGGCAGACACGGGTGAAATTATTATGGGCAACAAGGAAATGGCAGAAGAGTTGAATAGGTACTTTGGATCTGTCTTCACTAAGGAAGACACAAACAATCTCCCAGATGTACTGGAGGACAGAGGATCTAAGGGGGTAGAGGAACTGAAAGACATTTTCATTAGGCGAGAAATAGTATTGGGTAGGCTAATGGGACTGAAGGATGATAAATCCCCTGGACCTGATGGTCTGCATCCCAGGGTCCTCAGGGTGGTGGCTCTAGAAATAGTGGACGCATTGGTGATCATTTTCCAATGTTCAATAGATTCAGGATCAGTTCCTGTGGATTGGAGGATAGCTAATGGTATCCCACTTTTCAAGAAAGGAGCGAGAGAGAAAATGGGGAATTACAGACAGTTAACCTGACTTCGGTGATGGGAAAGATGCTGGAGTCAATTATTAAGGAGGTAATAATGGGGCATTTGGATAGCAGTAAAAGGATTAGTCCAAGTCAACATGGATTTATGAAAGGGAAATCAGGCTTGACTAATCTTCTGGAATTTTGTGAGGATGTGACAAGTACAATGGATGAAGGGGTGCCAGTGGATGTAGTGTATCTAGACTTTCAGAAAGCCTTTGATAAGGTCCCGCACGGGAGACTGATGACTAAAATTAGAGCACATGGTATTGGGGGTAGGGTGTTGACATGGATAGAAAGTTGGTTGGCAGACCGGAAGCAAAGAGTAGGAGTGAACGGGTCCTTTTCAGAATGGCAGGCAGTGGCGAGTGGAGTGCCGCAAGGATCGGTGTTGGGGCCACAACTGTTTAACATATATATTAATGATTTGGAAGAGGGAATTAGGAGCAACATTAGCAAGTTTGCGGATGACACAAAGCTAGGTGGCAGTGTGAACTGTGAAGGGGATGTTAGGAGGTTGCAGGGTGACCTGGACAGGTTGAGTGAGTGGGCAGATGTGTGGCAGATGCAGTATAATATAGATAAATGTGAGGTTATCCACTTTGGCGGCAAAAACAAGGGGGCAGATTATTATGTCAATGGAGTTAGGTTAGGTAAGGGGGAGGTGCAGCGAGACCTGGGCGTCCTTGTACACCGGTCACTGAAAGTTGGCTTACAGGTACAGCAGGCAGTGAAGAAAGCTAATGGAATGTTGGCCTTCATAACAAGAGGATTTCAGTATAGGAGTAAAGAGGTTCTTCTGCAGTTGTATAGGGCTCTGGTGAGACCACATCTGGAGTATTGTGTACAGTTTTGGTCTCCTAATTTGAGGAAGGATATCCTTGTGATTGAGGCAGTGCAGCGTAGGTTCTCGAGATTGATCCCTGGGATGGCGGGGCTGTCATATGAGGAAAGATTGAAAAGACTAGGCTTGTATGCACTGGAGTTTAGAAGGATGAGGGGAGATCTTATAGAAACATATAAAATTATAAAAGGACTGGACAAGCTAGATGCAGGAAAAATGTTCCCAAAGTTGGGCGAGTCCAGTACCAGGGGCCACAGTCTTAGAATAAAGGGGAGGTCATTTAAGACTGAGGTGAGAAAAAAGATTTTCACCCAGAGAGTTGTGAATTTATGGAATTCCCTGCCACAGAGGGCAGTGGAGGCCAAGTCACTGGATGGATTTAAGAGAGATTTAGATAGAGCTCTAGGGGATAGTGGAGTCAAGGGATATGGGGAGATGGCAGGCACGGGTTATTGATAGGGGACGATCAGCCATGATCACAATGAATGGCGGTGCTGGCTCGAAGGGCCGAATGGCCTCCTCCTGCACCTATTTTCTATGTTTCTATGTTTCTATGTAATTATCTTTCCATTATTTCATATTTATCGCATATCATAGGTTATGTCGCTTGGAAAAAATTGAGAAGGTATAATGAAAAATAATGAAATTCAATTCAATTGACATAGAAATAGTGACGAAGAAAGCATTTCTATTTTTTAATTATTTTCTAATGTGATTTTCAAAAATAATGTGATTTGCTTTTATAATAATTTGAAACTTGTAGATCAGCAAGCATTTCAAATGAGCTAATATAATAAATAGGAACTGCAGATGCTGGTTTACACCAAAGATTGACACAAAGCGCTGGAGTAACTTAACGGGCCAGGCGGCATCTCTGGAGAAAATAGATAGGTGACGTTTGCGGTCGGGACTCTTCTTTAGACTGATTCTTCAGCGAAACTGAGCTATTGGCTTTTCAATTTTGATAATTTTTTTAATACTCTGCCAGCATTGAGTGGAAAATGATGTGCTTTGTATTTAATGAGTTCAACGTCCTTATTTTCAGCACAAAACTTGTTGAAACATTCATTATTATCATTCGATAGCCAATGGACACATTTATTTACTGAATCCACTAATCCTGGGTAAATGATTGCCATCTCAGAGAGTGCAATTAATAATCCCCTGATTAACAGCAGTATCCACTTAAATGAAACCGCACAGTGGGTGCAAACGGAACACATCCATTTGAACCAGTTTTGTCCCTTTCTGAAATGCAGCCTAATTAAATTATTTCTGATGGAAGGAAATGCTGGAATGCATGCTCTGCCACTAATAGGGTCCGTCTGAAAGTAACTTTGAAAAGTTTTATGCTTTTGTTTGAAATAAGATGGAGTCATCTGAGATGTCATTGTAAACATTGGGGAAACCTAAACGGTTTGAAAGGTTGTTTCAGAATACCAGTTTGGCAGTGCTGGAGTGAGCTTGTATCCTTAACAGAGAACTAAGTGAGAGAAAAAACACAAACAAATTGAAACTATTAACAATGTTAATTAAAGTCAGATAGTGCTGGAAACAGCTGCATCTCTATCTGACAAAATAAAAACAGGATAAGGAGTCTCTATTGTAAATGATCAACATGCATTTACTCTTTTCATGAATGCATTCAATTTTCATTTGCAGTAACATAACATTGTTTATTTTTCAAATGCTTCAGGTAGTGACTGAATATAGCAACCTGTCTAATGCACTGGTGCTGTAAGATATAGACAATAGTCAATAGGTGCAGGAGTAGGCCATTTGGTCCTTCGAGCCAGCACTGCTATTTACTGTGATCATGGCTGATCATCCACAAACAGTACCCCGTTCCTGCCTTCTCCCCATATCCTTTGACTCCGCTGTCTTTAAGAGCTCTATATAACTCTCTCTTGAAAGCATCCAGAGAATCAGCCTCCACTACCTTCTGAGGCAGGGAATTCCACAGATTCACAACTCTCTGGGTGAAAACCTTTTGTTAAAAAATATATTTTAACTAATATCTGTTGGGAAGGCAAAAACATCAAAAGTACTTTAATACCTACAGCTATCGGAGCCCTCTCACGAGAAGTAATTATGTTATTATGCAAGTGATAACCTGTCACAATTTAAAATGTCCCTCCAGTCTAGCAAAGATGAGCGTTTGAGATCAAAGTGGTTCAAGTTCACTTAACTACTGGGAATGAAATGTGAGTCCCACTTGTACAACTGAGGGCAGGGTGTAACTACATTAGTGGTGCTGTGTGAACATAGTCCAGAACCAGGTTGAGATATTACAAGGAGATTGATTTCATTGCCATGTGAATTTCTTTATGGAGAAGTGTCATCCAATACTTCCAATATCATTCCATCTCTTATCCTCCTGCCTGTCCCTCTGGTCACCTGTCACTGGCTATTGAAACCTTTCCCCAGTTCTATAGTATGGCTGGCTGGTGCAACTTCCATTTTATTATAATGCATCAATTGTTCAAGGATAATTGCAAGCGCGAACAAAAGTGCACTGCGCTGACTGGTCTTTTCCCAAGCCACTATTCTTCCCATTGTTAGAAAAAAAAATATTATCTATGGTCCATTGATTACAAAAAGCAATCCCTCAGATGTAACATGCTGAAATGCCACCAAAGGATTTAACAGCCTAATTGACCAAAATTCTTAATGACTGCAACACAGAAGGTTGGACTGCCTGCGCTGTATTTTCTTACAGGATTAATGCCAAGCAATTGTTAGAATTCTTTAATCTTTCATACCGTGTACCGTGGTCCATATGGTGAGCTCATTTAATGCTTTGTTACCTCTCAGAACAAGGTTAATAATATGAATTTCTGTTGAAAACTAATCTGCAATGTCTATGGATGAAGATTGGAATGAACAGAACAACTATATGAACAGACCCAGCAAATAATACAGTTGCTCTGTGACTGTTATCCTTATTTGTACCAAGCTGCACACAAGTTCTTGAGCCTGTAATCGTGGAGTTTGTGAAAATAAACATGAGAATGGACCAAAGACAGAGAAGCACATGGAACCTTCCCCACCCCCAGCTCCAGCTCCAGCTCCAAAACCCCACCCTCCCTCTCACCCCCCACCCCTCACCCCCCACCCCTCACCCTCCACCCCGCCATCCCCCACCGCCTAAACCCCACTCCCCAAGACCCAACAGATATTAACAACATTTTTAAAAGCTTCTTGGTTTAGAATTGCATGGCAACGTTTGATACTGAACTGCGCTAACACCATTTAATCATTGTTTAAGAAGGAACCGCAGATGCTGGAAAATCGAAGGTAGACAGAAATGCTGGAGAAACTCAGCGGGTGCAGCAGCATCTATTGAGCAAAGGAAATAGGCAATGTTTTGGGCCAAAACCCTTCTTCAGACTGATGTGAGGGTGGGGGTGGGGGGGGGGGAGCGGGAAGAATAAAGGAAGAGGAGGAGCCAGAGAGCTGAGGGAGAGCTGAGAAGGGGAGGAGACAGTTGGGACTACCTGAAATTAGAGGTCAATGTTCATACCGCTGGGGTACAAACTGCCCAAGCGAAATATGAGGTGCTGCTCCTTCAATTTCCGGTGGTCCTCACTCTGGCCGTGGAGGAGGCCCAGGACAGAAAGGTCAGATTCGGAATGGGAGGGGGAGTTGAAGTGCTGAGCCACCAGGAGATCAGGTTGGTTATTGCGAACCGAGCGGAGGTGTTCGGCGAAGCGATCGCCAAGCCTACGCTTGGTCTCACCGATGTAGATCAGCTGACATCTAGAGCAGCGGATGCAACAGATGAGGTTGGAGGAGGTGCAGGTGAACCTCTGTCACACCTGGAACGACTGCTTGGGTCCTTGAATGGAGTCAAGGGGGGAGGTAAAGCGACAAGTGTAGCATTTCTTGCAGTTGCAAGGGAAAGTGCCCGGAGAGGGGGTGGTTCTGGTGGGAAGGGTCAAATTGACCAGGGTGTTAGGGAGGGAGCGCTCTCTGCGGAAAGCAGATAGGGGAGGAGATGGGAAGATGTGGCAAGTGGTGGGGTCACGTTGGAGGTGGCGAAAATGACGGATTATTTGTTGTATGTGACGGCTGGTGGGGTGGAAGGTGAGGACTAGGGGGACTCTGCCCTTGTTACGAGTGGGGGGATGGGGAGAGAGAGTAGTGTCACGGGGTATCAAAGAAACCCTGGTGAGAGCCTCATCTATGGTAGGAGAGGGCAACCCCCGTTCCCTGAAGAATGAGGACATCTCCGATGCCCTGGTGTGGAACACCTCATCCTGGGAGCAGATGCGGCATAGACGGAGGAATTGGGAATAGAGGATGGAGTCCCAACAGGAAGCAGGGTGGGAAGAAGTGTAGTCCAGATAGCCATTTAATTATTGCTTAGCGATAAAGGCACTCAGCACAAAGGTTGAGAAGCAACCTTTAAAAGTAAATTGAAACTTCAAAACTCTGCACAAAATCTGAGTTCTACCGACAGCTTTTGTGCAGGGCTGACTATCCTTCTGGAGCAGCGAGCTGAATACACACTTCAAAGACAGCAAGGACTTTATTGTACAGTACATAGCATGTATGACATTAGTTCAGCTGTCCGCCATTATACAATGGCTGACAACTGAATTGATGTCATACTTTTCACCACAGAATCAGAAGGCACTGCAATCATCTGACTACAGAAACTGAAGGACAAAATGACATGCTGAGAACGTGCTGCACTGTCGGAGATGCTGTGTTTTGGATAAGATGGTAAACCTGATTTTTAGATAGATGAAAACATTCAAAAGGCATTAAATTAAAGGAGCATCAGTTATACCTCGTCTTCTGGCAACCATTTATTTCTCCCTCAACATGATCTGGCCTTCATGACATTGTTCTTTTTGTGAATTTACTGCAGACAAAAAAAATGGGTTTCCGCTTTCCCACATTCCATCTGTGACCACACTTCAAAAACACTTCATTGGCTCTTGGTTTACTGCAAGTCTTTCTTTCATTTAAAATTAGAAATGAAAAAAATGTGCCCTTCCTGCCTGAAATAAAAACATTTAAAGTGGAGTGAGTTCTCTGATGGGTTGGTGATCAATTCCAGGTTACTGCCAAGGCTTTGGGGCTGAGCATCTATTCCAGGTGCTTATAGACTAAAATGCAGAGCATCTGCAGGGGATATTTTGTTTATTTACCTCATCAATGCTGGTAGAACTGTGGTGAACCAAAATAAAGTGTCGTGAGTCATATTGGTGACCACTTTTCTGTTTAGTTTAATTTAGAGAAGCTGTGCAGAAACAGGCCTATCGGCCCACTGGGTCCGCACCGACCAGTGGTCCACGCCCTCTAACACTACCCTACACACACTAAGAATAATTTACAATTTTACTAAACCAATTAGCCAACAAACCTGTACATCTTTGGAGTGTGGGCAGAAACCGGAGATCCCGGAGAAAACCCACGAGGCTCACGGGGAAAACATACAAATTCTATACAGACAGCACCCGTAGTCAGGATCTAACCCAGTTCTCTGGCACTGTAGGGCAGCAACTCTACTGCTGCGCCACTGTGCCAACCATGGCTAGTTTAAGTGTTTGGAGAAGTCCTGTAACTTTCATTGTCAGGTTAAATACTTGTGTCAAATACTTCACCTTTGATGCTGTCCATCTGGATTTTATCCGTTCTCAAGGTTTCAAGATTTCAAGGTCAGTTTATTGTCACGTGTACCAATTAAGGTACAGTGAAATTCAAATTACCATACAGCCATACTTTTAAAAAAAAGCAACAAGACACACAACTCCATAAAAGTTAACATAAACATCCACCACAGTGGATTCCCCACATTCCTCACTGTGATGGAAGGCAATAAAGTCCAATCTTCTTCCTCTTTTATTTGACCACATGGGTTTCCACCAGGTGCTCTGCTTTCCTCCATCCCGAAGACCTGCTGGTTTGTAGGTTAATGGTCTCAGTAAAGTGCCCCTAGTGAGTGGATAACATACAGTGGCTTGCAAAAGTTTTCATACCCCTTGAACTTTTCCACATTTTGTCACGTTACAACCACAAACGTAAATGTATTTTATTGGGATTTTATGTGATAGACCAACACAAAGTGATGCATAATTGTGAAGTGGAAGGAAAATGATACATGGTTTTCAAATTTTTTTACAAATAAAAAACTGAAAAGTGTCGCGTGCAAAAGGATTCAGCCCCCCTGAGTCGATACTTTGTAGAACCACCTTTCGCTGCAATTACAACTGCAAGTCTTTTGGGGTATGTCTCTACCAGCTTTGCACATCTAGAGACTGAAATTTTTGCCCATTCTTCTTTGCAAAATAGCTCAAACTCAGTCAGATTGGATGGAGAGCGTCTGTGAACAGCAATTTTCAAGTCTTGCCAGAGATTCTCAATTGGATTTAGGTCTGGACTTTGACTGGGCCAGTCTAACACATGAATATGCTTTAATCTAAACCATTCCATTGTAGCTCTGGCTGTATGGTTAGGGTCGTTGTCCTGCTGGAAGGTGAACCTCCGCCCCAGTCTCAAGTCTTTTGCAGACTCTAACAGGTTTTCTTCCAAGATTGCCCTGTATTTGGCTCCATCCATCTTCCCATCAACTCTGACCAGCTTCCCTGTCCCTGCTGAAGAAAAGCATCCCCACAGCATGATGCTGCCACCACCATGTTTCACAGTGGGGATGGTGTGTTCAGGGTGATGTGCAGTGTTAGGTTTCTGCCACACATAGCGTTTTGCATTTAGGCCAAAAACTTCAATTTTGGTCTCATCTGACCAGAGCACCTTCCTCCACATGTTTGCTCTGTCCCCCACATGGCTTGTGGCAAACTGCAAACGGGACTTCTTATGGCTTTTTTTCAACAATGGCTTTCTTCTTGCCACTCTTCCATAAAGGCCCGATTTGTGGAGTGCACGACTAATAGTTGTCCTGTGGACAGATTCTCCCACCTGAGCTGTGGATCTCTGCAGCTCCTCCAGAGTTACCATGGGCCTCTTGGCTGCTTCTCTGATCAATGCTCTCCTTGCCCGGCCTGTCAGTTTAGGTGGACGGCCATGTCTTGGTAGGTTTGCAGTTGTGCCATACTCTTTCCATTTTCGGATGATGGATTGAACAGTGCTCCGTGAGATGTTCAAAGCTTGGGATATTTGTTTATAACCTAACCCTGCTTTAAACTTCTCCACAACTTTATCCCTGACCTGTCTGGTGTGTTCCTTGGGCTTCATGATGCTGTTTGTTCACTAATGTTCTCTAACAAACCTCTGCCTTCACAGAACAGCTGTATTTATACTGAGATTAGATTACACACAAGTGGACTCTATTTACTAATTAGGTGACTTCTGAAGGCAATTGGTTGCACTGGATTTTATTTAGGGGTATCAGAGTAAAGGGGGCTGAATACTTTTGCACGCGACACTTTTCAGTTTTTTATTTGTAAAAAAATTTGAAAACCATGTATCATTTTCCTTCCACTTCACAATTATGCGCCACTTTGTGTTGGTCTATCACATAAAATCCCAATAAAATACATTTACGTTTGTGGTTGTAACGTGACAAAATGTGGAAAAGTTCAAGGGGTATGAATACATTTGCAAGCCACTGTAGAACTAGTGCGAATGGATTATAGATCATCGATGTGGAAGGGCCTGTTTCAATGCTGCTATCCCTAAACTAAACTAAGCTAAACTATAAGAGAAATTAAGTATAAAAATACCACTTTATAAAAATTATTGTCCATCCCCATTTCGAGTCAATTTTAATGTAAGTTGCATTGTTCTCTGTGTTGCATTAGGCCGTGTGATTCTGAAGGTAGAATTGTGCCAGAGAGAAACAAAGTTTGAGAAAATTGAATGATTTTCTGATGGATCGCATCATCTCCTCCCCACCTGGATCCACCGATCATCTACAAACTTCTACTCCCACACTTGCTCCAAGCTACCTATGCCTGTCCCATACCTCCTTTTTGCCAACCAGCACCTCATTATCTCCCATCATCCCAAGCTTTCTTACGCCTATCTGGCTTCACTCTATTCTAGCAATCTTTCCTCTTCCCTCTCAGTCTTATGGCAGGGTCTAAATTTGAACTGTTGACTTACACCGTTTGCCTCCACAATTGCCGCATGACCCAATGATTTTTTTTCCTGCATTCTATTTTTTGCTGCCTGTTTCATGCTTTGCATTAGAGAAATAGTTGCAAAGAACAAACACTCTCTGCTGTCCAAGTCTCTCTCTAATAGAATATGAAAAGAAAGAATGGAACCATTTGATGCAAAATGGATTTGGACTATTTTATTCTCGCCTTGCAACAGGGCATCTGCCTGCAGTGAAAAAAGAAAAGTGGTCTGAAATGATATAATATTAGATGTAAAGCAGACATTAGATTCAGAAAAATCACTTGCAAAAAAAAAGGAAAACACCAATTAGTGTAGGAATGTTGATAAAATAGTTATGCTTATCTGGAATTTGCTGCTCTTCAATTCTGCAACTCACAGCTCAAAAACGTTGCTCATCTCAGAGCTTTTAATTCTAACGAGAAAGCCCTGACACTAGCTTGAGACTGAAGGCTTAATCAACTCTTGAACATAAATGTTATTCTGATTTACAATCTATCAGGCTGATGGAAGGCAGGCTTTCCTGGAGTAAATTAATAAAATTCAAATACTGCACAAATTTAATTAAATGTCATTTTGACAGAAATTCTAACGTTGGAATTTTGATAAACATCCTGTATAATATGTTACTGCCTGAAGCCTACCTCACTCTCTTTCTAGTGCTCGTGGGATAATCTAGTAGATCATCTTGAGCAATTTTGAATAATGTCATGTTTTCACCAAGGGAAGTTCAATCCTAAACTATGTTTACACAAGGCTTTACATCTTTCAAACACCTTTCCACGGTACGAAGATTAATGCGACTGCATCCAGCTCTCGTGACAAGCTTCTAATGGGTTCTTCGTCTATCTCTTAACTTGTGTAATTCATTACAGTTTCAAAGGAGAGCGTATTTCATTCTCTGCTCCCCCATTCAAAGTCCATTATGAAAGGAAGTGAGCAGGGCACCGTGCACCCTCAGGTCAATGTTTTTTTTAAAGAAAGTCTGAACCAAAGGAATGAATCCAACCATCTGTTTAAAAACTGTTTTACCCAACTATAATCACAGCAGCTGGCTTTTGAAATTTCAAGCTGAGATCCATGTGCAAACTGAGGCCCATTTACCTTATTTTGTGGAATTGTGCCTCTGCTCTAAATTATCCATACCAACCCCACCCTGCAGATATCAAACTGTGGTATTCACATGGATGTATTCACATTCTCTGTTAGATGGCATTCCAAAAATAATGCCAGCTCTTTTGAAGGCAGGATGGTGGAACGTGGTTAAGGTACAAAACCTTTTTTTTTCAGCTTCCTTTATTTCTTATTTTGATGCAGATAATCCAATTTAAACCTACTATCTAGGGTCGTCATAAAATCAGAAGGCAAAACAAAATCTCACCATATCTCACCCACATAATATAATCAGTGATTTCTGATCGGAAGCTAAAGGGAAGAGTGAAGTTTAAAAAAAATGTACACTGCTAGTTCTGAGATACCTAATGATTACAAAATTAACTTGGGCAATTTCTGTTTCTAAAAAAGCATCTAAGGCAAACGTTCAAAGAATGGGCCGAGCTGTGCCCAATGCAACAATGGATGACACAAACTTGGTGGTATTGTGAGCTATGAAGTGAACAGTGATGAATTGCAGCAGGATATACACAGGCTGGTGGAATGGGCAGTCTCATAATACAGAATGTTTAATGCATAGAACTGTGAGGCAATACATTTTTTGGTTAAAAAAAAAGTAGGGAGAGAATAAAGTATACTGTTCTAAATTATGAGCAATTGCAGAGGTTTCTTGAAGATGTATTCAAGAGAGAGTTAGATGCAGCTCTTAGGGCTAACGGAATCAAGGGATACGGGGAGAAAGCAGGAACAGGGTACTGATTTTGGATGATCAGCCATGATAATATTGAATGGTGGTGCTGGCTCGAAGGGCCAAATGGCCTACTCCTGCACCTATTTTCTATGTTTCTATGTTTCTAAGATTGGTCACCTGTCATTCAAAGTGCAGGGAATAATGAGATAACAGTTGATAAGGCATACATAAATTCTGCGACTTGTTAACATTGGTATAAAAACAGGCAATGACAATAAAGAAAACTGCAGATGTTGGAAATCTGAAATAAAAACATAAAATGCCAGAAACACTCAAGCAGTC
>CM075977.1:240511614-240538699 GCA_038087875.1 Malacoraja senta | reverse complement strand
GTATTCAGCCCCCCTGAGTCAATACTTTGTAGAACCACCTTTCGCTGCAATTACAGCTGCAAGTCTTTTGGGGTATGTCTCTACCAGCTTTGCACATCTAGAGACTGAAATTTTTGCCCATTCTTCTTTGCAAAATAGCTCAAACTCAGTCAGATTGGATGGAGAGCGTCTGTGAACAGCAATTTTCAAGTCTTGCCAGAGATTCTCAATTGGATTTAGGTCTGGACTTTGACTGGGCCATTCTAACACATTAATATGCTTTGATCTAAACCATTCCATTGTAGCTCTGGCTGTATGGTTAGGGTCGTTGTCCTGCTGGAAGGCGAACCTCCGCCCCAGTCTCAAGTCTTTTGCAGACTCTAACAGGTTTTCTTCCAAGATTGCCCTGTATTTGGCTCCATCCATCTTCCCATCAACTCTGACCAGCTTCCCTGTCCCAGCTGAAGAAAAGCATCCCCACAGCATGATGCTGCCACCACCATGTTTCACAGTGGGGATGGTGTGTTCAGGGTGATGTGCAGTGTTAGGTTTCCGCCACACATAGCGGTTTGCATTTAGGTCAAAAACTTCAATTTTGGTCTCATCTGACCAGAGCACCTTCCTCCACATGTTTGCTGTGTCCCCCACATGGCTTGTGGCAAACTGCAAACAGGACTTCTTATGGCTTTTTTTCAACAATGGCTTTCTTCTTGCCACTCTTCCATAAAGGCCCGATTTGTGGAGTGCACGACTAATAGTTGTCCTGTGGACAGATTCTCCCACCTGAGCTGTGGATCTCTGCAGCTCCTCCAGAGTTACCATGGGCCTCTTGGCTGCTTCTCTGATCAATGCTCTCCTTGCCCGGCCTGTCAGTTTAGGTGGATGGCCATGTCTTGGTAGGTTTGCAGTTGTGCCATACTCTTTCCATTTTCGGATGATGGATTGAACAGTGCTCCGTGAGATGTTCAAAGCTTGGGATATTTGTTCATAACCTAACCCTGCTTTAAACTTCTCCACAACTTTATCCCTGACCTGTCTAGTGTGTTCCTTGGGCTTCATGATGCTGTTTGTTCACTAATGTTCTCTAACAAACCTCTGAGGCCTTCACAGAACAGCTGTATTTATACTGAGATTAGATTACCCACAAGTGGACTCTATTTACTAATTAGGTGACTTCTGAAGGCAATTGGTTGCACTGGATTTTATTTAGGGGTATCAGAGTAAAGGGGGCTGAATACTTTTGCACGCGACACTTTTCAGTTTTTTATTTATCAGATGAGACCAAAATTGAAGTTTTTGGCCTAAATGCAAACCGCTATGTGTGGCGGAAACCTAACACTGCACATCACCCTGAACACACCATCCCCACTGTGAAACATGGTGGTGGCAGCATCATGCTGTGGGGATGCTTTTCTTCAGCTGGGACAGGGAAGCTGGTCAGAGTTGATGGGAAGATGGATGGAGCCAAATACAGGGCAATCTTGGAAGAAAACCTGTTAGAGTCTGCAAAAGACTTGAGACTGGGGCGGAGGTTCGCCTTCCAGCAGGACAACGACCCTAACCATACAGCCAGAGCTACAATGGAATGGTTTAGATCAAAGCATATTCATGTGTTAGAATGGCCCAGTCAAAGTCCAGACCTAAATCCAATTGAGAATCTCTGGCAAGACTTGAAAATTGCTGTTCACAGACGCTCTCCATCCAATCTGACTGAGTTTGAGCTATTTTGCAAAGAAGAATGGGCAAAAATTTCAGTCTCTAGATGTGCAAAGCTGGTAGAGACATACCCCAAAAGACTTGCAGCTGTAATTGCAGTGAAAGGTGGTTCTACAAAGTATTGACTCAGGGGGGCTGAATACTTTTGCACGCGACACTTTTCATTTTTTTAATTGTAAAAAAATTTGAAAACCATGTATCATTTTCCTTCCACTTCACAATTATGCGCCACTTTGTGTTGGTCTATCACATAAAATCCCAATAAAATACATTTACGTTTGTGGTTGTAACATGACAAAATGTGGAAAAGTTCAAGGGGTATGAATACATTTGCAAGCCACTGTAGAACTAGTGCGAATGGATTATAGATCGTCGATGTGGAAGGGCCTGTTTCAATGCTGCTATCCCTAAACTAAACTAAGCTAAACTATAAGAGAAATTAAGTATACAAATACCACTTTATAAAAATTATTGTCCATCCCCATTTCGAGTCAATTTTAATGTAAGTTGCATTGTTCTCTGTGTTGCATTAGGCCGTGTGATTCTGAAGGTAGAATTGTGCCAGAGAGAAACAAAGTTTGAGAAAATTGAATGATTTTCTGGTGGATCGCATCATCTCCTCCCCACCTGGATCATCTACAAACTTCTACCCCCACACTTGCTCCAAGCTACCTATGCCTGTCCCATACCTCCTTTTTGCCAACCAGCACCTCATTATCTCCCATCATCCCAAGCTTTCTTATGCCCATCTGGCTTCACTCTATTCTGGCAATCTTTCCTCTTCCCTCTCAGTCTTATGGCAGGGTCTAAATTTGAACTGTTGACTTACACCTTTTGCCTCCACAATTGCCGCATGACCCAATGATTTTTTTTCCTGCATTCTATTTTTTGCTGCCTGTTTCATGCTTTGCATTAGAAAAATAGTTGCAAAGAACAAACACTCTCTGCTGTCCAAGTCTCTCTCTAATAGAATATGAAAAGAAAGAATGGAACCATTTGATGCAAAATGGATTTGGACCATTTTATTCTCGCCTTGCAACAGGGCATCTGCCTGCAGTGAAAAAAGAAAAGTGGTCTGAAATGATATAATATTAGATGTAAAGCAGACATTAGATTCAGAAAAATCACTTGCAAAAAAAAAGGAAAACACCAATTAGTGTAGGAATGTTGATAAAATAGTTATGCTTATCTGGAATTTGCTGCTCTTCAATTCTGCAACTCACAGCTCAAAAACGTTGCTCATCTCAGAGCTTTTAATTCTAACGAGAAAGCCCTGACACTAGCTTGAGACTGAAGGCTTAATCAACTCTTGAACATAAATGTTATTCTGATTTACAATCTATCAGGCTGATGGAAGGCAGGCTTTCCTGGAGTAAATTAATAAAATTCAAATACTGCACAAATTTAATTAAATGTCATTTTGACAGAAATTCTAACGTTGGAATTTTGATAAACATCCTGTATAATATGTTACTGCCTGAAGCCTACCTCACTCTCTTTCTAGTGCTCGTGGGATAATCTAGTAGATCATCTTGAGCAATTTTGAATAATGTCATGTTTTCACCAAGGGAAGTTCAATCCTAAACTATGTTTACACAAGGCTTTACATCTTTCAAACACCTTTCCACGGTACGAAGATTAATGCGACTGCATCCAGCTCTCGTGACAAGCTTCTAATGGGTTCTTCGTCTATCTCTTAACTTTTGTAATTCATTACAGTTTCAAAGGAGAGCGTATTTCATTCTCTGCTCCCCCATTCAAAGTCCATTATGAAAGGAAGTGAGCAGGGCACCGTGCACCCTCAGGTCAATGTTTTTTTAAAAGAAAGTCTGAACCAAAGGAATGAATCCAACCATCTGTTTAAAAACTGTTTTACCCAACTATAATCACAGCAGCTGGCTTTTGAAATTTCAAGCTGAGATCCATGTGCAAACTGAGGCCCATTTACCTTATTTTGTGGAATTGTGCCTCTGCTCTAAATTATCCATACCAACCCCACCCTGCAGATATCAAACTGTGGTATTCACATGGATGTATTCACATTCTCTGTTAGATGGCATTCCAAAAATAATGCCAGCTCTTTTGAAGGCAGGATGGTGGAACGTGGTTAAGGTACAAAGCCTTTTTTTTTCAGCTTCCTTTATTTCTTATTTTGATGCAGATAATCCAATTTAAACCTACTATCTAGGGTCGTCATAAAATCAGAAGGCAAAACAAAATCTCACCATATCTCACCCACATAATATAATCAGTGATTTCTGATCGGAAGCTAAAGGGAAGAGTGAAGTTTAAAAAAAATGTACACTGCTAGTTCTGAGATACCTAATGATTACAAAATTAACTTGGGCAATTTCTGTTTCTAAAAAAGCATCTAAGGCAAACGTTCAAAGAATGGGCCGAGCTGTGCCCAATGCAACAATGGATGACACAAACTTGGTGGTATTGTGAGCTATGAAGTGAACAGTGATGAATTGCAGCAGGATATACACAGGCTGGTGGAATGGGCAGTCTCATAATACAGAATGTTTAATGCATAGAACTGTGAGGCAATACATTTTTTGGTTAAAAAAAAAGTAGGGAGAGAATAAAGTATACTGTTCTAAATTATGAGCAATTGCAGAGGTTTCTTGAAGATGTATTCAAGAGAGAGTTAGATGCAGCTCTTAGGGCTAACGGAATCAAGGGATACGGGGAGAAAGCAGGAACAGGGTACTGATTTTGGATGATCAGCCATGATAATATTGAATGGTGGTGCTGGCTCGAAGGGCCAAATGGCCTACTCCTGCACCTATTTTCTATGTTTCTATGTTTCTAAGATTGGTCACCTGTCATTCAAAGTGCAGGGAATAATGAGATAACAGTTGATAAGGCATACATAAATTCTGCGACTTGTTAACATTGGTATAAAAACAGGCAATGACAATAAAGAAAACTGCAGATGTTGGAAATCTGAAATAAAAACATAAAATGCCAGAAACACTCAAGCAGTCGGGCAGCACCTATGATGTCTGGTCAACTGAAGGCAAGCTGAGTATATCTTTCAGTTAATGTTTTTATTATTATAAAAACAGATGAACCAAAAACTAAATGCTGGAGGAATTCAGCTGGTCAGGCAGCATTCGAAAGGAAATGGACATATGATGTAATGGTTCGGGATCTTGCTTCAGAATGCAAGAGTTTATTGTCACCTATATCAAGGTACAGTGAAAAGGTTTTTTTTGCGTACTAACCAATCAGCGGAAAGACTATACCTGATTACAATCGAGCTGTCCACAGTGTAAAGATAAATGGCAAAGGGAATAACGTTTAGCTCAAGATAATGTCCAATAAAGTCTGGTTAAAGATAGTCCAAGGGTCTTCAATGAGGTCGATAGTAGCTCAGGACCGCTCTCTAGTTTATGCTGAACCCTTTATTGAACACTGATCCTGCCTCAACTGAAGTATTGTGTTCAATTCTGGTTGCCTTCATATAAGAAGGATATGAAGGCATTAGAGTGTAGATTTATGTGTATGGTGCCTGGGATTAGAGTCTGCAAGGATAGATTGCAGATTCTGAGGGTTTTATTTGATAAGATATGGATGAAGGAAGATTTTGATAGAAATATCGAAAAGAATGCAGGGTTGGACAGGAGGCTATTCCCATTGATGGAGGGATTGAAAATTAAAGGTCACAGATATAAACTAAAGTAGAAGAGAATTAGGAAGGCCATAAGATATATGTGGTTGGAATTTAGGAAGCATTGTCTGCAAATGTAGTGCAGGCAGGTTTCACCATGACTTCATGAGGGAAGCAGATACATTTCTGGTGCAGAAGAAAATTGCAACACTACAGAGCGTAGGCCAGGGGATGGAACTGGTGAGGCTCCTTGGTAGAGAAACAGCATAGGGATGCTGGGCTGCATGTGAACACAAGGATCCCCAGATGCTGGTTTACACAAAAATGCACAACATGCTGGAGTAACTCAGTGAGTAAGGCCTACATGCAATGGCCTTGAAGGAGGACCGCATGCGACTTTAGGCCCAGATAATTCAGCTGCAGACCCCACCATTGTTCTGAATGAGTGCCACAGTAGTCTGGTTGGCTGGCTGAGACACCACAACATGGATACAGCTGGGTGACAGTGAGACAAATGTGAATTGTAATCTTGAGAGAACTGTAAGTTCACTCTATAAAGAACCAATGTTGACATCTTCATCTAAACAAAGCAAGTAATCTGTTTGAGGATGGTTTGCTATACTCCTGCAAGCCTTTTGAATAGGAATACAGTGCATTCAGAAAGTATTCAGACCCCTTCAATTTTCCACATTTTGTTACGTTGCAGCCTTATTTTAAAATTGATTTTTTTTCATCATCAATCTACACACAATACCCCATAATAAAAAAGCGAAAACAGGTGTTTAGATACAGGTACTTTTGCAAAGTAATTAAAAATAAATAACTGAAATATCACATTTACATAGTATTCAGACCTTTTGCTAAGACTCAAAATTGTGCTTAGGTGTATCCTGTTTTCATTGATTATCCTTGAGATGTTTCTACAACTTGATTGGAGTCCACCAGCGGTAAATTAAATTGATTGTACCTGATTTGGAAAGGCACACACCTGCCTATATAAGGTCCCACAGTTGACAGTGCACGTCAGAGCAAAAACCAAGTCATGAAGATGAAAGAATTGTCCGCAGACCTCCGAGACAGGATTGTGTCGAGACACAGATCTGGGGAAGGGTATAAAATAATTTCTGCAGCATTGCAGGTCCCGAAGAGCACAGTGGCCTCCGTCAAACTTCCAGAGGGACAACTATATCTGCAGCACTCCACCAATCAGGCCTTTATGGTAGAGTGACCAGACGGAAGCCACTCCTCAGTAAAAGCCACGTGACAACCCACTTGGAATTTGCCAAAAAGCACCAAAACAAGATTCTCTAGTCTGGTGAAACCAAGATTGAACTCTTTGGCCTGAATGCCAAGTGTCACGTCTAGTGGAAACCAGGCACCGCTCATCACCTGGCCAATACCACACCTGCGGTGAAGCATGGTGGTGGCAGCATCATGCTGTGGGGATGTTTTTCAGCGGCAGGAACTGGGAGACTAGTCAGGATTGAGGGAAAGGTGAACGGAGCAAAGTACGGAGAGATCCTTAATGAAAACCTGCTCCAGAGCATTCTGGACCTCAGACTGGGGGAGGGGGGGGGAGAGATATGCCTTCCAACAGGACAACAACCCGAAGCACACAGCCAAGAAAATGCAGGAGTGGCTTTGTGACAAGTCTGTGAATGTCCTTGAGTGGCCCAGCCAGAGCTTGGACTTGAACCCGATCGAACATCTCTGGAGGGACCTGAAAATAGCTGTGGATCGACGCTCCCCATCCGACCTGACAGAGCTTGAGAGCATCTGCAGAAAAGAATGGGAGAAATTACCCAAATACAGGTGTGCCAAGCTTGTAGCATCATACCCAATAAGACTTGAGGCTGTAATCACTGCCAAAGGTGCCTCAACAAAGTACTGAGTAAAGGGTCTGAATACTTATGTAAATGTGATATTTCAGTTATTTATTTTTAATTACTTTGCAAAAATTTCTAAACACCCGTTTTTTATTTATGGGGTATTGTATCTAGATTGATGATTAAAAAAAAAAAGAATGTAATCCATTTTAGAATAAGGCTGTAATGTAACAAAATGTGAAGTGTTCTGAATACTTTCTGAATGCACTGTATATAGAAGCATAAAGGTATCAATGCAGTGTGAAGAGCCAGTTTCATTGCTGTAAAAGGTCTGTCTCACTGTGCGAGTTGACCCACGAGTGACCCCGAGTGAAAGACTCGTGGTTGCGTACGAGACTACAAGTTTATGATCCAGAGTTTAACCGAGTTCCCACGGGTATGTCTAAGTTTCCCGTTTACTTCTCATTTCTGCGATGTTCCAAGTTCGTCTCCCGAGTGTACCAAGTTCCTCTCCCGTTAATCTTGAGGCAACAATGTATATCGAAGTGTTGAAAAATCATCACACGTTAAAAAAATGATGTCATGCCAGCCAAAGAACGTAGAGACTATTGTGTTTGCTGCATGTGTTCTGCACAACCTGATCCGTATCAGAGGTGCAGCTTCAGGATCAGCGACAGCCATGCAGCACGGTGACTTAGTGGACAGTCAAACAGGGAGAATAACACTAGGTGCGTGGAGGAGTGGTACAAACGACGAGACTTTGGTGACACTGCAGTGTTTTCGAGGTAACACGGGGACCAACAGTGCAAAAGAGCAGAGAGACCATCTCTGCTCCTACTATAATTCAGAATTGGGCAGTGTGCCGTGGCAGGACAGCTTATTTTGAGCGGCTGCCGACCACAGGTACATCACTGCATGAGGAGAGCCCACATGCAGAAAAATCCAGTTAATTTCATGTTTAGTTTAAATCCTGCTGACCTTTCATTGATTAACTTTAAGTGTGGATTTTATTTTTTATTATGGTGTAAAAGTAATTTCATTGCATCTGTCTTTCCTTTAAAACGTGGTTATCATGCATCTGCTTATCTGATTGTAGATTTCAAAACTTGTCATTTAGCGCATTGCATTGTATCTTTTATTGCCTGAATTTAGACTAGTGCATTTCTCAGCTGAATTAGTATATAGTGGAAATACTTTTATTTGTGCTTCATTTGTTGATTTTCATGTATGAGAAGCCCTTTTTCAGACCACTGCGTTGTTTGCTGTGGTGCTTCACCGTGATTATGGGTTTGCAGGAAATTACGCATATTTCTCAATATGCGCAAAAAAGCGTTTTTTATATTGAACAAGAACAAAGACTTTGTTTCACATTCAAGACATTTGTTTCACATAAGACTTTGTCTTATTTTCTGATCTACTGAGAGGGGACAATTTTAAACATTTAAAAAGCACAGCATATGAGGCAGCTGAGTCCTTAAATCTCACAATTGATTGTGAGAATCAAGATGTGAATATATTTTGCCTTCCTCTATTTTGTGTTTTATGATGAAAGGAATATTACATTCAAGTCATGAGACTTTGTAGTGATATTAAAATGAAGACTTCCAGACATCAATTTGATCTTGATAGCAAAGAACTCTCTTTTATTGTGCAATGAAGTAAACAAACAGTGAGAATCAAACGGATCAGCAAAAAGCTTTTCAACACAACACAACACAACACAAATTTATATATAAACTTCAAGCAATTTTTTCTTTTCAACCGACTCTGTCACCTTATCAATAACTTGCTTAACTTTGTTAAGCAGAATTTGTCTTTAAAAAGTCAAAGTAACTGATATTTCTGTCCCTGATTATTGTTTCTAAAAAGAGTTCCCACGGTAGAATCACGAGTCACAAAGTTAAACGCACGGCCACTACGTTCTTACAACGAGTTTAAAATGTTTCAAATTTTAACCACAAGAGTACATTTTACTCGTGGAAAAGTACAAACATGTTTGAACTTTTGCAAGAGTTAACAAGTTTCACGGGTACCTCCCGTTAGCGCCAAGAGTCGCTAAGTTGCGTCCACGAGTTCCGACGTTCCCGCTACGTTAATTATACGTGATTACCACGAGTTAAATTTGTTTTAAACTCGGGGTCACTCCTCGGTCAACGCACAGTGAGACAGCCCTTTAAGACTCTATATGCTCAAACTGCCTCTGAACGTGCACTGTTTTGCCCTACAGAACACATCGCAAGCTGTGTTGCACCTTGTTTTGGGATGATTAGGTTGAACAACTGGCAGTGGGTGGAAGCCATGAAAAGTGGTTCTAAAGTCCCTGACAGTGCTATTGATGCAATTCATTCGCAGATATTAGGTTTGGGTCCGAATTAATTGAAACAATTCGTGGGTGAACACTGGGAGTGCAATGTTGAGCAATGCTTGAAGCTACTGATGCATTTGGAATACTTAAAGATTAATGCTCTAACGTTGATCACAGGCATAAAGTTGTTGTACTTTTTCTATGTCATTTACTTCCAGGATCTCAGGGCTAAGGTTTGTTACCATCACATATTGTCCCAGTGCTTTGTAGTAAATAGTCTGGAGAGTTTCCAGGTAGAACAAATATAATCTCCACGCCACCTCCCCTTCCAGGACATCTGGTGTAGTGCAAAAAGTCCTGAATGCAGAGAATGGTGATGTAGTGGTAGAGTTGCTGCCTTACAGCACCATGAACCCGGGTTTGATCCTGACTATGGGTGCTGTCTGTACAATGTTTGTGCGTTCACCCTGTGACCTGCATGGATTTTCTCCCGGATCTCCGGTTTCCTCCCGCACTCCAAAGACGTACAGGTTTGTAGGTTAATTGGCATAATTGTAAATTGTCCCTAATGTGTGTAGGAGAGCATTAGTGTGTTTAGTTTAGAAATACAGTGCGGAAGTACAGCACAGGAAAAGGCCCTTCGAACTACAATGTTTGTGTTGAACACGGTGCCTAGCTGAATTGATCTCTTCTGCCTGCACATAATCCATATCCCTCTATTCCCTGCACTTCCATGTGCCTACCCAAAAGCTTCTTAAATACCACTATCATATCTGCTTCCACCACCACGATGCCAATATGTGCCAGGCCCTTGCCACCCTCTGTGTAAAAAAAAAACATTGTCCTACATATCCCAATAGAATTTTCCCCCTCTCAGCTAATAGCTAAGATCACTTTACTATTTTATTTCCAGTTCGCTTATCTCAGAGAACAGAGCTTTAAAAAAAAGCTCCCTTGTCTTAAACTACCCTTCAAATCACATATTTATCCCTTTTTTTTACCTCATGACAATGAAAGACAATGCCATTTGACCAATCGTGAATCTGCTTGCTCTCAAAGCAATCCCATTATCTCATTTATTTCCCTGCAACCTAATCCCTCTCATATGCACATCAACTACACCCACCACATATTACTCTCTTGTCTACTAATCTGACACGATAATCATTATAGCCTCAGAATGAGTTCAATTATGGCTTTTGCCATTTATTCTGTCCTCCATGCAATTTCCTTTAAAGAGGTGCAAGCTACATTAGAATGGACCTGAACTCCTATACTGTTGTGCAGTTTTTTAGATATTGGTACGACTCAACAATGTGGCTAGTCCTGCCTGCTGCTGCAATAATGTTAGTTAGTAGACAGTGCAAAACATTATGATTTATGCACAACATGTTTTCAGCTATTGATCCTAGTCCTCCTTCTTCTCCTTTTTCTGCCAACAAGAACAATGCTACCAATAACAGGCTACCAATAATACTGAAGCGGTCTTGAAAAAATACTTTAAATGCATAAACCTATTCATGCTATGCATAAAACTTTTATCATAAAATACTATGTCTTCCTTTTGATTTGAGACTTCAACATACTCAATGCAAATCTTCCACAACACTAATAATTGTGAAGGGATTTCAAACTTATTTATAGATAAAGGTTAGGGAAGGGGGAGAGAGGGGGGGAGAGAGGGGCCCTCCCTCTCTGCCCCCCTCCCTCTCTTCCCCCCTCCCTCTCTGCCCCCTTCCTCTCTACCCCCCTTCCTCTCTGCCCCCCCCCCACCTCTCTTCCCCCCTCCCTCTCTGCCTCCAGCCTCTCTGGCCCCCTCCCTCTCTAGGGAATCCCCCACTCTCCTTCTTTCCTTCCTCTCTCTCCCCCTTCCCCCCTCTCTCTCTCCCCCTCCCCCTCTGCCCTCCCTCCACCTCACTCCTCTCCCTTCCCTCCTCCCTCCACCTCCCACCCCTCCCCCTCCACCTTCCTCCCCCCTCTCCCCCCATGCTGCCTCTCTCCCCCTTACCCCCTCCTCTCTCTCCCCCCCCATCTCCCCCCATCTCCTCCCCTCTCCCTCCCCTCCACCCCCCTCTCCCCACCCTCCCCCCACTCTCACCCCCACTCTCCCCCTGTGTGTGCAGGGGGTGGTTAGTGTGTGTGATGCCGCAGGCACCACCCCGCAACCACGTGTTGAGGGGACAGGACCCCTTGGTTTAGTCAACATTAAAACAGAAAGGAAACCTCAAATGCTAACCATTACGTGTTTGTTTATTAGAGAAATTGATTAGCTACCCATTGATTAGCTACCCAGCATTGCTCACTTGAGACAAGTTGGGTGTAAGTAATTACAATTAGAAAAAATAGGAAGAGATAATGATTATTCACTTGTCCAGGGTCAGATTATTTGTAACACTTATTTTTTCCTCAATCTCTCACATGTTTCCTCCATAGCTACAAGAAAATCAAACATCAAGTCAATAGTTTTGATTTTAAGTAGATGAGGAATGAGATACTGGAGCAGGAAAGGCACATCTGCAAGAAATTTAAATGCATCCAATATGAATGGTACTTCAAAGCCAGATGGGGATACATTTGAAATGGTCCTGGCTACTAAATCTCCTACTATGCAGATAGCATAAATGTGATTGAAAACTCATTTCAGGATTCAAAGGAACACCAACACAAGCAAATAATATGGATCAGTTTTATTTGCTGGATGAAGGACTGAGTCTGACGGGAGTTAGTGAGGCAAACAAAAGATAATGGCTTCAGTCTTCTGTATATTATGTTGGAGGAAATTCCTGTTGCACCAGGACTGGAGGCCAGAGAAGCTGTCTGACCATGCAAGGGAGGTGTCATTGAAGTGGTGCTGTACATCATCATGTGAAAATTGTTGCCTGGTTCTTAGTTCATCGGTCTGAAAAGTGGGATAATGATGGGATGTAGGAGGGAACCAAGGATAAACCACAAGGACATGAGAGGTAGTGGAGCAGAAATCAGAAGGGAAACCACTGCTGTTAATTCACTGGCTATAGATGGATATATAATTTGTTACAAGATGACGATTTCTCTATTTCTAAATACTGTATTACAGTCTATGACTGTTTAATGTGAAGGGGTTCACTGAGTCAATATTGTATTGGTTCATGCTCTCTGTGACTTCTTTCGTGTTTTCCTTTTTGGGGATATTTTAGTCAGTTTTGCAGCTTCACTGTTTCTTTAGATCTAGCACATCCCTCCTCTTCAAATCACCCATTATCCTTTTAATCAAAGGGCTGATGTGCTTGATCTTTCCGAACGCAAGAACAACCAATTAAAACAAATCAAAAGATTTATTTTTAATGGAAACTAATTACAGAGTCAATCTGAGAATTTTTGTTTAGTAATTCATCATATTTATAATCATTATAATCTATTGCTTGCCAGCACACTTCTAAGTTATAAAACAGCATTTAATTTACTGAGGCAATTTGTAAATTGTACTTGCCAACCATTAATGCCTGACTCCACATGAATTGTCTGATTTAAATACATAAGAAATCACAAGATCGGGTTATCAAAGGGACGCAATGGAACAACCTAACCTCACATGAACTGCCCCACTAACGGCTCTTCACAGATTTTCAAACCTGGACTATAGTAACAATTATAACTAAACTTCTATTAAATAATCAGCTTTAATATAAACATAGTTATTAACCTGCTTCCCAGAAATATTACCAACAGGTAACTAATGTCTAGCCTCATGTTACGGCTTTACGCCATGTGATGCAATGCTTGGAGATGGGGCTTCAGGGAGTATAAAATAGAAATATATAAAATTCTTAAAGGATTGGACAGGCTGGATGCAGGAAAAATGTTCCCAATGTTGGGGGAGTCCAGAACCAGGGGTTAGTTTAAGAATAAGGGATAGGCCATTTAGGACTGAGATGAGGAAAAACCTTTTCACCCAGAGAGTTGTGAATCTGTGGAATTCTGTGCCACAGAGGACAGTGGAGGCCAATTCACTGGATGTTTTCAAGAGAGAGTTACTGTAGATATAGCTCTTAGGGCTAACAGAATCAAGGGTTATGGGGAGAGAGCAGGAACGGGGTATTGATTTTGGATGATCAGCCATGATCATATTGAATGGCAGTGTTGGATCGAAGGGCCGGATGAACTACTCTTGCACCTATTTATGTTTCTATCTTAATGGAGGAAGGAGGGGTGAAGGGCAGAGTGGAGAGGTTTACAGAAATAATTCCAAATGTCAATGCCTTGACATCTGATGTTAACAATTCTAGTGGTGGGTTCTGTGGATGTTGGGATGTTTTGCAATGTTATCTGTGTTGTATAAAGGTAGGTTGTTACTGTCGTTACTTCAAGGACTGACAGGCTTATATTATCAAATCACAATTGAGAACTTTCAGGTTTTAACAAGCACGTATCATGCACAAAAGATAGGGGCAAGAAACAAATAATATTAAATAAACATCATTATGATATTAATGCAAATTAACCCAGCAATTTTAAAGGACCTGTCCCACTCGGACGACCTAATCCACGAGTTTAGAAGACCGTAGATGAGTTGAAAAAAATGTCAAGGTCGTGTTGACGCGCCGAAGTAAAAGACCTCCTACGACCTCCTACGACTATGTCTACGACCTCCTACGACTATGTCTACGACCTCCTACGACCTCCTACGACTATGTCTACGACCTCCTACGACTATATCTACGACCTCTTACGACCCCCCTCGACCTCAGTCTTCCACACCTAAGACCAACTACGACTAGCTACGAGTGGAAAATAATCACATGATAAAATGTCATGTTTGGTTTTTTTTCTCGGGCCAGTTACCGACCTACGACTACCTACGACTATCTACGACTACCATCACGACCTACTACGATCTACCTACGACCTACCTATGAGTAAAAAGTATCAATTTTTTTCATGCCACCTTTTTTTTACTCGTGGACATTTTTTATCAGGCTGGAAAAAAACGCTGCAACCTACTTGAGGCCACGAGTACGCGGAGACCACTCACGAGCATGAGGAAGAGTTATGAAGATCTCCTACGATCTCCTACGACCTCGTGGCGACCATGCTGCGAGTATGAGTCAAGGGCAAACTCAGCAGAGGTCGCCAATTAGGTCGTGAAAGTGGGACAGGGGCTTTACACAATTGCATTAGGCCTGAACAACTCCAAAATATTTAATATATGTTCTTCAGGATCTATAGAGCAAACTTACAAATAGAAAACATATTTTATTTGTGTGCAATAGTTCCAATGATTTCAAGCATTGTGAAGGTAACAAAATAATGTCAGTACATTGCCAGAATTGGAATGAATGTGTTCCTGCATTCATATTGTGTTTAATGGAGAAAAAAAGTGAGTCATCTTTGCAAAGAATGGACTTAATCTAAAGCAGAATTGCAAAAAAATGACGCAGATTGTTTCCAGAATATTATCACACTCCTGGAGGAAGTCTTTTAAAAGACAATCAATGGGCTTTGCTTCTTTCATTCCTAGAGTCAATATTTGCTTTAAATCCAAAATCACTGGCCAAGAAAATCTGTTTTATGGTATAACATTTACATGAAGTGAATGGTTATATGTTAACAAAAAAACGAAATACTCGATCGGGTTGATACTTTATTTCTAGGAAGCTATATGCTACTGTGTAGGAAAGAACTGCAGATGCTGGTTTAAATCGAAGGTAGACACAAGATGTTGGAGTAACTTAGCATCTCTGGAGAGAAGGAATGGGTGACGTTTCGGGTCGAGATCCTTCTTCAGACTGATCTGATATCTATAGCTATATGCTACAGTTCATTCTCATTACTAATGTTCTCAGAGCTCCACCATCACCTGGTCAATTAATTCACCCACCATTCCCGACAATCTTAAACCCCAATGTCCCAGTAAATTTCCCATGTACATAAATTCTGGGCCGTTCTTCCCTTCCAACTTCTCATTTCCATCTCTGTTTCCAAATATTTCTGCCTCCCATCTTGATGATTTGTTTTCCTCTAGTTCCCTCGTGAAATGTGGCAGACACTGCTAAAGGCCACATTTACTAAAATACACTCCGTTTGCACCGAGACTTTGCCTTTCTATGGATATTGGTCTTCTGGGCCTAAAGAACAGAATGCTGGAAGACACAAGATGGGTCAAGCTGCATTTGTGGAAGCAAAAGGAGTTTGCCTTTGGGCTAAAACCCTGCAGAAGGACCGAGAGGGAAGAGGAAAGATTGCCAGTATGCATATGTATGAAAGAGGGTTGGGATGGAAGCTGGAAGATGATAGGTGGAACCAGATTGGTAGGGCCTGGGAGGATATGATGGGCTGATGGAACCGGATAGGGGAGGGGATAGAAAAGTGAACAAAGAGGCACAAAACCTTGGCCGACAAGTGAGTGTATGTAGGAGTTTTACTCCGGGGAGCATAAGTTACACGAAGATGGAAAACTTAATGTTCGTATCATTGGATTTTTTGTTTTTGTTTCAGACTCCAGTATCTGCAATCTCTTTTATCTTCAGACATTGGAGTTCCCTTCCTTTTTTAAGGTTAGAAAGACATTTAGTTATGTTGAGTTGTGACTTTCTCTCGCTGGACTGTTTCATACGGTACCCGGACATGGCGCTGACGGACGAGAAGCCGAAGCAAAGAAGTCGAAGCCAAAGAACCGAATAGAAATGAGGCCGAAGAGTACGAAGACGAAACGCCAACTAACCAAAAGGATGGGATGCCTAAATGCAAAC
The DNA here is from genome assembly GCA_038087875.1 of Malacoraja senta. Lineage (NCBI taxonomy): Eukaryota > Metazoa > Chordata > Chondrichthyes > Rajiformes > Rajidae > Malacoraja > Malacoraja senta. Next base: position 240,522,529 of record CM075977.1, on the reverse strand, counting down.
TAACCGAAAAGGCGGGACGCCTAAAAGCCAACTAACCGAAAAGTTGCGTTGCCTAAAAGCAAACTCACAGAATGGCCGCTCTGTCGAAACACCACCTACCCGAAAGGTGGCGTTGCCTACAAGCCAACGAACCGAATGCCGCTCAACAGAAAAGTCCAATAACGGACATGATGTTGCCTGGCGGCAGGACTTGTCAGCGATTGGTCCAGACCCCCACGTCCATCACATCGCTGTGGAGGGATGAACATTGTCCCACTCCTCTGCTCCACCCGACCCACAGCCCGCAGAGGGTGGCCGTGGGAGAGTGGGGGCTGTCCCGAGGGATGCGCACCTTCGGCCGCTTACAACTTGGAGCGGAGGTGTGGAACAATTTGGCTACATTTGGCCCAGGTCCCTCTAAACCTTTCCTATCCATACAGTATATCTGCCCAAATCTCTTTTAAATGTTGTTACAGTACCTGCCTTAATTTCCTCCTCTGGCAGTTCATTCCATACTCCCACACATTCCGTGTGAAAAAATTTCCTTCTCGGATTCCAACTAAATCTTTCTCCTCTCATTTTAAACCTATGTAATCTGGATTTTTGATTCCCGTACTTCTTGGTAAAAGACTCCTTGCATTCACTGTATCTATTCCCTTCATGATTTTGCACACATTTATAAGATTATCCCTCATCCTTCTGCGCTCCAAGGAATAAAGTCCTAGCAATATCCTTGTAAATCTATGCACTCTTTCCAGCTTAAAGATAACCTTGCTATAGCAAGTACATCAAAAATGAACACAATACTCCAAGTGCGGCCTCATCAACATCTTAAACAACTGATATATAACACCCCAATTTCTATGTATATTCAATATCCTGACTGATGAAGGCTTTCTTGACCACCCCACCTACCTGTAATGCAACTTTCAGGGAACTATGTAACTGTATTCTTAGATCCCTTTGCTCTACAATGCCTCCCAGGGCCCTATTATTCACTGTGAAGATCCTGCCCTCGTTTGACATCCCAAAACGAAACCCCTCTCACCTATCCGCATTAAACTCCATTAGCCATTCTTCAGGCCACCTGCCAAGCTGATCAAGAATTTGCTATAATTTTTGATGACCCTCACTATCTACTATGCCACCAACGTTAGCTTCATCTACAAACTTACTAATCATGCCTTGTCCAAATTCTCATCCAAATCATTGATATAAACCACAAACTGCAATGGGACCACCACTGATCTCTGAGGCTCACATCTAGTCAAAGGCCTCCAGTCCGAAAACAACTCTCCACCGTCACCCATCATAATAGCTCTCAGCCTCCCCTGACATACATTGGCTACACTGTATAGTGCTGATGTCAGTCAGCCCAGCCTGAGGGTAACATACATAGAATCTTCAGAATCTTTGATCACAGTGTTTTACATTAATTCCCCTGAAGACATTGAGCTCAAACTGGGTTTGATCCATCCCACTTAGTACCTCCATGAGCAACAAAAGCCTGAAGCAGAAGCCCATACTCTTTCTTAAGATATTCCTAAGAAAGACATTCTTGCCATAGAGGGAGTACAGAGAAGGTTCACCAGACTGACTCCTGGGATGTCAGGACTTTCATATGAAGAAAGACTGGATAGACTCGGCTTGTACTCGCTAGAATTTAGAAGATTGAGGGGGGATCTTATAGAAACGTACAACATTCTTAAGGGGTTGGACAGGCTAGATGCAGGAAGATTATTCCCGATGTTGGGGAAGTCCAGAACTAGGGGTCACAGTTTAGGGATAAGAGGGAAGTCTTTTAGGACCGAGATGAGAAAATCATTTTTTACACAGAGAGTGGTGAATCTCTGGAATTCTCTGCCACAGAAGGTAGTTGAGGCCAGTTCATTGGCTATATTTAAGAGGGAGTTAGATGTGGCCCTTGTGGCTAAAGGGATCAGGGGATAAGGAGAGAAGGCAGGGATGGGATACTGAGTTGGATGATCAGCCATGATCATATCGAATGGCGGTGCAGGCTCGAAGAGCCGAATGGCCTACTCCTGCACCTATTTTCTATGTTTCTATGTTTCTAAGACCTGAGCAACCTCATTCAGCATGGCAGCTGCATCGGTCTTGATTAAAGTGGTCTCTAGTTTCTGTACTCAAGAATCAAAATGTTCATCAGAAACTATTCATCACCTCAGGTCATTTCATCCTGAACTGCATTTCTAGTCCACTTACTCCTCTACATTTTCTTTCCATTGTTTGGTGACCTCTGCAGATACTTTCACAATGGACACCTTTCACTCAAAGTACTTTAGTGTCTGCTACTCTGAGATAAATTAAACTTACGTGCGGCTCTTGCTAGTCTGTCATCCAAACAGCCATACTACAGGTACCTTAATTTTGAAAAACACTCTTAATTCTCCTATAAAATGCATTATTTTAAATATTATTAACAGACTACAATTTCACTTATCACCTTGCTATTATAACTATAGCCCTTTTGACCTGCAACATTGGTATTGGTTTATTATTGTCACGTGTCCCAAGATACAGCAGAAATCTTTGCACGCTGTCCAATACATGAGCTCAATAAAGCCATCTTACAAGTATGCAAAGTAGTGCAAAGGGAAAAATAACAAAATGTAGAAAGTAGTGTCGCAGTGTTATAATAATAATAATAATACATTTTATTTATGGGCGCCTTATACCAAAGTCTCAAGGACACCTTACAGAATTTAACAAGTAAGAAACATATAATCGGAGTAAAATAAATTATAAAGACATCACCAATACACAAATTAAAGACAGAATTCAATCCAAAGACAAAAAAATCAGAAACACTATGTGAAGAGAGAGCAGCGGTAGCTAAACCGCGCCAGCGTCCACTCTCCCTTCCGACCGCCATCTTGGACACAGACTAAAATAGACGCTACACACAAAAATCATCCCCCCACAATGGTGTTACAGGTCCAGAGAAAGTGCAGTTATAAAAAAGTGCAAGGGGTGCGATGAAGTAAATTGGAAGGTCTGGACATATCCTTAGTGTATGAGAGTTTACCACCGCATGCATTTGCACACCTTCTGTCTTACTTGAACAAAGAATCACTGTCATGCACAGTCAAACATCCATGCCCATCTACACTAGAAAAGACAAAGTGCTGGAGTAATTCAGTGGGTCGGCAACATTTTTAGGGAACATGGATATATGATATTTTGGATAGAATCCCTTCTTCAGACTAGAGAATGGTCCTGACCTGAAACATCACCTATCCATGTTCTCCAGAGATGCTGCCAGACCCACTGAGTTACTCCAACACTCTGTGTCTTTTATTGTGAACCAGCATCTGCAGTTCCTTGTGTCCCTATCTACAATAATCCTATTTGTTCTTGCTATTAAGTGCTGTCAAAATGTTTGTTAAATATAGTGATTGTATTTGATCCCACAACCACCTCTGGCAGCATATTTTAGACATCAACCTCCCTCTGCATATAAAGCTTTTGCCTCAAATCCTCTTTAAAACTGCTTCCATTCACCGTAAACCTAGGCCCTCTAGTTTTAATATCCCTACAATGGAAAAAAGATTCTGAGTATCTATCCGTCCTAACCTACCCGATCTCCCAGTGGCTCCGCAATGCAACTCCCCCTCCCATTCCCAATCTGACCTTTCTGTCCTGGGCCTACTCCATTGTCAGAGCGAGGCCCAGCGCAAATTGGAGGAACATCACCTCATATTTTGCTTGGGTAGTTTACACCCCAGCTGTATGAACATTGACTTCTCTAACTTTAGATAGCCCTTGCTTTCCCTTTCTATCCCCCCCCCTACCAAGTTCTCCCACTAGTCTTACTGTCTCTGACTACATTCTATCTTTGTCCAACCCCCTCCACTGACATCAGTCTGAAGAAGGGTCTCGACCTGAAATGTCACCCAGTCCTTCTCTGCAGAAATGCTACCTGACCCACTGAGTTACTCCAGCATTTTATGTCTACCTGAGAATCTATCCTATCTAAGCCTCATCATTTTATACAACTCGATCAGGTTACCCCTCAACTGCCTATGCTCTATGGAAATTAAGATCAGCCTATCCAATCCCTCCCTAAAGTCCACTAATCCAGGCAAACCACATTCTTCCTGTAATATGGCGACAACAAATGCACAGAATGTGCAGAATGTGCAGTTTTGTAAAGTTGCAACACAGAACCACAATTTTTATATTCTATCCCTTAACCTATCCCTAAAATGTTCTCAATGTATGCCTACTTTGAAGAAGTTCTCTCTCTGACGAGGGATCTGTGAGACCCTCTCTCACTTCTCCTCCTCTGTGATTTCCGGTACTCTCCTGCTCTACGACCATGTTCTGAACTGAAATAGCCACCACAGCCATGTGCATTTCCCCAATATTTGCCTGCATAGCCATCTTGTACCTCGTGGCTTCCAGCTCTGGTTCCAGGCTTCCCAGTTCACACCCTGTAGATTGATGATGCATGTGAATCAATCACACTTAGCCAGCATCACTAACTCCACCCCATTATAACATTTATACTAACGCCCATTCCCAGCACCGTTAGTTGAAGCAGCCAGGATGAACTGACAACACCTCATTTTGTAATGCTGCCAAGTTAAAGTGCTGATTAAAGATGTGTGTAAATCTTATACTGTTTGAAGTGATCTACATGGTGTCAGAAGTGGTCTTATCCACTCCTCTTGTATAACGGTTTTTATTTTATCTTTTGTGAGTTTTGCTTTACTTCACAATGGCTACTTCTTGTCGGAAGCCTGAGCCTCTTGTCTTTGATGCCGATATCAGCGAACGCTGGGCCACGTTTGAAGTTGATTACCAGCACTACATGAACATTGTACACCGAAATGAACCAGATGCTGCCAAGAACTCTGATCCTACAGTGACGATATCTGTAAACAATGTTGCTTTTGGCACGAAACTGGACATGGGGGCGAAAGTCAACACAATGTCAATCAACCTTTTTAACAAGATCAGGGCTAACGAGCCACTTGTCAAGGACGCGTCCACTTTACATGCTTTTGGTGGGGAGGTGCTGGTTCCTCTGGGCAAAACCAACTTGAAATGTGTACTGAAGAAAACAACAAGGGAATTGACTTTCCATGTGTTGAACTTTAATTTGGTTACCCTGCTTGGCAATCGTGCTTGTCAGGAACTGGGGCAGATTTCCTTTGATAAAACTGTCCACAAACTGCAAGTTTCTTTTGATCCACTGAGTAACTTCCCTGGTCTCTTCGACAACAACCTAGGCAAGTTGCCTGTGTCCTACAAGATTACTATTGACCCCGATATGACACCCGTAGTCCGCAACCCGCACAGATTGTCATTTGCCATGACTGACAGGGTTCACTCTATGCTGAAGGACATGGTCTCCAAAGGCGTAATTGAAGCAGTCAGCGACCCCACCGACTGGGTCTCAACCATGATTGCCACAGTCAAGAAGGGAAAGGATGAAATCCGCCTGTGCATTAATCCCAAAGACCTGAACACTGCCATTAAGTGCCCACACTATCCCATGAAGACAGTAGAGGATGTTGCGGTAAAGATCGGAACGGCCACCCTATTTTCTGTCCTAGATGCAAAGAACTCTTTCGGACAGATACCGCTGGACAAGAAGTCATCTAACCTCACCACATTTGCCACCCCATTCGGCAGATATAAGTTTCTGAGAATGCCATTCGTGATCAACTCCGCCAGTGAAGTCTTCCAAAGAACTATGGAGCAATTATTCGTGGGTCTGCCTTGTGCCATTATAGTCGATGATATCCTTATCTATGGTAAAGACACAGTGGAACATGACCACAATCTCAGGCTCATCTTGGAGCGTGCTGTCAAGATCAACCTCAAGCTCAATCCTGACAAGTGCAAGTTCAGGGTTCCAGTGGTCTCCTATGTCGGCCACATCTTCACCCCTGATGGCCTCAAACCGGATCCGAAGAAAACTACTGCCATCACAGAATTGCCTGCACCCACTGACGTGAAAGGCCTGCAACGTTTCCTGGGCATGGTAAACTATCTCGGAAAGTTCATACCAAACCTCAGCGAATTAAGCTCCACACTGCGGCAGCTGACAAAAAAGGACACTGCCAGGTCATGGTTCCAGCAACATCAGGATGCCTTCGATGTTCTGAAATCAAAACTGACCAGTACACCGACCCTGACTTTTTTCGACCTGAAACGTCCGGTGGTGATCACCTGCGATGCCTCGAAATTCGGGCTCGGCGCAGCCTGCCTGCAACCGACTGATGATGGCACCCTACTACCTGTCGCGTATGCGTCCACACCATGACCGACACGGAGCAGCACTACGCGCAAATCGAAAAGGAACTGCTGGCGGTCGTCTTTGCCTGCTCCAAATTCCACGACTTCGTCTATGGCAACACGTTCATGGTTGAGACAGACCACCAGCCACTGGTGACAATCTTGAACAAGCCTATCCATGCCGCTCCAGCTCGTTTGCAGCGCATGATGATGCAGCTGCAGTGGTACGACTTCTCTATTACCTACACAAAGGGTAAGGACATGTATGTTGCTGACACACTCTCTCGTGCCCCTCGAGCATCTTGCGAACAACACCCACACGAACGGGAGAATTTCACGGTTCTCGGTGTCGGTCTAGTCTCCAGCAAGCAACTGCGCACTCTGGCCGCGCACACTGCCAACGATGATACGCTTCAAGCCCTCTCGTCCATCATCAAAACAGGCTGGCCAGACAAACAATCCAACACGCCCACAGAGGTGCAGCCGTACTCCACACTGGCACACGCCCGGGATTCTGTTCTACTGGCCCGGAATGGCCACGTACATCCGGGACCGCATAGCCTCCTGCCCCACTTGCAACAATCTTGCACCTCATCAGCAGCGGCAACCCCTTCTGCAACAACCTCCACCAGCACTGTCTTGGTCGTCGCTGGCTGCGGACATTTTCGAATGGTGCGGTAAGCACTACCTCGTTCTGGTCGACTAATTTTCCAACTGGTTTGAACTTGACCAACTGACCTCCCTCACGTCGGAGATGGTCATCAAGAAGCTGAAAAGACATTTCTCAGCCCATGGCATTCTGTCATTCTGAGAACCGACAATGGTCCACAGTTCACCAGCCACTTGTTCAAGCTTTTCGCCGACCGATGGAATGTCCGGCACGTCACAAGCAGTCCCGAGTATCCACAGAGTAATGGACTCGCTGAACGCGCTGTCAGAAGCGCCAAGCCCTTGCTGAGGGAGCGCGCATTTCAAAGTCAGACGTCTATCTCGATCTCCTGAATCTCAGAAACATCACAAGAGACGGAACCTTGGGGTCACCAGCACAGCGGCTGCTGTCGAGGGTGACGAGGTCTCCGGTCCCCATCGCACAACAGCGGCTGGTTCCACGGGTGTTGAAGCCCGTCACTATCCAGCAACGTCTCCAAGAGAAGCACGACATCCAGAAATGGTCATACGACAGTTCCAGCAGACCACTCCCAGCCTCTACTGCCGGGCCAGGTCGTCCGTCTACGAACTCCAACTGGACATTCTCGTCTGGGCGTTGTTGTGCGCCCGACTGATGAGCCGCGATCGTACCTTGTGGACTGTGAGGGAGCGGTTTACCGGAGAAGTCGACAGCACCTGCTTGCTGTGAAGGAGCCCCGACCACCGCCTGCTGATCCCTATGCTCCGCCGCTCCAGTTCCAGCCGCCTTCCGCAATGTCTCCCGCCCGTCCCCGCATGCCTGCCAGCCCCCACGTCCCTCGGTCTCCACTAACCACGGGGTTACACCCACCGCATGTTTCCCCCCTCGGTCACCACAATCCTCTCCCGTGCGATTTTCACCTTCAGCCTCTCCGCCTAATCCTTCAGTTGAGGGAGGGGATGGTTGGGTCCGCACGCGCTCGGGCCGTGTTAGTAGACCACCAGACAGGTAGGGCAAGTATGTTTAATACGCTTCCTTTCCACATTTAATCTTTAGGGGGAAGGATGTAGATTGATGATGCACGTGAAATCAATCACACTTAGCCAGCATCACTAACTTCACCCCATTATAACATTTATACTAACGCCCATTCCCAGCACCGTTAGTTGAAGCAGCCAGCATGAACTGACAACACCTCGTTTTGTAATGCTGCCAAGTTAAAGTGCTGATTAAAGATGTGTGTAAATCTTATACTGTTTGAAGTGATCTACACACCCAACCTAGATTTCAGGTACCTGCACTCAATCCACCATTACTCGCAACAGTCTGAAGAAGGGCCGTGACCCGAAACGTCACCCATCCATGTTCTACAGATAACATTGAATGCATGTGGCATGGAAATAATTTCCCCCAAAATTGACAAACCTTTCTTTGCCCCACAGAATCAAAAGTTCAGCATCAAGATTTATTGGACTGTGCATTGGTCAGTGACAGACAGTCCCAGATCACAACAATTGATCCATTCCTAATAAAGTATCAGGTAGATGTTTCACAAGACTGAATAGGAGAAAGCTATCTTCATATAGAGAACCATTATGAACTGAAATTCACTGCCTGTAGAATGGCAAAAACAGAATTTATTAGTACCTACAAATGGGACTCAGATAGGCAGTGATAGGAAAATAATTTGCATGGCTGCAATGGAATGAGACGGGGCAAGTGGAAATGACAGGATTTCTCTACTACGTGCTGGCACAACTCAAGGCTAACTGGTCTCTTTTGGTGCCATAACAATTCTCAAAACTAATGAATTCATCACTTCAAAGAGATTTTGTCTTCGATATACTCCACATCTATTGTCGTCCAAGATACACAAAAATACCATAAAATAATTAATTAAATGGGAAGCCAATCAATTCAGTTACTTTACCTATTATTGAAAAAATTAATAATTTAAGAGTCTTTTTGCACTAATTTAATTGAAAGATCTATTCCAGAATTGGATTTGGTTAGTATGGGTGGGATTAGTGAGGAAGTCAAGGGTTATGGGGAGAAGCAGGAGAATGGGGTTGAGATGGAAAGATAGATCAGCCATGATTGAATGGTGGAGTAGACTCAATAGGCCAAATGGCCTAATTCTGCTCCTATGACATGAACTTATGAATTGGTCACTTAAATTGAAAGATAGAAAACCAGGCATCAGCCTAGAACCCATATTTTCATTTTCTGTATTGTTACATAATTGTGGTTTAATGTAATGTTGTTACCTTCATCCAGTAAACGCATGTCAAATAAGAAACAATGCAGATGTGGTAAATTTGAACTCATGACAAAAACATTCTGGAAATGCTCAGCAAGCCATGTAGCATCCATAGAGAAAATAGTTAATTGTTCAGGTCAATGAGGACTGGGAGAGGTTGGAGATAAAAAAAATGCTTAAAATACAAAAATAGTGGGAGGGGAGAAGTGGTTAAAGAGGATGTCTATAATAGAGTGAAAAAGCAGGCTAAAAGATAAAATATAAACCAGAATGTGCCTGTATTAGAGGGTTTCAGCTACAAGAGCTGGATAAACTTGAATTGTTTTATCTGGAACATCAGATGTTGTGGGAGACTTAGTAGAAATATATAAAATTATGAGAAGCATAGATAGGGTCAGAACGTGTTCCACTGGATGGAAATGTCCAACACTAGAGGGTAAAGATATAAGGTGAGAGGGGGAAGATTATTGGAGATGTGCAGGGCAAGGTTTTTTTTTACACAGAATGGTGAAGGCCTGGAATGTATTGCCGGGGGGTGGTGGTGGTGGAGGCAGATCCGACAGTGGTGTTCAACAGGCTTTTAGATAGGTGCATGGGAGTGCAAGTGGAGAGGGATATGGATCAAGTACAGCAGATGAGATCAGTTTAACTTGGCATCATGTTTGGCACAAACATTGCTGTACCTTTCTATGTGTCTAAACGAGTGAAATACAAGTAAACAGGAAATGAGAGGATGTTAAACACAAACAGATTATTGACATTACCAAAGGAATTTGGTGAGATTCTGCAAATTTGGAATGAAAATGTTGAACTTAATGATGGTTCCAGAAGCCTGTATTGTGACGTGCTGCTTAGTTAGTTTATATTGAGCTTCATAGAAACAGTGTAGAAACTTAGCATGGAAAGGTCAAAGTGGAAGAGAAACAGAGAATTAAAGTGACAGGCAACTAATCTTGAGTTGTGGACTGAATAGAGGAATTCCTCGGAATGGTCCCCAGCCTGAGACCAATAATGGAGATATGATTGGCTCTGTTGAATGCCCTATGTAAAACAAAAGAACCACCCCAGTTCTCATTTATTCTCTCCCCACCCAACAAAGTCTTTCATTCTCCCCTTCTCCCATTCCTGCACCTTAAAACTGTTATCTCCAACTGTTCTCAATTTTAATAATGTCATTCTCCTGATGCCTTAACAAGATGTCTCTCCCCACAGATATTGGATAACTTATTTTCAGCCTTTATTGAAAATAGATTTCTCACCTTAGTTTAACCTATTCCTTTCTTGAAGTGTCCAAGACCGTTCTGGTCATTCTTCAAAATTGAAACTTCTGGCATATATATTCTATTTATATATATTTCCTTAAAAATCAGTTCATTGAGTCTATGTTGGCTCACAGTGATTCTACTAATTACATTCCCCAGTTATTTGCCTGTAATCTACACACATATATGCATTAACTACCAATTTTTTTAGTGCCTATGAAGAATATGGGTGATTTACATTTTTTAATTACTCTGCCAGTCCGCATGTCTTTGGGATATAGAAACAAACCTTAGCACCAGGCAGAAACACACAAGGTCAGAGGGAGAACATGCAAACTCCATACAGGCAGCACCTGGACATCAGAATCATCCCAGCATCAGTGGAGAAGTGAGGCAGCTGCACTATTCTGTAGCACCACTAGGCTGCCCATTAACATTAATGATCAGTCCAGGTCTTTCTTACAGGTAAATCACAGTGATGAGGATTGAATTCACTGCTTACCATGTAGCCTGGCATCA
>CM075977.1:240426357-240511414 GCA_038087875.1 Malacoraja senta | reverse complement strand
GGTCTTCAATGAGGTCGATAGTAGCTCAGGACCGCTCTCTAGTTTATGCTGAACCCTTTATTGAACACTGATCCTGCCTCAACTGAAGTATTGTGTTCAATTCTGGTTGCCTTCATATAAGAAGGATATGAAGGCATTAGAGTGTAGATTTATGTGTATGGTGCCTGGGATTAGAGTCTGCAAGGATAGATTGCAGATTCTGAGGGTTTTATTTGATAAGAGATGGATGAAGGAAGATTTTGATAGAAATATCGAAAAAAATGCAGGGTTGGACAGGAGGCTATTCCCATTGATGGAGGGATTGAAAATTAAAGGTCACAGATATAAACTAAAGTAGAAGAGAATTAGGAAGGCCATAAGATATATGTGGTTGGAATTTAGGAAGCATTGTCTGCAAATGTAGTGCAGGCAGGTTTCACCATGACTTCATGAGGGAAGCAGATACATTTCTGGTGCAGAAGAAAGAATTGCAACACTACAGAGCGTAGGCCAGGGGATGGAACTGGTGAGGCTCCTTGGTAGAGAAACAGCATAGGGATGCTGGGCTGCATGTGAACACAAGGATCCCCAGATGCTGGTTTACACAAAAATGCACAACATGCTGGAGTAACTCAGTGAGTAAGGCCTACATGCAATGGCCTTGAAGGAGGACCGCATGCGACTTTAGGCCCAGATAATTCAGCTGCAGACCCCACCATTGTTCTGAATGAGTGCCAACAGTAGTCTGGTTGGCTGGCTGAGACACCACAACATGGATACAGCTGGGTGACAGTGAGACAAATGTGAATTGTAATCTTGAGAGAACTGTAAGTTCACTCTATAAAGAACCAATGTTGACATCTTCATCTAAACAAAGCAAGTAATCTGTTTGAGGATGGTTTGCTATACTCCTGCAAGCCTTTTGAATAGGAATACAGTGCATTCAGAAAGTATTCAGACCCCTTCAATTTTCCACATTTTGTTACGTTGCAGCCTTATTTTAAAATTGATTTTTTTTCATCATCAATCTACACACAATACCCCATAATAAAAAAGCGAAAACAGGTGTTTAGATACAGGTACTTTTGCAAAGTAATTAAAAATAAATAACTGAAATATCACATTTACATAGTATTCAGACCTTTTGCTAAGACTCAAAATTGTGCTTAGGTGTATCCTGTTTTCATTGATTATCCTTGAGATGTTTCTACAACTTGATTGGAGTCCACCAGCAGTAAATTAAATTGATTGTACCTGATTTGGAAAGGCACACACCTGCCTATATAAGGTCCCACAGTTGACAGTGCACGTCAGAGCAAAAACCAAGTCATGAAGATGAAAGAATTGTCCGCAGACCTCCGAGACAGGATTGTGTCGAGACACAGATCTGGGGAAGGGTATAAAATAATTTCTGCAGCATTGCAGGTCCCGAAGAGCACAGTGCCCTCCGTCAAACTTCCAGAGGGACAACTATATCTGCAGCACTCCACCAATCAGGCCTTTATGGTAGAGTGACCAGACGGAAGCCACTCCTCAGTAAAAGCCACGTGACAACCCACTTGGAATTTGCCAAAAAGCACCAAAACAAGATTCTCTAGTCTGATGAAACAAAGATTGGACTCTTTGGCCTGAATGCCAAGTGTCACGTCTAGTGGAAACCAGGCACCGCTCATCACCTGGCCAATACCACACCTGCGGTGAAGCATGGTGGTGGCAGCATCATGCTGTGGGGATGTTTTTCAGCGGCAGGAACTGGGAGACTAGTCAGGATTGAGGGAAAGGTGAACGGAGCAAAGTACGGAGAGATCCTTAATGAAAACCTGCTCCAGAGCATTCTGGACCTCAGACTGGGGGGGGGGGGGGGAGAGATATGCCTTCCAACAGGACAACAACCCGAAGCACACAGCCAAGAAAATGCAGGAGTGGCTTTGTGACAAGTCTGTGAATGTCCTTGAGTGGCCCAGCCAGAGCTTGGACTTGAACCCGATCGAACATCTCTGGAGGGACCTGAAAATAGCTGTGGATCGACGCTCCCCATCCCACCTGACAGAGCTTGAGAGCATCTGCAGAAAAGAATGGGAGAAATTACCCAAATACAGGTGTGCCAAGCTTGTAGCATCATACCCAATAAGACTTGAGGCTGTAATCACTGCCAAAGGTGCCTCAACAAAGTACTGAATAAAGGGTCTGAATACTTATGTAAATGTGATATTTCAGTTATTTATTTTTAATTACTTTGCAAAAATTTCTAAACCCCCCTTTTTTTATTTATGGGGTATTGTATCTAGATTGATGATTAAAAAAAAAAAAGAATATAATCCATTTTAGAATAAGGCTGTAATGTAACAAAATGCGAAGTGTTCTGAATACTTTCTGAATGCACTGTATATAGAAGCATAAAGGTATCAATGCAGTGTGAAGAGCCAGTTTCATTGCTGTAAAAGGTCTGTCTCACTGTGCGAGTTGACCCACGAGTGACCCCGAGTGAAAGACTCGTGGTTGCGTACGAGACTACAAGTTTATGATCCAGAGTTTAACCGAGTTCCCACGGGTATGTCTAAGTTTCCCGTTTACTTCTCATTTCTGCGATGTTCCAAGTTCGTCTCCCGAGTGTACCAAGTTCCTCTCCCGTTAATCTTGAGGCAACAATGTATATCGAAGTGTTGAAAAATCATCACACGTTAAAAAAATGATGTAATGCCAGCCAAAGAACGTAGAGACTATTGTGTTTGCTGCATGTGTTCTGCACAACCTGATCCGTATCAGAGGTGCAGCTTCAGGATCAGCGACAGCCATGCAGCACGGTGACTTAGTGGACAGTCAAACAGGGAGAATAACACTAGGTGCGTGGAGGAGTGGTACAAACGACGAGACTTTGGTGACACTGCAGTGTTTTCGAGGTAACACGGGGACCAACAGTGCAAAAGAGCAGAGAGACCATCTCTGCTCCTACTATAATTCAGAATTGGGCAGTGTGCCGTGGCAGGACAGCTTATTTTGAGCGGCTGCCGACCACAGGTACATCACTGCATGAGGAGAGCCCACATGCAGAAAAATCCAGTTAATTTCATGTTTAGTTTAAATCCTGCTGACCTTTCATTGATTAACTTTAAGTGTGGATTTTATTTTTTATTATGGTGTAAAAGTAATTTCATTGCATCTGTCTTTCCTTTAAAACGTGGTTATCATGCATCTGCTTATCTGATTGTAGATCTCAAAACTTGTCATTTAGCGCATTGCATTGTATCTTTTATTGCCTGAATTTAGACTAGTGCATTTCTCAGCTGAATTAGTATATAGTGGAAATACTTTTATTTGTGCTTCATTTGTTGATTTTCATGTATGAGAAGCCCTTTTTCAGACCACTGCGTTGTTTGCTGTGGTGCTTCACCGTGATTATGGGTTTGCAGGAAATTACGCATATTTCTCAATATGCGCAAAAAAGCGTTTTTTATATTGAACAAGAACAAAGACTTTGTTTCACATTCAAGACATTTGTTTCACATAAGACTTTGTCTTATTTTCTGATCTACTGAGAGGGGACAATTTTAAACATTTAAAAAGCACAGCATATGAGGCAGCTGAGTCCTTAAATCTCACAATTGATTGTGAGAATCAAGATGTGAATATATTTTGCCTTCCTCTATTTTGTGTTTTATGATGAAAGGAATATTACATTCAAGTCATGAGACTTTGTAGTGATATTAAAATGAAGACTTCCAGACATCAATTTGATCTTGATAGCAAAGAACTCTCTTTTATTGTGCAATGAAGTAAACAAACAGTGAGAATCAAACGGATCAGCAAAAAGCTTTTCAACACAACACAACACAACACAAATTTATATATAAACTTCAAGCAATTTTTTCTTTTCAACCCACTCTGTCACCTTATCAATAACTTGCTTAACTTTGTTAAGCAGAATTTGTCTTTAAAAAGTCAAAGTAACTGATATTTCTGTCCCTGATTATTGTTTCTAAAAAGAGTTCCCACGGTAGAATCACGAGTCACAAAGTTAAACGCACGGCCACTACGTTCTTACAACGAGTTTAAAATGTTTCAAATTTTAACCACAAGAGTACATTTTACTCGTGGAAAAGTACAAACATGTTTGAACTTTTGCAAGAGTTAACAAGTTTCACGGGTACCTCCCGTTAGCGCCAAGAGTCGCTAAGTTGCGTCCACGAGTTCCGACGTTCCCGCTACGTTAATTGTACGTGATTACCACGAGTTAAATTTGTTTTAAACTCGGGGTCACTCCTCGGTCAACGCACAGTGAGACAGCCCTTTAAGACTCTATATGCTCAAACTGCCTCTGAACGTGCACTGTTTTGCCCTACAGAACACATTGCAAGCTGTGTTGCACCTTGTTTTGGGATGATTAGGTTGAACAACTGGCAGTGGGTGGAAGCCATGAAAAGTGGTTCTAAAGTCCCTGACAGTGCTATTGATGCAATTCATTCGCAGATATTAGGTTTGGGTCCGAATTAATTGAAACAATTCGTGGGTGAACACTGGGAGTGCAATGTTGAGCAATGCTTGAAGCTACTGATGCATTTGGAATACTTAAAGATTAATGCTCTAACGTTGATCACAGGCATAAAGTTGTTGTACTTTTTCTATGTCATTTACTTCCAGGATCTCAGGGCTAAGGTTTGTTACCATCACATATTGTCCCAGTGCTTTGTAGTAAAATAGTCTGGAGAGTTTCCAGGTAGAACAAATATAATCTCCACGCCACCTCCCCTTCCAGGACATCTGGTGTAGTGCAAAAAGTCCTGAATGCAGAGAATGGTGATGTAGTGGTAGAGTTGCTGCCTTACAGCACCATGAACCCAGGTTTGATCCTGACTATGGGTGCTGTCTGTACAATGTTTGTGCGTTCACCCTGTGACCTGCATGGATTTTCTCCCGGATCTCCGGTTTCCTCCCGCACTCCAAAGACGTACAGGTTTGTAGGTTAATTGGCATAATTGTAAATTGTCCCTAATGTGTGTAGGAGAGCATTAGTGTGTTTAGTTTAGAAATACAGTGCGGAAGTACAGCACAGGAAAAGGCCCTTCGAACTACAATGTTTGTGTTGAACACGGTGCCTAGCTGAATTGATCTCTTCTGCCTGCACATAATCCATATCCCTCTATTCCCTGCACTTCCATGTGCCTACCCAAAAGCTTCTTAAATACCACTATCATATCTGCTTCCACCACCACGATGCCAATATGTGCCAGGCCCTTGCCACCCTCTGTGTAAAAAAAAAACCTTGTCCTACATATCCCAATAGAATTTTCCCCCTCTCAGCTAATAGCTAAGATCACTTTACTATTTTATTTCCAGTTCGCTTATCTCAGAGAACAGAGCTTTAAAAAAAAGCTCCCTTGTCTTAAACTACCCTTCAAATCACATATTTATCCCTTTTTTTTACCTCATGACAATGAAAGACAATGCCATTTGACCAATCGTGAATCTGCTTGCTCTCAAAGCAATCCCATTATCTCATTTATTTCCCTGTAACCTAATCCCTCTCATATGCACATCAACTACACCCACCACATATTACTCTCTTGTCTACTAATCTGACACGATAATCATTATAGCCTCAGAATGAGTTCAATTATGGCTTTTGCCATTTATTCTGTCCTCCATGCAATTTCCTTTAAAGAGGTGCAAGCTACATTAGAATGGACCTGAACTCCTATACTGTTGTGCAGTTTTTTTGATATTGGTACGACTCAACAATGTGGCTAGTCCTGCCTGCTGCTGCAATAATGTTAGTTAGTAGACAGTGCAAAACATTATGATTTATGCACAACATGTTTTCAGCTATTGATCCTAGTCCTCCTTCTTCTCCTTTTTCTGCCAACAAGAACAATGCTACCAATAACAGGCTACCAATAATACTGAAGCGGTCTTGAGAAAATACTTTAAATGCATAAACCTATTCATGCTATGCATAAAACTTTTATCATAAAATACTATGTCTTCCTTTTGATTTGAGACTTCAACATACTCAATGCAAATCTTCCACAACACTAATAATTGTGAAGGGATTTCAAACTTATTTATAGATAAAGGTTAGGGAAGCGGGAGAGAGGGGGGGAGAGAGGGGCCCTCCCTCTCTGCCCCCCTCCCTCTCTTCCCCCCCCCTCTCTGCCCCCTTCCTCTCTACCCCCCTTCCTCTCTGCCCCCCCCACCTCTCTTCCCCCCTCCCTCTCTGCCTCCAGCCTCTCTGGCCCCCTCCCTCTCTAGGGAATCCCCCACTCTCCTTCTTTCCTTCCTCTCTCTCCCCCTTCCCCCCTCTCTCTCTCCCCCTCCCCCTCTGCCCTCCCTCCACCTCACTCCTCTCCCTTCCCTCCTCCCTCCACCTCCCACCCCTCCCCCTCCACCTTCCTCCCCCCTCTCCCCCCATGCTGCCTCTCTCCCCCTTACCCCCTCCTCTCTCTCCCCCCATCTCCCCCCCATCTCCTCCCCTCTCCCTCCCCTCCACCCCCCTCTCCCCACCCTCCCCCCACTCTCACCCCCACTCTCCCCTGTGTGTGCAGGGGGTGGTTAGTGTGTGTGATGCCGCAGGCACCACCCCGCAACCACGTGTTGAGGGGACAGGACCCCTTGGTTTAGTCAACATTAAAACAGAAAGGAAACCTCATATGCTAACCATTACGTGTTTGTTTATTAGAGAAATTGATTAGCTACCCATTGATTAGCTACCCAGCATTGCTCACTTGAGACAAGTTGGGTGTAAGTAATTACAATTAGAAAAAATAGAAAGAGATAATGATTATTCACTTGTCCAGGGTCAGATTATTTGTAACACTTATTTTTTCCTCAATCTCTCACATGTTTCCTCCATAGCTACAAGAAAATCAAACATCAAGTCAATAGTTTTGATTTTAAGTAGATGAGGAATGAGATACTGGAGCAGGAAAGGCACATCTGCAAGAAATGTAAATGCATCCAATATGAATGGTACTTCAAAGCCGGATGGGGATACATTTGAAATGGTCCTGGCTACTAAATCTCCTACTATGCAGATAGCATAAATGTGATTGAAAACTCATTTCAGGATTCAAAGGAACACCAACACAAGCAAATAATATGGATCAGTTTTATTTGCTGGATGAAGGACTGAGTCTGACGGGAGTTAGTGAGGCAAACAAAAGATAATGGCTTCAGTCTTCTGTATATTATGTTGGAGGAAATTCCTGTTGCACCAGGACTGGAGGCCAGACAAGCTGTCTGACCATGCAAGGGAGGTGTCATTGAAGTGGTGCTGTACATCATCATGTGAAAATTGTTGCCTGGTTCTTAGTTCATCGGTCTGAAAAGTGGGATAATGATGGGATGTAGGAGGGAACCAAGGATAAACCACAAGGACATGAGAGGTAGTGGAGCAGAAATCAGAAGGGAAACCACTGCTGTTAATTCACTGGCTATAGATGGATATATAATTTGTTACAAGATGACGATTTCTCTATTTCTAAATACTGTATTACAGTCTATGACTGTTTAATGTGAAGGGGTTCATTGAGTCAATATTGTATTGGTTCATGCTCTCTGTGGTTTCTTTCGTGTTTTCCTTTTTGGGGATATTTTAGTCAGTTTTGCAGCTTCACTGTTTCTTTAGATCTAGCACATCCCTCCTCTTCAAATCACCCATTATCCTTTCAATCAAAGGGCTGATGTGCTTGATCTTTCCGAACGCAAGAACAACCAATTAAAACAAATCAAAAGATTTATTTTTAATGGAAACTAATTACAGAGTCAATCTGAGAATTTTTGTTTAGTAATTCATCATATTTATAATCATTATAATCTATTGCTTGCCAGCACACTTCTAAGTTATAAAACAGCATTTAATTTACTGAGGCAATTTGTAAATTGTACTTGCCAACCATTAATGCCTGACTCCACATGAATTGTCTGATTTAAATACATAAGAAATCACAAGATCGGGTTATCAAAGGGACGCAATGGAATCAACCTAACCTCACATGAACTGCCCCACCAACGGCTCTTCACAGATTTTCAAACCTGGACTATAGTAACAATTATACCTAAACTTCTATTAAATAATCAGCTTTAATATAAACATAGTTATTAACCTGCTTCCCAGAAATATTACCAACAGGTAACTAATGTCTAGCCTCATGTTACGGCTTTACGCCATGTGATGCAATGCTTGGAGATGGGGCTTCAGGGAGTATAAAATAGAAATATATAAAATTCTTAAAGGATTGGACAGGCTGGATGCAGGAAAAATGTTCCCAATGTTGGGGGAGTCCAGAACCAGGGGTCAGTTTAAGAATAAGGGATAGGCCATTTAGGACTGAGATGAGGAAAAACCTTTTCACCCAGAGAGTTGTGAATCTGTGGAATTCTGTGCCACAGAGGACAGTGGAGGCCAATTCACTGGATGTTTTCAAGAGAGAGTTACTGTAGATATAGCTCTTAGGGCTAACGGAATCAAGGGTTATGGGGAGAGAGCAGGAACGGGGTATTGATTTTGGATGATCAGCGTTGGCTCGAAGGGCCGGATGGCCTACTCTTGAACCTATTTATGTTTCTATCTTAATGGAGGAAGGAGGGGTGAAGGGCAGAGTGGAGAGGTTTACAGAAAGAATTCCAAATGTCAATGCCTTGACATCTGATGTTAACAATTCTAGTGGTGGGTTCTGTGGATGTTGGGATGTTTTGCAATGTTATCTGTGTTGTATAAAGGTAGGTTGTTACTGTCGTTACTTCAAGGACTGACAGGCTTATATTATCAAATCACAATTGAGAACTTTCAGGTTTTAACAAGCACGTATCATGCACAAAAGATAGGGGCAAGAAACAAATAATATTAAATAAACATCATTATGATATTAACGCAAATTAACCCAGCAATTTTAAAGGACCTGTCCCACTTGGACGACCTAATCCACGAGTTTAGAAGACTGTAGATGAGTTGAAAAAAATGGCAAGGTCGTGTTGACTCGCCGAAGTAAAAGACCTCCTACGACCTCCTACGACTATGTCTACGACCTCCTACGACTATATCTACGAACTCTTACGACCCCCCTCGACCTCAGTCTTCCACACCTAAGACCAACTACGACTAGCTACGAGTGGAAAATAATCACATGATAAAATGTCATGTTTGGGTTTTTTTCTCGGGCCAGTTACCGACCTACGACTACCTACGACTATCTACGACTACCATCACGACCTACTACGATCTACCTACGACCTACCTATGAGTAAAAAGTATCAATTTTTTTCATGCCACCTTTTTTTTACTCGTGGACATTTTTTATCAGGCCGGAAAAAAACGCTGCGACCTACTTGAGGCCACGAGTACGCGGAGACCACTCACGAGCATGAGGAAGAGTTATGAAGATCTCTTACGATCTCCTACGACCTCGTGGCGACCATGCTGCGAGTATGAGTCAAGGGCAAACTCAGCAGAGGTCGCCAATTAGGTCGTGAAAGTGGGACAGGGGCTTAACACAATTGCATTAGGCCTGAACAACTCCAAAATATTTAATATATGTTCTTCAGGATCTATAGAGCAAACTTACAAATAGAAAACATATTTTATTTGTGTGCAATAGTTCCAATGATTTCAAGCATTGTGAAGGTAACAAAATAATGTCAGTACATTGCCAGAATTGGAATGAATGTGTTCCTGCATTCACATTGTGTTTAATGGAGAAAAAAAGTGAGTCATCTTTGCAAAGAATGGACTTAATCTAAAGCAGAATTGCAAAAAAATGACGCAGATTGTTTCCAGAATATTATCACACTCCTGGAGGAAGTCTTTTAAAAGACAATCAAAGGGCTTTGCTTCTTTCATTCCTAGAGTCAATATTTGCTTTAAATCCAAAATCACTGGCCAAGAAAATCTGTTTTATGGTATAACATTTACATGAAGTGAATGGTTATATGTTAACAAAAAACGAAATACTCGATCGGGTTGATACTTTATTTCTAGGAAGCTATATGCTACTGTGTAGGAAAGAACTGCAGATGCTGGTTTAAGTCGAAGGTAGACACAATATGTTGGAGTAACTTAGCATCTCTGGAGAGAAGGAATGGGTGACGTTTCGGGTCGAGATCCTTCTTCAGACTGATCTGATATCTATAGCTATATGCTACAGTTCATTCTCATTACTAATATTCTCAGAGCTCCACCTGGTCAATTAATTCACCCACCATTCCCGACAATCTTAAACCCCACTGTCCCAGTAAATTTCCCATGTACATAAATTCTGGGCCGTTCTTCCCTTCCAACTCCTCATTTCCATCTCTGTTTCCAAATATTTCTGCCTCCCATCTTGATGATTTGTTTTCCTCTAGTTCCCTCGTGAAATGTGGCAGACACTGCTAAAGGCCACATTTACTAAAATACGTGCACACACTCCGTTTGCACCGAGACTTTGCCTTTCTATGGATATTGGTCTTCTGGGCCTAAAGAACAGAATTGTGGAAGACACAAGATGGGTCAAGCTGCATTTGTGGAAGCAAAAGGAGTTTGCCTTTGGGCTAAAACCCTGCAGAAGGACCGAGAGGGAAGAGGAAAGATTGCCAGTATGCATATGTATGAAAGAGGGTTGGGATGGAAGCTGGAAGATGATAGGTGGAACCAGATTGGTAGGGCCTGGGAGGATATGATGGGCTGATGGAACCGGATAGGGGAGGGGATAGAAAAGTGAACAAAGTGGCACAAAACCTTGGCCGACAAGTGAGTGTATGTAGGAGTTTTACTCCGGGGAGCATACGTTACACGAAGATGGAAAACTTAATGTTCGTATCATTAGATTTTTTGTTTTTGTTTCAGGCGCCAGTATCTGCAATCTCTTTTATCTTCAGACATTGGAGTTCCCTTCCTTTTTAAGGTTAGAAAGACATTTAGTTATGTTGAGTTGTGACTTTCTCTCGCTGGACTGTTTTGTACGGTACCCGGACATGGCGCTGACGGACGAGAAGCCGAAGCAAAGAAGTCGAAGCCAAAGAACCGAATAGAAATGAGGCCGAAAGAGTACGAAGACAAAACGCCAACTAACCGAAAGGATGGGATGCCTAAATGCAAACTAACCGAAAGGGCGGGACGCCTAAAAGCCAACTAACCGAAAAGTTGCGTTGCCTAAAAGCAAACTCACAGAATGGCCGCTCTGTCGAAACACCACCTACCCGAAAGGTGGCGTTGCCTACAAGCCAACGAACCGAATGCCGCTCAACAGAAAAGTCCAATAACGGACATGATGTTGCCTGGGGGCGGGACTTGTCAGCGATTGGTCCAGACCCCCACGTCCATCACATCGCTGTGGAGGGATGAACATTGTCCCACACCTCCGCTCCACCCGACCCACAGCCCGCAGAGGGTGGCCGTGGGAGAGTGGGGGCTGTCCCGAGGGATGCGCACCTTCGGCCGCTTACAACTTGGAGCGGAGGTGTGGAACAATTTGGCTACATGTGGCCCAGGTCCCTCTAAATGTTGTTACAGTACCTGCCTTAATTTCCTCCTCTGGCAGTTCATTCCATACTCCCACACATTCTGTGTGAAAAAATTTCCTTCTCGGATTCCAACTAAATCTTTCTCCTCTCATTTTAAACCTATGTAATCTGGATTTTTGATTCCCGTACTTCTTGGTAAAAGACTCCTTGTATTCACTGTATCTATTCCCTTCATGATTTTGCACACATTTATAAGATTATCCCTCATCCTTCTGCGCTCCAAGGAATAAAGTCCTAGCAATATCCTTGTAAATCTATGCACTCTTTCCAGCTTAAAGATAACCTTGCTATAGCAAGTACATAAAAAATGAACACAATACTCCAAGTGCGGCCTCATCAACATCTTAAACAACTGATATATAACACCCCAATTTCTATGTATATTCAATATCCTGACTGATGAAGGCTTTCTTGACCACCCCACCTACCTGTAATGCCACTTTCAGGGAACTATGTAACTGTATTCTTAGATCCCTTTGCTCTACAATGCTCCCCAGGGCCCTATTATTCACTGTGAAGATCCTGCCCTCGTTTGACATCCCAAAACGAAACCCCTCTCACCTATCCGCATTAAACTCCATTAGCCATTCTTGAGGCCACCTGCCAAGCTGATCAAGAATTTGCTATGATTTTTGATGACCCTCACTATCTACTATGCCACCAACGCTAGCTTCATCTACAAACTTACTAATCATGCCTTGTCCAAATTCTCATCCAAATCATTGATATAAACCACAAACTGCAATGGGACCACCACTGATCTCTGAGGCTCACATCTAGTCAAAGGCCTCCAGTCCGAAAACAACCCTCCACCGTCACCCATCATAATAGCTCTCAGCCTTCCCTGACATATATTGGCTACACTGTATAGTGCTGATGTCAGTCAGCCCAGCCTGAGGGTAACATACATAGAATCTTCAGAATCTTTGATCACAGTGTTTTACATTAATTCCCCTGAAGACATTGAGCTCAAACTGGGTTTGATACATTCCACTTAGTATCTCCATGAGCAACAAAAGCCTGAAGCAGAAGCCCATACTCTTTCTTAAGACATTCCTAAGAAAGACATTCTTGCCATAGAGGGAGTACAGAGAAGGTTCACCAGACTGATTCCTGGGATGGCAGGACTTTCATATGAAGAAAGACTGGATAGACTCGGCTTGTACTCGCTAGAATTTAGAAGATTGAGGGGGGATCTTATAGAAACTTACAAAATTCTTAAGGGGTTGGACAGGCTAGATGCAGGAAGATTATTCCCGATGTTGGGGAAGTCCAGAACTAGGGGTCACAGTTTAAGGATAAGAGGGAAGTCTTTTAGGACCGAGATGAGAAAATCATTTTTTACACAGAGAGTGGTGAATCTGTGGAATTCTCTGCCACAGAAGGTAGTTGAGGCCAGTTCATTGGCTATATTTAAGAGGGAGTTAGATGTGGCCCTTGTGGCTAAAGGGATCAGGGGGTAAGGAGAGAAGGCAGGGATGGGATACTGAGTTGGATGATCAGCCATGATCATATCGAATGGCGGTGCAGGCTCGAAGAGCCGAATGGCCTACTCCTGCACCTATTTTCTATGTTTCTATGTTTCTAAGACCTGAGCAACCTCATTCAGCATGGCAGCTGCATCAGTCTTGATTAAAGTGGTCTCTAGTTTCTGTACTCAAGAATCAAAATGTTCATCAGAAACTATTCATCACCTCAGGTCATTTCATCCTGAACTGCATTTCTAGTCCACTTACTCCTCTACATTTTCTTTCCATTGTTTGGTGACCTCTGCAGATACTTTCACAATGGACACCTTTCACTCAAAGTACTTTAGTATCTGCTACTCTGAGATAAATTAAACTTACGTGCGGCTCTTGCAAGTCTGTCATCCAAACAGCCATACTACAGGTACCTTGATTTTGAAAAACACTCTTAATTCTCCCATAAAATGCATTATTTTAAATATTATTAACAGACTACAATTTCACTTATCACCTTGCTATTATAACTATAGCCCTTTTGACCTGCAACATTGGTATTGGTTTATTATTGTCACGTGTCCCAAGATACAGCGAAAATCTTTGCACGCTGTCCAATACATGAGCTCAATAAAGCCATCTTACAAGTATGCAAAGTAGTGCAAAGGGAAAAATAACAAAATGTAGAAAGTAGTGTCGCAGTGTTATAATAATAATAATAATACATTTTATTTATGGGCGCCTTTCAAAAGTCTCAAGGACACCTTACAGAATTTAACATGTAAGAAACATATAATCGTAGTAAAATAAATTATAAAGACATCACCAATACACAAATTAAAGACAGAATTCAATCCAAAGACAAAAAAATCAGAAACATTTTTAGGGAACATGGATATATGATATTTTGGATAGAATCCCTTCTTCAGACTAGAGAATGGTCCTGACCTGAAACATCACCTATCCATGTTCTCCAGAGATGCTGCCTGACTCACTGAGTTACTCCAACACTCTGTGTCTTTTATTGTGAACCAGCATCTGCAGTTCCTTGTGTCCCTATCTACAATAATCCTATTTGTTCTTGCTATTAAGTGCTGTCAAAATGTTTGTTAAATATAGTGATTGTATTTGATTCCACAACCACCTCTGGCAGCATATTTTAGACATCAACCTCCCTCTGCATATAAAGCTTTTGCCTCAAATCCTCTTTAAAACTGCTTCCATTCACCGTAAACCTATGCCCTCTAGTTTTAATATCCCTACAATGGAAAAAAGATTCTGAGTATCTATCCGTCTTAACCTACCTGATCTCCCGGTGGCTCCGCACTGCAACTCCCCCTCCCATTCCCAATCTGACCTTTCTGTCCTGGGCCTCCTCCATTGTCTGAGTGAGGCCCAGCGCAAATTGGAGGAACAGCACCTCATATTTTGCTTGGGTAGTTTACACCCCAGCTGTATGAACATTGACTTCTCTAACTTCAGATAGCCCTTGCTTTCCCTTTCTATCCCCTCCCCCCTACCAAGTTCTCCCACTAGTCTTACTGTCTCTGACTACATTCCATCTTTGTCCCACCTCCTCCCCTGACATCAGTCTGAAGAAGGGTCTCGACCTGAAATGTCACCCAGTCCTTCTCTGCAGAAATGCTGCCTGACCCGCTGAGTTACTCCAGCATTTTGTGTCTACCTGAGAATCTATCCTATCTAAGCCTCATCATTTTATACAACTCGATCAGGTTACCCCTCAACTGCCTATGCTCTATGGAAATTAAGATCAGCCTATCCAATCCCTCCCCTAAAGTCCACTAATCCAGGCAAACCACATTCTTCCTGTAATATGGCGACAACAAATGCACAGAATGTGCAGAATGTGCAGAATGTGCAGTTTTGTAAAGTTGCAACACAGTACCACAATTTTTATATTCTATCCCTTAACCTATCCCTAAAATGTTCTCAATGTATGCCTACTTTGAAGAAGTTCTCTCTCTGACGAGGGATCTGTGAAACCCTCTCTCACTTCGCCTCCTCTGTAATTTCCGCTACTCTCCTGCTCTACGACCATGTTCTGAACTGAAATAGCGACCACAGCCATGTGCATTTCCCCAACATTTGCCTGCATAACCATCTTGTACCTCGTGGCTTCCAGCTCTGGTTCCAGGCTTCCCAGTTCACACCCAACCTAGATTTCAGGTACCTGCACTCAATCCACCATTACTCTCAACAGTCTGAAGAAGGGCCGTGACCCGAAACGTCACCCATCCATGTTCTACAGATAACATTGAATGCATGTGGCATGGAAATAATTTCCCCCAAAATTGACAAACCTTTCTTTGCCCCACAGAATCAAAAGTTCAGCATCAAGATTTATTGGACTGTGCATTGGTCAGTGACAGACAGTCCCCAGATCACAACAATTGATCCATTCCTAATAAAGTATCAGGTAGATGTTTCACAAGACTGAATAGGAGAAAGCTATCTTCATATAGAGAACCATTATGAACTGAAATTCACTGCCTGTAGGAATGGCAAAAACAGAATGTATTAGTATCTACAAATGGGACTCAGATAGGCAGTGATAGGAAAATAATTTGCAGGGCTGCAATGGAATGAGACGGGGCAAGTGGAAATGACAGGATTTCTCTACTACATGCTGGCACAACTCAAGGCTAACTGGTCTCTTTTGGTGCCATAACAATTCTCAAAACTAATGAATTCATCACTTCAAAGAGATTTTGTCTTCGATATACTCCACATCTATTGTCGTCCAAGATACACAAAAATACCATAAAATAATTAATTAAATGGGAAGCCAATCAATTCAGTTACTTTACCTATTATTGAAAAAATTAATAATTTAAGAGTCTTTTTGCAATAATGTAATTGAATTATTCTAAGAATTGGAATTGGTTAGTATGGGTGGGATTAGTGAGGATGTCAAGGGTTATGGGGAGAAGGCAGGAGAATGGGGTTGAGATGGAAAGATAGATCAGCCATGATTGAATGGTGGAGTAGACTCAATAGGCCAAATGGCCTAATTCTGCTCCTATGACTTATGAACTTATGAATTGGTCACTTAAATTGAAAGATAGAAAACCAGGCATCAGCCTAGAACCCATATTTTCATTTTCTGTATTGTTACATAATTGTGGTTTAATGTAATGTTGTTACCTTTATCCAGTAAACGCATGTCAAATAAGAAACAATGCAGATGGTAAATTTGAACTCATGACAAAAACATTCTGGAAATGCTCAGCAAGCCATGTAGCATCCATAGAGAAAGAAAATAGTTAGTTGTTCAGGTCAATGAGGACTGGGAGAGGTTGGAGATTAAAAAAATGCTTTAAAATACAAAAATAGTGGGAGGGGAGAAGTGGTTAAAAGAGGATGTCTATAATAGAGTGAAAAGCAGGTTAAAAGATAAAATATAAACCAGAATGTGCCTGTATTAGAGGGTTTCAGCTACAAGAGCTGGATAAACTTGAATTGTTTTATCTGGAACATCAGATGTTGTGGGAGACTTAGTAGAAATATATAAAATTATGAGAAGCATAGATAGGGTCAGAAACGTGTTCACTGGATGGAAATGTCCAACACTAGAGGGTAAAGGTATAAGGTGAGAGGGGGAAGATTAATGGAGATGTGCAGGGCAAGGTTTTTTTTACACAGAATGGTGAAGGCCTGGAATGTATTGCCGGGGGGGGGTGGTGGTGGTGGAGGCAGATCCGACAGTGGTGTTCAACAGGCTTTTAGATAGGTGCATGGGAGTGCAAGTGGAGAGGGATATGGATCAAGTACAGGCAGTTGAGATCAGTTTAACTTGGCGTCATGTTTGGCACAAACATTGCTGTACTGTTCTATGTTCTAAACGAGTGAAATACAAAGTAAACAGGAAATGAGAGGATGTTAAACACAAACAGATTATTGACATTACCAAAGGAATTTGGATGAGATTCTGCAAATTTGGAATGAAAATGTTGAACTTAATGATGGTTCCAGAAGCCTGTATTGTGACGTGCTGCTTAGTTAGTTTATATTGAGCTTCATAGAAACAGTGTAGGAGACTTAGCATGGAAAGGTCAAAGTGGAAGAGAAACAGAGAATTAAAGTGACAGGCAACTAATCTTGAGTTGTGGACTGAATAGAGGAATTCCTCGGAATGGTCCCCAGCCTGAGACCAATAATGGAGATATGATTGGCTCTGTTGAATGCCCTATGTAAAACAAAAGAACCACCCCAGTTCTCATTTATTCTCTCCCCACCCGACAAAGTCTTTCATTCTCCCCTTCTCCCATTCCTGCATCTTAAAACTTGTTTATCTCCAACTGTTCTCAATTTTAATAATGGTCATTCTCCTGATGCCTTAACAAGATGTCTCTCCCCACAGATATTGGATAACTTATTTTCAGCCTTTATTGAAAATAGATTTCTTGCCTTGGTTTAACCTATTCCTTTCTTGAAGTGTCCAAGACCGTTCTGGTCATTCTTCAAAATTGAAACTTCTGGCATATATATTCTATTTATATATATTTCCTTAAAAATCAGTTCATTGAGTCTATGTTGGCTCACAGTGATTCTACTAATTACATTCCCCAGTTATTTGCCTGTAATCTACACACATATATGCATTAACTACCAATTTTTTTAGTGCCTATGAAGAATATGGGTGATTTACATTTTCTAATTACCCTGCCAGTCCGCATGTCTTTGGGATATAGAAACAAACGTTAGCACCAGGCAGAAACACACAAGGTCAGAGGGAGAACATGCAAACTCCATACAGGCAGTACCTGGACATCAGAATCATCCCAAATCAGTGGAGAAGTGAGGCAGCTGCACTATCTGTAGCACCACTAGGCTGCCCATTAACATTGATGACCAGTCCAGGTCTTTCTTACAGTAAATCACAGTGATGAGGATTGAATTCACTGCTTACCATGTAGCCTGGCATCAGATTTGTACTTGACAGATTTGTGATACAACTCAGCAGTCGCTTAGCTTTATTGATTCCTGCTTTACAGTAACTAGATTTTGCAGGCCTGCATTCTTGTCAATGTATTTACCTATTTTTAGTGGTTAGAAGTTGATGGCTTAACAACAGCAAGGAGGCACTAAGCCATCTGATATTTGCCAAGTCCTCGGGGATTTTCTGCCAGAAGTGACAACAGGCTTTGAATACACCTGCTCTTCTTTGGCTGGGTACATGATAGTAATAGGGTAACAATGAAAAACAGCTTCTGCCAACTTTCGTCTCAGCATCTCAGTGATGGAGGTGAAACAGAAGGGAAGAACAGAAATTATACTGTATAGCATCACGTTTTAGTGTGATGTGTGCAGAGGCGAAAAACCCGGGGGGGCCAGAGGGGACACGTCCTCTCCATGTTTTGAGAGGTGGGGGACATCCCCCCCCCCCCCAAGTTTTTGTCATCCAGAATTTAAAATCTCCGCTTTCCGCGAGACAGTGGGGGTGGGACTGATGATCGAGGGCGCTGATTGGACGAGAGAGACGTCGGTCAGCAGGCAATGGGGGCGGGACATGATTCAGCATGATGATTGGAGGAGGGAGACGTGGCACAGACCTGCGCCTCATCCGCAGCCAGGATCCATCACGGCCGGGTCTCCGGCGCTGTCCCGAGTGCCCCCCCCCCACCCCCATGGGTGGCCAGAGAGGTCGGGAGTAAAGATCCTCCGTGATAGGATCTTTGGTCGGGAATCAGACGGGCCAGCGCAGAGAACCAGCGCTAAACCCAGCTAACTCTGCCTGTCCCACCAGGTGAGCCTACAGCCTTACTGGACTTGCGGGAAATATGGCCAGCGCGGAAAAGCAGCGCTGGTATCCCGTCAGTTCAGACAGGGCTGTAGTTAACCCGGAAAGACAGGCAGTTGAGCTGCATTTAGCGCTGGATTGAGCCTCCGAAGCCTCTCGCGCGTGTGTGTGAGTGCGCATGCGAGCGTGGCCGCCAAACAAATTGCGTCCCCCGTCCCCTCCATGTTTTGATAGCGAGTTCCGCTCTTGGCTGTGTGAACCGATTCCTATGAAAAATCAAATGATGGTGAGAACTATAGATTGAGCACATAGTTTACTATTTCATTCAACAAGTTCACTATTTCATTCTGAGACCACTGTCTGTCTGGTGTGTGATGCCAAACATACACACAAGAGTTCGGCAATATGCAACACTCATGTTACTGTTAATTCTGGATTTCCATTGCTATATGAGTGCTCAACCATTCTATGGGCCGCTTATGCCAAACATGGTACACATCTGGGAGACAGAAAAGGATCTCCCTGACCTGAACTGGCAACCTGACTCAGGAACGGATCTCAGCCCTACTCGTTCAGCTCTCTGCCATGCGCCCATTCCTCTTGCCCCGTATTAAAGAAGCTCACTCCCTCTATCATCATATCACATTTCTTGTGCAACTTTCTCACCAACTAATCACCCGCTCAAACATCTCATCCATAAACCCTTAATCCCAACATCTCAGTCATCACTCTTCATTCCACTAATGACCACCAGCTACTCTCTCCAGCCACTGAAGCACCCCCCTGAACTATGATCACACCCCTTCCAACTTGACTACATAATCTCTGAAGATCACAGGATCCTAGCCTAAGAACATATAAGAACATAAGAAATAGGAGCAGACACAGCACTTTGCGCCTGCTCGGTGATTTATTGAAATTATATCTGATATTCTACTTTGGTATTATTTTTCTGCAATTGCCCCCATTGATTCCCTTAATGTCCAGAAATGTATTGACCTCTATTTTGAAAGAACACAACAAATCAGCCTCCAAACCCCTAGGCAATTCCAGAGGGTCAGCACTCTTTGAGTGAAGAAGTTTCTTATCTTAATCCTAAATAGCCTGCCCCTTATTTTCAAACTGAGACCCCTCAGCTGGGGAAACATCTTATCTCCTTTCATTCTTCTAAACTCTGGAGAGTACAGTTCAAATCTACCCAAGCTATTCTTATATGCAAACCCATTTATGGAAGATGTATTGCGAACAATCACTGCCCTCTTTCTCAGTGAAGAGGCCAAGTGTGTACACAGTACTCCACGTGTAGTCCCATTAAGGCCCAATACAATTATCAACAGACTTCTTTCCTTCCATATTTAAATCTTATTGTAATAAAGGCTAACATACCATTTACCCCTGTAAATTAATGCTGCACTTTATCCCCTCACAGGGCAGCTGACCTGTGATCTCAGCAGAAAAAAGAAGAAACAAAAATGTAAGCAACCCCTATTGAAGTAGGAAATAGCAGGGTAATAGACGTATGGGATTTCAGCATCGCCAATATTAATTTTGTTACTCTTTGACTCAATTACTCTATTAGTCAGTGAATGTTTACCTCTGGCCTGATCCATGGTACTTGCAGCCATTCACAGGTTTCTTTCCTCCACAAACCAACCCTCCCACCCCATTCTCTTACCTGAATCAGTACCTTGGCTTGTCATTGCAAAGCAGTGGTGTCTCCTCAATGCTTTGCAATGACAAAGCACGTGGAATAAAATTCTTACCTCATATAAAACTTGTTCGCTTTCACATGAGATATTCACAATGTCAAGGCACATGCCAAATTCTAGGCATATGAGCTTATGGCTTTTTAAATGATGATACTGGGAGATATATATTTAAAATATTCATTCTTCTGTTCATTGCTTAAAGATATTTTATTTTAACTCCATTGTGTCTTCCTGAAACTACTGAATGAATAAAATGTCATATAAATCTGTGAAACATGCATAGACTTTCTAGGTTGCAGTGTTTTACACGCAATATGACAGCATTAGCCATGTCACTGACAGAGCTACCTTCTTCCAACGTGTTGTCATTAGGAAGCACGGATATGGTAAATGGGGATTTAGTTCAGAAATCAGCAGTGTGTGTAGATAGTTCACCACGGATTGCAAATCCTGAGCCATTATCTGGTCGTATTAGAGTTTGTGTGTTGTGCTCATTGTTTATTATTCTCATTTCCTGTAATATATTATTTAGTTTCTCACATTCTATCTCTGTAATTACACTGCACACAAGGCATTAATCCTGCTGTGTTTTAATCTAATGCTATTCTACTTTATTACTGTCTATGGAGTCTTAATTTATTTTCAGTGAAGATCTCACTCACTGAAGCATTACTTTCTTTCCCATTTTATTGTTATTTTTTGCAGTGTTAAACTCTGTGATCTATTTTAATCCGATGTTTAGTTTAGTCTAGTTTGGAGATACAGTGCAGAAGCAGGCCCTTGGCCCACTGAGTCTGCACCGACCAGCAATACCTGCACGTTAACCTCATCCTACACACTGGGGACAATTTTTCGTTATACCAAGGCAATTAACCTACAAACCTGCATGTCTTTGGAGTGTGGGAGGAAACTGAAGACCTCAGAAAAAAAACATGTGGTCACGGGGAGAACGTACAAAATCTGTACAGACAGCAACCTTAGTCGGGATGGAACCTGGGTCTCTGGCTCTGTAATAGCTGTAAGTCAGAAACTCTACTGCTGTGCCATCCTGCCATCCCATTTTATTTTAGATTTTACAAATGTAATGCTGGTCAATGGGCAAGTCATGAGAGCAGAAGTTGGGGAGGATGGAGTGTGGGCTGTGGATGGGAAGAGGCCAGATGGGAAATGAGAGCAAGGATTATAAAAGGATCAAGAGGATCAAAAGAAGATAAATTATTTTTATGGAGGTCGTCAAGTGATTAGCTGTCAACAAGTGGTCTCTGAAAAATCTCCATCCTCCCCAACTTTTGCTCTCATGACTTGCCCATTGACCAGCAATACATTTGCAAAATCTAAAATAAAATGGGGTGGCACGATGGCACAGCAGTAGAGTTTCTGACTTACAGCTATTACAGTGCCAGAGACCCATGTTCCATCCCAACTAAGGTTGCTGTCTGTACAGATTTTGTACGTTCTCCCCGTGACCGCATGGGTTTTCTCTGAGTTCTTCGGTTTCCTCCCACACTCCAAAGACATGCAGGTTTGTAGGTTAATTGCCTTGGTATAAACGTAAAATTGTCCCTAGTGTGTAGGATGGGGTTAACGTGCAGGTATTGCAGGTCGTTGCAGACTCTGTGGGCCAAGGGCCTGTTTCTGCACTGTATCTCTAACTAGACTAAACTAAACATTGGATTAAAATAGATCACAGAGTTTAACACTGCAAAAAATAACAATAAAATGGGACACTAGGAACTGCAGATTTAGATTTTAGAGATAAAGCACGGAGACAGGCCTTTCCGAGTCCGCACCGACCAGCAATCACCCTGTACACTAACACTATCCTACACACGAGGCACAATTTTACAACATACCGAAGCCAATTAACCTACAAACCTGTACATCTTTGGAATGTCGGAGGAAACCGGAGCATGCGGAGAAAACCCACGTGATCACAGGGAGAACGTACAGACTTGGTACGGAATGCACCCGTAGTCAGGATCGAACTTGGATCTCTGACACAGCAAGGCAGCAACTCTACTGCTGCTCCTCTGTGCCACAATTAGGAATTTTGAGCAAATAAACACCAAAGTGCTGGAGTAACTCAGCAGGTCAGGCAGCATCTCTGAAGGTTTGCAACCCGAAACATCGCCTATCCATATTCTTCAAAGATGCCACCTGACCCGTTGAGTTACTCCAGCACTTTGAGGATTTTTTATCTCTGAGAAATAGTGAAGTTGCAGAACCTGTGCTCCAGGGAAGAAAGTTCACAATGAGTGAGGAAATGACTTGTGGCTTGTGGGGGCTGGTGACTGATTGGTATGTTGAATATTGGTAGTTCTCTGAATAAGAATGACCATGAAATTAGTTTGTTAGGTTGGGGTGATTAAATTGTTAATGGCTTCCTTAGTCCATGTAATAGAGATCTGATATAGAGAGAAATTACAATCAAGCAGAACTGTAAGGAGCCATTTCACAAATGTAATTTATTTAATTGAAAACGTAATGCCTTTAATTTGCCTTGCAAGGAGAGAGATGAGAGACATTTGCTGATCAATCGGTACAAATTTCGTGCTCAGTGGCTCCATAGAAATCAGAGATAAATGGGATTTATAATGCTGTGCAGATAACTGGAAGCATTTCTTCAAAACCCCCTTTCCCTGTAAATAAATTGTACAAGAAAATACCAGGAGAGGACAATTAAGTAAATATCCAAGTAAGTGGATTCCAAGGGATAATTGGGTAGATATCTGGCTGAGAGACTGAGGTGTTGCACATTGGTATGTCAAACCAGGGCAAGACTTGCACAGCAAATGGTAGAACCCTGGAGAGTGTTGCAGTAGAGAGATAGCTGGGAATACTGGTGCATGGTTCTCTGAAAGCCAGGTGGACAGGATGGTGAAGAAGGCGTTTGACATACTTGCCTTCATTGGGAAGGGAATTTAGTACAAAAAGTTTGAATATCATGATTTAGCTGTTCAAGTCTTTGGTGAGGGCACATTTGGAGTATAGTGCGCAGTTCTGGTTGCCCAGCTATAGGAAGGATGTTATTAAGTCAGAAAGGGTGCAGAAGAGATTAACTTGGATGTTTTTTGGGCTGTGGGCTTTAGTTAGAGGGAGAGATTGCATCGGCTTGGACTTTTTTATTTGTAGTGTAGTTGGGCGAGTGGTGACCTTGTTAGGTGTACAAGATCGTGAATGGCATGGATAAAGTGAACACTCAGTCTTTTACCCAGGGTAGATAATTCTAAAACTAGAGAGCATAGGCTTAAGTTGAGAGGGGAGATAATGTATTTAAGGCTGCCATTAGGGGCAACTATTTCCCTCAGAGGACAGTCTGTATGTAGAAGACACTGCGAGTGGATGCTGTGGAAGCAGATATAATTACGAATTTAAAAATACAAACAGATATATTGATATTAAGGTTTTGGAAGGATATGGGCCAAATACAGGCAAATGGAATTCACCCAATATGCCAACTTGGTTGGCATGGACAAGGTGAACTGAAGGACCTGCTTCCATACTGAATAGCTCTATGACTGACTATTAGAAGTGATTAACTCAAGTAAGCAAATCTAGCCTAATGAAGGTATTTTTCTGCCAAAACAACTTATGTTAAATATAGCTTTACACTTTATGAATTAATGTAAACTCATTTAAGTTTGAGTTGAACCAATGAAAGTGAAATATGTAGCAGATCTCAAAGTAAAGTTATGGAAGAGTAGAACCATCTGTTGAAATAGGAAGTAAAGTGACCAATTCCTCAAAATAAGATAATTGGGTGCTGCTGTATCAGGACTGTACAATTTGAAATTGATATAACCTGCAGTAAATCAGTTGAAATTAGGCCAGTTATAAAATTTGACATGGGATATCCTGTTGGGATTCATGATGAAGTAAGTTATGATGCAATGCATATTTGAAGTTTTCAGCTATAAACCAGACATCCAGTTTAAGAAAACATTTGCCATTTGGAAGTCACAAAGGTAAAGGAATGGTGTTCAATATTTGTAGGGCATTTAAATGACCATCGTATTCACAATGGGATATTTCACAACAACTCTCCAGCTTTTTTGCTTCCAAGGTAGTTATAAAATGAAGTGTAGACTGGATGGCACAGAGATTGTGTTTTTGAGGCATATCTTTCTTCTTTAATTGATCGATTGAAAGTAAGCATGCAGGTACAGCAGGCAGTGAAGAAAGCTAATGGCATGTTGGCCTTCATTGCGAGAGGATTTGAGTTTAAGAGCAAGGAGGTCCTACTGCAGTTGTACAGGGCTCTAGTGAGACAGCATCTGGAGTATTGTGTGCAATTTTGGTCTCCTAATTTGAGGAAGGATGAGAGGGCATCTTATAGATACATATAACATTCTTAAAAGATTAGACAGGCTAGATGCAGGAAAAATCTTCCCGATTTTGGGGGTGTCCAGAACCTGGGGTCACAGTTTAAGAATAAGGGGTAGGCCATTTAGGACTGAGATGAGGAAAAACTTCTTCACCCAGAGAGTTGTGAATCTGTGGAATTCTCTGCCACAGAAGGCAGTGGAGGCCAATTCACTGGATGTTTTCAAGAGAGAGTTAGTTAACTCTTAGGGCTAAAGGAATCAAGGGATATGGGGGGAAAGCAGGAATGGGGTACTGAATTTAGATGATCAGCTGTGATCATATTGAATGGCGGTGCTGGCTCGAAGGGCTGAATGACCTACTTCAGCACCTATTTTTCTGTTTTCTATGTTTCTAATGCAATGATAGCTGCAAAAATTAAAGAGTACTCCCATTTGTTCTTGCATCTCTTTTATCGGAATTAAAAATAAAATGTACACTATTACACATATCTTTGCAGCCAATTTAGTAGCCTATTTGGGGGAAAACCCGATTTGATGGTGGTGCTGTATACAATGTTGCTTTTAACAAACTAAAAAGAGTTGCAAACTAATTCCTCAGCTTAAGTTTCTTCAAATGAAATTTTGAATTAACTGAAAACTATAATATGAATTTAAAACTTTTTAATTGAAATGTAAATGGCTAAAGATGAAATATGAAGCGTGGAAAGTTTGCGCAACTCTATCAGATATTTATAGATACAAAAATAGCTAGAATCTGCTGGCTGTAATGAAAACTAACATTCTTTTGGTTGCAACACCATGAACATGAGAAAAGGTTTTGCTTTCTCTCCCAAGAATGCGATGGAAGATGCACAGGGGAACGTCGGTCATGGGGGAGTTGGGAAAGTTGGGGAAAGGTTTGAACTGTTGGAGAAGTTTGCATCTTTCCCAATTGCTGAATAAAACTGGTGGTTTCTGATCCTAATTGCTATAGGGCATATTGGTGGGGATGTCATTAATTTCTGATCTCACCATGATGTGTGCACCTTGGCAAGTGTTCAAGCTCTTGCTGAACAATATCCATCCTTGAAACAGAATCGACTATCAGTTTGACTGCCTTCACATATAATCTCAAAGGCATCACTCAAGGAATTGTGACAATTAAGTGGGAGTAACCTAATGTGATCCAATGCTCAGGAACGACATCGCTAAATTTAAAAGAAAGTGTTTCAATTATGCAGGGATTTTCACATTCTCCAGGCATAGAAACAAAGAAAAGTAGAAAATAGCAGGAGGAGGCCATTTGGCCCTTGGAGCCTGCACCTCCATTCATTGTGATCATGGCTGATCATCCACAATCAGTAACCTGTGCCTGCCCTCCCCCCATATCCCTTGATTCTGCTGGCCCCTAGAGCTCTACCAAACTCTCTTTTAAATTCATCCAGTGAATTGACCTCTGCTGCCTTCTGTGGCAGATAATTCCACAAATTCACAACTCTCTTTGTGAAAACATTTTTATTTTCATCCCAGTTTTAAATGGCCTCCTCTTTATTCTTAGACTGTGGCCCCTGGTTCTGGGCTCCCCAAACATTGGGAACATTTTTCCTGCATTTAACTTGTTCAATCCTTTTATAATTTTACACTTTTCTATAAGATCCCTCTCATCCTTCTAAATTCCAGTGAATACAAGCCCAGTCTTTCCAATCTTTCCTCATATGACAGTCCCACCCATCCCGGAGATTAGCCTTGTGAACCTTCACTGCACTGTCTCAATAGCAAGAATGTTCTTCCTCAGATTAGGAGACCAAAACTGCACACAATACTCCAGATGTGGTCTCACCAGGGCTCTGTACGACTGCAGAAGGACCTCTTCACGCCTATACTCAAATCCTCAAAACACTTTACAGCCAATTTAACACGGCTTACTCTGAAGCACATCTCACATCTACCTAAAGAAGGCTTGCTTTGGTTGAAGTTTTCTTGAGAAATAACATACTTCTACCAGCACACCTCAGTAATGTACAAGAGCTCAGAATTGATTTTGTGTTCAGTTCTCTAATGTTAGACATGAATAATCAATCTTCATCCTCAGAAGTGAAAATGCAATGAACAGAGTCATATTCAACAAAGTTAGGTCAGTTTATTCCTGAGTTTTGGAGGGAAAATTTTGCTTCAATTGATATGGCTTAACATGAGAAGGGTACTGAATAATCCAAACAAAAAACGTAATCAACTTCAGAGTTCTAAAGTGATAAAAGGATTGTTATATGAATGGAATATCTGAAGAAGAGTAGTGAATGTGGCGACTGCCTTATGCCTATAGCATTCAGAACTACATCACCTATTTCTCATTGGTGAGACATTCACATACAAAAAGTACATCAGCTAATGATGAGCTGACAAATAATTTAGTCACAAAAGGCACGAATCTTCATCCTTCAGAAATTTCAAGTTTGTCGAATAAACTATTATGGAGAGTGGACAAAAACTAATGGCCCAGAGAAAATGCCATCATTGTGTGTGCATTTACTGGAAGAGAGATTCCTATATGTGCTTACATACTAGAGCAAATCAGTTCCATCCCATGATTTGATCTGTAAATGATGCAGGTGAATTGAATATTCAAGACCAACAAAAATGACTGATGCTGGAAATCTAAATCAAAACTCACAAAGCCAGAAACACACCAGATTAGGCAACAATATTGGAGAGCGAAACAGTCATCGTTCTTTACAATTCTTCACTGGCTAATGATTGAATCCTATAAGGGGTTTAGAATGTTGTCCAGACCTGTTATTAGGCTCATAACTATAAGCAAACAATGGATTTTTGACCAATTGGACATGCTTCTTTAGTCTTAATTTAATATTGCCTGGTTTAATTTCCTGCGTTAATTTATCTTCTTTCTTGTACACATGCCAAGAATTTTATTGATAAGTATTTTAGCATTCAGAAGGTATAAATAAGTAGCTCCTTAATTAGTATTAACAGGAGTTGGAACCAGGTTTCAGAATTAAGGTGCCACAATGATGTGGAGAAAGAAATTCTATTTGCATTCAAATATTGTGATCCAGTCTAAACCCTACATGCAAAGCAATGTCGGAGCAAGCTAATGAAAGCCCTGGAGAAGTTGTACACTTCCAAAAGGTTTAGTGAAAAAAGCTGGTTTAAAATATTTAACACTGCTCCAAAATGCAGAGCATTAATTTGTAGCTCTGATCATATATAATTCATAACTTTTAACATTTAAATGCCTTTGGTTGTTTTACTCCTGGCACTTGCACATTCTGTACCAGCCGATGCATATCAGTGTATAAAATGAAGGCACCAAAAGGCAATTACCACAGTCTAACTTATTTAATTTGCAATCACTCACCATTAACCACTTATTACTGGGGCAAGACATCTTCATGGAAGATCAGTTTTGAACAAGCAATAGAAAATTTATCTAAGTTAAGTTGTATTAATTCCAACATTTTACATAAACAGCTTTTGTGTACATACCCCAACTCCTCTGTGTCCCATGCAAAGTAATGTAAAATATCTAGAAACATCTTCCAGATTGGAAATACAACTGAAAGATGGCAAACACTTCAACTTCCCTTTGGTAGGCTGCAGCTAAAATAAAGGACCAGCGATGTTTGTGCAGTGCAATATTTAAACCAGCATCTGCAGTTCCTTCCTACATCAAAAAGTGGGACGAGCTTGGATGGGGCACCTTGGTCGGCACGGTCGGTGTTGGGCCGAATGGCCTGTTCCAATGCTGAATGCCTCGTGTTACTTCTCAATGGTTCTTTATTGTTGCATGTGCCAAGGTACAGTGAATTTTATTTTTTTAAACATAGAGTTCAGCAATGTTTTACGTTACATAAGCACAATCCTAGATTAAGCACAACGTGTATTGAGATACTCTACTGAGACAATGTACAAGAGTCACCAGGTTTTGACACCATTGCTTTAAAGTTGCTTAAAGTGCAGCTGGCCATAAAGGACCGTTGTATTGGCAGCTTTGCAGGGTCAGCCTGGCTAAGCAAAGTTGTAGGAGTCCTCCATCACTCCTCCACTGCTCTGTACCTCTGCAAGCCATGTCCAGTCCATGCTCTCAGTCTCTTGGAACAGTGCCCAATCCAGTCAAGCCCCTGGCTATCGCAAGGCCAACAGCCATCCCCTCAGCCTGGATCTTTGCATCAGTCAGTGAACCATCCGTCCCTCTCTGTGCCCCGGGAGTGCCTCCTGCCGAGTTATTCCAGTACTTTGTGTCCTTCTGATATAACTTGGTTCTGCACTTCAATATAACCAAACCTGCAAAGAGGCACCTGCATCAGTCTCAGCTACAATTAATTTACTTGAATCCCATGTCTTTTTATCAATCAATCCAACAGAATCTTAAAATACTTCATCCCCAGAGGGGTGTAGAGTAATCTTTAATCAATTGCATTTCAGTGGGTCCTAAAGTAACCCTTCATCAATCAACCTCAAATTCTAAAGTCTTCTTTAAATACCTATCTCTCTAGAGCTACAATTCTTGTTCAATTGGTCTTGAAAAGTTCTAAAGTGATCTTTAATCAATAACCTAAAAGGATTCAGAAACTCTAATCAATCTACCCCAAAGAATTCTAAAGTAATCTTCATTCAATTGATCATGAACAGTTTTAAAGTAATTGTCAATTAACAATGAAGACCTCCAAAGTAATTTGTAATCAATCATCCATGAAGTCTTCCAAAATAATTGCTAACCAATCAAACACACGGTCCCATAATGATCATAACTCAGCACTCCCCAAAGTATTCTAATATAATGTATCAGCAACCAAGGTTAAGGAAGTGATTTTTAGTCATCGGTTGCTGAGGAATGAAGGAACAATGGTATATTTCAGGCCGGTATGAGACTTTGAGACCTGCAGATAGCGGTGTTCCCATCTGCCTGCGGTCCCGGTTCTTCTTGGCATAGGTTTGGGAGATGCCCAGGTGAGTAACTACTGTACGATTTTGCAGATTGTATTCACTGCAGTCACCATGGGCTTGGGTTGGTGAATTGGGTGGCAATCAAGTAAGTTCTTTATTTCCTTGCATGTTGTGCAGAATCTTGAGAGTTGTTGGCACTCGAGTCACCCAGGCAAGCACACTATATTCCATCAACACTCCTGATGTGTGTCTTATGGATGGTGGACAATCTGTGGGGTGTCAGGCAGTGAGTTGCTTTCTGCAGGATACTAATTTTCTGACCAACTTTCATTACCACAATATTTCCAAGACTGATCTATCTCAGTTTCTAGTCAGTGGTGAACCATAGGATGTTTGCTGGAGGGGTGCTTGGCAATGGTGATGCCATTCAATGTCAAATTTGGCTTGTTAGACTCTCTCTTGTTGGAGAAAGTCTTTGCCTGGCACATTTGTGGCACAACCTATTTGCTACTTAACAGCCCATATCCGAATGCTCACAAGATGTTATGCATGCAAGTGTGGACTACTTCGTTTGCTGAGTAGTTGTAAATGGAATTGAACTTGGTGCAGCCATCTGCAAATTTCCCACTTCAGACATTATGAATGAAGGAAAATCATTTATGAAGGTGACTGTGCCCAAAATACAACATTGAAATGTACCCGTAATCATATCCGGTGGCTGGTTTATCTCCAGCACCCACACCCAAAACCCCCTTCC
Source organism: Malacoraja senta (assembly GCA_038087875.1). Lineage (NCBI taxonomy): Eukaryota > Metazoa > Chordata > Chondrichthyes > Rajiformes > Rajidae > Malacoraja > Malacoraja senta. The sequence goes on along the minus strand of CM075977.1, from coordinate 240,481,046 downwards.
TTCAAGCGATGAATATATATTTTACCTGAGTGCCTTAATGTTACACTTTGTCATTGCTCTGGACAATCATCCTCACCTTACTTTAAGAATTAAGCTGTTTGGTCCATATTTGGACCATGGTTGTGATGATGATTGGACTATACCAGACAGAGGTAGACATCAATGAGCAGAGGATTTGAGAAGTGCCCCTTGATAGAAGTATCAAAGTCACATTCCACGCTGATGATTGAGAATGAAGTAAATTGGAAGTAAATAACTGGATTGGATTTGTCCACTTTTAATGCACATTTTTTTCACATGGTTATGCATGTACCAGGGTTGCAACTATACCAGAACAGCTTGGGTAGACACAGTTAGTTCTGAAGCATAGATCTACTATAAGAGGTGGGGGACCAGCATTCTGGCAGGCAGGTTTGCCACTGCTACACGGGTGGTTTTAAACTGAATAAGGGGGGTGGGGTGTCAAATGGGATAGTCGAGGATGGAGTTAAAGGGAAAGAGAGTAAAGGGATGGTTAATGACCCCAGAATTAACAGGAAAGGAAGCTCACAAAGGGATAGGAGAGTATGGCCAAGTGTAATAGGGATCGATGTGAAAGGTGAGATGCGTAAGGAATTAAAAGTATTGTATATGAATGCGCGAAGTATAAGAAGTAAAGTAGATGAGCTTGAGGCTCATTTAGAGGTTGGTAGATATGACATTGTGGGGATTACTGAGACGTGGCTGCAGGAGGATCGGGCCTGGGAACTTAATATTCAGGGTTATACATCCTATAGAAAGGACAGGCAGGTGGGCAGAGGAGGGGGGGGTAGCTCTGCTGGTGAGGGATGGAATTCAGTCCCTTGCGAGGGAAGACATAGGTAGAGTCACTGTGGATTGAGTTAAGGAATTGTAAAGGCAAGAAGACACTAATTGGTGTTATTTACAGACCCCCAAATAGTAACCCGGATGTAGGGTGTAAGTTGCAGCAGGATTTAAAACTGGCATGTAACAAAGGTAATGCCACTGTGTTGATAGGGGATTTCAATATGCAGGTAGACTGGGAAAATCAGGTTGGTTCAGGACCCCAAGAAAGAGAGTTTGTAGAATGCCTCCGAGATGGATTCTTAGAGCAGCTTGTAATGGAGCCGACGAGAGAAAAGGCAATTCTGGATTTAGTGTTCTCCAATGAACCAGATATGTTAAGAGAACTCGAGGTAAAGGAACCGCTTGGAGGTAGTGATCATAATATGATTAGTTTTAATCTACAATTTGAGAAGGAGAACGTTAAATCGGAAGTGGCACTGATGCAGTTGAACAAAGGGGACTATGAAGGCATGAGAGGGGAGCTGGCCAAAGTAGACTGGAAAGGGATCCTAGCTGGAATGACGGTGGAACAGCAATGGCAGGAATTTCTGGGCATAATCCGGGAGACGCAGGATTATTTCATTCGAAAAAGGAAGAAAGATTCTAAGGGGAGTCGGAGGCAACCGTGGATGACAAGAGAAGCTAGGGATAGAATAAAACTAAAAGAAAAGATGTATAACACAGCAAAGAGTAGCCAGAAGCCAGAGGATTGGGAAACTTTCATAGGACAACAAAAGGAAACAAAAAGGGCAATACGGGCTGAAAAGATGAAGTACGAGGGGAAGCTGGCCAGGAATATAAAGAAGGACAGTAAAAGCTTCTTTAGATAGGTTAAGGGAAAAAGAGTAGCAAAGTCAAATGTGGGTCCCTTGAAGGCAGACACAGGTGAAATTATTATGGGCAACAAGGAAATGGCAGAAGAGTTGAATAGGTACTTCGGATCTGTCTTCACTAAGGAAGACTCAAACAATCTCCCAGATGTACTGGAGGACAGAGGTTCTATGGGGGTAGAGGAATAGAAAGACATTTTCATTAGGCGAGAAATAGTATTGGGTAGGCTAATGGGACTGAAGGATGATAAATCCCCTGGGCCTGATGGTCTATATCCCAGGGTCCTCGTGGAGGTGGCTCTAGAAATAGTGGATGCATTGGAGATCATTTTCCAATGTTCAATAGATTCAGGATCAGTTCCTGTGGATTAGAGGATAGCTAATGTTATCCCACTTTTCAAGAAAGGAGCGAGAGAGAAAACGGGGAATTACAGACCAGTTAGCCTGACTTCGGTGGTGGGAAAGATGCTGGAGTCAATTATTAAAGAGGTATTAATGGGGCATTTGGATGTCAGTAAAAGGATTGGTCCAAATCAACATGGATTTATGAAAGGGAAATCATGCTTGACTAATCTTCTGGAATTTTTTGAGGATGTGACAAGTAAAATGGATGAAGGTGTGCCAGTGGATGTAGTGTATCTAGAATTTAGAAAGCCTTTGATAAGGTCCCGCATGGGAGACTGGTGACTAAAATTAGAGCACATGGTATTGGGGGTAGGGTGTTGACATGGATAGAAAATTGGTTGGCAGACCGGAAGCAAAGAGTAGGAGTGAACGGGTCCTTTTCAGAATGGCAGGCAGTGGCGAGTGGAGTGCCGCAAGGCTCGGTGTTGGGGCCGCAACCAAATTAGGAGCAACACTAGCAAGTTTGCGGATGACACAAAGCTGGGTGGGAGTCTGAACTGGGAAGAGGATGTTAGAAGGTTGCAGGGTGACCTGGACAGGTTGAGTGAGTGGGCAGATGCGTGGCAGATGCAGTATAATATAGATAAATGTGAGGTTATCCACTTTGGCGGCAAAAACAAGGGGGCACATTTTTATCTCAATGGGGTTAGGTTAGGTAAGGAGGAGGCGCAGTGAGACCTGGGTGTCCTTGTACACCGGTCACTGAAAGTTGGCGTGCAGGTACAGCAGGCAGTGAAGAAAGCTAATGGAATGTTGGTCTTCATAACAAGAGGATATCAGTATAGCAGTAAAGAGGTTCTTCTGCAGTTGTATAGGGCTCTGGTGAGACCACATCTGGAGTATTGTGTACAGTTTTGGTCTCCTAATTTGAGGAAGGACATCCTTGTGATTGAGGCAGTGCAGCGTAGGTTCACGAGATTGATCCCTGGGATGGCGGGACTGTCATATGAGGAAAGATTGAAAAGACTAGGCTTGTATTCACTGGAGTTTAGAAGGATGAGGGGGATCTTATAAAAACATATAACATTATAAAAGGACTGGACAAGCTAGATGCAGGAAAAATTTTCCCAATGTTGAGCGAGTCCAGAACCAGGGGCCACAGTCTTAGAATAAAGGGGAGGTCATTTAAGACTGAGGTGAGAAAAAACATTTTCACCCAGAGAGTTGTGAATTTATGGAATTCCCTGCCACAGAGGGCAGTGGAGGCCAAATCACTGGATGGATTTAAGAGAGAGTTAGATAGAGCTCTAGGGGCTAGTGGAGTCAAGGGATATGGGGAGAAGGCAGGCACGGGTTATTGATAGGGGATGATCAGCCATGATCACAATGAATGGCGGTGCTGGCTCGAAGGGCTGAACGGCCTCCTCCTGCACCTATTTTCTATGTTTCTATGTTTCTATGTTTCTAAGATACTACATTTGGAATATCATCTAGTCCCATTGCTTTGCTTCATCCATGCTCTCAATTGCTTCCCGATATCACATAGAGTGATTCAAATTGCCTGAAGGCTCTCGTGCGATGGAGGAGATCCAAGTTGGAAGCCAAGATGGATTATCTATTTAGCACTTATAGTTACACATGCATCAGCCTTTTCTTTAACATTAATATGCTGGGCTATGCCATCATTGAGTGTGGGAGTAGCATCCTCCTTCTCATAGCTGTCCAACATTATTCACAACTAGATTTAGCAGAACGTGCATGTGTTCAGGCAGGGAATGGTTTCCTGCATATATAAGATCCGAAACAGAACAGAAGTGTTAATCACAGTTTAAAAAAATGGAAAATCAGGGACTTATTACAAAATCATAGTCCATAATTTTCCTTCTAGACCTTAACAGCATTGAAGAAGTAACCAAAATGTTTGATGAGGGCAAAGTCATAGATGTGGTCTATATGGAATTCAGTATGGCATTTGATGTGGTTCCGCTGTTCTGGAAGGTTAGATTGCATGGGTTCCTGGGAGAGCTAGCCGACTGGATAGAGAATTGGCTTCATGGAAGAGAGCAGAGGGTGATTGGGGAAGGTTCAGACTGGAGGCCTGTGACTAGTGGTATGCCTCAGGGATCAGTGCTGGGCCCTTTGCTGTTTGAGGTTTATATCAATGATTTGGATGAAAATGTAGAAGGCATGATTAGTAAATTTACAGATGACACTATTGTGGGTAATATCATAGATAGCAAAGATGGTCATCAAAAATTACAGCAAGATCATGATCAGTTGGGCAAGTGGATTGAGGAATAGTTAATGGAGTTTAATGCAGATAAGTGCAAGGTGTTGCATTTTGGGAAGTCAAACCAGGGTAGGACCTTCGCAGTGAACGGCAGGGGCCTGGAGAGTATAGTATAGCAGAAGGATCTAAGAGTGAATGTGTATAGTTCCTTGAAAGTGGTGTCACAGGTCGAAAGCTTTTGGTACATTGGCCTTCATCAGTCAGAGTATTGAGTATGGAAGACATTGTTGAGGCTGCATTTGGAGTATTGTGTTCAGTTTGGGTCACCCGGCCATAAGAAGGATGTTGTTAAGCTAGAAAGAATGCAGAAAAAAGTTACAGGGATGTTGTCTGGGCATATGTTATGGGAAGACTATGGGCAGGCTAGGAGTTTATTGCATAGAGCATGGGAGGGTGAGGGGTAATCTTATAGTGGTATCTAAGATCATGAGGGGAATAGATAGGGTAAACACACAGAGTCTTTTATCCAGGGTAGGGAATCAATAACCAGAGGACATAGGTTTAATAGGCATTTATGAACTGCCAGCGAGCTAGTTAATGCAGGTACTATAACAACATTTAAAAGACATTTGGACAGATACATGGATATGAAAGGTTAAAAGGCATATGGGCCAAATGTGGACATGTGGGACTAGTATAGATTGGTCGGCATGGGCAAGTTATGCTATAGGGTTTCCATGCTGTGTGACTCTGACTAGACTTTAATCTTCCACCCACAGAAAATAGGCATGAGCAGTAGTTTCCCAAGTATATGCATGCACCTGCAATGAACTTTCATAATTTTCAATTGCAATCTCACAGCTCATTGGTAACACTTACATTTCATGCAAAAATAGGACTAATCATGTGCCACTGAAACTCTGGCATCCCTTTAATCCTTCAGAGGGACCGATTAAATGAAGTAAATGTAAATTACTGAGCTATTGGTAGTGATCCTAAAATTGCCACTATCATATCTGCCCACACCACCATCCCCCCACCAGCAGTGCATTCCAGCCACTCACCACCCGCCCACTGTGTAAAAAAATCTCTGGCATTCCAGAGAAAACATGAGCTTTGTGAGGAAAAGTGACCAGAGATTATTTAATCTGTTTTCGGGTATCAAAAGCAGAGACACAAAAAGCTGGAGTAACTCAGCGAGTCAGGCAATATCTCTGAAGAAAAGGAATAGGTGACGTTTCGGGTCGAGACCCTTCTCCTAGATATCTGATAGAAAAGATCTGCATGTCAAGGGCATAATTGTCACAGAAAAGAATTGCAAAACATGTAATGAAGTCCCTTAAATCTACAACATGCTGCTTTGCCAACCTGAGCCTTGTAGGACCAGGAAGGGGAATAATTTCTCAAATTGCCAAGATGGATGCAATTAAGAAGGGTTTAAGGAAGGGTTTGTTGCACAGATTGGAAGATGATTTTGGAAGTTACATGGCTGTGAGCTTTGCGCATGTGACCCACATGACATTTCATGCTCATAGAAATGTTGGATCTTTTGGGGTTTAGAATCTTAAACCTGTAATAGCAGTAGAAGTATTAAAAGGCAAATCTGCCACTATGCAGATGGAATTTGTGAAAGTATTTTTCAATGGCAAATAGACTGGCCCTTCGAGTGTCAGATTGGGAATAGCAACGTGTTGTAGATCTAAGGGATCTCACTACATGTTTTCTCAATTTTTCCTGTAACTCATCTATGTCCTTGACATTCAAATGTTTCTCTTTTCTGTTCAGAATTTATTCTTTTGATATTTTAAACCAGATAAATTAACCTCTGTTGCAGAAGCTTCACCAGTCTTTTAAAACACAATTTCTTGCTCACTTCTCCCAACAGAGCTCATGATAAACCAATAGGCTCATTTATTTGAGGAGATTCGGCTGTGTTAGCTATATTGAAAGGTTGGACAGTGTTGGGTTGTTTTCTCTGGAACCTTGGAGCTAGCTGGGAGACCTGATAAAATTATGAGAGGTACAGTTAGGGTAGACTGTCCGAACCCTTTTCCACAGATGGTAAAAACAACTTCCAGAGGCCATAGCTTTAATGAGAGAGGGACAAAGTTTAAAGGAGATGTGGTGGCAGGTTTATTATGCAGAGGGTTGTGGTGGCTGGAGCACGCTGCCAGAGGGTAGGGGATGATTGAGGCAGACACAATAGTGGTATAAAAATACTTTTGGATAGCATATGGATCTGCAGGGAAAGAAGGGATATTGGGTTTTTTGCAGGCAGATAAGAGTTGGTCTTGGCACAAACATTGTGGGTTAGAGGGCCAGCTCCTGTGCTGTATTGGTCTATGTTCTATCATGAGAGGACAAAGAAGTACAACATTTGAAAGGAAATCTCACAATATAATGAAAAGCATCTCGAGGCTTTTCACGGGAATATTACCAATTAAGTTTATGTTTATTAGGTTTAGGTTGATTATTGTCACCTGTAACCAGGCACAGTGAAAAGCTTTTGTTTGCATGGTGTCCAATCAAATCAGATAATACTATACCTGAATACAATCAAGCCAAATACAGACAAAAGGTAGGCTGAAGAAAAAGATACCAGAGTGCAGAATAGTCAAACATAGTAATGTAGTATTACAGTTCCAGATAAATAGTCCAATGTCTGCATTGAGGCTTTCTTTACGATTGCATCAATATGCTGGGTCCAGGACAGATCTGGGTATGATGGTGCTAAACGCTGCACTGTAGTCAATGAACAGCAGTCTGACGTATGCGTTTTCATTGTCTAAGTGGCCCAGTGCAGAGTGGAAAGCCAGTGAGATTGCATCATCTGTTGACCTGTTGTGGTGGTAGGCAAATTGTAGCGGCTCCAGGTTCTTGTTGAGGTAGGAGATGATATGCGCCATTATCAACCTCTCAAACCAGTTCATGATCACAGAGTGGTCGTCATTGAGGTACAGCACCTTACTCTTCTTGGCCACTGGTACAATTGATGCCCTTTTAAAGCAGGTGGGAACCTCGGACCTTAATAAAGAGAGGTTGAAGCTACTGCAAAACTTCCTGCCAGTTAGTCTGCACAGGTTTTAAGAATATGAACACTGTGAGAGTATCCAAGAGCCACCAGGTTTTAACGGCATAAGTCCAGTCGAGTCCACGCGTTCAGTCTTCTGGAGCAGCACCTCAACCAGGCGAGCCCCAGGCTGCTGCAGGGCACCCAGTTGTTCCTTGGTCTGGATCGGCCAGAGAACGGTCGTCCCTCTTCTTGCCCGGACACCTTCAGCCCTTGTGCCCCCGGGACACCTCCCGCAGTCGACTTTGAGGGCATGGAAGGTAAAACGCATGTTCTCTTAACAGCCCTTTGCTCTTGCGTCCCGTTATCTCCCTGCGCCCTCCTCTCCGGTTCTCTGGTCCTCGGAGGACAAGCAGGTGCCGCTTTCGGCGGCTTTGCTCTGCAGGCCCTTATTCTCGGGGGAAGAGCAGGGGCCGTGACCTGCCAGTCCTTCCTTCTGCTGCGAGGCCCGGCAGCCCTTTCTCTGCCCATCGGTTCTGTTCCTGAATCTGCTAGCAATGATGTTGAACCTTATGTATCTGCTGCCCAATGGGAATTCTGACACCAAGCCAGAAAAGATTATAGTGTTACTCATGACCAATAGATTGCTCATAGACACAGAAATTAACTAGTATTTATAAAGCTTAGGACTTTGGCAACTGAACGTACAGCTGGAACTGATGTGGTGAAAGAAATAAGGGATTTAAGGGCCTGTCCCACTTGGCGATTTTGCCAGCATCATATCAGAGTCGCCAAAAGATTTTGACAATTTAAAAATTCAGTGGCGACAAAAAAATGTTGCGACACTTGAAAAAACACCGCGCGTCATACGTCATTACGCCGCATCACGCCGCATATTTTTCGGTGACCTGATACGTCAGTCAATGATGCCAGCAGTCGCCGAAAGAAATCACCAAGTGGGACAGGCGTTTACAAAATTCCAGAATTGAGAAGTCGTATACCAAGGGTTGTTTCAAAGGTTTCAAAAGTCTTTTATTGTCACGTGTGCCAATTAAGGTACAGTGATATTCGTATTACCATACAGCCATACTAAAAAAAAGCAACAAGACACACAACTACATAAAAGTTAACATAAACATCCACCACAGCGGATTCCCCACATTCCTCACTGTGATGGAAGGCAATAAAGTCAAATCTTCTTCCCTCATTTTTCCTCGCGCGGACGCGGCAGTTGACCCATCCATGAGGGCGATTGAAGCTCCCGCAGCTAGCGGTCGAAGCTCCCGCATTGGGGTGATCGAAGCTTCCGCATTGGGGCAGTCAAAGCTCCTGCGGCTTGGAGCTCCCGAAGTCGGACTCCAGCAGAGGCCGCCTACTCCACGATGTTAGGCAGCAGTGAGGACGGAGATACCATGTGGAAAAAAATTGGATATCCGTCGAAGTAAGAGATTTTAAAAGTTTCCCCACCCACCCCCGCCCCCGCCCCCCCCCCCCACATTTAAAAAAGCTAAAGAACACTAAAAACGTACATTTAACAACAGAGAAGGAAGGAACAGACACTGTTTGCGAGGCAGCTGCATGTGGCGTCACCTGGGTTGTATTAGAGATAGGAAGGAAAGAGGATGAATTTATTACAGTGGACTACAATTGGACCGGAAGCAAATGTAGACCCATAGAGTCACAGAGTGATACAGTGTAGAAAACGGCCCTTCGGCCCAACTTCCGCACACTGGCCAACATGTCTCAGCTTTACTAGTCCAACCTGCCTGCATTTGGTCTATATCCCTCCAAACTTTTCCTATGCATGTGTGAGAAGGAACTGCAGATGCTGGTTTAAACTGAAGATAGACACAAAAAGCTGGAGTAACTCAGTGGGACAGGCAGCAATCTCTTGAGAGAAGGAATAGGTGATGTTTCGGGGTCACGATCCTTCTCTCCAGAGATGCTGCCTGTCCCGCTGAATTACTCCAGCTTTTTGTGTCTATCTTGTCTTATCAATGTATCTATCTAATTGTTTTTTTAAACATTGGGATAGTTCCTGCCTCAACTACCTCCTCTGGCAGCTTGTTCCACAAATCCACCATCCTTTGCGTGAAAAAAAAGTTACTCCTCAGATCCCTATTAAATCTTTAACCCACACCTTGAACCTATGTCCTCTGGTCCTCAATTCTCCTACTCTGGGCAAGAGATTCTGTGCATCTACCCGATTTATTCCTCTCATGATTTTATGCGCCTCTGTAAGATCACCCCTCATCCTCCTGCACTCCAAGGAATAGAAACCCAGCCTACTCAATGTCTCCATATAGCTCAGACCCTCTAGTCCTGGCAACATCCTCGTAAATTTTCTCTGAACCCTTTCAAGCTTGACAATATCTTTCCTATAACGTGGTGTCCAGAACTGGACACATTACTCTAAATGCGGTCTCACCAACGTCTTATACAACTGCAACATGACCTCCCAAATTTTATACTCAATACTCTGACTGATGAAGGCCAATGTGCCAAAAACCTTTTTGACCACCTTACCTACCTGCGACTCGACCTTCAAGGAACCATGCACCTGCACTCCTAGATCCCTCTGCTCTACAACACTCTAGAGGCCTACCATTTACTGTGTAGGTCCTGCCCTTGCTCGACGTCCCAAAATGCAACTCCTCACATTTCCCTGTCAACCAAAATGGGGATGTTTGTTGAACACACCTTTGTATATGATAGAAATGGATGACAGCTTTGGGTGAATTTATAGAAAATAACAGGCCAAACAGGAGGACTTCAATTTATTTTGAAAGATTGCTTCAATTTATTTTGAAAATTGCAAAGTAATGCATACCAATCCTGTCTCTTCTGATCAGAGGCCTGATATGGATGGTTCTGACCTGAAGGAGAATGTTTCTTTCCCTTATTTCTGGTTCCTTGCCTGATCTCGGGGACTGTCCTTGATTGCAGATTTTTTTTAAAGAACATGAGAAATAGAAGATAGACACAAAATGCTGGAGTAACTCAGGCAGCATCACTGGAGAGAAGGAATAGGTGATATTTTGGGTTGAATAACAGATCTAAACAATTACTGGAACAGTATTAATGGATGTACACGATATTGGAACAAAGTCAACATAAATATATGAACGGCTGTATGTAATTAATCCATTAATTAAAAGAAGAGCTGTATAAACCACTTTAAAGATGACATGTCATAAGTGTAACAAAAAGCTTGAAGAAATAATAACTGATTTTGGCCAGAATTCTCATCCAGCTTAGTATCCTCTTATGTTCCCACCATTGTAAAAGCTAGTCTTCGCTCTATTAGACGTAGAGAAATGACTGAGCAACCTAGATGCATTAAATACTGTAGGCCTGACTACAACAGTTCCGTCATGATAAATAGTTGCACTTTTCAATATTAGTTCAGTGACGACATTGCCAACCACCAGACAAAGTGGAAAATTGCCCAGATATATCATGTCCACAGAAAGGAATAAAAGTTCAACTGGTGTAAATACCACCCTTTCAATTTTCATCTGATCCACATCCAACTATCAGCAATCATCAGCAAAGAGATGTTGGAACTCACCAACAGTGCTTTCAACTGGCACTTCCTGATTAGTGACTTGCTCAACAATAGTCAGTTTGGGCCATGGCACAACCACAAAGCCCCTACCCTCATCACATTGTTAGTCCAAACATGGACAAAGTGTTAAATTCCAGAGAGGAAGAGGGAGTAACAGTCCTTGGGATCAGAGCGACATTTAATTGAGTGGAAAATCAAGTAACTTAGTAAAAATTGTCTGGAGTCACACTGAGCACAAAGAGAGATAACTAGAAAGATAGAGGACAATCATGTCAGCTCTTGGCATTGCTACAGACATTTTTTAATGTCCAAGGGCTAAACATCTTCAACTGCATTTTCTATGAGCATTGCATCAAAATTGATGGTGTTTGTTAATGATTGCATGTTGTCAGTCCTACTTGCAAATCCTCAATTAATTAAGCAGAATATGCCTGCTTAAATAAAGATCCAGACTGAAGCACAGCTTGCTAAGTGGCAAATAATATTTGTTTTGCACAGAAGTCATACAGTTATTACCTTTAAGAAACAATATGAATTGCTTCACCACAACATTCAAAGGCATTCATATTATGTTCAAGAGGAAGAAGAGGAAATTTGTGAGATATGCATCTTCAGAAGTTTCCATTTGGGAGGCATTCAATTCTGATCATATGCTATAAACTACGCGACAATTTTTGGACCAATGGTCTTTCAATGGCGGACCTTGCTTTTGCTGCGTTTGAACTACTGAGTACTTGTACATTAACGTGGAATGTTCAGTACGATAAAGTATGCCTTTTGAGAAGGCAATAAGCCATTTGGAAGAGGGCACTTTTCATTTGTAGGTTATTTATGATTTTCCACAGTCAAAAAGACAGTCCAACCCAACCACTCTTGAAAATGTTCCTCTGCAGCAGGTATGTGAATGCACTTTATCCAGGTGGATCAGAAGTGCGACTTTTCTGGAGAGGTGGCATGGTCCCGAGGTAATATAAAGAGGGGCAACAATAGGGGCAATAAAGAGGTGAGTCTGTCCTCTCCTTCTCCATCATTGTCTGGTTTGGCTCAGCCACCAAGCACCACACCCGGAAGCTGCAGCGAATCGTCCAATCAGCTGAGAAGGTTGTTGGCTGCAACCTTCCCTCCATTGACGAACTGTACACTGCAAGGGCCAGGAAGCGAGCGGGTAAGATCATCCCTGACCCCTCTCACCCTGGCCACAAACTCTTTGAATCACTTGCCTCTGGAAGGCGACTCCGGACTGTCAAAGCTGCCACAGCCAGACATAAAAACAGCTTTTTTTCCCACGAGTGGTAACTCTACTCAATAACCAAAAATCTGTAGCCGCCTTTTGCTCTGGTATTTTATTTAATTCACATGTTTAATCGATAATATTTTATTATTAATGTTTAATTAATAGAACATGCATCTTACCTTCCATGCCCTCATTCCTAACTGGCACTGTATGTCATGTTGTCACTTGCGAGCGGAGCACCAAGGCAAATTCCTTTTCATATTAATGGTCCTGTCCCATGGTACGAGTTCATTCCATGAGCTCTCCCGAGTTAAAAAAAAATCAAACTCGTGGTAGGCACGGAGGATGAACGTAGCCGGTACGTCGGAGCTCGGGGATGTCTCTTAGCGGCTCGTAACGCTAACGGCAGTTATCGGGAAGACTCACTAACGGCAGGTAAGCTCGGGAAGACTCGTGAAGATTTTTCAACATGTTGAAAAATTTCCACGAGAGCCCCGAGTACCGACGAGCGGCCATTACCGTAAATCTCCGAGTTTGAATCAGGGCAAACTCGGGAGAGCTCTTGGAATGAACTCGTACCCATGGGACAGGGCCATAAGTGCTTACAGGCAAAACAAATAGTCAGATTTTTCATTCACTGACGTACTGTCTGCTTAAATTCAACTGAAAGCTCCTAGCCATTAATAGTTTTACATATGTCAAGGCAAGTAAGCAGAGCTTACCTGTATTGTTGTTAACAATGGAGTAATTTTTCATTTCATATGTTTTTAGTATGCAATAATAATGGTGGCAATTTAAAGTTGAGCCATGAACCTACTAATTGGCTGAGCAGGCTTGATTTTGTTTTTCATTTTTCTCACAGCATACAAGTGGTCTATTCGGCCCAATGATGGTATGCTAGTTCTCAGAACAATCCCATCAGTTCCATTGCTCCACCAAATTTTCTTAATCTAATGGGCCTGTCCCACTTAGGCGATTTTTCAGCGGACTGCCGGCGACTGTCAAGTTGCTGGCAATCGCCTGAAAAACCAGCAACTGGAACGATGACTGTCAGAGTGGAACACACATACACAAACACATTGCTTCCTTCACCAGCCCGTTATGCAGGCGGGGGACAGGGCAAGACAGGGGGGAGAACAAATTCACATAGTGCAAAGCCAAGGTGATACAGACACACACCGCGATGAACAGGAAGGTTGGCGCTGTAATTAAGACGGCTAAAGAAGGGGGGAGAAGAAGTGGAGACAACTTTTACGAAACCAGAGATACACGGCTGTGAAGCTCAGCGGACATTTAACTTTACCGGTCAGTTATCCACGGTTCTGAAATCTACTGCTTACCTTTTTTTCCCCAATGAGCCAATGAAATTCACCGGTCAGCACCGGTTACAACCTACGAGAACCTCCAAGAACCTTCGACCTCCTGGCAACCCACCTATGGCACAAAAATTCTCGCTACTCTCCATGGCGTTTCTTGTCGTCGTCACTAATTTTTCAACATGTTGAAAAATTCACGGCGACCATAATGAGGCCGCAACTAGTTCCCAGAATGCAGGAACTCCTCGCGACCATGAAGACGACTCCCTGGCAACGACCCGCGAACATGTGGCGACCATGTGGCGACTGCATAGTCGCCTGAAAAATTGCCTAAGTGGGACAAGCCCATTAGCTTACAACCCATCTGCCCATAGCTTACCACCCATCTACCATAGGGACCTTAGGGATATCTGAAGAAGGGTCCTGACCCTAAATATCACCCATCCTTTTTCTCCTGAGATGCTGCCTGACCCACTGAGTTAGACCAGCACTTTGTGACATTTTTTAGCACAATGTGCAGTAGCTAATTGACCTACCAAACTGCTCGCCTTTGGGATGGGGGAGCAAAGTGGAGCACACCGGGAAAGTCAATCATGGAGGCGTCGTACAAACTCTACATGGATAGCACCCAAGGTCAGGTTTAAATCTGGATCATTAGAACTATAGATCATGAGGCAGCAGTACTAACTGCTACAACACTACACCATATAATTTGTCAACTTTCTAACCTTCCTCTGCAACACAGTTCTGACTAGCATTTGAAGAATGTGAGTAAAACACTTCACATCAATGCAAAAAAAAACCCCAATGGTATAAAATAACTTTTATTTAAGTTTCAACAGGAATAATGCATCCAATTATTTGAATTGGTTGAAAGGGTCAAGAGCTTCAAATTCCTGGGCGTGCACATCTCTGAAGATCTTTCCTGGTCCGAGAACACTGATGCCATTATTAAGAAAGCACATCAGCGCCTCTACTTCCTGAGAAGATTACGGAGAGTCAGTTTGTCAAGGAGGACTCTCTCTACAATACAATACAATACAATACCGTTTATTATCATTTGGACCTCAAATGAAGTTCAAACAAAATTTGGTTTCTGCAGTCATACAACGAGAAAAGAACCAAGACACAACACAATTTACACAAACATCCATCACAGTGAATCTCCTCCTCACTGTGATGGAATGCAAAGTCTTATCTCTCCCCTGCACTCCCCATTCTCCTCCCGATGTCAAAGTCAAAGCCCCCGGCGGGCGATGGTAAGTAAGTCCCGCGGCCATTCAGGCCACGCTGGCCGATGCAAGGCCGCCCTCCGGGTCTGGATGTTGGAGCCCCCGGTAGCGCTAGCAAGTCCCGCGGCCATTAAAGCCGCGCCGGGCGATGTTAGACCCAGCTCCAGGTCATCTTCAACCCCGCAACTCGGGCGGGAGAAGTTGCCGTTGCGGGAGCCCCGAAAAGCGGTCTCCCACCAGGGACCCGCGAGCTCCCGATGTCACCGTCCACCAGACCTGCGGCTAGAGCCTCTGAATCTCCGGGGATGGGTCACAGCCGCGCGTCACCGCAGCTCTCCACGCTCCGAACTCGGCCAGCTCCACGATGGTGAGTAGTCCGCAGGCTCCGCGACTTTAGCCCCAGGTCGTTCCGGTTGGAGGCCGCTCCACGGTGCTAGGCCCCAACGACAACGGAGACCCGACAGAGAAAGGTCGGGTCCTCCATACAGGGAAAAGATTTTAAAAGTTTTGCCCACCCACCCCCCACACGTACCCAGTTAAAAAAAAAACACTCTACACTCTACACTCAAACGAGACAAAAAAGAAAAAAAGACAGACGGACTGCAGAGGCCGCTGCGACGTGTGTCGCGCCGCCTACCGGACATGCACTCCAGCGAGTACATGTTCTCTACTTCCTGAGAAGATTACGGAGAATCAGTTTGTCAAGGAGGACTCTCTCTAACTTCTACAGGTGCACAGTAGAGAGCATGCTGACCAGTTGCATCATGGCTTGGTTTGGCAACTTGAGCGCCCTGGAGAGGAAAAGACTACAAAAAGTAGTAAACACTGCCCAGTCCATCATCGGCTCTGACCTCCCTTCCATCGAGGGGATCTATCACAGTCGCTGCCTCAAAAAGGCTGGCAGTATCATCAAGGACCCACACCATCCTGGCCACACACTCATCTCCCTGCTACCTTCAGGTAGAAGGTACAGGAGCCTGAAGACTGCAATGACCAGGTTCAGGAATAGCTACTTCCCCACAGCCATCAGGCTATTAAACCTGGCTCGGACAAAACACTGAACTTTATTAGCCAATTAACTGTTATTTGCACTTTATCAGTATATTGATTCATGTGTGTATATATTTATAGAATGCCTTGTAGTCAATGCCTACTATGTTCTGTTGTGCTGAAGCAAAGCAAGAATTTAATTGTGCTATCAGGGACACATGACAATAAACTCACTTGACTTGACTTGACTTGAATTATTTCCACCTTTATTCGGTGAAACCTTGGAGTCATCAGCAAGATTTCATTTCATGATCATTAGACCTTCTTACCTGAAGACAACAGTTGAGAGAGGACTGTCATGGAACACTTAAGGTATAATGTGATCCATAATGATATAGTGAACATTATAATCTGCCACATGTTTTAGCTCATAGCACAATGTTCTGCAGTGCCAATAGAAGTAATTCTCAGATAGAAGTAAGAAGCTGCATGTAGACAGAAAACATAGCAGAAAAGAATATGCTTAATAGCCCATAACAAACTGTAAGCACTCTGACCAGCATTTTACCTCATTGGTTTTTATGTTGTTCGCCTCTCATAAAGTATAGATAAAATCTATTTTTAATTGCTGCAGTGTTTCTGCTCTTTGGAGATGAAAATTGCACAAGAAATTCTTCCCCGTTGTCTCCCTGAACTGAAGTGGTTCAACTAAAGCAATCTGAAAAGTCAGATGGAAAGCCAGAAAGGCAAGCATAGAAATATGAAAGCTTAGGGTGTGAAAAACAAACTTCTTCAGACTTCATCAAATTACTTCAAAGGTTATTTGCCACCAGGGGAAAATGCCCAACTACATTGCTCTATATACGTTTCATTCTGTGATATCTAAACATGTGATTATCCAGCAATGAATACAGTTCATTTTGTGGAATTTATAAAGATATATGGTAAGAAACAATAATTTGTAAATTTGTCCAGTACATTGGTGGTTGCCATAACATAGGAAGGATGCGATTAAGCTGGAAGCGAAGCAGAAAAGATGTACAAAATGTTGCCAGGACTGGCAGGCTTGAATTATAAGGATAGGCTGGGTCTTTTTCCCTGGAGTGAAGAGGGCTAAGATTTTGAAAATCATAGGGTGGATGGTCACAGTCTTTTTCCCAGGGTATTTGGAAACTAGAGGGCATAGGTTTAAGGTGAGTGGGAAAGATTTAAAGGAGACCTGACAGGTAGATTCTCCACACAGAATGTGGTGGATGTATGGAATGAGCCGCAAGATAAGTTGGTAGAGGCAGGAACAATTAGAAGACATATAGATAGGATTCTGAATAGGAAATGTTTGGAGAGACAAGAGCCTAGCTCACAAAGGCAGTTTGTTTGAAATAGATGAAAGGGCCAAAGAGCATGTTACCTTGCATAATTATGCAACAAGGGGTTTGTTTCAATGTATTGGCCTGGATCTGATCTGTCACCCTGGTTCATTGATTGCAATCCCCATTCACTGCAATAACCTGAGCTGGATGTGGAGAGCTGACCTTTTGCAGTACAGTGGTAGACAATGTGATTCAGCAAACACTCAGCATTGGGGAGGGCTCTGGTGTCATCCTGTTGAGACCCAACCTCAGTAGGAACTCAACAGGTCAGGCACCATCTGTGCAGAGACAGGAATTGCTGATGTTTCAGGTCAAATGTCTGTGCCCATTCATAGTTTTATGACTTCCTCTCTTTCACTTAAACAACAATAATCCTTTTCCACAAGAATCTATATCTATAGGGGATAAGGGTGTCAGAGAATGTTGACTTACTTAGAATGATGTGCAAAACCTTTTGGTTCATTACTTTCTTTGTCTATGGTCACAAGCTGTGGATTTCAGCATGAATCCTTTTAAATGGGAACACTGCAGAAGATTAAGAATGGGTTCACTTTTCTTTAGAAATTGTTTGGAAAGGAAGAAATATCAGATTGTGCACACAGAAGTGCCCATAAATATGTCGTGAAAGAACAATCATTGCCTTTTTTCTCAATCTGATACATTGCAGATCAACAGACGGTGTAAATCTGCCAATATTGCACGTGAGAATTATCCATAAACTAATAATGATTTTATATTAATCTTCCTATTATCAGTCAGAATCAATGGCTAAGAGTCTCCAGTTCAAGCTGTTGAGAAAGGCACATGCACTTTTGGTGTCGGTAGGAGATCAATGGTTTGCATTTATAAATGCCACTAAAATCTGGTTCCATTTTGCACTCGTGGTGAGCTACACATTGTTTGATCAGTGTGGTGTTTCCAACACGTCTGCAAGGAGATTACCTGCATAGAAATGTAATGCAGTGGTTACTATGGTTTCCAAGAATTGTGCTACTTGGAGAGGCTCCTTGAATCTTGCTGACACAAATTACAAACAGCTCCTCACCTCCTGTTCTGCTAAATCACTGCCAGTATCTCTGTTTGCGCTGAAACCTGCACGACCTCCTCCTATGTCTTTAGATTTTATTGGCTGTGCTTCCTCGCTGGTCCCACTTTACATCAGCAGATCTGCCACAAGAAATCCAATGCTGCGGTCACACTCCTTAAAACTTTACATTGCCGCAAAAGTAAGCTTTGTGAAACTCCACACTGTTGGACAATCGTTTACATTTACAGCTTCTTAGCTGGTAGCCTCAGGAAATATTAATCACATCTTCTCAGTTTTGGAGTTTTAACTGCTATATTTCCAGGAGGAATTTTTGAAAATGTAGTGCTTGGTACTTTCATGTAAAATAAGCAAGTGGCAGGGTTGTTCTAAAGCTCCAATATGCTATGTTGCATCCCTTGGTACATCCCCCCACTGGATCTTGCCAGAAGTGACAAATTTATAAGGGATTTGTTAGTAACTCTTGGGTGAAGCATTCAGTGTTCAGTGCTGATAGTAACTTTTGTCTTAAAGGACATGTTATTCTGAAGGCGATGTGATAGAGAAAATGCACTTATTTTGCATGAAAATTATTCTTAACACATGAAACTTCTGGTCCACTCCTAAAATACACAACCTTCCTTAATTCATTGCCTCATCCTTTTATAATATTTTAGATACATTGCATTTTCCACTATTGTCGAGCAGAGACAACCGACAGAAACTATGAAACCAAATGCATTCTTGTCTCTCATTATCTATTTCATTCACTAAAAAGTGTTATGTTCATAATAACTGTTGATTTAGATATTCTTTGATAACTTATTAATATCAGTCAATGGCTTGGTAAAGAAGTTTTATAGAAAACAGATTTCATCTGGCGAGGGATAAAGGAGTCAGCAAGAAAACTGCCAAAGCAACTGACATGAAGTTTGCCTGTTGTGATGGCATATTTGGAATTATTATCTTTCAGACGTGCCATTAAAATTTCCTTTTTAATTCAAATAAATAATTCTGAATTAAGTGTACTCAGATGTTTAATAATAATGATAGTGCTGAGACATGGCTGCAACTGTGCTGACAGAGCTAAATTCTGTCTGAAGGTCTGAGCATCCTTTAAACAATGGTGCAGCCATCGCATCACTCAATTTAACCCAACTGTCTCCCTCAGGAAAGAGTCTAGAGTTAGGTCCAGGTTTACGAAGATATGGTGTTAAATGCTGGAGCCTCCTAGTTTCATCTCCAAAATAAATCCATTGATTCATTTTTAAAAATCAAGTGTAACTTTTCTTTGGCTCTGCTTTTCATTTTCCAGCTTTGGATGATTGTGTCAGATAGGTGATGACCTTGTATGCACCATCTTCAGTTTTGGCTCACATGCTAGAGATCTTGTTCGCATTGGGTAGAGGTTCTTCCCTTTATAAACTGGAATTATAGTGATCTCAAAGTTTCTAGGACCAGAGGGCACAGCCTCAGATTAAAAGGATATACCTTCAGAATGAAGATGACGAAGAAATGCTTTAGCCAGAGGGCAATGAATCTGTGGAATTAATGGCCATAGGTGGCGGTGGAGGCCAAGTCATTGGGTATTATTTTCAAAGCGGAGATTGACAGTGCATCTGTACTGTCCTGAGGTGAATTAGCCTGGTAAGTCTCCTTTGGGCTGCCTCCAATGCTACAATTTAACATTTATTTTAGGTAAAAGGACCAGAATGATGTTCAGAGTTGACCTTTCAAGAGAAGCTCAACACTTTGCTTTTGTACTATTTGGAATTTAACAGATTGAATAAAGCAAGCTTGCATTCTCCTGAATATATTTATTAAATGGTGTCTTGATTAAGGGTTTCTTGAGACAAATAAGATCCTGAGGAGAAACGACAGAATAGATGTTGCAATGCTTCGATTGGCAGGAGACTCTCGAGCTACGGGGCATAGTTATACGATCAGGGGATAGTCAGTTAAAACGGAGATGCGTGAAAAAATATTTTTGCAGAACCTCTGGAATTCTCTTGAACAGCTATATCCATGATGTTGGTTATTCCCACAAAGCTCTTAGGGAGGATTTTGATCTGGTGACAGTGAATGAACGGCAATATATTTCCAAGTCAGGATGGCGTGTGGCTTGGAGGGCAGCCTCCTGGTGATGGTGTTCCTATTCTTTTGCTGCCCTTGTCCTTCTAGTTATTAGGTTTGTTTTGGAAGATACTTTTTAATCAGTCTAATTAATCTTGTTGGGTCGTTGCACTGCATCTGATAGATGGTACAAACTACCGTGACTGTGTCTGTGGTGGAATGAGTGAATGGTCGTGGATGGGGTGCCTATTAGGTGGGCTATTATATCATGTAAGGTGTCAAGCTTCATGAGGTCTTGTTGAAGCTAAACTCATCCATTCACTTCCAAGCTAAACTCCTGACTTGAGCCTTGTAGATAGTAAACATGATTCTGGGAGTTAGATGAGTTACTTGCTGCAGTATTCCTAGACACTGACTGGCTTTTGTTGCCACACATGACTACTCCGATTAATGGTAACCCCTAGGATATTGATAGTGGGGGATTCAATGATGGTAATGTCATCAAATGATCTCTGTTTTTCTCTTGTTGTGTATTGTCATTGCCTGAAACTTGTAAAGGGCAAATATGGTACAAGTATTACTAGCCCCCCATCAGCCCAGGCCTGGACATTTCCTGTGTAGGTTCTACCACAGTGGGTTTGGTTAGGAATTCCTGGATTTAAATCCAGCAAAGTGGAAGAAATAATTATATATTTCCAAGACAAGAGGAACTTGGAGGACATCGTAAGGGTGATGATGATCTTTGCAAATGTCTTTGTCCTTTATGGTGGTAAAGTTCATGATTTTGGTTGGTGCTATTGGCATAGCCTAGATGAGTAACCACAGTGTATTTTGTAGCCAATAGATACTGCAGCCACTGTGTGTTACTGTTGGAAAATGAATGTTTAGCTTGATTTGTGGGGTGCCAATTAAGCAAGCAACTTTGTCTTGGAGGATGTTGAACTTTATAAGAGTTATTAGGAGCTATATTCTTCTCTCCTTTGTTGAAGATTGGTATGGACTGTTATTTTGTGGTGTGCACGTTATGAATCAACCCAAGGCTGAATGTAGTCTAGGTCATGTTGCATGACGACATGGACTTTTCATTTATGACAAGTTGTGAATGGTTGGAGAAGTGATAACTCATAACCCCTAACACCCTTACTAATCAAGAAATCTATCTATCTCTGCCTTAAAAATATCTATTGGCTTGGCCTCCACATCCATATATGGTAAAAAGTTCCACAGATTCACCACCCTCTGACTACAGTTTCTCCCAAATTAATTTGATAATTAATTTCTCAAATTAGCACAACTGTAACCAGAATTATCCTGGTCCATTTGATCACACTGTTAAGGGCTTCACGCTAATATGAACATTTCAGCATAAAATATGCAATATGTGGTAAGTGATTGTTAATGTTTTACAATCAAAAATGTACTTGTATTGGGATAGAGCATTTGAAGTGATATTTGATTTACAATGAGCACTCTCTCCGTTCAAGAGAAAGCAATCAAAGAAGATTTAAAGTGACCAGCCATATCGTAGAGACATAGATTAAAAAAACATACTAGTGTCAGTTAAAAAAATGGTCCAAAATCAAAATGAGAGTTTTAGGAACCAGACAATGGATATAATGTTGGCTGTTTGAAAAAAGTAATACAATGTTGATGTAGATTTGTTATACTGATTGGCCAATTTCAGCATTACAATTGCTCGATGTAGTTCAGTTAAACTATGCTGAAGAATTATGCAGAGCAAGGACTGACTCTAGAATACAGAGAAGGTGCTGTATGAAATTTGGTCCTTAAGTCCTGAGGCCACATTGGGCATGCAGACTTATTGCTAAAATGGGAAGCAGGAGTCAGTGGCTTAAGACTTCCCAACCTCAACTACAAACTTGGTAGCAGAGGTATAAATGTGATGGATTTGGGGTGGTGGGGTGGGCGCAATGAGCGCCATTAATTTAAATCACATGATCTGGGAAGAGGGTTGAGTCAAGAGACTCGGTCCTGGGGAGAGTCACATAACTTTCAGCTCCTTGAGACATGGGAGTGCAATGGATGCAAAGTTTAGGGAAGAGTGCATTGAATTACTTTATTAAGATCAAACTGTTGCTACTTCCATCAGAAAATGTCCTATTTGCTGTAACTGTACTCTTACTGCACAGGAATGTAATATATACTAAGGAAAACCTTTTATGTTACCTTAAATTAATGAGAAACGGAAGAAGTCAGATCACTGCAGCCTTCCAGATCAATGCTCACTGCTACTGCTCAACCGCGATGCTGGACAATCATATTTCCTATCAATTCAAATTACAGAATTGACCTAACTTTAGGAAAAGTAATCAACATTCATTGACACTAACTAGGTCAACAGGATTTACTGTTTGCAATTAGTTTTTTGATCTATTTTGAAAAAACTTATTTCCACAAGAAAAAATTATTTCAGAAGCACTACAAGTTAGCAGTCTTAGTTGAAGATATTTTAGCAGCTACATTTAATTCCCACTGGCTAATTCTCCATAGACAAGAGATTAAACCTGAGGCTTTCTTCATTGAATGGCTTAATCGCACATCAGGTAATGTGTAACCTGCCGTCTATCAGGTGAATGGGGTAAGCAGGAAGTACATCTTACAATATGCTCTTTAACCTTTTACAATTGGGAAGCATAGTATATATACTATATATGTGTATATATATTTACACCCGCACTCATACGTACACATAAATAAACAAACAGTTTTTTCCATGCAATTTGGCCATGAAGATGCTCAAATGGTTATTTCCATTTCTATGTTCTGGTACCTTGCTTGCACCAATTAAATCACGCCCTGAGTGAAATTGCTTCATGTTTTAAATATCATTTATATGCAGCTGGCTATTCTTCATATACCTTTGAACATAAAGCACTCTGTATCAAATACATTTCCCTGAGAGAAGGTGTATACTGTATCTATGGCTATATTTACCAGCAACAATACGATGAGCATTTGACAGCACTGGGCCTATATTCGCTAGAGTTTAGAAGAATGAGGAGGGGACCTCATTGACCTCATGAAAAACGTACAGAATAGTGAAAAGCTTGGATAGAGTGGATGTGAAGAGGATGTTTCAACTAGTGGGAGAGTCTAGGACCAGACGTCATAGCCTCAGAATTAAAGGACATTCTTTTAGGCAGGAGATGAGGAATTTCTTTAGTCAGAGGGTGGTGAATCTGTGGAATTCTTTGCCCACAGACGGCTATGGATGTTTAGTCAGTGGATATATTTAAGGCAGAGATAGATCGATTCTTGATTAGTACGGGTGTCAGAGGTTATGGGGTGAAGGCAGGAGAATGGGTGTAGGAGGGAGAGATAGATCAGTCATGATTGAATGGTGGAATAGACTTGATGGGCTGAATGGCCTAATTCTACTCCCATCACTTATGAATATTACCTTTCTCTTTCCACAATTTTGTTACTGCATTCTGTGGAATCTCAAGGATCTTGTTAATAGTTTTCACCCTGAGGAACATTTCCTCTCCCTCAATATACAAAATAAATGGCTGAGACAGCAGTATTTCTTATGTGCACCAACTAACCTGCCACTTAATTATCTAGTTTAGTTTATTGCCACAGTTCATTGCCACTGAGGTTCATTGCCACTGAGGTGAAAAGCTTTTGTTGTGTACTAAACAGTCAATGGAAAGACGGGTCAGCGGAAAAATCAGTCAGTCATCTGTCATCATCTCTGCTCTAACCACAGAACCCTTGATACTATAGCCCTGTTACTTCCTTAATAGCAACATCCCAAACTCACCGCCTTTGCCTTTAATATTGCTACTTACCAAGGTAATAACAGTGATAGAACCATCATAATTGAGACAGTCAATTCTCATCTGACTGCAAAAGCTGAGATGATAATATAGTGATCGCCACACTTTATTGCCCATTTTGTTCTTGAAGGTCCATTATCCATCACATTTGCATACTATCATGAATGTCTTTAATCCCTCAGTCAACGGTGTAAAATATTATTGCCATCTTGACCACCGGGTGGCGCCCGCTTTGGCCGCCTTGCCAACAGTCTGTCTCGTCCCTTCCTTCTTTGTTGCTTTTTAGTATGTGTTAAATGTATCTTTTAGTGTTATTTAGCTTATGTGGGGGGTGTGGGTGGGGTTGGGGGATTTTTTTAAATTTCTTACTACGACAGAGATGTGATTTTTTTCCGTATTGTATCTCCGTATGCACTGCGGCCTAACGTCGAGGAATTGGCGGCCTCTGCTGGAGAGCAACTTCGGGAGCTCCAGCCGCCTGAGCCTGCGGACTTAACATCGTGGACCTGGCGATCCCTGTCGGGGATCGACCTCAGAGCTCCAACTGCAGGAGCCTGCGGACTTTAATATCGTGGACACGCAGTCCCTGGATAGAGACCGATTTTGGGAGCTCCAACCATGGGGTCTTCGACCGCTGGCTGTGGGAGCTTCGATCGCCCAAACTGCAGATGATTCGACTGCCCCAACTGCGG
This sequence comes from Malacoraja senta, assembly GCA_038087875.1. NCBI lineage: Eukaryota > Metazoa > Chordata > Chondrichthyes > Rajiformes > Rajidae > Malacoraja > Malacoraja senta. The sequence continues at coordinate 240,456,486 of CM075977.1, read as the reverse complement.
GAGAATAAAGACTTTATTTCCTTCCATCACAATGAGGAATGTGGGGAATCCGCCATGGTGGATGTTTGTTAACTTTTATGTAGTTCAAGTCAAGTCAAGAGAGTTTATTGTCATTGTTTATTGTGTCTTGTTGCCTTTTTTAGTATGGCTGTATGGTAATTTGAATTTCACTGTACCTTAATTGGCACACTTGACAATAAACTGACATTTGAACCTTTGAATTCTTGCCTTAATGAAGATCAGGCCCACATTTTATTTCCACAATTTCAACGTTTCATAATTTCCTTTTACTTTTAAATATTTCAGAATGTCATGACAGGGAAACACGATTAACATTTTTTAAAAATTATTTTCCAGACTATAGCTCATAAGAATAAACAATGCTGTAAACCTAATAGCAATGGTATTTAAGATATAATTATGCAAGGAGAATGTTATTTTAACAAATGCAAATGTCTATTTGTATCAATCATATCAGTTATGTCAGTTTTCCTGGATACAGTCACAGGATTACATTTATGTTCAATTTAAATTTTAATAAATATTCAGTATGTTATACAGAATATGTCCCTGAAATGTGCAGAATAAAGAAGGAGAATGTAGGATTTGGATAAATTAGATTTTGAATATACAACTCGAGTTCTGGGGTGAATATTGAGTTGCACAAATAATTCCAGGGCTTTGAGTATTTGATGATGGAGCACATCAGTCAGTTAAGCAAATTGAAATTACAATTTAGTCAATTTCTTTCACTGGTATAATCTGTTTGCGACAGTATTTTACTCGCCTTTGAAAAGTAGCCACCGCACAGGACTTCACACTGACATATTATTGCACGTTCTATCAAATATTGTGCAAATCTGCAAATGGCAATGTAAACTCCTATAAATATGTAAATATAATTACCACAGGCTTAAAACTCTGATTATCACAATATTTTGCCAGTATTTAAAGCTGGATGAAGGGCTGTGGCAGCAGCAGCACCTCCTCCCTCGTGTGTTGCACTGATCCCGTCACTGACACACAAGCCAGGTGAAGCCAACCATCAGCACCATAAATAGCGTCTGGCTGCAGTACAAACACCACCACTCTGGACAGCTCCTGGCTCAGCTGAGGCCACTGCCAAACAAGTACCATCTGTGTCCAATTAGCTAAATTAGTTATTGGATTGGCCCACCTGAACCTCCTCCTTAAAAGCCAAGGCCGCTCCAAACTGAAGACAAAGGGAAAAAGGACAGGGGAGGGCCGGGCCGGGCCGGGCCGGGCCGGGCCGGGCCGGGCCACGCCGGGCCACGCCGGGCCACGCCACGCCACGCCACGCCACGCCACGCCACTAGTGGTCTTCCCTTTTGCAGGCTTAGCAGAAGCTGCCAGGACAAGCCCTACACTGCCAGAGCCTTGTTTGAGGCCAAGATTGAGCAGCTGGGACAAGCCTGAGGCCACCAGCACCATCTCACCTGCCCACAGAAATGAGGGACTGTGCCCGCACTCAGAGGTAAAGACTGAGCCGACAGGATAAGCCTGAGACTGCCTGTGTCTCCTCTTCAAGGCCAAGACAGAGTGACCAAACCAAATCCAAGATGACCAGGGCATCCACTTCAAGGGTAAAGGGCCTGTCCCACCAGCATGCGACTGCATGCGTCTAGCGCGACCAAACGTGGTGGCTTGAGGCGTACGGCATCGCGGGGCCGGTCCCACTTCCAACCGCGGAGCCGTATGGAGCTGGTCCCGATATCATACTCACCAATCAGCTGGGCTGGAGGCGGGCCGACTGAATTTGGACGTCGCACGACGTCGGGCAGTTACGTCATCACGCAACGGTGGTGATGTCATTGCGCAATGCCACGCGCTAGGTGTACGCCATCAAGACGCTGCGTACGCCCGTCGAGGTGGTGCGTACGCCCGTCGAGGCGGTGTGTACGGCTTCAATGCGGCAGCGGAGTTTTTGGACAGTCAGTTTTTCGGAGCCCTGCGCGATGTCGGGACCAGCTCCGCACAACTCCATACGGCTCTGGCGATCGAAGTGGGACTGGCCCCGTGAGGCCATACGGCTAGCGCGACCACGTTAGGTCGTGCTAGTCGCATGCTCGTGGGACAGGCCCTTAAGGCTGAGCCATTGGGACAAACCTGAAACTGCCAGCACCTCCTTTCGAGGCAAGTGAACTCCAGGGACAAGCCTGGGATCTCTGCGCATTCTCCTTTGAGACCAGGACTGAACTGCTGGGATAAGACCAAGACTGCCAGCACCTTATTTGAAATCAAGACTGAGCCACTGGGCCAAGCCCTCTCACATGCACACTGACAACAAGGGACTGTGGACCTTCTCATCACTATTGTCTTTCACTATAAATAAACCATATCACATATGTTCACCCTACTGCGCGTGGCGATGTGGTCATTTTTGACCAGCCATCACCCACAACACCACAGGGTATTTAATTAGTTGTGTTATTTACTATTATGAACTTTTTTTTAGCAGCTTGAATGTTTTTTTGGGGTCTAATGTAGTTTGAATCAGGGAAATGTTGCAAATTGTGATATGGTTGTATACATGATGTGATTTAGTGTCTGTACAGTTGTAGAATATTCATATCTAAGGCTAGAACATTGTGGATTTAAGGCTCAGTTTAAAACTTACTGACATACTCAAGACCACACACTCCAAAATGCAAGTTCTTACACTCTAAATCGGTGCTCTGATGCCTGCCAAGGTTTCAAACGGAGCAGGGCAGTATCCCAGATATCCGAACCCTCAAGTTCACAAATTATAGGAGTAGAATTAGGCCATTTGGCCATGGAGTCTACTCTGCCATTCAATCATTGCTGATCTCTGCCTCCTAATTTCATTTTCCTTACAACCTGTAACTTACAACTTGTAAGTTACAATCTCATGAGCCTTTAATGCAGCATTGTCCACTGAGTCTTTAATGCAGCATTGTCTATCCAAAACAGCATAGACTCTGAAAGACCCCAGCTCCCAGCAGTCTTCCCTTCGTCCTCTCAATGCCCACCCTCTCCAATCCAGCCTTGGTCGTGGATGCCACATTTCTCTTTGAATGTCTGCAGTATACACTGGGAAACGTAGGATGCTGATTCAGTATCACCCAAAGCTCAAAATTCTCTGATAGAGGTTTTTTTGGAAGCAAAATTGAAAGGAAGATGCCTCACCTTGATCTCATTCTTCTCTGTAATCCAGTTCAACAGTTGCTGAAGCAGCCTCCCGTGTCACTCAGTGTGGATATCGTTGTCTGTACCATTCAATAATATAAAGAGAGTTAGTGACCAACTGGTTTAAAAGAATTATGGAATAAATTCATGCAAAATCACAAATCTATATTACTAAAAGTCTGATCTTGACCACTTCATGTTGTTCTGTATATTGATTTTAGAAAGCCTTTGATTTTGAAAGTGCTAAAGCGAGCTGCCTTGCCTAATTAGAGCTGCCTTGCCTTCTATATAATTAAAAGTCTAATCTTGACCACTTCCTGTTTGCGTTTTATTGATATTAGAAAAAAACGCTACCACATACGGCTGTGATTTTGGCCATCTTACTCAGTCCCCCTCTGCTCATCAGGTGCCGACTACCTGATGAGCGGAGAAATAAGAGTATTAATGTTAAAAAAATATTGAGATTCGCTAGATGAAAAATAAGAGTATTAGTGTTAAAAATATATTGAGATTCGCTCTCCTGTCAATCATGCCATGAAGGCCACGCCCCTTCTAGTTGGAGGGGGGGAGGGACTATAAAACCCGAAGTGTGGGCGTGGCTCAGTCTCTGCAAGATGGGGGAGGGAGAGGTCACAACTCGCTGTCTTTAGTTGCCGTGCACCCTGCTTGAAATGGAATGAAACTGCACTTGAATTTGGTGCCCTTGAACCCTGCTTGAAATGAAATTTCAAGAAACAGCCGTGAGTCAACTGCGAGCCCACCAGCCGTGAGTGAGCTGCCAGCACAACAGGTTTGAGTGACAGAGCAGCCAGCCCAAGAATCCATTTGGCCCACAATGTCCATACTAGCCCTCTGGAGAGCAGTCCCTTCAGCGCACAACACCCATACTAGTGCTCCAGAAAGCCGCCCCCCCCCCCACTGGACACCATTATTGGAATTGGTGGAGAGGTGGAATATTGCGTTGGGGGACCAGCCCTCCCGTGTGATGTTGGGGCCTAACGGGTCCCACTTAGTCTAGTTAGTTTATAAAAAGTCACTATAGGAAAGACATTTATTGGTTGAAATAATGCCATTTATCTGTACCTAAAAATTATATTAAAAAGGCGAGTGTGAATAAAGAGAAAGCATGTCTTTGGCTGAATTTTAAATAATTATTTGTACTTGGGATGTGGGCAATGTTGCATTTACAAATCTGGAGGAGATGCTGAAGAACTACCTTCTTAACAGTTGCTTTTACACGACTCATTTGCTGAACCATTAAGAATTAGTAACATTCAGTAAGAATCAGGAAAAGAATTACGTACGGATCAAAATAGTGGGTGCTGACCTCCCTTCATTACAGATTGTTAGTGAAGTTGGTGTTAAGGTCATATTTTGCAGTAATAATAAGTAGGAAGCCAACGGCTGGGGATTGCCTAAATCCTATTGTTTTTGTCAGATATGTGTGCCATTTTTGGAGTCCATTTCCTGACCTTAGCTAGCCAGATTGAGGGGCTGGATAATGAATTATATATAATCCCATTAATTAAAACAAATGTTTGTCCAAGTTGAAACATGAGAGGTGGTTCTATGATTCCAGGAGAAAGATGCACAGGAGTCCACCTGGTTGCAAAACTGCAGCTCCCATCTTTAACTGAGTGTGGCACGGTGGCACAGCTCTAGAGTTGCTGCCTTACAGCGCTTGCAGTGCCGGAGACCCGGGTTCGATACAGACTACAGGTGTTGGCTGTACGAATTTGTACGTTCTGCCCGTGACTGCGTGGGTTTTCTCTGAGACCTTCATTTTCCTCCCACACTCCAAAGACGTGCAGGTTTATAGGTTAATTGGCTTGGCATATAGGCTAAGACCTCTGGACCTCTGGTCCTAGACTCTCCCAGCAGTGGAAACATCCTTTCCACATCCACTCTATCTATGCCTTTCATTATTCTGCAAGTAATTTTAAATGATACAGATATAGCATAGGTAGCTAGATGGAAAGATATAATAATTAACATCCTCCTCAAAGCACCTCATTGAAATATTCAACTGAAGGCAATTTGGAACACTGTATGGTCTGACATTCTGTTGGGGATCTGGATTGACAACAATGTCAATTTAGTTTAGTTTAGACATACAGCATGGAAACAGGCCTTTCGGCCCATCGAGTCTGGACCCACCAGCGATTCCCGCACACTAACACTATCCCACACACACTAGGGACAATTTACATATATACCAAGCTTTCCATCTAGCTACCTACGCTATATCTGTATCATTTAAAATTACTTGCAGAATAATGAAAGGCATAGATAGTCAAAGAATAGTTAATCCGTGGAACATTGCCACAAAGGACTGTGGAGGCCGTCAGTGGATAGTTTTAAGGCAGAGATAGACAAATTCTTGATTAGAACGGGTGTCAAGTGTTATGGGTAGAGGGCAGGAAAATGGGATTAGGAGGCAGATATCAGCCATGATTGAATGGCGGAGTAGACTTGATGGGCTGAATGGCCTAATTCTACTACAACTTGTGAAGATATCATAGACCATTTAAATGCCACATACAGTTGTGGAGGCCAAGGCATTGTGTATTATGAAAGCGGAGATTGACAGGTTCTTGATTAGTTAGGGTGTCAAAGGTTACGTGGAGATGGCAGGAGAATGGAGTTGAGAGGAGAAGGTAGATCAGACATGATGGAATGGCGGAGTAGACTAAATGGACAGAATGATCTAATTCCGCTCCTATGACATGAAAATGTTTGTTCATGGAATTTAAGTGCAATGAAGACTAAATCAACTCTCCATTGTTCAAAAAATAATCACACTACCAGGCTTGAAGATAGTCCTGCCAATTAAAAAGAAATCAAAGCCATTACATTTAGTCCAGGGGCTGCAATGGTTTTTTGCCTACTAAAACTGAATGGCATATTCTTGCGGATTTGCTACAATACAGAACAGTGGCTGAAGGATCATGGATACACAATTTGAATGTCAGTTGGATATTTTGAATATCATGACGTATCTCACATTCCCTTTCCCTTCAATTTTGTCTGTCCCTCTTCATTCTCTTCTTAGGCTTTGATAAATAGTATGTAGCATTTCGAGGTTCTCCACAATAATGCTTATTTTCCTTGAATTCCTTCATCTTTTTACAATTTGATATTCTTGCAACTGCCTTTTTCCATCATATATGTCCCCACTAGATTTGTCTGAGTTAGCGTGTGGGGCAGTCATTATGTAAATGGCAATACACAGGAGAATTTAGTACTACCATTTTGCACTTGACCCTTTGAACAACATTTGTACCACTGTTATGCACTGGAGGCCTCAAGGTAAAAATAGGTCCTAGTTATCTTTTTGAGGAAACGGATAAAGAAACACTCAATTATTTCACTAGGCTTCTCCAAGCCACAGAATCCATTAAAATCATACCTCTTATTACTGAAATATTTTGAATTCAGCCTATTCAGGCTGAGGCTTCAGAGCAATGCTAAATCGGTTATAAAGCTGTATCGGATGAATGTAATTTTGGGCACATGCTCTAGATCAAGGCATTGGGAGTATTGTAAAGTAGGAATATTAGAAATACTCAGAAGTATACAGGTATAACACAGCAGTACAAATCAATAAACCTAACTGAAAATAGATTCCTGCTGAGCCAAGTGGCATCTCAAGATTATCTCTCATATAAGAAAGCCTACATACAATAGCTTGCCATTGCCTGAAGCAACTTCTAAATTATTCAGGGCTCTTAACTCATACGAAATGGTACATTTGGCTCCATGCTGTTAGAAATTTTCCACTCAATATTTAATCTGCATTTTGCCATGTTTCCTCCTCTCCCCTTCCTCTGATGTAGCCTCAGAGCCACCATCTGCTAACCACCCTTGGTTTATTGAAAGATGGAGGAAGGTAGGAATGGATTTCCTTACACTGTCCATGCTCCGCTTTCATCAAAGCTGCTTCTACAGATTGCACAGCTGGTCTACCTCTTCCACTTCCTGGATTCAAGCTCAGCCCAGGATGATTTATGAACCCAAACTAAGTCTAAATGTGGCCAATGATGTAGGAGCCCAGCTGTTGCAAGGCACATAAGCAAAGTTCAGTGATAAATCTCCCTTGTGCTTCTTTCCCCTGGGCAGAGGAAGGGGACCATGATGTCTATTCAGCAAATACTAATAATACTGCAGAGATTGGGAACAGTGGACTGTCGGGATCCATAATGCCTTGTGTCTCTTCCTGGCCATTGACTTGGCATTTTGGTATTACTGTGCCTCTGCATTATTGCCTCCAAGAAATGTCTGTGATATCACAACTCTAATTTAAAATTGATTCAATAATATATAACAGGTAGAAAGAATGTGTTGGTCCTTTTGCCATGAATATGGTAAAATGATCAACACTCGTATTGCTTTCCACTTTTCTGTATTTAAGTCAACACCATGTAAAACTTTGTTAAATGTATTCAAATTATGTTCCAGAGTTAATGTTATGCATCTTTTGCTGACATTGATAAGTGGAAGCACTGGAATTTCAAGTGACAAACTTGCTTAACAATTCACGATGTTAACATATACTGTAGCATTGTTTCAAATAATAATTTTGCACTTGCTGTTCAGTGGTAATTTGTAACTTTGAGGCTGGTAGTTAGCTTCTGGAATCTTTAAGGTCAGATTTGTTGACTGTAAAAGTTATTGTAGTTTTTAAGGAGATAATATTGCTGATGTGGAGCCAGGTTCAGCTGTCTCGTATGCATTTGTATTGTCTGTAGCCAATTTTCAGTCAAGGTTCATTGACATTCACTTGTCGGCCTGATAGTTACTGATGCTCCTAATGCTGGACCAACAAACAAAAGTTTTAAAAATGTAGTCACTGTAAAGTACTAAAGAAAGCAACGTTTTTGTATACCACAGGATTCCATGATTATCACCAAAATAAATGGTTAGGCCGTTGCCATCTGGTGGTGTTTGACAACAAACCTTGGCATTAAATCTCCTTTTCATTTTCTTGGCTCTAAGATTAATAATTCCAGCTTCTTCAGTCTTTCCATACAAATTACGTTCTTCATTTCAGGTATCATCACAATAACTGGACCCAGTACATTAATGCAATCATAAAGAAAGCCCATCAACACCCTTAGATTGAGCAGATTTGGTATATCAACAAATACTCTGTGGAACTTCAAGTGTACGGTAGAAATCATATTGACTCACTGCTTCACGGCCTGGTTCAGCAACTCAAATGCCCAGGAATGGAGGAGATTACAGAATGTGGTAAACACTGCCCAGACCATTACAGGTACCAACCTCCCTATTAATGAAAGGATCTATGGGAGGCGCATCCACATAAGGCATCCAGCATGATCAATGACCCACACCAATCTGGCCATGCTCTTATTTCACTCCTGCCATCGGGAAAACTGTGACGCCCAGGTTTACAAACAGCTTTTTCCCAACAACCATCAGGCTATTGAATACTATGACTCCAACTAAACTCTGAATTACGAACCGCCTTGGTTGCACCAGGAGCTTTGGGGTTTGTTTAGTTTTGCATGGTCTCGACACAAAACGTTACCTATTCTTTTTTTCCAGATATGTGGCCTAACCCACTGAGTTACTCCAGCATTTTGTGTCCAACCCCAGCTTGAGGACATGGTTTAGCCTCTGCTCCCATATGATGTGAATTACAACCTGATAATCCTGCCATGATATAGGACTTCATGTTTGAGGTTGGTGCTGTCTTTGTTCAACAAGTTGCTTCCCAGAGAACCACATGAAGTAAGTGCCATATTTACTCTCATTCAATGTTGAGTGAGTACAGTTAATCACTGACTGAACCTGGGGCCAATGTCTCCCTTATCCTTTAGAACCGCATTAATAGTATCCCCTCCCCTAGTGGACGTACTACAAACTTCAGCTGTGCCCTTTACCTCTACCAGAAGATCACATTTGTGGTCCCCATTTATTCCATCTTATATTTGACTACCCTTATACAATAGAGGTTTCTAATAAAATAATTTGTTTGTTTTTATGCGATTCTGATTTTGTAATCCTTAACACCTCTTACTCCCAGGTATAAATATATCCTGTACTTTCTTCACCCAGTGTTACAAATATGACCGTTATAATTAACTGTCTAGTTTTGATAAATAGATATTTGGTTATCTAGGAAATTCTGGCTTTCAATGTCCTTCCTTTACCCTCATGGAAATGTATCCATTCTGTACCTGAACTCTCTATGCTTTGCAGGTCTCCTGATATTCAATTACTGCTTGACCTACTAATTTTGTGATATAAAGCCAACTCATTGAGGTTAGCTTTGCTCCAGTTAAGTATATGAATGCTTGATTCTGCCTTTCCATAACTACACTAAATTTTACATAGAATGATCATATTCCCAATATGTTCTCCCACTGCGACTGTGACTCGTTTGCCTCACTTCATTCCCCAGAACCATCAGTTTCTTCATCGGACCCCTTCATAATTATGATGGCGGTAATATCTTTGTCCTTCCTCCTCCCTACTTTAAGAAGTAGAATGATAATCTCTTGTATTTCTCTACATTATTAAAGTGCCTCATCAAACACCAACCAATGGATGCTATTCCGCAAATTAAGCGTTTGAGTGCAGAGTAGGTGACAATAGGTGACAGATTAGGTCTGAAAAAGGGTATCGACCCGAAACATCACCCATTCCTTCGTTCCATAGATGCTACCTCACCTGCTGAGTTTCTCCAATTTTTTGTCTACCTTCGAGTAGGTGACAATGGTCTGATCCAATCAAGATTTCCATCTTTAGCGAAGTAGTAAAGAATTTCCAGAGTGCTGATCCCCTCCAAACAGGTTAGAGTATTATACATGAAAATAATTCCACACAGATCATTTTGCTGAGGATTCAGGGAGACAAGAGAACTAGATGATGGAAAAAGTCTGGACTTGGAGTAAGCCTTTGCATATACAATCCCAGGGCATTTCATCCTTCAACCTTACAGAGAGCGACACAACAACTTCTGCACCAATTATTTTATACCAGCCCTGTGGCCTCGGGTGTCATGTTTTTATTTTCCCCTCAAGGTTACCATTGTTCTCCAGTTACTGTCCCATATGTCAAAGTGCAGGCAGATTTATAAATTACCAGCAACAGCTGACAAGCTGGCTGAGGTGGTTCCATTACAGCTCCATTTTCACGAAAGAGTATGTGAAGAATTGGAATTTGGGTCTCGAAGCAGACGTGTCAGGCTTTGTTAAAAAAAAACATTGCTGTGAGAATGCTTCTGGTCCCACGACACGTGCCAGGGAAACAGTGCAGCCACTTAAATGAAAATACAGCAGGTGAATGAGCTGCACAGCAACTTGGCAGACAGCTGCACCACTGTAAGTATCGAATTTTCAGACATCTCTAATCACACAAAAATACTTATTTTAACACCATACCAGATGGCAGAATTGCCTACAAGTGTCATCTGCTATGCTCAGCAGCATAAGAAAAAGAGAACTTTGTCCTGTAATGCTATCTGCACTTTAAAGAAAGACAACGTAAAGATGATACCTTTTTGTGATACTAATGTATCATTACAGTGTAAGCAAGCTTCGTATAACCAAATTAATTCAGGTCTTTATTATGACGATTAAATTGGCGACCTTTTCTTATAATTTAATGAATTAATCATCTTAGTTTGAGGATTATAAATAAGGGAAGTGTGGAGGTAAATATATACATCCTCTCTGCCCTTTGATTCAGAATAGAATGTGTGTTGATGCTTTCTCATTCAAATCTATCAATGTAACCAAATTTATTATATTTAACTACGAAACAGAAATGGCAGGCTTTACTTCCATGAGTGAAGTGAAAATTAAATATATAAGAACGTGATTGAATTTGGAATGGAGGATATGTTTTGGAATTAACATGTATGTCAGAATTTAGAAGAAAGATGATCTTATTGAAACATTAGTCGAAAGTCAAGAATCAAGAATGTTTAATTATCATATGCACCGTGACCAGAACAATTAAATTTGTATTTGCTGCAGCTTAACAATTAATGCAACAATGCAACAAATGAATATGCAATAAATTATCAGTTATTCTAGGTACACCAGACAGGAAGATTTCAGAATGTTTCTGTTTGGTTTAAAACCAGGGAATTGTTAGGTGAAAATTTACACCACAAAACTATAGAAGTGGAATTAAGACCAAGATCTGATCAGCCATGGATGGTGGAACAGACGCAAGACCTCATAAGGGCTACTCATGTTCCAAATATCTGCAGCACATTCTTATAGAACTCTGTACTCACAAAGAGCTGATTTCATTTACTTTAATTTCAATGAGGGCAAAGTTGTATGTCTGGAACTTGGATTTTCCATATGTTCTTCTCACAGACTGGACTTGGGGCTTCCATTAATAACCTAGACCATGAACAGTAAAGCTTCTATGCCCTCAATTGCGCAAGCAACTGTGAATCCGATGCAAACAGCCTTTTTTCCCCAGGATTGGTAATTAACAGCAAGATGACATAGATTTAAGGTGAGATGGGAAAGATTTAATAGGAACCTGAGGTAACTTTTACGAACAGATAGTGATCCATATGTGGAACACGCTGCCAGAGGAAGTGAATGAGGTGGGTACAATAACAACATTTAAAATACATTAGACGGGTACATGGATAGGGAAGTTTTAGAGGGATATGGGTCAGATGTGAGCAGATGGGACAAGTGTATGTGGGCATCTTGCTCAACATTCATGAGTTGGGCTGAAGGCTTCTTTCTGTGCTGTATTACTCTGTTGATTAGTCAGTACTGGCCAGTTGGATAGATGGTGGAGGACGAGCCAACCACTGTTGTGGCTCCTTACACCAGTAAACTCTCTAATTACAGCATCTGAATGCAGACACAGCCAACACCATGTGCGTGTTCTGATTGCTATGGTTAAATGGCACAGAAACAGGCACAATTTGTCCATGCGCACCAAGATGCCTTTTTTAAACTAATCCCTTGCTCTCTCACATTTGGTCCATATCCTTCTGAAAGTTCCTATCCTGTACCAGCACTCCCAAGTCCCTTTGCACCTCTGATTTCCGAATCCACTCACCATTTAGAAAATATAGTCGATGCCTTTATTCCTTCCACCAAAGTGTATGACTGTACACTTTGCTAAGCTGTATTCCACTTGACACTACTTTGTCCATTCTCCCAACCTTCCCAAGACCTTCTGCAGACTCCCTGCATCTTCAACACTACTTGCCCCTCCACCTATCTTTGTAAAATCTGCAAATTTGACCACAAATCTATCAATTCCATCAACCAGATTATGGCAGCAGCAGACTCAACACCGACCCCTGCAGGACATAGTCACTGGCAGCCAACCAGAATAGGCTCTTTAATTCCCACTTTTTGCCTTCTGCCATCAGCCCATCTACTATCCATGCTAGTACCTGGCCTCTAATACCAAGGGGTCCTATCTTGTTTAGCAGCCTCATGTGCAGCACCTTATCAAAGTTCTTCTGAAAATCCACTGATGCTCCTTTCTCTATCCTGCTTGTTACTTCCTCAAAGAATCCCAACATATTTGTCAGGCAAGTGGTTGCCCGCCGGTTTCCTCTCAATGCACCCATGACTTATGGCTAAGCACTGCTCTAATGATATCTGCAAATTCATTGCTGACACCACTTTTGTTGGGTGAATCTAGGCCACACGTACAGGTATGTAGGTAAATTAGCTTGGTAAATGAAAAAAATTGTCCCTAGTGTGTGTGTAGGATAGTGTTAATGTGTGGGGATCGCTGGTTGATGCAGACCAGGTGGTCTGAGGGGCTTCTTTCAGTGCTGTATCTCTAAACTAAACTTTATCTCTAAACTAAACTTCACTTTCCGAGGGTAATAATCAAGGTGTTGCAAGAAAATGAACCTCCTTTGTTTACTATTGTTACTTCTCACGAAAATCCACCATCACATTTCATTTCCGATGTGGCTGCATATTAATCATTCTAGAGCATGAAGAGTCCATGCATTTTTGAAGATGAGGTCTTTCGTTGTCATAGCACTTTTCATTTCATCCTGATTAAGGCATGCAGTCCAATTGTGCAGTTATTTAATCCACACCTCTGATGGAAAGACTCTTTATTGACACCTCTGAACATGTCCACAAATACATTTGGCCCTTTAACAGCCTTTTGGGGCAGTTTATAATTAAAATCTGATTAAGCTAACCCTGAACTGCACTCCTGATGAATTAAAAATGGCTTAATTCCACTCTTGGAGGTTATAGGATAAATATAATTACTTGTCGGTTTATTATTGCTCTGTGTTCGTCAGTCTAATGGTTTCAAAGATGTGCTGTTCTGCAGTGTGATATAAGAACGGCAGATGTTTTTTTCTGTCTAGAGATTTGTTCAAGATTTTCATATCTAGCTGTAAAAGACTCACCTCGTAGTTCAAATCATTGAGGTTCTTTTGACCATCACCTGTATAAATAGATGGAGCAGCCACAAAAAAATAGGATGTTCATTGTCATTATTAGTGCATTTCTACTTTTATTTCTTAATGATGCACTCTCTAACTTGACCATATTGAATCAGTGGAAGGTCATGCTTCATTCCTATCTCAGATTTTCTCTTCGTCTTCCAGCTCAATTTGTTGAAACTGTGAAGCTCACCTTTCTCTCCGTAGCTGCCCTTCAACCCTTTCTCCTTACAGCTCGTTATGCCTGCTGCATGCTTACTGCCTTGAGTCCTTTTAAGGGTGACTCTCTCTGGGAGGTCATGGTGATCATGTACAGACCAGCCGCAGTGTGGGAGATAGCCTAGTGTGTGGAGAAGGCTTGTCAATGAGGGATTCATTACCTCAAAAATACCTGCAGCGATAAAGGTCAATTTTGGTGACCAGTCTAGCTCAGTGCATGGTTTCCAAAGTAAGTCAGTCACGGAAATATCTGCAACTGGACTAAGTGCGACCAGTTGGGTCCGATGTTCATACGGGAGGGCTGGTCCCCCAACGCAATTTTCCACCTCTCCATCAATTCAAATATTGATGGCCAGAGGGGGGGGGGGGCTTTCTGGAACCCTAGTATGGGTGTTGTGGGCCAAAGGGACTGGTTTCCAGAGGGCCAGTATGGACATTGTGGGCCGAATGGATTCTAGGGCTGGCAGCTCAGTCACTCAGGCCTGGTGGGCTGACAGCTCAGTCACTCAGGCCTGGTGGGCTGGCAGCTCAGTCACTCAGGCCTGGTGGGCTGGCAGCTCAGTCACTCAGGCCTGGTGGGCTGGATGCTCAGTCACACAGGCCTGGTGGGCAGCCGGCAGCTCAGTCACTCAGGCCTGCTGGGCTGGCAGCTCAGCAACTCAGGCCTGGTGGGCTGGCAGCTCAGAAACTGCCAGAATTTCTGCCCAAAAAGGTGAGAGACTCGGTAAGAGAGAAGGGGGAGAGGGTGGAGAATCAATGTTAGACATTTTTCATCTTTTCTGAAGATCACAGCAATGAAGGGGGAAAGTCTATCCTGGCCTGGGTCTCACAGGGAGCCAATGAAGGGAGGAAGAAAAATACTGGGGTGAGGTTTAATACTTGCAGGGGGAATACTTACTGATGGGCCAAAGGGACTCCTCCTGGGCTAGTACAGGCCTGATGGGCTTAAGGGACTCTTTAGAAAATATATATACATTTAAAATAAAGAAAAAATCTGGATGAAATCTCAGTGAAAAGCACTTTTTCTGGACTTTTCCTGGCCTGGCACGGGCCTTTTGGGCCAAAAATGCCTCCTAATACAGGCATTTTGGGCAAAAGGGACTGGTTTCTCAGCTAATAAGGGCCTTGTGGGCCGAAATGAGTGGTTTCAGGCAGGCCAAATAACTCATTTCCATTTCCATTTCAATTTCAAGCACAGGGCTGGCCAAACAACTCATTTCATTTTCATTTCATTTCCATTTCCATTGCAGTTTCAAGCACAGGGCAGGCCAAACAACTCATTGCATTTTCATTTCATTTCCATTTCCATTGCAGTTTCAAGCACAGGGCAGGCCAAGCAACTCATTGCATTTTCATTTCATTTCCATTTCCATTGCAGTTTCAAGCACAGGGCAGGCCAAACAACTCATTTCATTTTCATTAAAATCATTTATTGCAAGTACATTGCAGACTCACCGTTCAGTTGACTCACAGCTTAGAATCACAGTTGTGGACTCTCCCTCACGATCTTCCAGAGTGAGTGACTGATGTTCAGCATCCGAGGCTTTATACTCCTGGCCCCCCCAGAAGGGGCATTACCTTCATCATGGTGATTGACAGGCGAGAGGACCAATCAGCTGAGTGCACAATTTTTTAAAGTTTCATAATTTTTTTACTTTTCAGCAATCGGAAAAATCCTTGGGGCTCCTGCAGCAGAGGAGTACTGTGAGTAAGATGGCAAAAAATCATAGCGATATAGGGGAGCATTTTTTCTAAAATCAATTAACAACCTAGACAGGAAGTGGTCAAGATGAGACTTTTAGTATAATAATAGATGACAGCAACTATTCCAAGACACAAATATTTATTTTGACTAGTAATGCATGGTAGTTTTTTTGTATCACATGGCAATTGGGCACAAGACTTAAATATATAATTTTGGATAATTTCAGTGTCCTGAAGCTCCTTTTCTTCTAATCGTGTGTCCTTATTTATTTCTCTTGATGGCAATGGTATTCATTTAATTGTTAAGAGTACCAACCAATAGCATTGTCTTAAGACATGGCACTTGAGAGATCACATACATGCAGAACAATGCACAATTCATTGAAATAGATGGGTGCTCAAGGATGGTGAACCTAAGCTTTCCTGATCAATACAGGGAACAAGCGTAAATGCCTGCTGGAAGCAATGGGGTTTGGTGGATTTTGTTGTAGAGTAGCAGCAACAGGGTATATTTTCTTTCATGAATTGATTCTAAGAATGAGTATCAATCGTTATCTTTGCCTAGATCCATCAGGATCAAGGTTTACTTGTGCTGGCTATAAAGTCTTGATTTTCAAACACTCTCACTCAAGTGGGCTGGCCAGGGTACAGAAAGCAAATGTGAATCTCAATAACAATTGCCTTCATGGAGAGGTGGCACCCAGGAAATCAGAAGCAGTCCCTATTTTACATGGTTATGGTCTTGTCATCCAGCCAGGCCCTTTTCTGATCTTAGACTGTCTGCACTGCCAACACATGGAGGTAGAAAACTTCAGCCCCTCATTGATCTTTCCTTTCACGTCCAAGGATGCTGAAGCAAATAATGATGATTCAGCAGAGATCAATTAGCTAGTGTTTAGTTTTTTTTAATGTTTTAAAGATACAACATACAAACAGGCCTTCATCACACTGATTTTTCTCGTACCAAAGATCACCCATAAACTAGTTCTATGTTATCCCAGTTTTGCATCCTGCACGCTAGGGGCAATTTACAGAAGCCAATTAACCTCCAAACCTGCACCCCAGTCACAGGGAGAACGTACAAACTCACCTGTGGTCTGGATCGAATCTAGGTCTCTGGCACTGTAAGGCAGCAACTCTAACATTGCGCTACTGTGCCACCCGCATGCCACCTGTGTCCTCTTCCAGGACAGGAATAACCTGTACAAGAATGAATTGATTGGAGACCAAAATCCTTCCATGGAGATTTTCTAGTGCTATCAAGGAGGGTTTATACTAGTCTGGTGGGGAGTCAGAGTTTGATCCAAGTTGTAGTGTGATCGATGAGAAAGTTGATCAAATGTAGAGGTTACATCAAGCCAGTCCTGTAGACAGTACAGACCAGGGCAGGCAGTGTGGAAGTTCTGACAGGCTGAACTACATTTGCTTTCATGTAAGAACTCTTATATGAACATATCCAAGAGGGAATGTCCTGTGATGCCATGTGGTTCGAATATAGATTTAAGAAAGGACTGATTACTCTAATGGGATTATTTTATTGGCACCTAACTAGTCAGAGGGAAGTAGAGGAGCAAATATGTAGGGAATATCACAGCGAGATATGGGAATAAAAGGGTTGTGATAATAGGTTGTTTTAATTTCCCTAATATTGACTTCGTGTCAAGGGGTTAGAAGGGGCAGAATTTGTTCATTGTATCCAGAAAAGATTTCTAATGCAACATGTAGATGACACTGCCAGGGAATAGGCTATAATCAACCTCCTCTTTGCAAATGAGGAAAATGGTTGATGTGTCAATCAGAGAACTTTGTGAAACACAATAAAATTATTCATGGAATAAAGGGCGTGCAGCTCTCTAAAGCTACCACGTTTATGTTGCAGCCATACAGGATGACTCCTCTGCACAATGCATGCCACCTGACAGAGAACAGGCACAATGAATCAAAGGGCAATTGGAGTCTTCACTGTGAGAACATGCATAATATTAGACCCATGCTTGACTTGAGTACTTGAGAGCAGGGAGCTGGTGGTACACATCAGCTACCTAACCAAACCAGACCACACTGAGAGAAAAGAAATGTGCTGTGGTCTCATAGCAAATTTCAAGGCACTTTCATTTTCCATCAAGTAAATTATTATAGAACCTTGTGTACCTTGTGGTGAAAACCAATCAGGAAAATAAAACTGGTAAACATGCAGTGTTAGCTTTATCCTGGGGCAATTGACATTATTTTCAGTCCAAAGAAAGAAATGTTCAAACTAATTAGACCACATCATGTTGGTCCAATTCCCCCTCCATGTGCAATATTACTTCTACCCACACTGAATGTAACTGTTGGTAATAATCAGCATGATGCGTACAGCCTGTTGTCTACCCCCAAGGCTATATATTAAAACTAATAAAGCTTTTGAAATGAGAGATGTTTAAGCTGTGTTCAAGCTGCCCAATGATAAACAGGCCTGGAATTAGCATTGTTAAATATTTTAAACATGCTGCACCAACTAAGGGAATCCTCTGAAAAACCATGATAAGTAATGACAATATTATCAGCATCAATAATCTTGCTTAATGTCTTAAGTATGAAAGAAAGGCTATGGAATTTTAAGCATAATTTTGAGAATGCTGAAAATAATTTTATTGTCAGAAGATAGGCACAAAGTGCTGGAGTAACCCAGCGGATCAGACAGCATCTCGGGAGACAAAGGATGGGTGACTTTTCAGGTGACCTTTCTACACTAATTTTATTGCAATGTGGATGGCAGTATTATATCTGCTGTTATCTATTGTTAAAGAAGTATTCCATACTAATATACACATTTTCCACTGTTTGATCAGCTGAGTGGTTCTTAGTTCTGTCTTGCAAATCACAATGTTTACATGTCTGTTGTCTAATTTCTCTCTTCCTAAAGGGCCTGTGCAACTTGGGAGTCATTTGCGCGTCATTTACGCTACATCATTTACGCGTCACGACGCAAGCGTCGTGATGCGCACGTGGCGTGCATTATGCGCACATGGCGCATGGTGGCGTAGGTAGTGAAGCGCGGTCGCGTACGGCGCCCCAGGATTTTGGGATTCACAAAATCTTCGCGCGCCACCTGCGTGACGCGCAAATGATGCCCATGTGGGACAGACCCTTTACGCTACTGCATCAACCTATCAGTCAGATAGCTTCATCAACAGCTTATCACCACAGCAATCCTGGTCCCACCCTCTCAGAGATATTATCTTTGTCCTATCACTATGCCCGGAGATTTCTCTATGGCTTTAAACTAAACTGTTTTCTCACTTTCTTAATTCTGATGCAGGATCTTAAACCTGAAACGTTGAATTCAGTTTATTTTTCCACACATGCTGCCTGATCTTCTGAGTGTTTCTGGTATTTTCTTATTTTTATTTCAATTATCCAGAATATGCAATTTTTTGATATTTTTATTCTTGTATTCCTTTCTTTAATCTTTAAATATTCGTCTGTGCCTTGGATTTACTGTATAATTGAACCAGCTATTTTATAATTTCTTCAAATTCATAACAACTCTGTAAGCTCCACTTTAATTGTGCATATCTGTTCACATAGACATTAAAAAAATAATGGCATTAATGCATAATTAATTAACTTAATTCTACTTTTGATTAGTAAATGAAATATCAAGAGGACAGAACTGATTTCTCAAAATTATTTCATGTGGAGTGATTATACTTTGTTGTTTAGGGAATCAAAAACACATTAACTGCAAAAGCATATAAAAGCAAGGCTTTGTAATAAACATTAAAATAAATAATCAGATGAACAAAACAATCTGAGAAAGGATGCAGAAATTTGATTAAAATGTTTCATTTCAACGAGTGACCTAGTATAACAATATTAGCCAACGTTCCTGCTGCAACAAAGCTTCTATTGATCCTATGGGCCCGATTTTAACTACTGAGAGAGCAATTGTGGTCATGCACATAAACTTGCTTTAACTGCAGTGCCTGCACAGCTGAATGGTCTTATTAATGTAGATATAGAAGTATAGACAACTCGTCCGACAGATATGGCAACAACTGTTTCTTTCAGAAAATATGTTTTATAGGTCAAATTAATGGCATCAGACAAATCACTTTCCTTTTATATGTACCATGAGATTTTTCATACCCATTTTAACATGTAATATCCTACCAGTCTTAAGCACCTTGAATAATGAAACACTCAGCATTGGATTGAAGTGTTTGTCTGAGCTTTCTTTTCATGAAGCACAGAGTGAAACTCTGATGCATATTGTCATTGGGTTCTCGATTTCAATCCATTTTTTAACAGTGATTTTCACTTAGTAGCAGTGCAATTCAAGAAAACTCCCTGGAAGAGGTCCCAGCCCAGAGCTGGGAGGCCAATTCAGATATGTTTCCCTCGATGGTTCTTTTACCCAGAGAAGGGGAATCAAGAAACAGAGGACATAGGTTTAAGGTGAGGAGGAAATGATTTAATAGGAACCTGAGGAGCAACTTTTTTTGTTGCACAAAGGGTGGTAGGTATATGGAATGTGCTGCTGGAGGAGGTAGTTGAGGTAAGGTTCTATCACAACATTTAAGAAAAATTTGGACAGACACATTGACAGGATAGGTTTAGAGGGATAAGGGCCAAATGCAGGCAGGTGGGACTATTGTAAATGTGGCGTATTGGTCAGCATAGGCAAGTTGGGCCAAAGGGCCTGTTTCCATGCTGTTACGACTCCCCAAAAGCAGGCAATCCAGAGCCGCGTAACACAGTTCAAAAGCCAGGTTTAAGTTAAAAAATAGTTTAATTATTTAATAACATACCAAAACCCAAACCTGATTCAAACAACCCAGACAAGGATATGAATGGATTAACAAACAACTTAAAAGTGCTCAGGCCAGCCACGCGATGGACCGTCGAACCTGAGGCTCTAAACCTGCCTAAAAGAAAGCTATCCTTGAAACAAAATACCGATAACTTCTAAGGACGGCCCAATTCAATATTTGGTACTACGTAATGTTGAAATTACACGAAGTTCTATGCCATGTGGCCAGGCCTTCCACAGCTCACACCAGCGATCAGCTCACGAGGCAGGGTCGTCGAAGAGAGACTAGAATTCTGGGAACTCTGCTATTTATACTTCAGATGAGTCACCCGTCACCTGACGCAGCTTGGCCAATCGGGTACAGGAGCCTTTTAGCCTGCACTCGGGAAAGAAACAGAGATAGGTTAATACATAACATTGACCAGGAGGGGGAGCGCCTAACACATGCCGTATGACTCTATAACTCTAATTTATTTAATTCATGGCTTCACATTACCCCATATCCCATGGTACCATGCTGAGTTCCAGCCAAACTCACAACCTTTACTAATCACCAACTTTTACCCATTGCTCTCCCAACTCAGACCCTGATCATATTCCCGGGCCCCTGAGCCAACATGAACCTCAATGTCTGCTCCCTAGTCCCCATTTACTTTATCCCAGGCAACGGACCATTACAAATCCACAAAACTTTGCTCACTAGCATCTAACCCTTATCCTGCTCATCACTCAAAATAAAATTATTCAGATGTCTTCTGCCTCAGGCTGGTTCAAAGGCAAACAAAACAGTCTTTGGCAAGTTGTGCAGCAAATGATGAAC
The DNA here is from genome assembly GCA_038087875.1 of Malacoraja senta. Classification (NCBI taxonomy): domain Eukaryota; kingdom Metazoa; phylum Chordata; class Chondrichthyes; order Rajiformes; family Rajidae; genus Malacoraja; species Malacoraja senta. The sequence goes on along the minus strand of CM075977.1, from coordinate 240,435,342 downwards.
AAATCTTCGAGATCACTGACACATTTTGAACCCATATTCTTATTCAGCTTAATTTATGATTAAAACAAGTTTACCATTGCCTCTGCATTTGTAGTTCACAAATGATTATGCTCCTTGCACTCTTAGTGAAGGCTATTTCCCTAATCAATAGAAAAGTGTCAGAAACCAATTTTCACAGGTTTGCACAGTGATTGCTTTACCTGATGGTTTCTGAACAGTGTAGAGTTACTCTGAGCCAAGATGTCCTAGCTTCACATGTTGCCTTCCACGTGGCCCCTTTACTGCTTGCCTTGCTGACATTTCCTTTGCTTTTTATGGCATTTCCCTGAGCCCCGACCTAAAGGCCACACAAATCCTCAAGATGCTCAATTTATCCCGGGAAACCCGTGGATCTGGTTTACCATTCAATAAACCATTGTTGATCTTTCTTGATTTCCTTAATATACATAATCTATCAAAGACCTCCAACATGTATGTCAAACAAAATTCCTATAAATTGAATCTGCCCAGTCCTAATTTCCATTTAGACTTCCATATTTCTTCTCTGGCTCCTTTTGGAAATAGTGGAGTTACATTTTCTACCATCCAATATATAGGTGACATTCCAGAATTTATGGAATGTCAACCAATGCACCTACTGCCTGTGTATGAATGACTTCAGACCATTGAATGCTGGGCTTCAGGACCTGAGGAGTTATTGCCTTAATTCACATTAATTACTAAAGTTAATTTCTTTAAGTATCTCCTTTATTCTTGACCTCTTGATATCCATTGTTTTCAGGAGGCTTTTTGTGATTTCTTCTGTGAACCCAGACAGAACGCATTTGCTTAATTTTTTACCATTTCATAGAGTCATATGATGTGGAGACAGGCACTTCGATCCAACTTGCCCACACTGACCAACATTCCCCATCTACATTAGTCCCACCTGCCCACACTTGGCTCATAACCCTCTAAACCTATCCTTTCCATTTACCTGTCCAAATGTCTCTTAAATGTTATGGTGGTACCTGGTTCATCCACCTCCCCCGGCAGCTTGTTCCATATACCCACTATCCTATGTGTAAAATAAGTTACCCCTCGGATTCCTATTAAATCTTTCCCCCCCAACCCCCTTCACCTTAAACCTATGTCATCTGTTTCTGCATTTGCCTACTGTGAGGAAAGGATTCTGTGCATTTACCTGATACCATCCCATCCTCCTGCACTCCAAGGAATAAAGTCCCAACCTGTTCAACCTCTCCCTATAACAGGCCTTTGAGTCCTGACAACATCCTCATACATTTTCTCTGTACCCTTTTCAGCTTGACCACATCTTTCCTATAACACGGTGACCTAAATTGAACACAATACTCTAAATGTCTTATGCAACTGTAACCTGACCTCCCATCTTCTATAACCAGTACACTGACTGATGGCCAATGTTCCGAAAGCCTTTTTTGACACCCTATCTAGCAGTTGCCACTTTCAAGGAACTATGTACCAGCACTCCGAGATCTATCTGCTCTTCAACACTCCCCAAGGACCCACAATTCACTGTATTCTTCAGAATAATTGTGTCTGTCTCGCTCTCTAAGGAGAACAGAATTATACCCTTAAAGAATTCATAATGGGATTAACTTTAACTAATCCTTCCCTTTCTTAAAGGCCTGTCTCACGAGTCTGCGGTCTATGGCGGCGAAACGGGAGGAATCTGCCGCCATAGACCGCGCACTCGTGAGAAAGTACAATTCCCGGGCCGTGCGGCGGTGTTCCCAACACCGCGCGGTGCTAAAATAAAAACGACAATGTCCAAAACAAAATGCTCACCGCACAACCTCCACCAGTGATGCACGAGTGCGCACGGCCGCTCGCACGGGCCGCCGCCAGTATGGCTCGAGCGCCGTGCGTCAAACCTCCACTGGCACAGCCTCCGCCAGTGACACACGTGCCGCCGCCAGTGAGGCACGTGTGCTGCACGGCCGCAGGCACAGCCACCGCTACAGCGCCGCGATCAGGATGGCCGCCGCCACAGCCGGCGCTGGTGAGTCACGTGCGGCGGGCCAACGTCATCGCAGTCGGCCCGCCCTTTTTTTACTTACCGCAAGCACGTGGGACTCGCCGTGTTTGAATTAACTCGGCCCCCGCGCAGCATCCGTGCGGCGCTCCGGTGGATAGGCTCGACGCTCTCGCCGTTGCCGCGCGGTCCTCGCTACCGGCGACGCCGCGCTTCACCGCCGATGACCGCAAACAGGTAAGACAGAGCCTTTACAGTCTTTTTTTATGTTTGACAGAAGACCTTCTCCTATTCTACTCTCATGTTATTTATCATTACTTTGTTCTATTTTTGTTTAATTCTGAAATGTTTCTGATCCTCATACTGCTGTTTTGGCAACAATGCAGGTTTTTTTCCTGTGATCAAAAACCATTGTTAATTTACTTTAATATTCATGGCTTGAACATGTTCCTGTGTTTGGTTTTGCTTTAAAGTGGATATATACAGTGGCTTGCAAAAGTATTCATACTCCTTGAACTTTTCCACATTTTGTCACGTTACAACCACAAACGTAAATGTATTTCATTGGGATTTTATGTGATAGACCAACACAAAGTGGCGCATAATTGTGAAGTGGAAGGAAAATGATACATGGTTTTCAAATTTGTTTACAAATAAAAAACTGAAAAGTGTCGCGTGCAAAAGTATTCAGCCCCCTTTACTCTGATACCCCTAAATAAAATCCAGTGCAACCAATTGCCTTCAGAAGTCACCTAATTAGTAAATAGAGTCCACTTGTGTGTAATCTAATCTCAGTATAAATACAGCTGTTCTGTGAAAGCCTCAGAGGTTTGTTAGAGAACATTAGTGAACAAACAGCATCATGAAGCCCAAGGAACACACCAGACGGGTCAGGGATAAGGTTGTGGAGAAGTTTAAAGCATGGTTAGGTTATAAAAAAATATCCCAAGCTTTGACCATCTCACGGAGGGAGCACTGTTCAATCCATCATCCCAAAATGGAAAGAGTACGGCACAACTGCAAACCTACCAAGACAAGGCCGTCCACCTAAACTGACAGGCCGGGCAAGGAGAGCATTGATCAGAAAAGCAGCCAAGAGGCCCATGGTAACTCTGGAGGAGCTGCAGAGATCCACAGCTCAGGTGGGAGAATCTGTCCACAGGACAACTATTAGTCGTGCACTCCACAAATCAGGCCTTTATGGAAGAGTGGCAAAAAGAAAGCCATTGTTGAAAAAAAGCCATAAGAAGTCCCGTTTGCCACAAGCCATGTGGGGGACACAGCAAACATGTGGAGGAAGGTGCTCTGGTCAGATAAGACCAAAATTGAAGTTTCTGGCCTAAATGCAAAACGCTATGTGTGGCGGAAACCTAACACTGCACATCACCCTGAACACACCATCCTCACTGTGAAACATGGTGGTGGCAGCATCATGCTGTGGGGATGCTTTTCTTCAGCAGGGACAGGGAAGCTGGTCAGAGTTGATGGGAAGATGGATGGAGCCAAATACAGGGCAATCTTGGAAGAAAACCTGTTAGAGTCTGCAAAAGACTTGAGACTGGGGCGGAGGTTCACCTTCCAGCAGGACAACGACCCTAAACATACAGCCAGAGCTACAATGGAATGGTTTAGATCAAAGCATATTCATGTGTTAGAATGGCCCAGTCAAAGTCCAGACCTAAATCCAATTGAGAATCTCTGGCAAGACTTGAAAATTGCTGTTCACAGACGCTCTCCATCCAATCTGACTGAGCTTGAGCTATTTTGCAAAGAAGAATGGGCAAAGATTTCAGTCTCTAAATGAGCAAAGCTGGTAGAGACATACCCCAAAAGACTTGCAGCTGTAATTGCAGCGAAAGGTGGTTCTACAAAGTATTGACTCGGGGGCTGAATACTTTTGCACGTGACACTTTTCAGTTTTTTATTTGTAAAAAAATTTGAAAACCATGTATCATTTTCCTTCCACTTCACAATTATGCACCACTTTGTGTTGGTCTATCACATAAAATCCCAATAAAATACATTTACGTTTGTGGTTGTAACGTGACAACATGTAGAAAAGTTCAAGGGGTATGAAAACGTTTGCAAGCCACTGTATTACTTGTATTATAAATCAATTCTATATATGCTTGCCATTACTTGTTTACATTCATACCTTTTCATGTTGTTTCTCAACCTGAACGGCCAATTTATATCTCATACTTTTGCACCTTGTTTTCCTTTTCTGATTTAAATCTCCAGTTTCAGTTTGAACAAAAATCATTTCCAATCTTTATTAAATAAAATATGTTATCCTGTATAGTTACCTGGCCTTTTGCTTTAATTTTCTAAATGTTTCTTCATCAGAGCCTTACCCTGACTATTTAGTGTGTATGTGTCTGAGTCTGTCTGTCTAAGTAAGCATGAAGAAATACAGCTACAAATATCTCATACTTAATCATAAATTAAAACCCATTCAAAAGAGGTTAATGCTCATCCCCACAGCAGCCAAAACTTTGCCATTAAGATTTCTTATTGAAATTCCTAATTATTTCAGAAATATCTTTGTTTAATTAATGACAGCATAATTAGTTTGGGAGAATCAAATATGACATTTTCTTAATCATACTGGTGCTTATCTTTGACTTATGATAGCATTGACTGAAGAATTATAGGCCCTCAATGTGTTATCACTCAAAACATATGATATACTTCAAAGAAATCAGGTCAAATTGAGTAAAAGCACCAAGGTAAATTGCAATAATTGTAAATTTACTACAGAAATTGTAACTTAAATGATTCCTGGGCATGGATTCATTCATTTTATTATAAAAGAAAAATCTATAAGTGGTAACACAGAGTTTGATCCAGCCAGCAACTTTACTGTATTTGTAAATCAAATTGCAGTCAAGTGCAGCATGTTGCTGTTTCTGGAAATACAAATAAGGGACACTCCCTTTAGACAGGTATAACCATTCAGCTGTATTTAATAGAGACAGGGACCACTGACACGTACAATAGGGGTCACTTAGAATGCATATCAGTGAAAATATTAACTGATTGCAAGATAAAAGTGGGTGTTATTTGATTGGTAACATATTTTTCATCGTGGGTTCTTTTTCAAAAACTTGGAATAGTAGATGTGGTGATGTGTGGTATGGTTTGCCAATTTGCTATCATCTGTTCTTTTATCTGATGATGAAAGTTAAAACTACCTCTATCATTGAATCAGGAATTCAATTAATGTCAATAAAGTATAAGCTCATCGAGATGTTGTTCACTAGGATCTTATATACGACTGAGAAACAGTATTTAACTGAGGACTGCAAGCATTATTTTGTATAAGGTAAATCTTGCTTGTTAATATTGTTGAGAAAATAACAAAGTGCATAAAATATTTATAACAAGAGGTTGTGGGAAATATAAAGAGACATGGTGACAGAGAAAATGCAACAGGATTGGTTAGAAAGCAACTTCTTAAACAGAAAGCAGAATTGTGCAGTTGCTAGGAAGAAAATAACCTAATAAAAAACAATTATTTGCAGCAATTATTGAAACCAATTAGGAATGCAAACAATATATTGTTCTTGATTGCAAGAGTATTTGAGTACAAGAGGAAACACATAATTATATAGGGTATAGGGATGCTCTAACTTGTGTACGTCCTATCTCCCTCTTCAAAGAAGGGTACATCTGCAACAGAGAAGCACAGCAGAGTTCCACCAAATTAATGTAATAAAAATGAACTGCAGATGCTGGTTTACACAAAAGATAAACACAAAGTTCTGGAGCAACTCAGTGGGTCAGGCAACGTCTCTGGAGAAAATGGATGTGGCATTTTGGATCCGGACTCTGCTAGATTGGAAGTAGTGGGGGGGGGGGGGGGGTGTGATGGAAGAATGGGTGAAAAAATGGGTGAAAAAAGACAAGGACTAATCAAATCTGGCCACATTCCACCAAATTTATCCTGCAATAGGTGCCCTATGAAGAGAGAAAGCAAACTGGGATATGTTCTCCAGAGTATGGAGAAATATAGTGATTTAACTGAAAGAAACATAATTCTTTGGAGGGACTAGACAAGGTAGATAGAGTCATAGAGTGATACAGTGTGGAAACGGGCCCTTTGGCCTAATTTACCCAACATGTCCAAGCTGCACTAGACACACCTGCCCTCGTTTGGTCCATATCCCTCCAAACCTGTCCAATCCATGTACCTCGCTAACTGTTTATTAAATGTTGGGATAGTCTCTGCCTCCTTTGGCAGCTGGTTCCATACACCAACCAACCTTTGTGTGAAAAAGTTACGCCTCATATTTAGATTAAATCGTTTCCCCTTCACCTTAAACCTATGTCCTCTGGTCCTCAAATCACCTCCTCTGGGCAAGAGACTCATTGCATCTAATAAAGGTAACTATTTCCCATAGTTGAGGTGAATGGAGCAGGTTCACAAATCACATTCTCAAATCACAAGAGTTAGTGATGACAAGAAACTACTTCATGAAGTGTTGGTGAATATTTTGGAATTCTTTACCAAAGATGGCTGTGGACGCTTGGGCACTTTTTGATATGCGGGGAATTAGGAGATGTTGTATCAATGCAGGTGTTGGGTAACAGATCAGTCAACATTATTGAATGGTAGAGTAGATACACGGAGGGATGGGGTGGGGCATTTTTCAACAACATTTTTTTTTAGATCTGGAGATTAGCATTAAGGTCAACATTCATTGCCCATTCCAAATTATGCTTAAAATGGTGCATCACTTTATTGAACCATTGCAGTCCTTCTGCTAAGAGTTCTCCAACATTGCTGTTAGTTCGAAGATTTAGACTCCATGATTATAAACGATCCTCATTATTTCCAAGTCAAGGTGGTGTGCAACTTCGAGGAAAATCTGCAGGCTGGGATTATTTAATATGCCTGAAACCTTTTTGTGGGGAGAGGTCACAGGGAGATGCTGTTGATAGATTTTGTGCTTTTTATTGATGGTGCACATTGCAAATATTGTACACTAACAATAAATGTTTAGGGAGGTTGTTGGCTCTTTAGGGATCTTCTTTAGGTATGTGGAGAGGAAAAAATTAGTTAAGACCAAAGTTGGTCCCTTGAAGACCGAAAAAGGTGAATTTATTATGGGGAGCAAGGAAATGGCAGATGAGTTGAACAGGTACTTTGGATCTGTCTTCACTAAGGAGGACACAAACAATCTTCCTGATATAGTAGTGGCCAGAGGATCTGGGGTGATGGAGGAACTGAAGGAAATCCATATGAGGCAGGAAATGGTGTTAGATCGACTGATTGGACTGAAGGCTGATAATTATCCAGGGCTTGATGGTCTGCATCCCAGGGTACTTAAGGAAGTGGCTCTAGAAATCGTGGATGCATTGGTGATGATTTTCCAATGTTCTATAGACTCAGGATCAGTTCCTGTGGATTGGAAGGTAGCTAATGATATCCCACTTTTTAAGAAAGGCGGGAGAGAGAAAACAGGGAATTATAGACCAGTTAGCCTGACATCGGTGGTGGGGAAGATGCTGGAGTCAATTATAAAAGATGAGATAGCCGAACATTTGGATAGCAGTAACAGGATCGGTCCGAGTCAACATGGATTTACGAAGGGGAAATCATGCTTGACTAATCTTCTGGAATTTTTTGAAGATGTAACTAGAAAAATGGACAAGGGAGAGCCAGTGGATTTAGTGTACCTGGACTTTTAGAAAGCATTTGATAAGGTCTCACATAGGAGATTAGTGGGCAAAATTGGGGCACATGGTATTGGGGGTAGAGTGCTGACATGGATAGAGAAGTGGTTGTCAGACAGGAAACAAAGAGTAGGGATTAACGGGTCCCTTTCAGAATGGCAGGCAGTGACTAGTGGGGTACCGCAAGGCTCGGTGCTGGGACCACAGCTATTTACAATATACATCAATGATTTGGATGAAGGGATTCAAAGTAACATTAGCAAATTTGCAGATGACACAAAGCTGGGTGGCAGTGTGAACTGAGGAGGATGCTATGAGAATGCAGGGTGACTTGGACAGGTTGGGGGAGTGGGCAGATGCATGGCAGATAAAGTTTAATGCGGATAAATGTGAGGTTATCCACTTTGGTAGCAAAAACAGGAAGGCAGATTATTATCTAAATGGCGTCAAGGGAAAAGGGGAAATACAACGGGATCTGGGGGTCCTTGTACATCAGTCTATGAAAGTAGGCATGCAGGTACAGCAGGCAGTGAATAAAACGAATGGCATGTTGGCCTTTATAACAAGAGGAATCGAATATGGGAGCAAAGAGGTCATTCTGCAGTTGTACAGAGCCCTAGTGAGACCACACCTGGAGTATTGTGTGCAGTTTTGGTCCCCTAATTTGAGGAGGGACATTCTTGCTATTGAGGGAGTGCAGCGTAGGTTTACAAGGTTAATTCCCGGGATGGAGGGACTGTCATATGCTGAGAGAATGGAGCAGCTGGGCTTGTACACTCTGGAGTTTAGAAGGATGAGAGGCTATCTCATTGAAACATATAAGATTGTTAAGGGTTTGGACACGCTAGAGGCAGGAAACATGTTCCTGATGTTGGGGGAGTCCAGCACTGGGGGCCACAGTTTAAGAATAAGGAGTAAGCCATTTAGAACGGAGACGAGGAAACACTTTTTCTCACAGAGTGGTGAGTCTGTGGAATTCTCTGCCTCAGAGGGCAGTGGAGGCGGGTTCTCTGGATGCTTTCAAGAGAGAGCTAGATAGGGCTCTTAAAAATAGCGGAGTCAGGGGATATGGGGAGAAGGCAGGAACGGGGTACTGATTGGGGATGATCAGCCATGATCACATTGAATGGTGGTGCTGGCTCGAAGGGCCGAATGGCCTACACCTGCACCTATTGTCTATTGTCTAATGTCTATTTAGATCAAACTTATTGGGCATTCATTTGTCGTTGGATTTGTCCTGCTTTTTGTGAATAAACCGGGGCAATTTACCACATTTTGGACTGAATCCGGTTTCCACCTACCCACATCCC